>JAYESD010000001.1:289284977-290484977 GCA_036927565.1 Tuctoria greenei
CATCTATTTGACACTTTTCCACCCCACCCAAACCCTAGCTCGTGAATAGCCGCCGCCAAGGAGGGAGAAGGAGGTCCCAAGCAAGAAGAAGAAGAGGAGGAAACGAAAGAGGATCCAAATCCCCATCAACTTCGCGTTCTTCGTCAACAATTCACCATCAAGTTCTTCATCAACCCTAGATCGTCAAGATCCAAGTGTTGCCTCCAAGACCTGTGATTCATTGGAGTTCTAAACACCTGGTATACCTTCTATTCTCTTTTCCTTATGTGAATTCAACCCCAAATCTCCAAATTCACTTCGATCTAGAAAACCCTAATCTGCTGATCTCGTGCAGTGCGGAATTGTTCGGTCCCTAGCGGACTAGTCTGATCTTCCTAGTTAAATTGTGTTGAATTGATTCTAAAATTGTTTCGAATCAAATCCAAACATGTATAAACTTGTTAAAAGCTATTAGAACTAGTTAGTGATGATTAAAAGCAACTCATTAACAAGTTCCTTCTTGCATTTGCATTAATCATGCATATCATGTCATATCGAGTAATATTTGTGCACTCTTTGATTGTGTTTCTTGTCGTGAATGATTATTGTGCGGATTAGAGGGATTTGCGCTAGAGAGCGTTGAGGAGGATCTCCAACACCAAGAGTTGGAGGGCTTTGATCCAAACAATTCCCAAGAGCAAGACAAGTGTCCTTGAAGCATATTGATCTTGTTTTAAAATAAATGTTTTGTTTGCAAAACTGCATGCTTGTGTCAATTTGATGGGAAATCCTATGATAGGAAGTTTACTAGCTTTGTTTAACCACCCTTGTCACCTGTAATTCATGGTAGAGAGTCAGGATGGGCTTTTTACCTTTTTGTTTCGCTTAATTAATTGGGATGGGAGAACAACTACACTATTAATTATGCATTAATGAGATTATGGTTAAAATGAACTGGTCAATATGATGTGGTAATGGGTGATCTAAGCAAGCATAGTATGTGGATGGGTTGGATGTTATGGTGGTTTGCTTGCTTTAGATCTAAGGACCGGTTGATGCGAGAATAAGCCAGGACTACAGTGCCACCACGAGGCCAAGTATGGGTGCGGTGTTTCTGATTAATTAGGGTTTTGCCAGTGCTATTTGGATCATTAAGGATGCTCGGGGAAGGGGTAGTCGGATTGGGTTTGTTGATGATTGGTGGGACTACCCTGGGATCCGAATGGCTCAAGAGGGGGCCCTTGGTTGAAGATGTGCTCTGTAGGAGACATCGCCACCGGTGAAACCTCAGTGGGGTCTAAATAGGCTAGTAATCCCTTTGTAAAAACTATTTTGTGATCTCTTGGTCATACACCAAAGGAAGTGTAATTGGCGTAAGGGAGGTTCTTTAGTCGCCGACGGGTGATGAAATCACAAACAAAGTGGTACAAACTCTGCAGAGTCCAATAAACTATTATGACAGCCGTGCTCCCGGTTATGAGCATCTGGACAACTTCCATGATTAGAGGGAACTTGGTATTGGAATTTGGGATGGTTATGGTTTGGTACTGGTTATGGTATTATGGTTTGTGGCAATGGATATGGTTATTGTTATTGAGAAATCTGGTATATGGATGATGGTAATGAAATATGGACTGGTATTATGATAATCATATGGTTTATGATGGGATTACTTCACACAAATATAATATGTTGCTTTTCAAATGTTTTAATATACTTTCCAGCACTTAGCCATTATTATTGTCATTATTTGAATAAGCTACATGTCATACTTTCCACACTTGCTGAGTACGACATGTACTCACCCTTACAATTCCCCCACCAATAGTTGCAGGTCAGGATTAGGAGTTTAACGACGATAATGCGGAGTTCTAGGTTGTGTCTACCGTCTGCTTTGCTTGTGGAGTGTTGGAGCTGCGTTATACCCTATTTTCTTATGTTGCTTAGTTGCTTAGTTTGCTTAATTAGTTTATTTACGCTGCAGTAGTTGAAGTTGTCATTAATATTCATTAGAGCTTGTATTCGAGGATATTCTGAATTGTGTAATAAAATTTGTTAATTAATCTTGTTCTATGGTAACTTTCTGTATAATCTTTTGTGAATGCACTCGTGTATATGTGTTGAACATCCTCGGCACACATATGCGTTCACTTGGTTCATTTTCGGAACCGGGTGTCATAAAACATTTATTTTAAAACAGGATTAATATGCTTCAAGGACACTTTCTTGCTCTTGGGGTTGGTTCGGAACAAAGCCTTCAAACTATTGGTGCTGGAGATCCTCCGCAACGCTCTCTAGCGCAAATTCGTCTAATCCACACAATAATCATACAAAATAAAAACACAATCAAAAGTTCACAAATATTACTCTATATGACATGATATGCATGATTAATGCAAATGCAAGATGGAACTTGTTAATGAGTTGCTTTTAATCATCACTAACTAGTTCTAATAGCTTTTAATAAGTTTATACAGGTTTGAATTTGATTCAAAACAATTTTAGAATCAATTCAACAAAATTTAACTAGGAAGATCGGACTAGTCTGCTAGGGACTGGACAAGTCCACACTGCGCGAGATCAGCAGATTAGGGTTTTCTAGATCGACGTGAAATTGGAGATTTGGGGTTGAATTCACGTAAGGAAAATAGAATAGAAGGTATACCAAGTGTTTAGAACTAATATGAATCATGGGTCTTGGAGGCAACACTTGGATCTTGACGATCTAGGGTTGATGAAGAACTTGATGGTGAATTGTTGATGAAGAACGCAAAGTTGATGGGGATCTTGATCCTCTTTCATTTCCTCCTCTTCTTCTTCTTGCTTGGGACCTCCTTCTCCCTCCTTGGCGGCGGCTATTGGCGAGCTAGGGTTTGGGTGGGGTGGAAAAGTGGCAAATAGATGTCAAGTCAAGGGGTGGGGTTGTTTATATAGAGGTGGGGGCTAGGGTTAGATAGATTTTGAGTTTTGAGATGAGTAGGGGCCAGTTTAGGGTCCCACGTGGGCTCTAGAAGATTTAGGCACGACGTCCCTAGGCGCACTTAACGTAAAACCCAAGAAACAAGTCGTGAAACAAAAGGTCAACTTGGAGTCGCGATTTATTAGACAAGTCCAAAAAGGACCTGACTAGTCTGAAGTTGTCCAGAGAAAAATCAGACAAGTCCGAACATATCTAGAGCGGAAAAACAGACAAATCTAGCCAAAAATCAGACAAGTCCGACTTTAGTCAGAGAGGAAAACAGACAAGTCCGCTGGAACACAGGACTAGTCCGGAAAAGTCCAAGGACTTAGTGAAATTTTCAAGGAATTGGATCACCGGACTAGTCCGCACAGGACCGGACAAGTTTGAAAGTGTCCAGAGAGAAAAAATAGACTAGTCCACAGCAAAACGGACAAGTCCAAGGTTAAACAGAGAGAAATCGGACTAGTCCCCACCTAAATCGGACTAGTCCGCACTTCCCAGAATTTTTAAGTGCGGTTTTGTTTATAATTCATTTTAAAATTGTTCCTTTTTATGTGGACTAATGTTAGAAGTGTGTAATGATGAATGCAGGGCATGATGCATGAAAATGAGGATGTTACATCATCCTCCTCCTTGCTGTTGGATCTTCTATTGATGGTGACTCAACTAGGGTTGAGGGTTTCTTCAATTGTGGCAAAGAGATGAAAAGTTGGGGTGGTGGGGTGTTTATATAGAGTTGGAGAGGTAGGGTTTGATGGATTTCGAGTTTAAGGTGTTGGAGGCTGTGTAGGGGTCCCACATGGGCTCCATAAGGGTTGGGCACGATGCTCTTGGGCCCAATTAAGGTATATACCCAATAACAATTCGTGGAGGAAAAGATTGAATCCAATTCAGGTGTTGACGGTCCGTAAGTACCATATTTTGACCGTCAATTCACCTCATAATGTGCATAAAAGAAACACAAAACATAGTGGTAGAGATATACACTAACCCAATTCCACAATTGTTCGTGTTTATTTGTATGCAGGTGAATTATTACCCAAAATACCAAAACATGCAGGTATGAATCCATGAAAATGGATTTCAACGAATCAGGCGATGAAACGTGGCAACACATGGATCAAATGGCCCACAAACAGAAGAATACGAGGAGATCCAACGGTGTTGCACCCATATACATCAAGGAGGCCCACCTGGAAGCCACCTGGAGGAAGCACTCCCCAAGGTGTGGCTTGACCAGGTCGGCTGAACCAGGGGTTCGGCCGACCCCTTCCTGGCGCCAAACCCGGTCAAATGACACGTGTTGGCTCCTCCCGGCTCCCTGGAGTCAATGGTGACTAATTTGCGCGTTAATTTTGGCAGGAACCGACCTTTCTCCACCTATAAATAGACCCCCTCACCTCACTTCTCACACACACCAAAAGTTGAGAATAGTGCTGCACTCCAAGGGTTTAGAGTAGTCCTAGAGGCTACAAAAGTAGAAGGAGAGTGTGGTGAAGAGTCTAGGAGAAGGAGGCTTGGGCTTGTCAAGTCCCTCTTCTACACTTGTACCCCTACAAAGGTTTTACTCAATCAAGTAAGCCTTTGTGAATTCAATACAAGTTTGATCTTTTATTCTTAGTAGTTTCCACAAGTAGTTACTTGTGGGTTCACTGCTTTAATTCATTAGAGGCTCTAGTTGTATCTTTGTGTTCGAAACTACTAGAGTAGTGATTTAGAACGTAAGCGTGGTGCTTAGATTATAAATCATCAGTCGATATCTCGTAGACCCACGGATTAAAGAGGTAGGCAGTAGGTGGTGACATCCCTATCTGTCCTTCGTAATCTTCCATGTTCGGCTATGCCATAGGCTCTTGGCGGGAGTCGTCCTAGTATTGCTAGGAGTAAGCCCGTGCCCGAAGCAAGCATCTACTGCGAACTACCTTGAATTAGGATCAATACTTTGAATTCCTCTCTCTTGCTTGCCTACCAAACAACTTTGTGTCCTTGGGTGAGCTAGTTCGAAAGATTAGCACACACGTTCTTTGGATTCGATACCCTTGGGAATAATCCTTAAGGGAAAGTGCTACAACGGTATTTCTGTGCGCTTGTGGATAACTCTGTGGTGTTAAGAAATACCAACAAGCATTTCTAGCACCGTTGCCGAGGAACAGTTGCTGGTAATCTTCGAACCAAGATCACCCTCGTATAATATCCCCCTTATCTATCATCTTACCTTTCTTATTCTTACCTTACCACCACCATATAAATGGAGCAACCCACCATTCTTTCTTACTCTGCTCCGAAGGGCAAGTTCTGTGAGGCCTTTGGCGGAACCTATTTGTTCAACCAGCTATGAACTTCGCCCTGGCTTTATAGCCATTGTTCGGCAACAATCCTTCTCAGGAACGGATTGTCAAAACCCTTACCACCATCTATGAGAGTTCGAACAACTGTGTTCATGCCTTCTAATCAAAGGTATGACACAGGAGACTCTCAAATGGAAGTTGTTTCCTTTTTCCCTCAAGGAAAAAGCCAAACAATGGTACAACCACTACGTTGGGAAGACAAACGGTGATTGGATTGAATTACGAGACAAATTTTTTCTTGCTTTCTTTCCCATTGCCCGAATTATTTCCTTACGAAAGGAAGTACTATGCTTCCAGCAGATGGAGAAGGAATCCATAGGTGCAGCTTGGGACAGATTTTCTCTTTTGAAAAATTATGGCCCAGATTTGTTAATCCATGATCCAATGCTTTTTCAACATTTCTTCATGGGATTGAACAAAGAGTCTGCCCTATATCTTGACATTACGGCTGGAGGATATTTCCTCCATAAGACTCCAGAAGAAGGCAAGGATCTTCTGGACAGAATTCTAGAAAATTATTCCTTCATTATGGGTCTTAATGAGCCTCCCCAAGAGGAAGTTGTGTCAATAACGGAGGATACACTCTTGGACAAGGGTGAATTCATTTCTTGTTTACCCCAAGCCTTGCCATAGGAATCCTCTCCCGAACCTGAGACTACGAAGGTAGAAGAAATTCAACCCTCGCAGTTTCCATTTTACTTCGACAAAGAGCTTTTTGAAGATTATGGAAATACCTCGAAGTATTGTTGCTATAGGAAACCTTCATTGCCACCAACTCCACCTGAACCACCTGACGGGGTGTTCGTCCGTCAGACGGTCAAGGAGTTGACCTCTATCCTAAGTAGAGAGTGGACAGCTGAAGTCGAGAATTCACCCAAAATTGTTCGGATGACCTCACCCTTGGCTACCATTTTATGTTCTATTAGAGGGACACCAATGAGATTCCTATACAACCCTATTGTTGGAGCAAATCTCATTTCCGATTCTTGTGATCTCGCCATTCTTGGCGATGTGCCATTGGCACCAACACACAAATCCTTCCAAGATTCATTCGAAACTATTCTTGAAGGATGTGGGGTTCTGCAACAAGTGTCTGTTAGACACAAAGATGTTGAGGCTCTCCTAGATTTTCACGTGTTTGAAATCCAAGATTTTGACATCATGATAGGGATTCCCATAGAGAAATTTCTCATGGAAGTTCCTTTGGAAGGAAGCCTAAATATCAATCTTGGAGAGAAAAATTTCTCCATGCCTATTCTATGTTCAAAGAACACATCTGCAGAATCTCCCATCCAAGATGAGCCAATGGAGGAGGTTAGGACTCTTCAATTTTTAGAACCCCCTGAAATTAAAGGATAAGAAGACTTCATCCAACAGGAGGATGAATTTCGGGAGGAAATTGAATTGCCAAAAGAAGAGCCCTCCCCAAAACCTTCTGTTGAGCTCAAGATTCTACCTCCAGGCCTACGTTATGCCTTTTTAAATGGCGATTTGGAAGCCCCTGTCATCATAAGTGACAAGCTTTCAGATGATGAAACACTCAAACTCATAGCCATGTTAGAAAGGCATAGAACTATTTTTGGATATTCACTTTAGGATCTCAAGGAAATTAGTCCAGCGTTATGCACCCATCGTATTCCTATTGACCTTGAGAGTGTCCCCTCAAGGGAACCTCAAAGGCGATTGAATAATGCGATGCGGGAAGTTGTCAAGAAAGAAGTCTTGAAACTTCTGCATGTCAGGATTATTTACCCCGTTCCTCATAGTGAATGGGTAAGTCCAGTTAAAGTAGTGCCTAAGAAGGGAGGTATGACGGTCGTTCAAAATGAGAGGAAAGAAATAATTCCTCAACGGACCATCACGGGATGGAGGATGTGCATTTACTACCGAAAACTTAACAAGGCAACAAGGAAATACCATTTTCCATTGCCCTTCATCGATGAGATGTTAGAGCAATTGGCAAAATACTCCTACTTCTGTTTCCTTGATGGGTATTCGAGATATCATCAAATTCCTATCCATCCCGATGATCAAAGTAAAACCATGTTCACATGTCCTTACGGGACCTATGCCTACCGGCGTATGTCCTTTGGACTGTGTAACGCTCCTGCCTCTTTCTGGAGATGCATGATGTCTATATTTTCAGACATGATCAAGGATATCATGGAAGTTTTCATGGACAATTTCTCCGTCTATGGAATAACTTTTGATCATTGTCTAGAAAATTTAGATAGAGTCTTACAAAGATGCCAGGAGAAGGACCTTGTGCTTAATTGGGAAAAGTGTCATTTCATGGTCCAGGAAGGCATCGTTCTTGGACACTTGGTGTCCGAGAGAGGGATAGAGATGGACAAAGCTAAAATTGAAGTTATTGAAAAACTTCCACCTCCTATCAATGTTGAGGGAATCCGCAACTTTTTAGGTCATGTGGGGTTCTACCGATGATTTATCAGGGATTTCTCCAAAATTGCTAGACCCCTCTCCAACCTATTAGCTAAAGAAGCTCCCTTTGATTTCGATGATGAATGCCTTAAATCATTTGATATACTCAAAAAGGCACTCATCTAAGATCCATTTATCCAACCTCCTAATTGGACGCTGCCATTCGAAACCATGTGTGATGCCAATGACTTTGTTGTTGGTGCGGTCTTAGGCCAAACCAAAGATAAAAAGCATCACGCAATAGCCTACGCTAGCAAAACTCTGACAGGAGCCCAACTCAATTATGCCACAACTGAGAAAGAGCTCCTAGCAGTAGTTTTTGCTATCGACAAGTTTAGATCCTATTTGATTGGACCAAAGGTCATAGTCTACACAGACCATGCTGCTTTGAAATATCTGCTTACCAAAAAGGATGCTAAACCCAGGCTAATTCGATGGATTCTTCTACTCCAAGAATTTGATCTTAAAATAAGAGATAAGAAAGGAGTAGAGAATTCAGTAGCGGATCTTCTTTCACGTATGGAAGTCACACAAACCATGGACATACCTATCAATGACTTCTTACGAGATGATATGCTCCTCAAGGTGACAGACTCCCACCCTTGGTATGCAGATATCGTGAACTTTATGGTCACGGGATACGTACCACCAGGGGAGAACAAAAAGAAACTCATTTATGAGAGTCATAGACACCTTTGGGATGACCCTTATCTCTATCGAGTATGTGCCAATGGCCTTCTTAGAAGGTGCGTCCCATCAATCGAAGGCACCAAAATTATAGAGAAATGCCATGCTGGCCCCTATGGTGGTCATTACGGTGTTTACTGTACTCAGGCAAAGATCTGGTAGAGTGGATTCTATTGGCCTTCAATGTATGAAGATACCAAGGAATTCATTCGCAGATGTTGGAAATGCCAGAAGCATGGAGGAATCTCTGCTCGCGATGCAATGCCCCTAACATACAATCTCCAAGTGGAATTTTTGATGTATGGGGTATTGATTTCATGGGACCTTTTCCTAGGTCTTATGATTGCGAGTATATTCTGGTTGCCGTCGATTATGTGTCAAAATGGGTAGAAGCATTGCCATGCAAAAATGCTGATTCCAAGCAAGCAAGGAAAATGTTCCATGAGATCATTTTCCCACGCTTTGAAACTCCACGTATGGTCATAAGTGATGGAGGGTCTCATTTCATAGATAAGACCTTCTGGAACTTTTTAAGGGAACTTGGAGTCCAACATAACATTGCTACCCCATACCACCCACAGACAAATGGTCAAGCAGAAACATCTAATAAGCAAATTAAGAATATTCTGCAAAAGACTGTCTTGGAAATGGGAACGGAATGGAAGCAAAAGCTACACGATGCATTGTGGGCATATTGTACTGCCTACAAGACACGTATCGGTATGTCTCCTTTCCAACTTGTCTATGGGAAGACTTGCCATCTTCCCGACGAATTGGAACATAGAGCGTATTGGGCCATCAAGCGGTGGAACATGAATCTTAACGAAGCTGGAAATCACCGATTGAAGCAAATCTCTAAGTTGGAGGAATAGAGAGATAAGGCGTACCATAGTGCCAGAATTTATAAAGAGAGAACCAAAATATGGCACGATAAGAGGATTACGCCGAAAGAGTTCAAACCTGGAGATAAAGTTTTACTCTTTAACTCTAGGGTTAAACTCTTTGGACATGGGAAGCTTAGAAGTAAATGGGAAGGACCCTTCACTGTAGTAGAGACTTCATCCCATGGAGCAATCACACTCCAAGGTGATGTCGGTCAACTATTAAAAGTGAATGGGCACCGACTCAAATTATTTCTCAGTTCCCAAAAGGATACAGAAAAAGAATTTGACGTGGTAAATCTAATCGATTTCCATGCCATTTCTTTCAGTTCTGTTTAAATTCTCCACGTCCAACTAATGGGACCATCCAATTATTCATCTATGAGGCCCATTTAATCGACCCGAGAAAATGTGGCCTGAACGGAGCCAGAAGGGGGTCAACCGAACCCTAGGGTCGGCCGACTCTCCCTTCGTGTTGTTCACGTTCTGTTTTCTCATGTTGATCCTTCTTGATATCCTCCACAAAATCCTCGTTGAAATGTGTCTTTCCCCGCCTACTTAAGGACGAAAACAGAGAGGAAAGTTATACACCTCATTGAATCATCATCTTCCTCCTGTCCTCGTCATGGCCGACAAGAAGATTGTGCCTCACGCCTCCTCCAGCTCAACCTTCAACCTGAGCGGGGACATTATGCCAGCCAACAACAAAACTTCCCTCGCCTTGGAGTTCGTCATGGCGATCGATGTCAAGCCCCTTGCCATGATCCCGCCTGCGACAACTGCGCGCGGGCGCAGCCCTACACCTTGTAGCGCTGTCCGGTCGCTCTCCCCACACAGAACGCCGATGAAGTCGACGACGCCATGCCGTCTGACTTTGGCTGGACTAAACCCAATCAAGACACATCTTTTCCACGGAAAAGACGAGTCTCTCCCATCATTGCTGCCCGGCGAGGAGTTCATGTACACACTGAAGACTAAGAAGGGCGATGTAGTGAGCCACCACTACAAGACGCCCACCTGTACCTCGCCGGAATGCATGGGAGATCTCTTTCTTATCCACGGGGTGCGCAAACCCGAAGGAGGCTACGCTAAGGGCATATTCAAGCGCGTGGATAATCTGGCGATGGAGGAGTCAACGGGCTCGTCGCCCTACAAGATTAGGCGACACGTCCCACCACCTGCCATCAACGGGCAACCCGGTCAGTTCGAGGGCAGTGATGAGGACTCTCCTTGTGCCCCTAATGTGGCACGGCTGACCAAGGAGTTCGCTTCTCTCCGCTTGGAGAACAAGAAGCTGACTGACTTGGTGGCTGAAGGGCGCATTGAGAGTGCGGAACTGAAGGACGACATCATGGCCCTCAAGGAGAAGATTGACGGTGTTTGTCATGGCATGAGCGCCAAACTGCAGTGCTTGTGGGATGCCGTCGGGGAGCCCGACATCTACAACGCATCATAGTTTAGATGTCCGGACAACATAGGATGCTTACTACTTAGGATTTTATTTTTAAAAAAACATTTGTTTTCAAAATCTAGGTTAAATAATGTAAGCATCCCCATATTTTGATTTCAATAAAGTGAACTTACCGGTTCATCTAACACCGATAAAGTTCCCCCTTTAGTTTATTTTGTTGAATAAAGAATTCAGGAAACAAGTGTGGGGGGAAACATGTCCCCAAGTCACGAAATCCCGACGTGAAAAATCAATGTTGCATATCAAAACACTTCGCGACCGAATGAGCAAAATGACACGACGAAACAGAGCCATAGAAGAGCCAACAAGAGGTCGGCCGAACCCCTGGTCGGTCGATTTATTTTCTGCACCGTACGACTCCGTTTCACTCCAGAAAATCGGTTTGATTTTTCTATCCCCAGTTTTATGTGCTACCCTGTTGTTTGAGTTGATTTCATATTTTTCATTTCATATCTAAAATGAATCAACTAGACAAATTGAAATAAAATTTGGTAGTCAAGAATTTGCTTAAGCTGAAAATTTGAATACTTTATATTTCAATTCATTACCTTGTTTATGATTCCCATAATTCAATAGGAAAAACACATCATCTAGGTATTTGACTAGTGTGATATGGTAAATGAGTTCTTTAGACATCATCCTTTTGCTTGAAATTAATTTTTGACATTTGTAACTATTTGAAGTCTTCAACTTTTCCTAAATCTCTCATTGGAAATTTATATACCCACCAAGGCCATATGATACATTCATTGAAAACCACAAGCATATGCCACTTTGTTTTTCATTGAACGTTGTCAAACCCGTGACCCAATTGAGTGACATGCATGAACTTTTTGAATTGAAAACTCTTGTGCACTCCATTCATGCAAAATTTCTCACATTGAGAGTTTGCATCCATCAATTACCCATCCGTCAAAAAGAAACTCCATACAATACAAATGAAAGCCTCTCTAAAAATAAAAAGGAGTAGAAGACATGGCTACAAGAAAAAGAAAAAGCATCCACTCTTGAAAAAGAGTAAGAGTGCAAAAAAAATAAGTAGCCATGTTTCATCCTTAAAAAAAAGAGCAAATTCATGGGAGTTATCACCTCACCGCTCCATTCCATTCATGTGCACAAGAATTTTCCTTTCACTTTGTTCATTGCATAAGTCTCTCATAGGATCAAGTTTTTGACTCAGTAACATATGCATTGCAAATGTGTGCCACATTCATCCCTACCAAGCTCCAGATATAGCCACTTTTAGTATAGGGACAAGAATTGGCAAAACATAACATGGTGAGGACTCAAACACTTTGAGAGATTTGAGATATTCCGATCGAGAAGGCAAGGGCAAATGTTCCTATGACTTTCAAATATAGAAATTGCCAAATCATTTCAGCAGAGAATGATCCAAGGGAACTTCATTCTAACCGTTCCACTTTTCAAACACCCAAGATTGATGTGGTAGCCACACACACAAAGGGGATCCATGAATTCAGGTATAAGTTGAAATATCTAGTTTCCTTATTTTCTACATTATAGCAAATTCATGACAACACTCTAGTTCTTCTTGCCTTCACTCGAGGACGAGCAAAGGACTAAGTGTGGGGGAGTTTGTTGATGGTCCTTAAGTACCATATTTTGACCGGCAATTCACCTCATAATGTGCATAAAAGAAACACAAAACATAGTGGTAGGGCTATACACTAACCCAATTCCACAAGTGTTGGTGTTTATTTGTATGCAGGTGAATTATTACCTAAAATACCAAAACATGCAGGGACGAATCCATGAAAATGGATTTCAACGAATCAGGCGATGACATGTGGCAACACATGGATCAAATGGCCCACAAACAGAAGAATACGAGGAGATCCAACGGTGTTGCACCCATATACATCAAGGGGGCCCACCTGGAAGCCACCTAGAGGAAGAACTCCCCGAGGGGAGGCCTGACCAGGTCGGCCAAACCAGGGGTTCGACCGACCCCTTCCTCGCGCCAAACCTGGTCAAATGACACTATTGGCTCCTCCCGGCTCCCTGGAGTCAATGGTAACTGATTCGCGCGTTAATTGGGGTGGGAACCGACCCTTCTCCACTTATAAATAGACCCCCTCACCTTACTTCTCACACACACCAAAAGTTGAGAATAGTGCTACACTCCAAGGGTTTAGAGTAGTCCTAGAGGCTACCAAAGTAGAAGGAGAGTGTGGTGAAGAGTCTAGGAGAAGGAGGCTTGGGCTTATCAAGTCCCTCTTCTACACTTGTACCCATACAAAGGTTTTACTCAATCAAGTAGGCCTTTGTGAATTCAATACAAGTTTGATCTTTTATTCTTAGTAGTTTGCACAAGTAGTTACTTGTGGGTTCACTACTTTAATTCATTAGAGGCTCTAGTTGTAGCTTTGTGTTCGAAACAACTAGAGTAGTGACTTAGAATGTAAGTGTGGTGCTTAGGTTATAAATCATTAGTAGATATTTCGTAGACCCACGGATTGAAGAGGTAGGCAGTAGGTGGTGACAACCCTATCTGTCCTTCATAATCCTCCAGGTTCGGCTATGCCATAGGCTCTTGGCGGGAGTCATCCTAGTATTTCTAGGAGTAAGCCCGTGCCCGAAGCAAGCATCTACTACAAACTACCTTGAATTAGGATCAATAATTCGAATTCCTCTATGTTCCTTGCCTACCAAACAACTTTGTGTCCTTGGGTGAGCTAGTTCGAAAGATTAGCACACACATTCTTTGGATTCGATACCCTTGGGAATACTCCTTGAGGGGGAGTGCTACAACGGTATTTCCGTGCGCTTGTGAATAACTCTGTGGTGTTAAGAAATACCATCATCGGGCACACCAGACAAATCCGCTAGGGGCCAGACTAGTCTGATGTTGAACTGAGACATCAATGGACAAGTCTATTGTGGCTTCAGACAAGTCCGATCTAGAACAGAAACAAAATCGGACAAGTCTGGGGTAATAGGTCGGACAAGTCCGGGATGGCAAAGAAATGGTTTTCCGGACTAAAATTTCAATGAGGAATAGACTAGTCCGCTTAGTCCACAGACAAGTCTGGACAACATCAGAGACCAAACTGGACAAGTCTGTGCATTGTGCCGGACAAGACCGGACTCTGAAAGAAACTGAATTTTCTGAAGAAGAATAGGGTCACCGGACTAGTCCGGGGTTGAGGAACCCACAAATAAAGCTACGTCCCCATTGAGGAACATACAAAGGGTCGGGCCTAACAGCCCTATCCTCACCAAGATGCCTCAAAGGTCAAGTCTTGGATCTTCCACTATCATAAATGATTACAAACTTCCCCGAATCAAGAGATCACACAAGAACTCACGGGGCGATGCCTAACCGTCTAGGGGAGAACCCCAAGAGTATTAAACACGCAAGCACAAAGAAACTCAACGAATCAAACGTTTCTCAACCCCCTACGGACTTCTCTTGCCAAGTCTCACAATCACTCCTTCACTCTTCCCCAAGAACGTCGGATTTGAGATCAAGAGGGTGAAGAACAATGGAGGAGGCTTTCTTGAGGGTTTGAGGCGGCTCTGAGAGATTCTTTAGGGTCAAGTCTTGGATCAAAAAGTGTTTTTAGCCATTAGGTGGCTATTGACGGTTGTTATATACAATTTTTAGTCGTCAATATAACTCAATTATGTGAAGGATTGATCATTTCTTGCACACATCACCTTTCTACTTGACCTATTTCCACATGTACTTGGAGAAATATGTGTATGCATATATTTATACTGGAATTGAGGAAAAGTATGGGGAGCAATCTATAAAATATCATCCCAGCCAATCAGGCGACGACACATGGCACCACATGGATCAAATGGCCCACGAACAGAAGTATCCGAGGCCATCCAACGGTGTAGCACCAATATCAGTCAATGGGACACACCTGGCAGCCACCTGGAGGAAGTACGGGTCGTTTGGAGCCCTGACCAGGTCGGTCGAACCAGGGGGTCGACCAACCTGGTCCTGGCGCCAAACGCAGTCAACTTCCATGTGTTGGCTCCTCCCGGCTCCCTGGAGTCAATAAAGACTGATTTGCGCGCTTTTGGTGGCGGGAACCGACCTCAACACTAGTATAAATAGGACCCCATACCCCTCACTTCAACACACACCACGTGGGCATCATTCTATTGTATACACTATCTTCCATAGTCCTTAGAGGAGTTAGGATGTAGAGAGGAGAGCCTCTAGTCTGAAGTCCAAATTGGGAAAGGAGTAGAAGGAGTCTCTCTTCCCAATTCCACATTGGGAAAGGTATGTCTCATGTATTCCTCTTGTATTTGTGACTTTGTGCTCAATAAAGATATTATCTTTAGTCTTCTTTTATAAGTATACTTCGACAAAGCGTTTCTTATTTGATTGTGGAGTCCATGTAAGTGGAAGGTATAGTCTTTATGATTGTACTCTCATGATCACATCTTATGTTCATAAACACTGTAGACCCCCACTATAGTCTATGTAGTTATGATATGAATATATTAATATGAATAACTATGCTATGCAATCAATATTGGTTCAACGATGATTTAGTTCATTGCCTTAGGATGGCTTGTGCTGCAGCTCTTAAGGTATTTGCTTAGTACGCTAGCATGGTTCTAGGGTATTTAAGTAGCGTTGGATGTCTCATAGACCCACGTATTGAAGAGGTAGGCAATAGGTGGTGACATACCTATCTGTCTTTTGTAATCCTCCACGTTCAGCTATGCCACAGGCTTTTGGCGGGAGTCACCCTAGTATTGCTAGGGGTAAGCCCGTGTCCGATGTGTTCAATAGCATTGCATAGGAATTCATCATTGACATGACCATTAGTATCTACCTTAGGCTATGTATATGTATTAGGAGCATTGTAGGAGCAACTCTCTAACTCTTAATCCAATCTCCCTCTAGGACCCATTTACCCTTTAGAATAGATTGCCTAGGTGTGTGTCACACTACCCCTATTATCAACTTACCACTTGTCCGGATAATTGATTAGTATCCCATAGCTTGACCATAAGAGTAGTATATACTTTACTCCATTACCTTCCTTTGGGATAAATACGATACCATTGGGAATACTCATGGGTGAAATGCTACAACGCTATCTTCCGTGCGCTTGCGGATCTCATCTCTTTACCGAATATGATCTGTGGTGTTAAGAAATACCAAAAAGCATTTCTGGCGCCGTTGCCAGGGAAGGCAAAGGAAGTGAATGATGAGGACATCACAACAGCGGAGGCGCACATTGAACTGCAAGGACCAATCACAAGAGCACGAGCACGGTTAATAAACCAGCAGGTGAATTCGTTCCTAACTTCTTTTGCATGTGAGTTTGAGAATAGATTGCTATGTGATGATTTAATTGTTATTAGGAATAATGGAGAAGATCAACCAGTGAAGGAAAGAGGCCTTGGGAGCGTGGATAACCAGCTGGGACGTCCACAAGTTGATGGAAACAGTTTACAACTCAGACTCGAGTTCAACTCAGAGTCCAGGAGCAGTCCACCTTAAAACGGACGCCCAGGAGGAATACGGACTCCGTTTTCAACATTCTACATATGCACAGAGAGAGGAGAAAATAAACTTTCTAATGGTTCTGGTCCCACCTCAAAATTCCTCCGGAGTCATTGGGAATCATCGAAACAAGTTGAGTCCATATTTCTGTCTAGTGCTGCGCCACTGAATCGGGCCTTTGGGCCTTGTATCCCGTAAGAGTCCATTAGGGACGCGTCTAATCGTGTTTTGGTCGAACCCTAGACTATAAATACTGCATCTGCGGGTCATATTCGGTGGGGTTTTGCTTAGATCAATAATATCTCCGTTCTACGGTTTGTGAGACCCCAACTTCGCGATTTCAGATCGTGTCTTCGACGTTCTTGCTCGTGTTCTCGGTTGCACTTACAATGATTAGCCTCCTTGGTGAGGTCAAGCATGTGCAGCACGGTAGATAACCAACGGAGCTGTGGTGTAGTGATTACAGGGTACTCAAACCGCTTGAGTGCCGCGGATCATCAACGTCGAGTTCTCCACCCCAATCGACATACCTTTCAGAAGATCGGGCCTAAACCTACTCATCAATTGGTATCAGATTTCTAGGTTGCCTGTGAGGTATCTTTGTTTTCCTTCCATTAGATCGATTTTTTTTGTACCTAGAGTCCACAGAAAAGCCACAAAAAAAAATTAGATCATTTTTACCGCTTCCCAGACTATAGTGCCTGCAGTTTCATTTTTCAGTTTGCATTGTTGAGTTTGCATTCGTGTGGTCGAGTCTTGTTGCTGGTTTAGCTTTGTGTTTTGGGTCCTAGTTATCTAGTTTTGTCCTTGTTTTCTTGTTGTTTGACACCTATTCCACAATCTCTAAATAACAAACCGATCCACCACATTCATTAGTTTGCCCTAGCTAGCCGCCTTGCGTGAACTCCGCATCGCCAGCCCTAGATTAGGTGACAAACCTTTGTGCCACTCATTCTTGAATCATCACACACCACCCCATTAGTTTCTGTGCAAATTCCCGATTGTTTTCATATCCGATTGCGAGTTCTGTTCTCAAACCAAGTTGGAATCAACATCTAAAAAAACGTAACTCGGACAGCCTACCTTAAAATGGCCATAACTTTCGCATACGAACTCGAAATCAGGCGATTTTTTTTTTCAAATTCATCTACGAGAAATTTTGCATCTTATTTATCTGACGCATAGCCACGTTCGGCGAAATTAGATTGCCCAAATTCCCCTCGGAGGATAGGCTATCCGACCTCTGAAGTTTCAGCACGAATTTTAAAGAATCTTCTTGATTTTCTATAGGCCGCATATTACATCCAATTGAGCTGCAAATTTGTGTGCTTCCTATGTTTCTGCTCCTGAATAAAGAAAAAATATCAAAAAAATATTACAAAAAAGAAGAAAATAGTGAAGAGCACGCATATTAAAGCAATTGGCCTATACCACTTGGTGATGTTTTATTGGCTATATCATTCTGTCTTTCTTTTGCCTTGATACTTCCTTTTGTTGTGCTAGGCCCTAGGGCACTTGGTTGACCAGCAACAATTTCCTACATTGAATACTTATTCAACTTTGTTTAGCTGTTAACAATTTTCTGCTTATTGGCCACCATATTGTGCCATCCAAGCTCCACCTTTCTCTTGAGCATAATAGGTACCTTTGCAATCACCCCACGCTTCATTGGTTCATCTCACCATCCACACCACCTGTTGTGTCGGTAAGAACACTTGTAAGAGCGTGGTAAGACGCTTGAGCGAGAGAGATTGTTTTCTTCCACCATTCACATTGTCACTGTAGTTGATAGGGATAACATATTTTTTGTTGTCTTTTGTTTCCTACTAACAATGGCAGGAGAAGACAATGATGACGAATGTGTTCAACATGCTGAGTTACATGATATGATGAAGACCATGACATATATGTTCACAAAATATAACACAGCAACGGAGGAGTCATTGGCGAACTTGACTCGCCAACTTGATGACCTTGCTCTTCGGATGAATACTTTTGAGGCTCGATTGCCTCTCGCTAGAAGACAAGAAGACAATGCTTATGATTAACTAGAAGATCACAATAATCATCCAAGACTACCACTTTATCGTAGAGGTATGGGAGGTAATAATCATAACAATTATAATCGTCCTCCTGATGATCCTTTTGCTAAAGTGAAATTTATTATACCCTCTTTTTCTGGTGCTTATGATGCTGAGGCTTATCTTGATTGGGAGATGACAGTAGAGCAAAATATTAATTTCCATCTTGTTCCTGAACAACATAGAGTTCATCAAGCCACTAGTGAGTTTAAGGACTTTGCTATCATATGGTGGAATGAACTTGTTAAAACTAGAACTAATCCTCCAACATGGGATAAATTAAAGGAAGCTATGCGTGTTTGATTTGTTCCTCCATCTTTTCAGCGGGACCTTCACAAAAAATTGCAGCGTTTAGACCAAGGTAACATGCCTGTAGAGGAATATTATCAAGAGTTACAAAAGGGTATGCTGCGTTGTGGGGTAGTAGAGGACATGGATGATAAAATAGCTCGTTTTTATGGGGGGTTGAGGTGTGAAATTCAGGACATTGTTGATTAAAAGGAATATGATATTGTTAACAGATTGTTTCAGCTTGCTATGTTGGCAGAAAAAGAATTGCAGGGCCGACAACAACAGCAACAACACACGAGGAGCAACTTCACGCCGCGTGCAGCGACTACACCATCCAAAACAGCACCATCTTCGACCCCTCGTGCAGCGACTACACCACCCAATGGCGGCCAACGAACTATACCTGCTGCTCCACCTTCTCGTGTGCCAGAAGGCAGCAAGGGGACATCATTCAAGCCTTCGTTGTCCACTCCTTCTACGGGTCGTACTTCCGACATTAAGTGTCACCGCTGCCAGGGACTTGGTCATATGATGAGAGATTGCTCGAGCAAACGAGCATACATAGAACGCGATGATGGCGGGTATGATAGTACTTCAGATGTTGAAGATGAATATTCTCTTGCTACTGAGTTTACAGATCCAAATGACGAACACACCGAAGAAGAGGTACTTGGTACAGCGGCGACGGAGAACTATAGGAGCATCATTGTGCAGCGTGCCTTGAGCTCCAAAGTGGAGACCGACGACAAGTTACAACGACACAACCTCTTCCACATGTTTCTCGTCGTCAAGGACTGTTGTGTACACACTATAATTGATGGAGGAAGCTGCAATAACTTGGTGAACACAGACGTCATCAAGAAACTTGGTTTGACAACAAGAGCACACCCTCATCCGTACCACATTCAATGGTTCAACAACAGCGGTAAGGTTTGGGTAACACAAACAGCGAGAATACATTTTTCAATTGGTTCATACCATGATTTTGCTGATTTTGATGTTGTTCCTATGGATGTTTGTTCTCTTTTATTGTGTCGTCCTTGGGAATTTGATACAGATGCTATTCATCAAGGTAGAACTAATAAATAT
The DNA here is from genome assembly GCA_036927565.1 of Tuctoria greenei. Lineage (NCBI taxonomy): Eukaryota > Viridiplantae > Streptophyta > Magnoliopsida > Poales > Poaceae > Tuctoria > Tuctoria greenei. Next base: position 289,304,712 of record JAYESD010000001.1, read on the forward strand.
ACTCTCATGCATAAGGGAAAGAAAATCACTTTGCCGCCCATGACTCCTACTGAAATTGTGCATTTTTAGAAGAGTAAATTCGTGATGGCAAAGCAACAACATTAGAATCTGAAAAACAGCAAGTTATTAAGTAAAAATCACCATCTTTGCTCGCAACTAAATCTGACCTTGCTGATTTATTCGATGCTAAGGGGATGTGCTATGTTTTAGTTTGCAAAGAAGCCATGTTTTCACTTCATGAATTGTCTATTGCATTGCCCCTTGTTGTTGCTAACCTTTTACAGGAGTTTGAGGATGTGTTTCCCTCTGAGATACCCCCTGGTTTACCACCAATGAGAGGCATTGAACACAAGACGATTTGATTCCAGGAGCAAGTTTGCCAAATCGTGTAGTATACAGAGCGAATCCACAAGAAACTAAGGAAATTCAAGGACAAGTCCAAGACCTTTTGGACCGCGGGTACATTCGTGAAAGCAGCCCTTGTTCTGTTCCTGTTTTTTGGTTCCTATGAAAGATGGTAGTTGGCACATGTGTGTTGATTGTCGAGCGATTAATAACATCACCATTCGATATTGTTATCTTATTCCTCGATTAGATGACATGCTTGATGAATTGAGTGGTGCTATCATCTTCACAAAAATTGACTTGCCTAGTGGTTACCACCAAATTAGAATGGCACTAGGAGAAGAACGGAAAACTGCATTTAAAACCAAGTTTGGACTTTATGAGTGGTTAGTCATGCCTTTTGGTTTAACTAATACACCCAACACCTTTATGCGATTAATAAATGAGGTTTTACATGCTTTCATTGGACAATTTGTGGTGGTTTACTTTGATGATATCCTCATTTACAGCAAGTCATATGATGAATATCTTGATCATTTACGTGATGTTTTTACTGTTTTGAGAGATGAACGTTTGTTTGTGTAAGACCTATGTGTGCTGAATACATTGGCTTGTAGTGAATACACTTGCTTTGACGATAAAAGTTTTGAATATCACCAAAACACCTTTTTATCAAGGTCCGACTAGTTTTGGTCAGCTCTGGTGAAGTTTTGTCTTTAGCTCCGACATGTGTTTGATAGCTCCGACATGTTTTTGATTGCTCCGACTAGTTTTGCAAGCTCCGGTGGGAGCTTGGTTGTGCTAGTTTTGGTGAGCTCCGGCTCAAGGTCCGGGTTGCTCTGGCATGGTCCGGAACTTGACCGCAATGCTTCTGTTTTTCATTTACAATGTTTTGTACTTGCTTTACATCTCTGGAAAGATTGTTTAGTATTCATTTGCTAAGTATTTGGTGCGTTTTTGGTTGATATGGATGATATCGTGTTACTGTGGTTTTGCAACATGCTTATGTGAGGTTCTCACGTAAGGTGTTGTGTTCGGAACTAACTTGAGTGAAGTCGAGGACTTGGGCTCGTATGGATTGGTTGTTTATTCATGTGCAGGTGTTGCTTGAGTTCAAGACATGTCTGGTGATGAGATCCATTGGACTAGTATCAGGGAGGAGATGAGGTTCCAACAACCAAATTCAGGAGGAATTGTGGTTAAGTTGATCAGGAGGTTGCGCAGCGTGATTGAATCAAGAACAATGCATGTGAAGGTATCGTGGACATCATTGGAAGATGTTTGCACGTGTGCAAGGAGTGCATGGATGTGGCTACATGGTTCCGAGATGTGATGAAGAGATGTGGACGTAATGAATTGGTAGGAAAGGTCCAACTGACTAGGTTATGGACTCAGGTTGCGACTGAGTCGGGTTTGACTCAAATATGGGAAGATTTGAGTTTGTTATGATAAGATTTCTTGTAGATCACGAATTTGAGTTGTTTAGGAATGTGGGATACGTTCCTAAGGTGTTTGGAAGTCTTAAAATTGCTTCTATCTGCGTATAGAAGAATCCTAAGCAGTTATGGAAAGTTACGATCCGTGAACAGAGTAGGATTAGGTTCCTGATTTGAGTTGAGTTGACTTTCGAGCTGGTTATATAAGCAAGGGAGCCCAGAGCTCGTGGTGCACGACTTTGGGGCTTTTTCCTCTTATGTTCTATTGAATTAAATTCGTAGTTTGAAGGAACTTTTATGCCTTGTTCGTCCAACTTGTACCAGACAAGTTTTACTCGTCGAGTTTATGAACAGCACTACCTTTCGTTGGTCGTTTTATCATAACTCGAGTTTTATAGATCCAATTGACGTGATTCTTTTTGGGTTGTCTTGACAACTTAATTATATATCATCTGTAAAAATTTCACGGTCATTGGATTTGTGGTCTATGATCTACACGAGTTTATTTGCAGCGTTCCAGAACTGTTTTTTCTCGAGTAGGGCAGATTGACCTATGTTTAATCTTTCAATCATAACTTGAGTTTTTCTCGACGGATTTGAGTGATTCTTGTTGTGTTGTATTCGTGACTTGATTATATCTGATATCTATCACTTTTGTCACGGTGAAACAAGTTTAGATTAGTCTCACACACGATTTCTTTAACATATCATTTTTCTGTCGAAGGGGTTGGGGTTTAATTGTTTCCGCTGCGTAAGGTTTTTAAATCTACCATTCACCCCCCCTCTGGTAGATTTTCATGTGCTCTTCGATCCTACAATTGGTATCAGAGCCACGGTGCTCTAATCTTTGTGATTTGTGTATGTATTTGACTAATCATCATGGAGAAGTACTCTGCCAAACCTTGTGTGTTCGTTGGTATTGATTTTCAGGTTTCGAAGGCACGCATGGAGGCTTTCATTCAGGCACAAGGCTTTGCAATATGGGAGAAGGTATACAAGCCTTACGAAGTGCCTTCAAACGATCAAGTTACAGCTACAAATCTGAGAGATGTCGACAACAACAACAAGGCTTGGAACTTGATCATACAAAGATTAACTCAAAGCGACTTCGACCGTGTTGCGCACCTCCGATCTGCATACGATGTGTGGAAAGCACTTTGTGACTACCACGAAGGATCCAACACGATCAAAGAGGTAAGGCAAGACATGTTCAAGAAAGAATACATGCGCTTCAAGATGCAACCCAGTGAGTCTATTGATGACCTTTTTGCTCGCTTTAATAAGATTCTTAGCAACTTGCGTAGTGTCAATGTTAATTTTTCAGATGCTGAAAATGCTAGGCAATTGCTATGTGCATTAGATATGTCAATTTGGGAGATGAAAGTCACATCTATTCGTGAATCTACTGTCATGAGTTCACTTACTTTAGATGTGCTATATTCCAAGTTAAAAACTCATAAAATTGACATAATCTCACGTAAGAACCCCAACAAGTCTATTGCTTTTGTTTCTCAACGTGACATGCCTAGTCACAGTCAAACATCATCTTGTGGTACACTTGCTTTGCTGTCCTCTCTAACCCTTAAACAGATTGAGGAGTTTCCATAGGAGGAGCTAGCGCTCATCTCTATCCGGTTCTCAAAAGCATTGCAAAATGTGAGAACTAGAAAGAGAGGAAGCTCCGGACCTCAACGATGCTTTGAATGTGGTAAGACAGGACATTTTCGTTCAGATTGCCCTAACCTTTCAGGTCCTACTTCCCAGGATGAAAAGAAAAAAAGAACGAAGCACTCCTCTGCAAAAGATACGAAGAAAAAGAAGGGCTTTATAGGATGTCAATTGGTGAGCAGTTTTATCTCAGCACTCCAGGAACTTGGCTCAAGCGACGTGGACATTGGAAGTGATGAAGATGAAGATGATTTGGCAAACTTGTGCTTCATGGCGGGCAAGTCAAGATCAAGTATGGAGGAGGCGGAACACAATAGCAACAATGAAGAGGTATGTCCTACTTGCGAAGAAATGTGTGATGCTATTTCTCGTGTCACTATTATTGTTAAGAAAAAGGACAAAAAGCTTAGGGACAATGCTGTTAAAATTGAGTCACTAGAATCTGAAATTAATCGTTTGAAATCCTTGATTCCTAGTGATGATTCTTGTTCCTCATGTGACTTAATATATGAACAATTGTCCTCCCTAAGAAGTGCACATACCTCCACACTTGATAAACTTGAAGTTGAAATTGAAAAGAACAAAAAGCTTCTTGCACTTAATATTGGAAACTTAAAATATGCTTCTTGTTCTACAATTGATTTGCATTGTTCTTGTTGTGATGATCTTGATAAGAAACTGCAAGATGCTATGAATGAAATCTCTATATTGAACAATGCTTTACATTGTCATGAAGTTAAATATTGTTCCAATTGCAAATTAAAAGGGAAAACTTAATGTGAAAATTGCCTTGATCTGTCCATTAAACTTGATAACATGCATAAGACATTTGATCGGTTTTGTAATGGGAATAAGAACCTAAACTTGCTGCTGAATTCATCCAAGTCTTGCAATGATAAAACTGGTTTAGGTTTTGATTCTCATGCTCATGCTAAGGCACATCCACCTAAAAGTGTAAAGTCATTAGGAAGTGGTTTGATTCAAATAGTTCCTAAACAAAAAGAAGTGGTTTTCAAATCTGCAGGAGTATTGTCTCATTCGGTTTCAAATAAAAATGTTGTTTGCTCATCTAGACATGAACACAAAGTTAAATTTCATTGTACCTACTGTGGCGGATATGGTCATGTCATAGATTTTTGTTATAGACTAGCTAAACAACAGAAAAGGGAAAGAATGGTTGCTAGATCTCATAACTTTCATGCAAAATTTGCTGCACATATTGAACCGAATGTACAACCTGCTGTTTTGAGTCAAAAACATTCAAAGTTTACCTCCGGACCTTCTATTTTTGCCTCCGGAGCTACTGATTTTTGTGCTACACAAGTAACACCTTATAGGTCAGTATTTAATAATAAAAAATCTCAAACTTCTACTCATAAACCTGCTGTTTTGTCTCAGCTTTCGCGTGTTTTTCCTGCTGCACGTCACGCTGGATTCCTAAATGCCTTTTGACTAACCCCAGTATTGAGTCATCGACGTATTATGCTTCTATGTAGGTTACACGTTTGAGAAGGAGAACATTTGGATTGTGGATTCAGGTTGCTAACGCCACATGACCGGTAACAAAGATTGATTCTCCTCCCTCTCTTTTGTGTCATGTGTAGAGAATGTTACTTTTGCCGATAATTCTTCAACTCCTATAATTGCTACGGGTTCGGTTAGCGTAAATGATCACTACACTTTGAAGAATGTGGCACTTGTCAAAAATTTGAAATACAACTTGCTTTCTGTTGCACAATTGCTAGATGAAAATCTAGAAATTATTTTCAATAAAAACTGCTGCAAAGTTGTAGGTTCAAATAGTGAGCTTATTTTTAACATGCCTTGGTTTGGAAGAGTTTTTAAAGCTGATTTTGATATGTCTTCCTCTAAACATAGGTGTCTAGTTGCTAATGATTCAAAGGACTTATATTTTTTGCATTGTAGACTTGGTCACGTAGGCTTTGATCCTCTAACACGTGTTAGTGCCTTGATCGCATACGTGGGCTGCCTAAGCTTAAGGGGGACAAAGAAATTGTGTGCTCTTCTTGTAGACATGCTAAGATGGTTGCAGGTTCACATACTCCTCTCACAATGATCATGGCAACTGAACCATGTCAACTTTTGCATCTTGACACCGTAGGACCTTCACGTGTTCAATCCTTCGGAGGTAAATGGTATACACTTGTGATTGTTGATGATTATTCTAGATACTCTTGGGTTTACTTTATGGTGTCTAAGAATGAAGCTTTTAGTCACTTTAGTACTTTATTTCTTAGATTATCAATTGACCACCCAGGATCTTTAAAGGCAATTAGAAGTGATAACGGAACTGAATTTAAAAATCAATCTTTTGATCATTTTTGTGCTGAAAATGGAATAGATCATCAATTTTCTTCACCGTATGTACCTCAACAAAATGGTGTTGTATAAAGAAAGAACAGAACCTTAGTTGAGATGGCTAGGACTATGCTTGATGAATATCAATCTCCTAGGAAATTTTGGGCTGATGCGATTGCAACCGCTTGTTATGTCTCAAATCGTGTTTTCTTGCGCGCTAAGCTAGGTAAAACACCATATGAGCTCCGGTTTGGACATAGGCCTAGTGTTACACACTTTCGGGTCTTTGTTTGCAAATGCTTTGTTAAGAAACATGGTAATTTTGATAAATTTGAACCTAGATCCATTGATGGCATGTTTCTTGGTTATCCATCTCATACTAGAGGCTACCATGTGCATTTACTTGACACTAACAAAATTGTGGAGACTTGTAAAGTGTCTTTTGATGAAGCTAGCCCAGGTACTAGCTCAAGCATTGCAGGTCCAGATCCATATCCACAGGGGGAGAGCATTTTCGTTGAAGATGAGGAAGAGGTGGAGCTGTTGCCCAAAAATTCAGCAGCTAATGACATTGTTCGAGCTCCTGATTTTGATTCACAGCCAGCACCGATGACCACCATTGCTGGTCCAGATCCTCCTCAAGTCACAAGTTCATCGATTTGTGATGAACATGAAGAAGAAGAAGCTTGTGAAGTGTTCACTCCACTCCGGGTTCTCAAAATTCATCCTCCACAACAGATGATTGGAAGCTTGCACGAACGAGTCACATGGTCTAGGTTTTGCGATCCAAACTCTTATGCTCATTCTGCTTTTGTTGCTTCTTTTGAACCCAAAGATATATCACACGCACTCACTAATGAATCTTGGATTATTGCCATGCAAGAAGAGTTAGAAAATTTGAAAGAAATAATGTTTGGAAACTTGTACCTCCACCTCAAGGTCACACTTTAATTGGAACTAAATGGGTATTTAAAAATAAACAAAGTGAGGATGGGGTTGTGGTTAGGAATAAGGCTAGGTTGGTTGCTCAAGGTTTTACTCAAGTTGAAGGTCTAGATTTTGATGAAACTTTTGCTCCCGTTGCTAGATTAGAAGCCATAATAATTTTGTTAGCCTTTGCTGCATCTGAAGGTTTCAAGCTATATCAAATGGATGTTAAAAAGTGCTTTTCTAAATGGCTACATTGATGAGGAGGTTTATGTCAAGCAACCACCAGGTTTTGAAAATCCAGATTTTCCACTGTCCAAAGCCTTGTACGGTCTCAAACAAGCCCCTAGAGCATGGTATGATAGGTTAAAAACATTCTTACTTGAAAAAGGGTTTACCATGGGCAAGGTTGATAAAACTCTTTTTGTGCTTAAACATGGCAATGACTCATTATTCGTTCAAGTGTATGTGGATGATATTATCTTTGGTTGTGTTTCTCATGATCTTGTGTCCAAGTTTTCAGCAATGATGAGTTCCGAATTTGAAATGAGTATGATGGGTTAACTCACTTACTTTTTGGGGGCTGCAAATCAAGCAAACAAAGGAGGGTACCTTTGTGCATCAGACGAAGTATACAAAAGACCTCCTAAGGCGCTTCAACATGGACAAAAGCAAGCCTCTTCGGACACCAATGGGAACAGCAACAACACTTGGACTTGATAAAGATGGTGAACCCGTGGATCAAAAAGAATATAGAAGCATGATCGGATCACTTTTGTACCTCACGACATCAAGACCAGACATACAATTCAGCGTATGTCTTTGTGCACGGTTTCAAGCTTCCCCACATGCTTCACATCGTCAAGTCATCAAAAGGATTCTCAGGTACTTACATGGAACTCAAGAATTTGGCATTTTCTTCCTTCTTCCTCAACCATTACTTTGAAAGATTTTTCCGATGCTGATTTTGGAGGTTATAGGATTGATAGGAAAAGTACTTCTGGTGCTTGTCATTTTCTTGGTAATTCTCTTATTGCTTGGTCCTCTAGAAAACAAAATTCAGTTGCACAATCCACAGCCGAATTTGAATATGTAGCTGCTGCTAGTGCTTGCTCACAAATTCTTTGGATTGTTCAAATACTTAAGGACTATGGGGTTGATCTAGATAGTGTTCCACTGTTCTGTGATAACACTAGTGCCATTTGCATTGCTAAAAACCCCATGCAACATTCTAGAACTAAGCACATTGACATTAGGTATCACTTTCTCTGAGATAATGTTGAAAAAGGAAACATTGTGCTTCACCATATAGATTCCGAACAACAATTGGCTAACATTTTTACAAAACTTTTGGATTTCACTCGTTTTTGTTACATTCGTAGTTAAATAGGGGTCATGCAACCTCATGGCTTAAATTGAGGGGGAGTTTTGAAACTTGGGAAGTCTATGCGTGAATCTGAAATTAAAATAATATGAGCATAGTATTTCATACATATATGACTTTGTGATTCCTTTTACATGCTGAAAGTTCTTACTACATTACTCGGGTTATACATTTTGTAGTTTTTGCCATGTCTAGTAATTGGAATAATTACTTACACTAAAACTGGTCATGGTCGAACTTTCTTGTTGTTTTAAACTTGTTACATGTTCACAAGTGCTTTTAATCATTAAGAATTAATCAAGTAATCAACTCACATGTTGAGTTTTTATGAACAAATATAAATTGAGAAAAGATCAAGAGAATATGCATGCATCGCACTTCTTCTTTTGAGATGGCTTATCATTGCACTTATATATGAACTTGGAAGAAGTTGTGTATGACTAAAACCATGTCCTTAAGCTTCTGATTGTCAAATGATATAGGCTTGACTTGGTTGGTTAGAATAAGGTAGATGCGCATATAATCTCTTGCAAATATCATATGATCTAAAGTTATGCTTTGAAGAATAATAAAATACATCAACTAGTGTCATGCTTTCAGGTTTTGAATAGTTAAGTTTGTGAGATCATGACTTGCTTAAATTGGAAATTACATTTGATCTCTAGCATGGCTTACACTACTTTATGTATCTCATTGATATGATAGTGTAAGGTACCAGATAGTATGACTTGGATGAGCTTTGTTTATATGTATATGTTATAATATGCTCATACAACTAAAGTTTGAGAGATAATTTGTTTATATGCTCATGAATTGCTGAATACATTGTCAAAGGGGGAGAGATAAGCATGAAGAGAAAGAGAATATGTGCATAAGGAGAGATAATAAAGGGGGAGAGATAATATGGGATAATTTTTGGATTTTCTTCTCATTTTACTTTTGATTTACAAAGGGTGAGAAATCGCCTTCAAAACTTTTATGTGAATAAGCCAATGTTCGGATTTTAAATGGTCTTGCCAATGCATTTATCAAGGGGGAGATTGTAAGAACTATGTGCGCTGAATACATTGGTTTGTAGTGAATACACTTGCTTTGATGATAAAAGTTTTGAATATCACCAAAACACCTTTTTATCAATGTCCGACTCTAGCTCCAAGCTACAGCAAGATCCGACTAGTTTTAGTCAGCTCCGGTGAAGTTTTGTCTTTAGCTCCGACATGTCTTTGATAGCTCCGACATGTTTTTGATAGCTCCGACTAGTTTTGCAAGCTCCGGCGGGAGCTTGGTTGTGTTAGTTTTGGTGAGCTCCAGCTCAAGGTCCGGGTTGCTCTGGCATGGTCCAAAACTTGACCGCAATGCTTCTGTTTTTCATTTGCAATGTTTTGTACTTGCTTTACATCTCTGGAAAGATTGCTTAGTATTCATTTGCTAAGTCTTTGATGCGTTTTTGGTTGATATGGATGATATCGTGTTACCGTGATTTTGCAACATGCTTATGTGAGGTTCTCACGTAAGGTGTTGTGTTCGGAACTAATTTGAGTCAAGTCGAGGACTTGGGCTCGTATGGATTGGTTGTTATTCATGTGCAGGTGTTGCTTGAGTTCAAGACATGGCTGGTGATGGGATCCATTGGACTAGTCTTAGGGAGTAGATGAGGTTCCAACAACCAAATTCAGGAGGAATTGTGGTTGAGCTGATCAGGAGGTTGCGTAGCATGATTGAATCAAGAACAATGCATGTGAAGGTATCGTGGACGTCATTGGAAGATGTTTGCACATGTGCAAGGAGTGCATGGACATGGCTACATGGTTCCGAGACGTGAAGAGATGTGGACATAAAGAATTGGTCGGAAAGGTCCAACTGACTAGGTTATGGACTCAGGTTGCGACTGAGTCGGGTTTGACTCAAATATGGGAAGATTTGAGTTGGATATGATAGGATTTCATGTAGGTCACGAATTTGAGTTGTTTAGGAATGTGGGATACGTTCCTAAGGTGTTTGGAAGTCTTAAGATTGCTTCTATCTGCGTATAGAAGAATCCTAAGCAGTTATGAAAAGTTACAATTCGTGAACAGGGTAGGATTAGGTTCCTGATTTGAGTTGAGTTGACTTTCGAGCTGGTTATATAAGCAAGGGAGCCCAGAGCTCGTGGTGCACGACTTTGGGGCTGTTTCCTCTTATGTTCTATTGAATAAAATTCGTAGTTTGAAGGAAATTTTGTTCCTTGTTCGTCCGACTTGTTCCAGACAAATTTTACTCATCGAGTTTCTGAACAGCACTACCTTTCGTTGGTGGTTTTATCATAACTCGAGTTTTATAGATCCAATTGATGTGATTCGTTTCGGGTTGTCTTCAAAGCTTGATTATATATCATCTGTTAAAATTTCACGGTCATTGGATTTGTGGTCTATGATCTACACGAGTTTCTTTGCAGCGTTCTAGAACTGTTTTTTCTCGAGTAGGGCAGATTGACCTATGTTTGATCTTTCAATCATAACTTGAGTTTTTCTCGACGGATTTGAGTGATTCTTGTTGTGTTGTCTTCGTGACTTGATTATCTCTAATATCTATCACTTTTGTCACGGTGAAACAAGTTTAGATTAGTCTCACACACGATTTCTTTAACAGATCGTTTTTCTGCCAAAGGGGTTGGGGTTTAATTGTTTCTGCTGCATAAGATTTTTAAATCTACTATTCACTCCCCCCCCTCTGGTAGCTTTTCACGTGCTCTTCGATCCTACAGTTTGGTAACCTCAAAAAGTACGTCTTTTGCACCAATCGAGTCTCATTTCTTGGCTATGTCATTTCCTCGCAGGGAATTTAGATGGATGAGGCAAAAATTGAAGCAATCACCAGCTGGCCAGCCCCAACAACCGTCACACGGGTACGTAGTTTTCTTGGTCTTGCAGGTTTTTATCGGCGCTTTGTGTGGGATTTCAGCACCATTGCAGCACCTCTACATGAGCTAACGAAGAAGAGAGTGCCATTTTGATGGGGGCGAACAGAAGCAACACGCTTTTGATGCTCTCAAATCGAAGCTTACACAAAGCACCATTGCTACAACTTCCTGATTTTGACAAGACCTTTGAGCTAGAATGTGATGCAAGCGGCATTGGTATTGGAGGCGTTCTCATACAAGGAGGTAAACCCGTTGCTTTCTTTAGTGAAAAACTTCATGGTCCTTCTCTAAATTATTCTACTTATGATAAGGAATTGTATGCCTTAGTGCGTGTATTACAAACATGGCAACATTATCTTTGGTCTAAGGAGTTTGTCATACATTCCAATCATGAATCATTGAAGTATCTTAAGTGTCTAATCAATCTGAATAAACGACATGCTAAATGGATTGAGTTCATAGAGTCGTTTCCATACATCATTAAGCATAAGAAAGGGAAGGAAAATATCATTGCTGATGCATTATCTAGGCGTTATACCATGCTGTCCCAACTTGATCATAAAATATTTGGTTTGGAAACAATAAAAGCATTATATCCTACTGATTTGGACTTCAAAGATGCTTTTGAAAATTGTAGAGAAGGAAGAACTTGGAATAAATATGTGCTGCAAGAGGGTCTCCTCTATCGTGCTAATAAGCTATGCGTTCCAGCTAGCTCCGTTCATCTATTACTTTTGCAGGAAGCACATGGAGAAGGTTTGATGGGACATTTTGGAGTGAAGAAAACTGAAGATGTGCTGTCCACACACTTCTTTTGGCCTAAGATGAGGCGTGATGTCGAGCGCTACGTGTCATGATGCACTACTTGCAACAAAGCTAAGTCTCGCCTTAACCCACATGGTCTTTATATGCCTCTTCCTGTTCCTAGTGTACTTTGGGAGGATATTTCTATGGACTTTGTTTTGGGATTGCCTAGGACTAAGAGGGGGAGGGATAGTATTTTTGTAGTTGTTGATCATTTTTCCAAAATGGCACACTTTATACCTTGTCATAAGAATGATAATGCCTCACGCATTGCTGATTTATTTATGACGGAAATTGTTCGTTTACATGGTGTGCCAAATACCATTGTTTCTGATCGTGATGCAAAAATTTTAAGTCATTTTTGGAGAACTTTGTGGTATAAATTGGGAACCAAGTTGCTGTCTTCAACTACATGTCACCCACAAACGGATGGACAAACCGAGGTAGTTAATCGTACTTTATCCACTATGTTGCGGGCTGTCTTGAAAACAAATTTGAAGTTGTGGGAGGAGTGTTTACCACATATAGAATTTGCTTACAATAGATCCGTTCACTCCACGAGAAAGGTAAGTCCATTCCAGGTAGTGTATGGTTTCAATCCCCATGCTCCTATTGTTACTACATTTGCCTCCTTCTGAAACTATAAATTTGGATGCTACACAACGATCTGAATTCATTCTTAAGATGCATGAAACTACAAAGAAAAATATTGAAATGATGAATGAGAAGTATAGGATTGCAGGTAGTAAAGGTAGAAAAGAAGTAAAACTTGAATCGGGTGATTTGGTGTGGTTACATTTGAGAAAAGAGCGATTTCCCGACTTGATAAAATCTAAACTTATGCCACGAGCTGCTGGTCCTTTTAAGGTCGTTGAAAAGATTAATGATAATGCATATAAGCTTGAATTGCCTCCTGATTTTGTGGTTAGTCCTACATTTAACATTTCAGATTTGCGATCGTAATTGGGAGAAGAAGATGAACTTGAGTCGACGACGACTCCAATTCAAGAGGGGGAGGATGATGAGGACATCACAATAGCGGAGACGCACATTGAACTGCAAGGACCAATCACAAGAGCACGAGCACGGTTAATAAATCAGCAGGTGAATTCGTTCCTAACTTCTTTTGCATGTGAGTTTGAGAATAGATTGCTATGTGATGATTTAATTGTTATTAAGAATAATGGAGAAGATCAACCAGTGAAGGAAAGAGGCCTTGGGAGCCAGGAGAACCAGCTGGGACGTCCACAAGTTGATGGAAACAGTTTACGACTCGGACTCGAGTTCAACTCGGAGTCCAGGAGCAGTCCACCTTAAAACGGACGCCCAGGAGGCATACGGACTCCATTTTCGACGTTCTACATATGCACGGAGAGAGAGGAGAAGATAAGATTTCCAATGGTTCTTGTCCCACCTAAAAATTCCTTCGGAGTCATTGGGAATCGTCGAAACAAGTCGAGTCCAGATTTCTGTCTGGTGTTGTGCCACCGAATCGGGCCTTTGGGCCTTGTATCCCGTAAGAGTCCATTAGTCATATTCGGTGGGTTTTTCTTAAATCAATAATATCGCCGTTCTACGGTTTGTGAGACCCCAACTTCGCGATTTCAGATCGTGTCTTCGACGTTCTTGCTCGTGTTCTCGGTTGCACTTGCAGATATTAGCCTTCTTGGCGAGGTCAAGCGTGTGCAGCACGGTTGATAACCAACAGAGCCGTGGTGTAGTGATTGCAGGGTACTTGAACCGCTCGAGTGTCGTAGATCATCAACGTCGAGTTCTCCACCCCAATCGACATACCTTTCGGAAGATCGGGCCTAAACCTACTCATCAGTGAAGGATAGCTATCACTTGTGATTAAGCTATAGGTACTAATAGTTATTAGACAGGATTACCCTTGTTTGTTTTCTCCTTTGTGTGATAACAGGGTAGTGTTGGCCAACCCATTGTATGGGATGGCCAACGAGGACGCAAGTGCTAAACTGCAAGATGATTCAAGGCGTACCTCAACAAATGTCCGCTAGGCAACACGATTGCCTTTTGCGGGAGAATTTCAACTTTCAGTAGGAGCCAAAGTCATCGATACCAAAGCTTGGGGAAGGCTCCAAGAAGTTCTTCTTTGCTTGCCTCCACCATAGGGTGGATAGTTGGCTCTTTATCCAACACTCGTGTCATGGGTTGGCTCCACCAATCCATGACCACATTCATGCTGGAGCTGAAGGAGTCTTATTCTCATTCATCATGGATGAGAAGAAGGTCTCCACTCAAGGGGTGGATTGAAGAATGCTCGAGCTCCCATAGCTTGTCATGCACACCACTTCACAAGGTGGATATGCTAGTTATGGAACTACACCTCCCATTGAAGTGTCATGAATATCTAAGTCGTTGGAGATTTGTTTGGATAATCCAAGTCGTGGATATTCACATGATTTGTGAAAATCCATGTCATCATGGGACGCGTAGGAATTATTTCCCTAAGACCCATGAGGACCTTTTTTAAACAACAACTCCAATGTCTACCATTCACAAGGAGGTCAAGGGTGGAATTAACATCACCCTTGTATTCTAGGAGGCTATGGCTTTCTAAGGGATTTAAGTTCAACTAGCCTACCTTGAAGTATCTTGGCCAAGCAGAAATCAAGACAACATTCACATGAAGATCTTGGCCAAGGACAAGAACTTAAGGAGCATTCAAAATCCAAGATATCCCACACCACTTATTGGGATTCCCACACTTCGACCAAACCCATTCAACCTAGGGCAAGTGACATTGTGGATGAAGCTTTTCTTGTTTGATTGTGGAGTACACATGTCATCATGCTGAAGGAAGCCTTTGATCCATGATCAAGGTATGGGTTGATTCAATGGAATATCAATATGGTCAGAGTGGCACCCCTAAGAAGGACAAAGCCTCACCATGCTCATGAAGGAATACATTCAAGAGGGAGAACCCGTCGCTACAACAACATGTCTATATAAATACAACGGGGAGAGGCTAGAGCCACCATGTGGCCCACATGTCCAAATGACAGCCAAATGAGTTTGGCATGTCAAAACAGAATAAATCCTCCACATATTAAACTCCGGGATTGGACAACAAATCGTTGCACTGAACAGAATGGAGGTAAGTCCTACTCATCAGACTTCAAAAATTCGGTGAGTCCTCGCCAATAGGTTAATTGGTAGTTATCACTCACTGGACTTCAAAAATTCGGTGAGTCCTTGCCAATAGGTTAATTGGTAGTTATCTCATATTTGTTTTCCAAATTGCATCAACCCTTGCATTTGCATGTTTGAAATTCCACACTTGCATGTTGGAAAGTAAAATTTCCAACCATCATAAAACTAAAAATTTGAATTAGGGGAGAAATTTAATTGGATATGAACTACGTGCATGACCACTTGAATTTATCTTCCTAATTCAAACCAAAAAGATTTGCTTTGACCCTCATTGCATTTACAAGTTATTTCAAGCTGGGCAAGACAATTTGAAAATTGGGTTCAATTTGCTTTTGGCTAATGTAACCCGTTTTCGAGTTGTTTTGTGTGTTCTTGATTAAAGTGCAGCTAGGTCAAAATTGTGAAGAGGTGGTATGGGAAGAAAGTGGAAGGTTTCATCAAGCTCAAGTCACCATTGGGAGGATTTGAGAACACTTCTCTCCTTCAAACTCATTTTGAGTTTGAGGAAGAGAAATATTCAAGATCATGACCCAATGGAGGAGCCAGAACCAAATCCATTGCCAAACCCAATCTCAACTTGGCATTTGACATCAACCATCAAGCCTACGCCAAAAATCAATGTTGTGAGTTTCTCACATAAAGACATTCGTCACCAACTGCTCTTCAAATGAGGTATGAGTTTAGAATTTTTCATTGTTTGGTTTGCCATAGAATTGAATGCATTTGCTTGCATTTGTGAGGAAGGTTGACACTTCCTCATCATTTAATTCTCATGTATCCTCACAAGAGTAAGTGTGGGTATTGACTTTTGGATCTACAAAAGGAAATCCCACCTTACTTGGAAAAATCTAAAACAAGTACCTAGAATCCTTTAAGCATTGTTTTGTAGACTTAGTCATTTTTGTCTAGGTTTAGAAAATGAAACTTTTGGGCATGACTTAATTGGTGAATTGGCATATAGAAACTTGGGCATAGTGACAGCCATAATTTTTAATTGAGCTTCATGCATAGATGGTGTCACTAGATTTCAAACTCCTAGGAATAAGTGATATCCTTGCTCTAAAATTGAATTGCATTTTTTGGAGGAGTCACTAAATTTTAAATTCCTAGTGAAGTTCAGGAGGATAAAATTGAGAATCTTGTTTGTCATGGTGTAAATGATAAAATTTGCTCTTGAAAGCTAAGATGGTTAGAAACTTTAAAAGATGTAGGGATCCATATAGTATATTTCTATCACATGCATTGCTATGAGTAGGAGCTTTAAAAAATATGCAACATGAATTATCTATAAAACTCCACTCTTATCAATGAATAACACATTGATCATGGATACACTTGACATTGGAATTAATGCATCTTTGATTTTGTTCTTCCCCGTATGTACAAATGAAAGTTCGGTTACCTAACCCGAACGTTCATTTGTACAAGTATCAGGAGCTAACCATCCCTCTCTATTCAAGAGAGGAAGTTTGCAGGAGTAATATTACTATGCAGGCATTCAAGAAGCTGATTGTTGGGATCCCTAGAGGATCCCATTTCAACATCTCTTGGCCAAGGAGTAAATGAGGATGGTTGCTACCTATCGGAAATTATGCCCGAAGGTCAATCATAACTATACGAGGCAAGAGATTTGAAATGGGAACCCTCCATGAGCAGCCAATGGGCTGCCATGAATGGGTGAGAGCATTATGCTCTCAACTATTCTAAGCACTCATTCAATCTCAAGGGATTTGCTACCATCATTGGGTGCAAGTTGTTCCTATGTGGCTAGAAGGTATGTTGTACCTTACCCAAGGAACAACTGATCATACCCAATGCATATTGGGCACATGTCACTCCCTTATGGCAAAAAGATATGATACACCTTAGCCAAAGAATGATGAAACATACTCAATGTATGTTGAGTGCACATCATTCCTTTGGATCTAAAGGTTATCATTATCCTAGCCAAGGAATGACAACTCACACCCAACACATGGAGACCCTGATGTGCGGACGATCAACATCGAAAACACTCTATTCAACCACACTCATGGTGTCCATGGGAGGCAACACAACAATCAACACTCAACCCTCCATTGTCGAAACCACGCTGCCACAAGGATAGGCCAACTCATGGCCTACCTCCGTCGTTAGGGTTTCAACCCCTATCACGGACTTTGATCAAGAATAAGCTTGGGGGAGGACCCCCACTTGAGGTAACTTGTATCACACCCACTGCATTTTTATTTCAAATCATCCATTGCATGTTTACTTTCCATTAAACCACCATCCACCATGCATCTAAAAAAACATAAAAATAGGAACTTAGATTTGCTTTGCTTATCAAATAAAGATGTGCGGTAAGAATGATTTAGAATTCACATAGATGAAATAATGAATAGTTGCTCTGTTTTATTTTTCCTAAGTCCCTAGTTTACAACTTTCTACTCTTCGAATATTGCTTAAATTGGCTAAAAATAACTTTGCCTTGATTTAGAAATTGTGGGTAGCAAAAGCTTAATCTTCTTCTAGGTTGTTGGGAGATTTGAATTAGTAATAGGTCTGCTATTCCTATTCTGAAAGCAGAACTTAGATTTCTAGAGAAATTCTATCAAGATTTAAGTTTCCCTCATTTGATTGGAAATACCTACCAAAGCCATATGATATTCATACATGGACAACACGTTATGCATATGGTATTTGCTTTCACATTGAGCCTAGTCAAACTAATATAGACCTATGTGAGAAATCATTCAATTCTTTTTGAATTCAAGACTTCACTTGCACATGCTATACTTCTACACTAGAAGGAAGCAAAATTTCATCATATCCACCATTTCACAATAAAAAGAGAAACTCAATGCTATTCATAGTTAGCACTCTCTTCAAGTTATTGCATAAAAAGGAGTAGAAGACATGGCCACAAGAAAAAGAAAAAGAAAATGCATGCTTATATCATAAGCATGAGAAAAAAAGAAAAAAAATATGCTTACTCCATAAGCATAAAAAAGGGGTAGCCATGTTTCATCCTTTCAATAAAGAGAGTCCACATCAAAAGGACTCATCTCAATGTTTCCACATCAACCTCCATTCCATCACACATGCACAAGTCTTGATTCAAAAGTTTGAATTGATTTCACCTAAGGCTTGCTCTTTTGACTTAGCAATATTATGTGTTGCAAATATGCCTACTTACTTTCCCTACCAAGCTCCACATACAAGCCATATTCAAAGATTAGGAATAGTATAGGCATAATGCCTTGGTAAGGACATATCTCCACTATACACAAAGGAGTGATTGAGAGAATCAATTGAGGTACTTATAATCTAATTTGAATCTCTCCAGAATTTAAGTGGAACTTGATATCTAGGCTATGCTTGCTCCATTTGCTGTTCTATCTTTCAGTTACCCATGAATAGGAGAAGGTATACCTCCCATAATGACTTAAGAAGGGTGAAGTACCATATCCACTTTTTGCAATACTAGGTAGAGTATTTTGTTGTGCACT
Source organism: Tuctoria greenei (assembly GCA_036927565.1). Taxonomy (NCBI): domain Eukaryota; kingdom Viridiplantae; phylum Streptophyta; class Magnoliopsida; order Poales; family Poaceae; genus Tuctoria; species Tuctoria greenei. The sequence goes on from JAYESD010000001.1 coordinate 289,323,159, forward strand.
TGGTACTTTTGAAAGGTAGAACATTGTAGCAACTCCTGATCATCAACCTAAAGTCTTGACTTTGCTCGGGACGAGCAAAGGATAAGCTTGGGGGAGTTTGTTGACAGCTGTTATATACCAATTTCAGCCATCAATATAACTCAATTATGTGAAGGATTGATCATTTCTTGCTCACATCACCTTTCTACTTGACCTATTTCCACTTGTACTTGGAGAAATATGTGTATGAAGATATTTATACGGGAATTGAGGAAAAGTATGGGGAGCAATCCAATAAAATATCATCTCAGCCAATCTGGCGACGACACGTGGCACCACATGGATCAAATGGCCTACAAACAGAAGTATCCGAGGCCATCCAATGGTGTAGCACCAATATAAGTCAATGGGACCCACCTGGCAGCCACCTGGAGGAAGTACGGGCCGTTTGGAGCCCTGACCAGGTCGGCCGAACCAGTGGGTCGACCGACCTGGTCCTGGCGCAAAATGCGGTCAACTTCCACATGTTGGCTCCTCTTGGCTCCCTGGAGTCAATGACGACTGATTCGCACGCTTTTGGTGGCGGGAACCGACCTCAACACTAGTATAAATAGGACCCCATACCCCTCACTTCAACACACACCACTTGGGCATCATTCTATTGTATACACTATCTTCTATAGTCCTTAGAGGAGTTAGGATTTAGAGAGGAGAGCATCTAGTCCCAAGTCCAAATTGGGAAAGGAGTAGAAGGAGTCTCTCTTCCCAATTCCACATTGAGAAAGGTATGTCTCATGTATTCCTTCTTGTATTTGTGACTTTGTGCTCAATAAAGATATTATCTTTAGTCTTCTTTCATACGTATACTTGGACAAAGCATTTCTTGTGTGATTGTGGAGTCCATGTAAGTGTAAGTTATAGTCTTTATGATTGTACTCTCATGATCGCATCCTATGGTCATAAACACTATAGACCCCCACTATAGTCTATGTAGTTATGATATGATTATATTAATATAAATAACTATGCTATGCAATCAACATTGGTTCAACGATGATTTAGTTCATTGCCTTAGAACGGCTTGTGTTGCAGCTCTTAAGGTATTTGCTTAGTATGCTAGCATGGTGCTAGGGTATTTAAGTAGCGTTGGATGTCTCTAGACCCACGGATTGAAGAGGTAGGCAGTAGGTGGTGACAGCCCTATCTGTCCTTTGTAATCCTCCACGTTCGGCTATGCCACAGGCTCTTGGCGGGAGTCGTCCTAGTATTGCTAGGGGTAAGCTCGTGCCCGATGTGTTGAATAGAATTTCATAGGAATTCATCATTGACATGACCATTAGTATCTACCTTATGCTATGTATATGTATTAGGAGCATTGTAGGAGCAACTCTCTAACTCTTAATCCAATCTCCCTCTAGGACCCATTTACCCATTAGAATAGATTGCCTAGGAGTGTGTCACACTACCCCTATTATCAACTTACCCCTTGTCCGTATAATTGATTAGTATCCCATAGCTTGACCATAAGAGTAGTATATACTTTACTCCATTGCCTTCCTTTGGGATATATATGATACCCTTGAGAATACTCATGGGTGAAATGCTACAACAGTATCTTCTGTGCGCTTGCGGATCTCATCTCTTTATCGAAGATGATCTGTGGTGTTAAGAAATACCAACAAGCATTTCTGGCACTGTTGTCAGGGATGATTCGTTAGTATATCTTAGGAGCCGTCAATAGTGACAGCCCATGTTGGACAAGTATGACCTAATCTAGTACATGTCTGATGTGCCGACAACAGCAACAGTATGGCTAACCACTTTGATTTGAATTGTGCGCAAATGCCGCTTTGGACAAGTTCGACACAACTAGGACAAGTCTGACACACAAGGAGAGGTTTTCAACTCAGACTAATCTGAGCACTAAGTCGAAAAAGTCTACCTCAGACATGTCCGACCCACTTCGGACATGTATGAATTCAAACAGAGACTCCTCGGACTTGTATGAACACCCATCTTGGACAATTCCGAGTTTTCATACACATAGAAAATTTTTCTAAGTCAAGTACCTCAGACATGTCCGACCCACTTCGGACATGTGTGTGACGCCCGGTTCCGAAAATGAACCAAGCGTAATGCATATGTGTGCCCAGAATGTTTAACACACATACACAAGTGTTTCACAATTGATAAACAGGTTATAACCATGTCTCGAATAATAATACTAATAATAGTACCTTATTACAAACCAAATAGTCTCGACTACAAGCTCTAATGAAACTGCAGCAGAAAAACTAAACACTAAAGACTTCAACTCCACAGGCAAGTTTGACGGTAACACGCACCTAGTACTCCTCAAAAACCTCCTCGTACCCCACCCGGTCGCCTGCGTCTGGATTTGGTGGGGGAATAGCAAGGGTGAGCACATGTCGTACTCAGCAAGTGGGGAAAAGTATGACATGTAGCTTGAACAAGGCATGATAATAAAATTGGTTAATTGCATAAAAGTACATTAAAACAGTTGAAGAATGCAATTATATCATTTTTAAGTGAGGTCCTTCCCAAATAACCCCAATAATCATCAATTCCACTTGATTAACCAATTTCAGCAATAATAATCTATATTCAACTCATAACTGCTCCTTTATCTCAATTTCATCAATTCCATGTACCAAATCCAGTTAGTTAACCAATACCAATTTCCAATTCAATTCCAGCCATTAAACCAAGTTGAAGTCCAATTTCTAATCATGTGAGGGTCCAGGTTGCTCATGACCGGGAGCACGGCTACCATGATAGTTTTAGACACACTCTGCAGAGGTTGTACCACTTTATCCACAAGTTCGTGATTTCATCACCTTTCAATGACTAAGGAATCTCAATTATGTCGTCTCACACTTCCTTAGGCGTGTGGCCAAGATATCACAAAATAGCCTTTACAAAGTGATTACTAACTTATTTAGACTCCATTGAGGTTTCACTGGTGGTGTTGTTTCCATCTGAGCACATCCAACCAACGACCCCCTCTTGAGCCATTCGGATCCCAGGGTAGTCCCACCAATCTCTACAAACCCTATCCGACTACCCCTTCCCTGAGCATTCTTAATGGTCCAAACATCACTGGCAATGCACTAATTAGTCAGCTAAGTCGCACCCATACTTGGCCTTGTGGTGGCACTGTAAATCCTGGATGGTCGCTCCACGAACCGGTCCTTAGATCTAAAGCAAGCAAAACCACCGAACAGTCCAACCCACTCCACATAAGCAACTTGCTTAGATCCCTAGGCACCATGTTGCTAAAGGGTCAATATTACCAATTCTCATCATTCACATGTTCAATAGTTCACAATTAAGCCATTTGATTGTTTTCAAAACCCAATTGAGCATTGTGAAGCAAAAAGTGCAAAATACGCTTCCCGACTCTCTACATAGTGTTCAAGTGACAAGGGTGGTCATACAAAACTAGTAAACTCCTACAATTGGGTTTCCCATCAATTTTGATACAAGCATGCAATTTTGCAAACAAAACCTTTAAAACAGGATCAATATGGTCAAGGACACTTGCCTTGCTCTTAAGCTTGGTTTGGTTCAAAAGCATCGTAGCTCTGGTTCTGCAGGTCCTCGAAAGCACTCTCTATGGCAATTCCTTCTATTCCGAGCGACAAACATGCAAAACACATAATTCAATCAATTAATGCTCATATAGTAGTCAATATGCCATGATATGCATGATTAATGCAATTGTGAGGTAAAACATGTTAATGGGTTGCTAACAATGTTTACTAACTAGTTCTAATAGTTTTCAATAAGTCTGAACAAGTTTGGAATTGATTTGAGTTGATTTGGAATTAATTCGGCACAGTTCAGATTCAGAGGTCGGACTAGTCCGTTTTCAGGGTCGGACTAGTCCACCCTGGACAGAATTGGATTTTTAGGGTTTTCTTGATCTGTGAGAATTTGGATTAAAATTTACGTAGAAACTTGGATGTAGAGGGTGTACCACGTGTTTAGAGATCCAAAGATCAAAGTTTTGACGTGAGGCTTGGATCTTGGCAATTAGTGCTTGATGGAGATGAGTTGATGAAGAACTCAAATGAAGAACGTCAATTGTCGAGGAATCGATGAAGATTGATCTTGACTGGTCCTTCTTCGTGTTTCTCCCCTCCTCCTTGCCTCTGGACTTGATCTTGAACGTCAATGCAAAGTGGCAGCAAGGGATTTACAATTGGGGTGGAGAGGTGTGGGGTATTGGGTTGTTTATATAGAGGTGGAGGATTAGGGTTTTGGGTGGATTCCAAGTGGAATTCAGTAGGGGGACGTGATGAGTAAAAGATTAGATGATGAGTCCCGATCTTCCGAAAGGTAATGGGTAAGTCGATTGATGGAGATCTCGACGTTGATGATCCGAGGCTCTCGAGTAGAACACGAACAGCCCCTGCAATCACTACACCACCGCTCGGTTGGTTATCAACCATGCTTCACACGATTGACCTCGCCAAGAAGGCTAATCCCTGCAAGTGCAACCGAGAACACAAGCAAGAACGTAGAAGAAGCAATCTGAAATTGCTGAATTGGGGTTTCACAAACCGAAAAACGGCGATATTATTGATCTAAACAAAACCCAATTGTTCATGGCGGCTACTATGGAGTATATATAGGTGGGAGGACGTCCAAGGGGGTGTTGGGGTCGTGACCTAACCCTAACACACGAAAATAATGGACTTAGACTTGATACAAGGCCCAATGGCCCAATATGGTGGCGCAGCACCCTGACAGATTCTGTATTTGATTTTGTTTCGACGATTCCCGCCCACTCCGAAAGAATTTTGACATGAGACCGGCGCCATTGGAAAGGGTATCCTCTCCCCTTTCCGTGCATATGTAGAACGTCTAAAACGGAGTTCGTATGCGTCCTGGGCGTCCGTTTTAGTGCGTACTGCTCCTGGACTCCGAGTTGGATACGATTTGGAGTTTGGTTCGGTTTCCATCTTCTTTGAACGAATTCTCTGGTCTTTCACGTCCCTAATACTCCCTCCAAATACTCCTTGAACCTCTCCATGGATCCTAATCACAAATAAATCATTAAGTAGCAATATATGCTCAAAAACATATAAGGAAATATATAAGAACGAGTTCACCTCTGAAATTAATTGTTGTGTATGAACTCTATTGATTGCATCTTGTATATTCAGTAGAGTGTTGTTTGTATCCATATAAGTGATGTCCTCATCATCCTCCCCTCCTTGAATTGGAGTCGTCCTCGACTCAAGTTCGTCTCCTCTCATGTGTTGGTCCAAGTGTGCAACGCCATCAAATCTTCTTGTATGCATGAATGGAGGAGGCCAAGGTGGTGGACGACATAGTGCGCCATCTTGATCTTGTCCATCAAATAAGAGTGCACATTCACTTGAGCCAGGATCCCAAACAAATAAATATTGTGTCATGTTTGTAGGTGCAATAATAATGTGCATGATCTCATCATTCTCCCATTCTTTATGACAAGCCGTCCTCGGCTTGCTCGTATGTCCAGCAAAGAGGCTTGCATTGGAGGTAGAGTAAGTGCTGTCTATAATGCACAACCATAGTGAATAATGCTTTTGTTGTCCCTGCTGCAAGGAAAACATACTAGAAAAACTTGACAAGACATTATTAGCATTAGTACATTCATTTACTTGACCATGTTGTTGCAGCACAAAAGGAGCTTCCTCATTTGAACATATGTAAACTTTATGCACCATAAACATACCACTATGTTCATATTTGCCTATAGCATGAAAAATATTTCTACTTAACAAAGGCAATTCAGATTGAGAAAATATTATCTTCTCTACGATATCTAGATCACAAAGAGTGTCAAATTCAATATAGCCCAAAGTATTTAGAGAAGATAACAATTTCAGCTCATCCCTTTCACATGTAGTTGGGATCAAATGCTTAATTTCAGCACAAGTGAGTGATAAAGTATCAAATTCATTTGGTTGTTCTAGCATAGGTATAATATAATTATCAGCACACAACTCATTTTTGTTATAAGAATCAGTGAGAAAATCAACTAATGGTAAAGTTGTATTATGAAAAGGTTCATCTTTTTGCTGCTCATCGATAGTATGATTGGTAGCAAAATTCAGCACATCTGAAAATATCATACCTTGGTTAACTATATAGCATTGTCCATTAACATTACTCTCATTTCCAGCAACAAATTCAAATGCATTATGAGTTGATTCATCAAAAAATTCAGAAGAGTTGTTCAACACCTCACTCTCATTTGCATCTCCATTTATTTGTTCATGTTCCTGCAAAAGGTTAGGCAAAGGAGGAGGTACAATAAGAAAATTCTTCTCAAGTTCTTGTATTTCATCTTTACAATTAGATACATTAGCAAAAATTTCTCGCATAAGAATTTTCATATCTTTCCATGTTCGAGGTCTTTCTAAATCACTTAAGTTGTTCCACCAAGTCAATGCACAACCTACTAATGCACTTGCAACATTTCTAATCTTTCTTTTCTCACACATATGACATTGTCCAAAAATTTTATCCAACTCTATTTCCCAAGCAATATATTCATCGTAACCAAAACCATCATAAGAAGGAAGAGATGGGAGAATGTAATTACTTCTTGTGGAAGGTGTTGTAAAGGTGGTCTGAATGTCATGTGAATCCTTGGTTGATGTTTGATTTTTACTGAGCAACTCCATCGTCGTCTTCATCATGTCCATCATCTCAGCATATAATGCATGATTCTTGCTTTTAACTGACATTGTTAGTAGCAAACAGAAGACAACACAAAAAATATGTTATCCCTATCAACTACAAAGGATAATGGCAAAGTGGAAGTGGAATCACACACTCTCAAGCGTCTTACCACGCTCTTACAAGTGTTCTTACCGACACTGCAGATGGCAAACAGTGGACGGTATGAAGAAACCAATGAAGCGTGGGATGATTGCAAAGGTGTATCAATTCTGCTCAAGAGTAAGGTGTAGCTTGGATGGCACTTTCTATGTAGCAAGGATTAGTAACAATGAAATCAGATAGTAAAGTTGAATAAGTGTCCAAAGTATTTGTCAAAGTTGCTGGTCTAAATGTGTTCCTAGTAGTTCAAGCTAGCAAGACATGAGACAAAAACTAGATGACACAAAGAATGCAAGCACTTCTGTTTTTTTGTTGTTTTTTTTCCTCCTTTTTTTGTGCGGCTTTTGTTTCTTGTTTTGCACTTGCCTTTTTCTTTTTTCTTCCTTTTTTTTTTCAGAATGTGCTGCAAGGGAAGAACACAATGAAAATCAACCTAAGATATCTCGTGTGTCTGTCGCAGATTTTCTGCTCAATTTTCCAAGGACAAATAGGCACACTTATAGGCTCTAAATTGGAAAACTTAGAACAGAAAGATTGTAGATATATTTCTCCTCTTTAATTTCAATATATGGAAGACCTATTTTGGAAAAGAACAATAGGAGATACTGACCCCGAAATACAGACTGTTCAGAATTTTTAGGTCAATAACAGATTCGGATCTAATGCAATTTAGACATCGATAACTATATTTTCTGGAAAAATGATGAATATGAAAGTTATAGATAACTTCTTAAGCTTTCCAGAAAGTACAAGAAAACCAAAATACGAGTTCTTATGTGCGAGATATGATGAAAATACCAAACTGGACAGAGGTGAATCTAATCTGGACGTGATGACGTGATTCAAAAGGATGAATCAACACAATGCAAAACTCAAACTAAGACTAAAGACACTTCTAAACCAGCAATATGACTCAACCACGGACACAAACTCAACCAAACGAAACTGAATAACAAAGTTGCAAAGGCTCAATGTGGTTTGGACAAAGTAATTAACAGATCTACGAAACTGCAAGTTTTTTTGTGGCTTTTTTGTGGACTCTAGGTATGAAAAACAAAAATAATGTAATGGATAGGTGAATTACCTAACGGGCAACCTGGAAATCTGATACCAATTGATGAGTAAAAGATTAGATGATGAGTCCCGATCTTCCGAAAGGTAATGGATAAGTCGATTGATGGAGATCTCGATGTTGATGATCCGAGGCTCTCGAGTAGAACACGAACAGCCCCTGCAATCACTACACCACCGCTCCGTTGGTTATCAACCGTGCTTCACACGATTGACCTCGCCAAGAAGGCTAATCCCTGCAAGTGCAACCGAGAACACAAGCAAGAACGTAGAAGAAGCAATCTGAAATTGCTGAATTGGGGTTTTACAAACCAAAAAACGGCGATATTATTGATCTAAGCAAAACCCAATTGTTCATGGCGGCTACTATGGAGTATATATAGGTGGGAGGACGTCCAAGGGGGTGTTGGGGTTGTGACCTAACCCTAACACACGAAAATAATGGACTTAGACTTGATACAAGGCCCAATGGCCCAATATGGTGGCGCAGCACCCTGACAGATTCTGTATTTGATTTTGTTTCGACGATTCCCGTCGACTCCGAAAGGATTTTGACATGGGACCGGCTCCATTGGTAAGGTTATCCTCTCCCCTTTCCGTGCATATGTAGAACGTCCAAAACGGAGTTCGTATGCGTCCTGGGCGTCCGTTTTAGTGCGTACTGCTCCTGGACTCCGAGTTGGATACGATTTGGAGTTTGGTTCGGTTTCCATCTTCTTTGAACGAATTCTCTGGTCTTTCACGTCCCTAATACTCCCTCCAAATACTCCTTGAACCTCTCCATGGATCCTAATCACAAATAAATCATTAAGTAGCAATATATGCTCAAAAACATATAAGGAAATATATAAGAACGAGTTCACCTCTGAAATTAATTGTTGTGTATGAACTCTATTGATTGCATCTTGTATATTCAGTAGAGTGTTGTTTGTATCCATATAAGTGATGTCCTCATCATCCTCCCCTCCTTGAATTGGAGTCGTCCTCGACTCAAGTTCGTCTCCTCTCATGTGTTGGTCCAAGTGTGCAACGCCATCAAATCTTCTTGTATGCATGAATGGAGGAGGCCAAGGTGGTGGACGACATAGTGCGCCATCTTGATCTTGTCCATCAAATAAGAGTGCACATTCACTTGAGCCAGGATCCCAAACAAATAAATATTGTGTCATGTTTGTAGGTGCAATAATAATGTGCATGATCTCATCATTCTCCCATTCTTTATGACAAGCCGTCCTCGGCTTGCTCGTATGTCCAGCAAAGAGGCTTGCATTGGAGGTAGAGTAAGTGCTGTCTATAATGCACAACCATAGTGAATAATGCTTTTGTTGTCCCTGCTGCAAGGAAAACATACTAGAAAAACTTGACAAGACATTATTAGCATTAGTACATTCATTTACTTGACCATGTTGTTGCAGCACAAAAGGAGCTTCCTCATTTGAACATATGTAAACTTTATGCACCATAAACATACCACTATGTTCATATTTGCCTATAGCATGAAAAATATTTCTACTTAACAAAGGCAATTCAGATTGAGAAAATATTATCTTCTCTACGATATCTAGATCACAAAGAGTGTCAAATTCAATATAGCCCAAAGTATTTAGAGAAGATAACAATTTCAGCTCATCCCTTTCACATGTAGTTGGGATCAAATGCTTAATTTCAGCACAAGTGAGTGATAAAGTATCAAATTCATTTGGTTGTTCTAGCATAGGTATAATATAATTATCAGCACACAACTCATTTTTGTTATAAGAATCAGTGAGAAAATCAACTAATGGTAAAGTTGTATTATGAAAAGGTTCATCTTTTTGCTGCTCATCGATAGTATGATTGGTAGCAAAATTCAGCACATCTGAAAATATCATACCTTGGTTAACTATATAGCATTGTCCATTAACATTACTCTCATTTCCAGCAACAAATTCAAATGCATTATGAGTTGATTCATCAAAAAATTCAGAAGAGTTGTTCAACACCTCACTCTCATTTGCATCTCCATTTATTTGTTCATGTTCCTGCAAAAGGTTAGGCAAAGGAGGAGGTACAATAAGAAAATTCTTCTCAAGTTCTTGTATTTCATCTTTACAATTAGATACATTAGCAAAAATTTCTCGCATAAGAATTTTCATATCTTTCCATGTTCGAGGTCTTTCTAAATCACTTAAGTTGTTCCACCAAGTCAATGCACAACCTACTAATGCACTTGCAACATTTCTAATCTTTCTTTTCTCACACATATGACATTGTCCAAAAATTTTATCCAACTCTATTTCCCAAGCAATATATTCATCGTAACCAAAACCATCATAAGAAGGAAGAGATGGGAGAATGTAATTACTTCTTGTGGAAGGTGTTGTAAAGGTGGTCTGAATGTCATGTGAATCCTTGGTTGATGTTTGATTTTTACTGAGCAACTCCATCGTCGTCTTCATCATGTCCATCATCTCAGCATATAATGCATGATTCTTGCTTTTAACTGACATTGTTAGTAGCAAACAGAAGACAACACAAAAAATATGTTATCCCTATCAACTACAAAGGATAATGGCAAAGTGGAAGTGGAATCACACACTCTCAAGCGTCTTACCACGCTCTTACAAGTGTTCTTACCGACACTGCAGATGGCAAACAGTGGACGGTATGAAGAAACCAATGAAGCGTGGGATGATTGCAAAGGTGTATCAATTCTGCTCAAGAGTAAGGTGTAGCTTGGATGGCACTTTCTATGTAGCAAGGATTAGTAACAATGAAATCAGATAGTAAAGTTGAATAAGTGTCCAAAGTATTTGTCAAAGTTGCTGGTCTAAATGTGTTCCTAGTAGTTCAAGCTAGCAAGACATGAGACAAAAACTAGATGACACAAAGAATGCAAGCACTTCTGTTTTTTTGTTGTTTTTTTTCCTCCTTTTTTTGTGCGGCTTTTGTTTCTTGTTTTGCACTTGCCTTTTTCTTTTTTCTTCCTTTTTTTTTTCAGAATGTGCTGCAAGGGAAGAACACAATGAAAATCAACCTAAGATATCTCGTGTGTCTGTCGCAGATTTTCTGCTCAATTTTCCAAGGACAAATAGGCACACTTATAGGCTCTAAATTGGAAAACTTAGAACAGAAAGATTGTAGATATATTTCTCCTCTTTAATTTCAATATATGGAAGACCTATTTTGGAAAAGAACAATAGGAGATACTGACCCCGAAATACAGACTGTTCAGAATTTTTAGGTCAATAACAGATTCGGATCTAATGCAATTTAGACATCGATAACTATATTTTCTGGAAAAATGATGAATATGAAAGTTATAGATAACTTCTTAAGCTTTCCAGAAAGTACAAGAAAACCAAAATACGAGTTCTTATGTGCGAGATATGATGAAAATACCAAACTGGACAGAGGTGAATCTAATCTGGACGTGATGACGTGATTCAAAAGGATGAATCAACACAATGCAAAACTCAAACTAAGACTAAAGACACTTCTAAACCAGCAATATGACTCAACCACGGACACAAACTCAACCAAACGAAACTGAATAACAAAGTTGCAAAGGCTCAATGTGGTTTGGACAAAGTAATTAACAGATCTACGAAACTGCAAGTTTTTTTGTGGCTTTTTTGTGGACTCTAGGTATGAAAAACAAAAATAATGTAATGGATAGGTGAATTACCTAACGGGCAACCTGGAAATCTGATACCAATTGATGAGTAAAAGATTAGATGATGAGTCCCGATCTTCCGAAAGGTAATGGATAAGTCGATTGATAGAGATCTCGATGTTGATGATCCGAGGCTCTCGAGTAGAACACGAACAGCCCCTGCAATCACTACACCACCGCTCCGTTGGTTATCAACCGTGCTTCACACGATTGACCTCGCCAAGAAGGCTAATCCCTGCAAGTGCAACCGAGAACACAAGCAAGAACGTAGAAGAAGCAATCTGAAATTGCTGAATTGGGGTTTTACAAACCGAAAAACGGCGATATTATTGATCTAAGCAAAACCCAATTGTTCATGGCGGCTACTATGGAGTATATATAGGTGGGAGGACGTCCAAGGGGGTGTTGGGGTTGTGACCTAACCCTAACACACGAAAATAATGGACTTAGACTTGATACAAGGCCCAATGGCCCAATATGGTGGCGCAGCACCCTGACAGATTCTGTATTTGATTTTGTTTCGACGATTCCCGTCGACTCCGAAAGGATTTTGACATGGGACCGGCTCCATTGGTAAGGTTATCCTCTCCCCTTTCCGTGCATATGTAGAACGTCCAAAACGGAGTTCGTATGCGTCCTGGGCGTCCGTTTTAGTGCGTACTGCTCCTGGACTCCGAGTTGGATACGATTTGGAGTTTGGTTCGGTTTCCATCTTCTTTGAACGAATTCTCTGGTCTTTCACGTCCCTAATACTCCCTCCAAGTACTCCTTGAACCTCTCCATGGATCCTAATCACAAATAAATCATTAAGTAGCAATCTATGCTCAAAAACATATAAGGAAATATATAAGAACGAGTTCACCTCTGAAATTAATTGTTGTGTATGAACTCTATTGATTGCATCTTGTATATTCAGTAGAGTGTTGTTTGTATCCATATAAGTGATGTCCTCATCAGGACGCGTAAGGGCTGAGGTGGGGTCCACTTGGTCCCCTCTGAGGTTGGGCATGAAGTTCTTGGGCCCAAATTAGGCAATTACCCAAAAACAAATCGTGGAGAAATAAAAGAATCTGAGTTGGTTTCCGAAGGCCGAACTAATCCGTAATAGGGACCGAACAAGTCCGTTCTCGTACAACAAGGGACTTCGGACTAGTCCGATGTTGATACTAGACAAGTCTGGGGTTGTATCGAACCAAAATAGGTGTTTTTGGACAAGTCTAAAGTGTTTTAGAAAGGCTGACCGGACTAGTCCGGTGTCATAAAGGACTAGTCCATTTTAGTCTAGTAAGGCTGATAGGACTAGTCTGTGATGATAAAGGACTAGTCTGCACTTCTAAAGGGAAAAACTGGACTAGTCCGGTGTTGGGCCGGACAAGTCCGTACTCTGACAGACTGAAACTTTCATATTAAGCTTAAATTCATTTCAATCTTATTCCTTTTTACATGGCTTTATGTTAAACATGTATGACGGTGTATGCAATGCATTATGCATGAAAATGAGGGTGTTACAATGTCTGAAAAAGAACAGAGAGGTCTCGAACATGTCTGAAATACAGATTGGGACATGTCTGAATCCGACTAGAGAAGTTTCGGACATGTCCGATATACAGTTCGGACATGTCTGAATTCCACCAGAAGGAATTCAGACTTATCTTACCCAAGGCGTCGGACACGTTTGACATAGACACAAAGGACTTTCCTAAAACCTACCAAAGAGGTTGTGCTCCCATTTGACTCACTAAGTTTCCATGTGTCGTGTCCCTCTTAATAGTATGGATTTTCCTATGACTCAAGGATAAATAGAAAACCTATTTCTACTCCATTTTTCACGCCTTTTATCCTTTTTTGTGAATTTAATTCCGTACTAAAATCTCTGCAAGAACTCAACCAAAATCATTAGCCCTTTAATTGTTTGTCATTAATCAACCAAAACCCACAAGGGACCTAGTTCCACTTTCAATCCCCCCCTTTTTGGTGATTGATGACAACCAATTAAAGCTTCCAACAATTTAGATAAAAATTTTGATTTAGTATTAAGGGTCTATGAGCTTTCCATTAGAACAGGAGCTTTCTATTAGAACAGGATTGAATGAGCTCATATACTGTTAATACTCGTGGGGTGCCTACATCCATTTTGTGTGAAGGACATTGTGATGCATTATATGAAAGCAAGTGAATAATCATTGATGACTTGAATTAAACTAAGCATTCATAACATCAGTCTAACATAAACATCACAAGTATCATGACAAGATGACAAGATAAAAAGCTCACACAAAATAAAAAGATACATGTCCATGTCCATAACTAAGATATATACTTCTCCCCCTTTGGCATCAAGGCACCAAAAAGGAGAAAAGCTAAAAGAGCCCTAGTATCTAATCGTTGTCACTCCCTTCAGTATTGCCACTCTCTCGCTCCTCTTCATACTCGCTTTCTTCTTCATCTTCATCATCACCATAACAAGTTGTTGCGGGAGCACTAGAAGTACCGACGGTCCCTAAGAAGAAGGCAAGCTCTAACTCGGACAGCATGAGAAACATTGGAGGCACTTTGTCCTCGCTGTCATCTGACACAGGGGCAGGGGGTAGCTGGAGGTGCCCTCTGATGGATGCCATGTCCCTCTTATGTTTCTTTGCTAACTTCTAGGCTGATATCTACATGGAGCGACACATGGAGAACATAGCCTTAAAGAACTTAGAGTCCCGAAGAGCAAGAAGGCTGCTATGGCACAGGAGGAGGAGGCTGAGCTGAGCGCCTCCTAGGTGAGCTAGGCTGAGATGGTGCCGAAGGAGCTCTCACAGGACGATGAAGCTTCGAAGGCTTCTGAGGCACTAGAGGCCTATGCACCACATCCTTCACAAATTTCTTGCTAGAAATTGTCTCAATAAGCTTCATGATGTAAGGAGCATAACAGCAAGACCTAGAAGGAGTCTTTGAAGCAATGTAAATCTCCTCATAGATGTAGTCAAAGCCATTGAACTACTGTTGGCTGACAAGGATCTTGATGACATTGTGACTGTTGTGGTTGATTCGGTTGGCATCGCCGTATTTAGGGGCTATTGTCTTTTGCATGAGATGATTAAGCATGGCATGGAAAGGACGTAGCCCGTGGATGTGAGGGGGTTGAGCATAGTACCCCTCTGAGTAGAAGTCCAGCATCTCCTCAGTAGTCCTGAGAGGCAACTCATGAATCTTCAATGGATGCCTCAAAAAGTGCTCCATACCCAAGATGGAAGCAAAATCTTCATAGTTGATCGAGTATTTCCCACCATTTGTCATCCAGGTGAAAGCATGCTTGTCTGTCCAATAGAAGATGGTTGCATAGAACTGAAGAATGACTTCGACCTTCCATGGGTATTGCAGCCCCATGATGTCCTTTACTCCATGAAACTCACATGTGTCCTTAACCTCAGAGAATAGGACATCTCTCCTCTGTTGAACTGCCTGTCAGTCAATCCATTGCATATCAATTACCGGATTTGTCTATGTCGTGAGCATAGACTGATAGCAATCCATGTGAAAGTAGCTCCAGAAGCAAGGTTCTCTCCCAACCCTAGGCATATCATAACACTTCACATCTCGCTGATGTTGTATATCTGGAAGGTTCCATCTGTAGTTGATCCTGTCAGCCGGACGACGAGGGTCACATTCTCGTGCATGAACTACCAAGGGTCCAATATCAACATTCGCTTGAACAACTTGAGCATCACTGGATCCTCCTGAGACAATAATGGCTCCCTGAGTGGAGCTGGTACGATGAGCAGTCTACTTGACTCTCTTTGAGGCTTGAGTTGATGCTTCGCTGTCGGCGGCTTGCTTGCCTCTCTTTGCACCTTGATTTTCACGAGCCATGGCTAGAGAGAGACATAAAAGATAGGTAACAGACAAAGCAAAAAGGATAGAATCATTTATTGATAGTTTGTATAGAAGTTAAGAGGTTAATGCTATACAGGATCGGACTTGTCTAACCAAAAAGTCAGACTTATCCGACAAACCGAGTCGGAGTTGTCCGAAGCAGATGTTGGACATATCCGACCTGTACAGTTTTAACCCTAACTTCTATCTAAACTATACAAATCAATTTTTCTACCAACAAGATTCTACCATGAGTTGTTAATCATGTAAGTGAGCAATTTCATTAACAAGAATACACCAACTTGTCAGAAGATTTGAAAGAATCAAGGAAAGATTGGATAAGATACCTTGAGAAGAGAGGAGAGCGGAGAAGATCAAATGGGTTGTTGATCTTCCAAGCCTTGGAGGGGATCGGCCTCACACACTCGTCACAAGAATCTCAAAATCAATGAGGATCTTGAGAGGGAGAGGGATGAACACGATTGAGAGAGATTGAAAAGAGGGAAGAGAGAGAGAGATGAGCCGCCAGCCTCTTTTGGGGGGCCTCAGACATCCCACGTCGAACATGTCCAACAGTCTCCCAAAACCAAAATCTGATGTACGTCCGACTTGTCTGACTTAGAGGTCGGACATGTCTGACTGAGCTAGATATGTCTGACTTATGAGTTAGACATGTCTGACTTATGAGTCAGACTTGTCCAACTCCACCTGAACAGTTGCAGTGTGCAACTAGAATTTTGAGGGAAGGTCAAATAATTTGGACATTATGGACAAGTTTTCACAGAAGATCTTTGCAAATATGGTCAGTAAGCAATCAACGATGAAACTATGACCATAATTCACAAATATCCAATAATTTCAAATAGATTTGTAGGAAATTGAGGGGGAAGAATTTTTCGCAAGCATGCATGAATTTTTAAGAAAATACAAGTAACAACCAGATGTGCAAGACTCAAGTCATATTTAAAGAATCTAAGATATTGAGCTCACTCCTAAGTTCACAAAATATTTTCTCATCTAAGGGATTGGTTAATATATAAGTTAATTGTTTTTCGCTTCTCACATGGGATATCGCTATGTCTCCTTTGATGGAGTGATCTCTCAAGAAGTGGTGGCAGATATCAATGTGCTTAGTCCTAGAATGCTCAACTGTATTGTGGGCTATTTTAATGGCACTCTTATTGTCACATAGGAGAGGGATATGGTGCAAGTTTATACCATACTCCCTAAGAGATTGCCGCATCTAAAGAAGTTGTGCACAACAACTTCCGTCTGCGACATACTCCGCTTCGGCTGTGGATAGAGCAATGGAATTTTGTTTCTTTGAGGACCAAGACACTAGGAATCTACCTAAAAATTGGCATGTTCTGGAGGTACTCTTCCTATCGACTTTGCACCCCGCATAATCCGCATCGGAATATCCAATGAGATTAAACTTAGAGCCCTTGGGGTACCGAAGTCCTAAGCCTGGTGTGTGAACTAAATATCTAAGAATTCTCTTTATGGCGGTCAAATGACACACCTTTGGAGCAGCTTGGAATCGAGAACACATACAAACACTTAACATTATATCGGGCCTAGATGCACATAAGTAAAGCAATGAACCTATCAAGGAGCAATATACCTTTTGGTCCACACTTGGACCATCTTCATCAAGGTCGAGATGCCCATTGGTTCCCATTGGAGTCTTGATGGGTTTGGCTTGTCCATGTCAAACTTCTTGAGTATGTCTTGTGTGTACTTCATTTGACTAATGAATGTGCCTTCCTTGAGTTGCATCACTTGAAATCCTAGGAAGAACTTCAACTCCCCCATCATTGACATCTCAAAGCTGTAGAACCAAATATAATGTCATCGACATATATTTGGCAAACAAACAAATCATAATTGAAATGTTTTGTGAATAGAGTGTAGTCGGCCTTCCCAATTTTGAAACCATTTTGAGTTAGAAAGTCTCTAAGGCACTCATACCAATACCTAGGTGCTTGTTTGAGGCCATAGAGAGCCTTACGCAATTTGTAGACATGGTTGGGAAAGTCTTGATCTTCAAAGCCCGGGGGTTGCACCATATACACCTCTTCTTTAATTAAACCATTGAGAAATGCACTCTTGACGTCCATTTGGTATAACTTAAAATCATGATGAGTAGCAAAGTCAAGTAATATACGAATTGATTCAAGCCTAGATACGGGATGAAAGGTTTCATCGAAATCCAAACCTTCTTGTGAGTACCCCTTGGCCACAAGTCGTGCTTTGTTCCTTGTCACCACCTCGTGCTCATATTGTTTGTTGCGGAACTGTAACACCCAGTTCCGGAAATGAATCAAATGTGACGCATATGTGTGGCAAGGATGGTCAACACACATACACGAGTGCATCACAAACGATATAAAGGAAATTACCACAGCAAAAAATAATTCAAATGGTACTTTTATTACAATATTCAAATAATCCTCAAATTACAAGCTCTCTGAAACTAGTGCAGCAAAAATAATCTAAACATTAAACTAAGCCAACTAAGCATATGGGATATAGCACGGCTCCAAGCAATCCACAGGCAAGTCGATGGCAGCACACAACCTAGTATTCCACAGTATCCTCAGGGTACTCCCAAACATCACCTGAAACTATTGGTGGGGGAATTGCAAGGGTGAGCACAGGTCGTACTCAGCAAGTGTGGGAAAATAATGACATGTAGCTCAAACAAGGAATGATAATAAATAATGGCTATTTGCTGAAAAGTACATTTAAAACATATGAAAAGCATCTTAAAATTTCTATGTGAATTAATCTCACCATATCCCAAATAATTACCATCAATTACCATTATATTACCTCCATCAATAATTATCCATCCAAATACCAATTCCTTACCATAATCATCCACCATATTCATTTATCACAACTCAAACAATAACCATAACCAATCCCAAATACCAAGTTACCTCTAATCATGTGAGGGTCCAGGTTGCTCATAACCGGGAGCACGACTATCATGATAGTTTTTAAGACTGTGCAGAGGTTGTACCACTTTACCCACACGTTTGTGATTTCATCACCTTTCGGTGACTAAGAACCTCTCTTATGCCGTCTCACACTTCCTTCGGTGGGTGGCCAAGAGATCACAAAATAGCTTTTACAAAGGGACTACTAGTATGTACGGAACCACTAAGGTTTCACTAGCAGGCTTGAATCAACATTCTCCCATCCATGGGCCCCCTCGTGTGCCATGCGGTTCCAAGGGTAGCCCTTCTCGACTTCCATTCCCCGCACCATCCAATGGTCTGATATAATACCAGCAGCACACCTAATTATTCAGCTACACCGCACCCATACTTGGCCTTGTGGTGGCACTGTAAATCCAGGATGTTCGCTCCACGAACCGGTCCTTAGATCTAAAGCAAGTGAAACCACCATAATATCCAACCCATTCCACAATCCATGCTTGCTTAGATCTCCCAAGTCCCATGCTACCATCTGACCACATTCATCAATTCTTATCATATACATGCTCATTAATTTATAGTTAAGCCATTTGGTTGTTTTCCCATCCCAATTAATTAGAGTGAAGAAAAAAGGTAAAATAACCTTCCCGACTCTCCACAATGTATTCCAAGCGACAAGGATGGTTAAACAATTTTAGTAAACACCTATCTTGGGTTTCCCATCAATTTACACAAACATGCATTTTTTCAACTAAAACATTTAAAAATAGGATCAAAATGTTCAAGGACACTTGCCTTGCTCTTGAGATTGGTTAGTATCAAAAGCTTCAATGTTCTGGTGTTGGGGGTCCTTGACAGCACCCTCTAGGGCAACACCTTCTATTCCACGCAACAAACATACAAAACAAGCATTACAATCAATAAATGCTCATATATTACTCAATATGTCATGATATGCATGAATAATGCAATTATGTGGTAATGCACATTAGTAGGTTGATATCATTGCTTACAAACTAGTCCCAATTAAGTTTTACATGTTAGAACAAGTTCCAAGTCATTTCGGAGAACCTTAAAGAAGTTCCAGGAATTTTCAGAACCGGAAGACCGGACTAGTCCGCGGTGAGGCCGGACATGTCCATTCTGGAACAGAAAAGAAATCGGACTAGTCCGCACAGACCGGACAAGTCCGTTATGGCTAGGGTTTTGGTGAATTTCCAACTAGAGTATAGTCAAAGTTAATATAGAACCATAATTTATGTAGAAAAGATGCATCTAAGGTATTTACCACGAATTCAAGGGTTCAAGAGTTAAACACTCGAGAATTTGACATCAAGATCGAAGGAGACGAAGAATTGGTGGAGAATTGACGACGATGATGAAGGATTGATGATGGAGGTCGCAGCGGCGACGATGATCTTGGTTAATCCTCCTCCTTCCTCCCTTCTCCTTCTTCTTCCTATGGTGGAGGCTCCTTGATGGCGGCTCTCACGAACTAGGGTAAGGGTTCTCTTCAATTATGGCAAAGAGGTGAAAGGGTGGGTGTTGGGGTGTTTATATAGGGTGGAGGTGGTAGGGTTTGGGTGGAATTCGAATATAAGGTGGTAGAGGCCTTGGTGGGGTCCCACATGGGCTCCACATGGGTTGCACACGATGTTATTGGGCCCACTTAAGGCATATACCCAATAACTTGTCGTGGAGAACGAATAGGATCCGAGTTGGGCACACCAGACTAGTCCGCTAGGGGGCCGGACAAGTCTGATATGGAACAGAAAGTTGAACAGCCAAGTTTGGTGCAGGTCCGGACAAGTCCAATCTTGTCTATAGAGCGAAACTGACAAGTCCAGTACAGGGCCGGACAAGTTCGGGGGTCTTCTCAAATTTTCAAAATACGGACCAAAGTGAAGAGTCACCGGACAACTCCAAAAATTTCCAGTGACGGATATAGGACTAGTCTGTACTTGATAATGGACAAGTCCGGACTGCAACAGAACCAATTTCAGACTAGATTGCGGCAAGAGCGGACAAGTCCAGAAAACAATAGGGGCAAAATTGGACTTGTCTGGGGTCAAGTCCGGACAAGTCCGCTCTGAAACAAGTTTTTAGTTTTGTTTTGGTTCTAATTCATTTTATTCTTGTTCCTTTTTATGTTGCTTAATACTAAACATGTATAAGAATGTATGCAATGCACAATGGATGAAAATGAGGGTGTTACAAACTTACCCCCCTTAAAATGAATCTCTCCCTCGAGATTCAACGTAGAAGAGAAGAGATTGGGAAATTCCCTCTTGATATCATCTTCCAGCTCCCAAGTTGTTTCTGATTCTGTATGATGCTTCCATTTTACTTTGCACATCGAGTCACCTTGTTTCTTGTGACTCTCTCCCTTGTTTCCAAGATTTTGACTGGTTGCTCGGCATAAGTCAACCTGCCTCTAATTCCAATTCTTCCATTGCCATTTCTTCTTCTGGTACCCTTAAGCACTCCTTGAGCTGAGAAACATGCAACACATCATGAACATCGGAAAGATGTACTGGCATATCCAATCTATATGCCACTTCTCCGTTGAGGAACGCGCTTTTCGCATCCATTTGATAAAGCTTGAAATCATGGTGAGTAGCATATGCAAGTAATATACGAACTAATTCAAGCCTAGCTACGGGAGCAAAAGTCTTGTCGAAATCCAAACCTTCGACTTATGAGTACCCTTTGGCCACAAGTCATGCCTTGTTCCTTGTTACCTCTCCATGTTTGTCTTGCTTGTTGCGGAAGATCCATTTAGTATCGACGACATTGTACTTGGGTCTTTCAACAATCTCCCACACTTCATTCCTTTTGAAGTTGTTCAATTCTTCTTGCATCGCCATCACACAATCCGGATCTTTTAATGCACCTCAACCCTATACAGTTCCAAAGAGGATACAAAAGAATATAGTTCACAAAAATTAGCTATGTGAGATTGAGTTATTACTCCCTTTTGGATATCACCGACTATGTTGTTGATGGGGTGATCTCTTTGGATGCTTTGGTGTACTCTTGGATGTGGCACTTGTGGTCTTGAATCTTCATGATTATCATCATCTTCTTTGTCTCCCCCTCGAAGGTTGCCCTCATTGCTTTTTTGATTATCTTGATCTCCTTCGTGTTGATCTTGTATGGAAGCTCCCCATTGATCATTTTCCTCCACTTGTGGTTCACTTCTTCATTCGCATTTGGAGGTGGCACTTGTGGTTGAACATCACTCGCCCAACGCCATTCTTCTCAATGCTTGACATGGAGCTTCTTCTTGATCTATCACAAACTGATCAACTTGCTCTACTTGAGAGTTGTTAGTTTCATCGAACACTATGTCATGTGCTACTTCAACAAGCCCGGAGGTCTTGTTGAAGACATGATAAGTGTAGGAGTTCGAATCATAGCCAAGTAAGAAACCTTCATCGGACTTCGAAGCGAACTTCGAAGCCCTAGAATTCTTGTTTAAAATACAACATTTTGAACCAAAAACTCAAAAATATGAAATATTCGGCTTGTTACCCGTGAGTAGTTCATATGAAGTTTCCTTGAGCAACCGATGAAGATATAGTCAGTTCATATGAAGTGTTCATATGAGTTAACAATGTTAAATTTATCACCATTATTAAGTTTTCTAACTTGAGAAGAGTTTCCCTTGACAAAGGCAATGTAATCCTTGTTATTCTTGTGGCTTCTAACATTTTGCTTTTCACCATAAGAATATACAATGCCATATTTGACATTAGGAGGTCTTGTGACCGATTATGCACTGTTTGCATACTTGACCTTCTCCTTGTCAAATATGCCACTTTGGAAAGGTTGCTTGTCCTTTGTCAAGTTTGGCTTTTCTTCAAGTTAGTGTAACTTTTAGCACAAGTACAAGTAATAACAGTTTCAAATTTGATTTGTTGGGAAGGTGAGCTTGAAGAGGATGAAGAACCACTTTGCTTGAGTGACTTAGCTTGTACCTGAAGGATCTTGTTGACTTTGGTTAAGTTGACAAGTTCATCCTTGATAGTCACGTTTGAGTCTTTTAGCTTCAAACAAGCTTCCTTGCTTGAAGCTAACTCAAGTTCTAGTGATTTACTTCGCTCCTTTTGAAGCTCAAGGAGCTTTTTGACCTTAAGATATTCTTCCTTTTGGAGGATGATCATATCTTCTTGACGATCAACTAGCTCCTCCTTATCAACAAGCTTATCCATTAGAAATTTCATCTTAGTAGTCATTTTCTTATCTAAACCACTAAGCATGTATTCACTTTCATCACTGCTATCATCCTCACTAGAATTATCACTATCACTAGTAAAAGAATATAGGGAGGAAGATTTAGTTGTTACCTTTATTTTACCTTCCTTGGCCATTAGACATGTGTTGGCGTTGTCTTTTCATGTGCCCATGGTTGGGAAGAGAGTGGATTTCTTGGTAGTCTTCTTGATGGCTATGGTGGCCATCTCCTCTTCTCCTTCGGATCAAGATTCATCATTGGAGTCCCACTCCTTCCCTAGATGCGCTTGGCCGTATTGCTTCTTCTTCTTGACCATCTTCTTCGATTGAGGCTTGTTGTCCTTGGTCTTCCTCTTATTTACTTCATGTGGACAATCTACTATGAAGTGATCATATTCTCCGCAATTGTAGCACGCCCGTCTCATCTTGGGCCTTTGTTTGTCCCTTTGTATTCCTTCGTTTGAGCTACCACCCTTTCTTCTTATCATCATTTTCTTGAACTTCTTCATGAGCAAGATCATGTCTTTTTCATCGATATCACTGCTTTCATCATCGCTGTCATCTTCTCCATGAGCTTCTTGAGCTTCTTTTGATACGGGTTTACAAGTTGACTTCAAGGCAACTCCGTTCTTCTTTGCCAAGGTAAGATCGGTAATTTTCTTGACATGCTTGGCTTGCTTCTCCATCATTTCAAAGTTGATAATCTTGCCAAGAAGTTCGTCTGGGGGTCATTTTTCAATACTCAGGGCTTTCTCTAATCATAGAGCAAAGGGTCACGTTGCGAGGCATGAATGCTCTAAGTATCAACTTCACGACTTCATGATCATTCCACTTCTTTCTGTCGTATGCTCAAACTTTGTTAACTAGAGACTTCAATCGATTGTACATATCTTGTGGTGATTCAACTTCTTCTATAGCGAATCTTCCCAATTCACCTTCAATCATTTCAATCTTGGCTTCACGTACCACACGGTCACCTTCATGTGCGGTTTGTAGAGTTTCCCATATCTCCTTGGCAATTTCGAGTCCATCCACCTTGGTGAACTCATCTCGGCTCAATGAAGAAGTGATCACAGTTGCATCTTGAGCATTTCGATGCATGGCTTGTTCTTGTCTTGGAGTCAGCTCTTCATCATCATCGGGATATCTATCCCTGTACACACTATATGCCAAAAACTTGGGTTAAGAGATATGAGGTGCATTTTCATGTTTTGCCTCCACATTGAATAGCCATTGCCATCAAAGAAAGGTGCTTTCCCTAAAGGAATTGATAGGTAGTGACTATTGTTAGAATTAGACGTTCATAGTCAAAAGGATATCGGGCGTAGTCTGTGTGACTACCCCCCCTTCTTCTTTTCATCGTCGATCTTCTTCTTCCCTTTTTGGGAGAGAGCCTTCTTCCGTACAAGAGCCTTGAGTTGAAGTATCTCCTCATCATCGTCCTCATTGTCTTGAATGGCATCGAGGAGCTTCTCCAGGTTTTGGGTCTTTTCATCATCACCCTTCTCATTGTTGAAGTTCTTGTTTACATCCTTGATGTACGACATCGTCTCTTCAAGCGGTGAGTTTCTTTTGAAGAGTTTGGCTCTGATACCAATTGAATGTAGCCTAGAGGGGGGTGAATAGGCTTTTTGAACTTTTGTCAATCTTGAAACACTTAACAGATTTATCAAATATTGGGAGATCTGACTAGTCTGGTACTGTGCGTACTAGTCCAGTATGCGTGGACTAGAAAGATCAAGATTGATCGATAAATTCACTTCTACTAACCTATGTAGCGGAAATTAATTTGCAACTTGGATGTATTACAATAATGAAACAATGTATGGCACAGATAAACTTTAATTCCAATGTTTCAACATGAGCTACACAAGATTATGTAAACCCTAGAATATGATGAACTATGAAACAAAAGTGTGTGAGACAAGACTTTATCCCATGGTTTGATTCCCACGGAGGAAACCTACATCCACATTATGGAGTCTATGGAAAACCGGGTCTTCACCAACCCTACCCTCGTTGAATCACCACGGAGGCCGATTCTCTCCCACTAATCACAAAGGGGCAAATAACTTGTTCAAGGGGCCTTCTCACAAGTTGAGGGCTCCCCAAGAATTACAATGAAGAACACCACCAAACACACTCGAAAGATATACAATAGACAACAAGAGTGTGCGAGAGATCAAACCCAAGAGCTAAAGATGTGTAGAGCAAGTCTCTCCTTTGATCAATTGCTAATCCTCAAATATTTGATCCTTTTAGGGTTAGAATGTGTGGAGAGATGTGTATTTTGGGCTCTTGCAAGGTGTGACGGTGCAGGGGGTCGAGAGTGTTTGATGTATGGTCGTACACCTCTATTTATACTAGGGATTCCAAAAGTTACCGTTAGGGTTTGCGATGTCCGGACTAGTCCGTGGTGGACTTCGGACTAGCCAGGTGTGCGGCTTGTTGAAAACCCTAAGTGTTCAGATATACCGGACTCTTCCATTACTGGTGCGGACTAGTCTATTTTTAGTCAAAAACTTTTCGGACTAGTCCGGTGTAGTGAACACCGTGAAGAACTAAGGACAAGTCCACACTTGGAGGGACTTGTCCGATTTTAGTCAGAGAGTTTTCGGACTAGTCCGGCTGATATCGGACTTGTCCAGTGTAGTAAAAAATTGTGGGGCTAAGGACAAGACTGGACTTGGAGGACTTGTCCAATTTTAGTCAGAGAGTTTTCGGACAAGTCTGGCTTATATCGAACTTGTCCGTTGTTGTGCAAGAGTGAAGTGATGAGGACTACTCCGCACTAAGGGGGACTAGTCTGATCTTAGTCAGAGAGATATCGGACTACTCCGGTTTTCCTGTGAATTGCGCAGTAAGTTGAATTAATTGTTCACTTGAGCTCTTGGGGTGTGTTTCTCCAACACACTCCATACAAAATAATCTAATATTTAGCTCTTGTGCTCTTTTTGCTTTAGATCCTCATTCTCCTTCCTTTTTGCACTTTCTTCCTAATTTCTTTAAAACATGCGCTCATCTCAACAATTTTGTTAGGATCTCATTTGTTTGTCATTAATCAACCAAAACCCACAAGGGATGCCTAGATGCACTTTCAATCTCCCCCTTTTTGGTGATTGATGACAACCAATTGAGATTACACAAATATGATAAAAATCTAGATTTTCATAAAGTGTGCACATATGAGCTTTGAGCAAATTAGGCAATGTAGACATAAGACATATGTGCACTCTTTATGGTGGGATGCAAAACTATGTGTGTGAGCAATAATTTTGATGTGAATAAAATAATGGGCATAATCATAATAATATCAAGATTCTCAAGCATACATAGCAGTTTTAAACATAAACCATTGATCATAAGTACAACTTAGTCATCATTTCACAACACATGTCCAAAAGCATGAGAGAGCATCATTAAAGTTTTACAATACCAAAAGCATGACAGAGTCGCAAGGAAAACACAAATAGAGCTCTCTTTCTCTCTCTCTCTCTCTCTCTCTCTCTCTCTCTCTCTCTCAATCTAAAGCTAAAACCTAAGACTCCCCACAATTTCTCCCCCTTTGGCATCAAGGCACCAAAAAGAAGGAGAGGAGGGATCTACTTGTCGCCTCTGGCTCATTCCTCGTTGTCGGTCCTTTCATCATCTACGTCATCAGGCTGAGGAGGAGGAGGAGGAGAACATAAGAGGAGCTGTGAGGAGGAATAAGATTAGGGTTGCTTCGGCCCTAGGTTTATGGAGTCGAAAAATCGGACTAGTCCGTGGTAGGACCAGACTAGTACGGACTACCGGAAAACTCAGCGGACTAGTCTGCAATGTGCGGACTAGTTCGGGGTAACCACAGACTATTTTGTGGTCACCTGGACAGAAAAAATATAGGACTTTCGTATATATTTGAAGGTGCTTAAAAAGAAAAAATAGGGGGCAAAAACACACAAATAATCTTGATGAGTATGATCAGTAAACATACAACAATCAAGCTATGATCATAATTCACCAAGATCAAGTAATTAATATAGTTTTTTGGAGAAAATAGAGAGAGACGATTTTTCAACACAATCAACATGATTTTGAAGATGGCATACAGGTATGCAAGTTTTCAAGCCACGTTTCGAGCATCAAGGATATTGAGTTCATTTCAAAGCTCACAAAAGCGTTTTTCATCAAGTGGCTTGGTAAAGATATCGGCTAGTTGTATTTCAGTGTTGACATGGGAAATGACTATGTCTCCTTTCATTGAGTGATCTCTCAAAAAGTGATATCGGATGTCTATGTGTTTGGTTCTAGAGTGCTCAACAGGGTTATTGGCAATTTTAATTGCACTCTCATTATCACAAAGAAGTGGAATACGACTCATATTGTAACAGTAATCCCTTAGAGTTTGTCGCATCCAAAGGAGTTGTGCACGACAACTCCCGGCTGCAACATACTCCGCTTCGGCCGTGGATAAGGCAATGGAATTTTGTTTCTTAGAGGACCAAGAAACTAGGGATCTACCTAGGAATTGGCAAGTATCGAAGGTACTTTTTCTATCTACCTTGCATCCGGCATAATCTGCATCAGAGTATCCAATGAGATTGAATTTTGAACCTTTGGGATACCAAAGGCCTAGGTTGGGTGTATGAACTAAATATCGCAAGATCTTTTTTACGGGTGTCAAATGGCATTCCTTAGTATTGGCTTGAAATCTTGCACACAAACATACACTCAACATGATATCAGGCCTAGATGCACACAAATAAAGTAAGGAGCCAATCATGGAGTGATATACCTTTTGATCCACGTTTGGTACGTCTTCATTGAGATCCAAGTGTTCATTTGTCGCCATGGGAGTCTTTATGGGCTTTGCTTTGTCCTTTCCAAACTTCTTGAGTATGTCTTGAGTGTACTTTGTTTGTCTTATGAATGTCTCATCCTTTTGTTGCTTCACTTGGAATCCCAAAAAGTATCTCAACTCTCCCATCATGGACATCTAGAATCTTTCTATAATAATCTTACTAAACTCTTATTAAAAGGATTTGTTAGTTGAACCAATTATAATATCATCAACATAGATTTGGCAAACGAAGAGATCATTATCAAAGTGTTTAGTAAACAAAGTGTAATCAGCTTTACCAATCTTGAAGCCATTTTCAATCAAAAAATCTCTAAGGCAGTCATACCAAGCTCTAGGAGCTTGTTTGAGACCATAGAGAGCCTTACACATCTTGTACACATGGTCGGGGTACTCTTGATCTTCAAAACCGAGTGGTTGCTCCACGAACACCTCCTACTTGATCATTCCGTTGAGGAAGGCGCTTTTCACGTCCATTTGATAAAGCTTGAAATCATGGTGAGTAGCATATGCAAGTAATATACGAATTGATTCAAGCCTAGCTACAGGAGGAAAAGTCTTGTCGAAATCCAAACCTTCGACTCGTGAGTACCCTTTGGCCACAAGTCGTGCCTTGTTCCTTGTTACCACTCCATGTTCATCTTGCTTGTTGCGGAAGACCCATTTAGTACCGACGGCGTTGGACTTGGGTCTTTCAACAAACTCCCACACTTTGTTCCTTTTGAAGTTGTTCAATTCTTCTTGCATCGCCATCACCCAATCCAGATCTTTTAATGCATCCTAAACCCTGTATGGTTCCTAAGAGGATACAAAATAATAGTGTTCACAAAAATTAGGTATGCGAGATTGAGTTATTACTCCCTTTTGGATGTCACCGATTATGTTGTCGACAGGGTGATCTCTTTGGTGCTTTGGTGTACTCTTAGATGTGGCACTTGTGGTCTTGAATCTTCATGATTATCATCATCTTCTTTGTCTCCCCCTGGATGGTTGCCCTCATTGCTGTATTGATTATCTTGATCTCCTTGGTGTTGATCTTGTATGGAAGGTCCCCCTTGATCATTTTCCTCCACTTGTGGTTCATCTTCTTCATTCGCATTTGGAGGTGGCACTTGTGGTCGAACATTGCCCAACGGCATTCGTCTCAATGCTTGACATGGAGCTTCTTCTTGATCTATCACACACTAATCAACTTGCTCTACTTTAGGGCCGTTAGTTTCATCGAACACTACGTCACATGCTACTTCAACAAGTCTAGAGGTCTTGTTGAAGACACGATAAGTGTAGGAGTTTGAATCATAGCCAAGTAAGAAACCTTCATCGGACTTCGAAGCGAACTTCGAAGCCCTAGGCTTCTTGTTTAAAATATAACATTTTAAACAAAAAACTCGAAAATATGAAATATTTCGCTTGTTACCCGTGAGTAGTTCATATGAAGTTTTCTTGAGCAACCGATGAAGATATAGTCGGTTTATGACGTGATAAGCGGTGTTAACCGCTTCAGCCCAAAACATGTCCGAAGTCTTGTATTCATCGAGCATTGTCCTCGACATCTCAATGAGTGTTCGGTTCTTCCTTTCGGATACTCCGTTTTGTTGAGGAGAATATGGTGCTGAAAATTTGTGCTTTATCCCTTCTTCGTCTAGATACACCTCAACTTGGGTATTCTTGAATTATGTCTGTCAAAGCGTGGAATACGACACTTCCCCCGGACCTGTTGAGAAACAGCCCGCGGAGGTTCTTTTGTGGTTAGGGAACACAAGATCAGTCTCAAGATGGTGACCTCAGATATTTACGTGGTTCGGGCCGCCTGAGCGTAACACTCTACTCCACGGGGGTTGTGTAATTGTATCGAGCGACTGCGTTTTCTAGGGTTAGGTCGCAAGAGCCTTGATCACAATGTCCTGATGTTCGTGCGGTGCATCCCTTTTATAGTTCTAAGGACTGACCATTACAAAGCTAGCCTGGCCTGACATGTGGCCCTGGCGTGCTTAATGCCTTAATACATTGTCTAAAGAGTACTAAGTACAGTTAATAGTGTGGTAATGTGCCTTTATGGCAATGTTACCACTATTAACTGTACACTGAATGTGTGTAATTAATATGGCATTAATGACACATTATCAATCCTTGTAACTGCCGCTTTAACCATCTTTGAGTGTCTGTAATGGTCTTATCCGGCTTATATTTCTGTTAGCGATGAAGGTCTGGAGCTTTCCCATGCGGAAGAGTAGGTTCGGGGCTGCTGTACATGTGTCAGTACCGGAGCTCCACTCTGACGGGGGCTAGGTCCGGGGCTATTGAACACATGTAGTCGCTGGAGCTTCTCTCGGTGGGAGTTTTGTTCCGAGCTTATTTTACATGTGTTAACCCAGGAGCCAGCCATGTGAGGGGAGCGGGTCCGGTGCAACATGTCAGTTGGGACCCTCGAGAGCCTTTGATTCTTACAGGGTGAACTTTCTTGCACCTATTGCGGTATCATGGGGTATCCGGTACGTAGGGTACCGACAGTGGCCCCCAGGCGCACCTCTGGGAGAAACCCCTTGGGTTAAGTTGTTCTGCCGGAGGTGGGGCCATTATCGATTCCCGCACTTTGATTTTCAAAAAAGTCCCCTGGTGCGCCGATAGAGTGGCAGTTCGGGGGTGAACCTTTGATGCGTGGCTTGTTATGAATACGGCAGATGAGATCTTTGAGTGCGGATCTCACGCAATTGAAGGTCGTCGGTTCCCAATACGAAAATTGTATTGGTTCTACGCGCCCTATCAGAGTGCCGACTTTGGATTTCCCGCCGCTCATCATGGCAACGGTTGGCCTTGGGTAAGGAGCTCGATCTCTTCGTTGGGGTGGCCCCATGCCCACTCGTCATTGACAGGGTAGATTTTTTAAAAGTACTCTTGACCTCATTGTGGTTTCCATCCAAGCATCGCAGAGGCTTACTTAAGAAGGAAAGTGCGCACGGATTGAGGACTCTTTACGCCTTCAATCATCTTTGCGCTCAGAGCC
Organism: Tuctoria greenei; assembly: GCA_036927565.1. Taxonomy (NCBI): domain Eukaryota; kingdom Viridiplantae; phylum Streptophyta; class Magnoliopsida; order Poales; family Poaceae; genus Tuctoria; species Tuctoria greenei. Next base: position 289,353,602 of record JAYESD010000001.1, read on the forward strand.
TCCCAAACTCCGCCTAACTTTCCATCTTTCGCTCCACTTTGCCGCGATGGAGTTGGGTCTCCCCAAGAGCCGCCTCAAGAGCGATGATGATCTGAAGAAGGTCCGGACCTATATGGGGTGGTCCAGAGACTCTTTCAATCATCTGATCTGCGCCAGCAAGCTTCCGTTCAGGAAGGAGCGCGGTGGCGACATAGTGTATTTCTCTGCGTACGCCATGGTGAGGCTGATCCCGCCTTTCTCCACCTTCCTCTTGATGTTGCTGGACTTCAATGGTCTGCAGTTGTACCACCTTGTCCCCCATTCTCTTCTTCTCGTGTCTACATTCGTCCACTTCTGCGAGATGTGGGTGGGTATCCCCCCCCCCCCCCCCCCCCCCGCGTTGAGCTTTTCCGCACCTTCTTCACCATCCACACCACCGGGACGGGGTCCGAATTTCTTGGCTTCTATTATTTTGTGAAGCGCAAGAAATGCCCCTACAAGTACTTGAGGTCGTTTCCTTCTGGCAAGTGGGACGACTGGAAGAAAGATTGGATCGTCGTTACGGCAGAGGAGCACGAAAAGTTTGAGCTGCCCGAAGGTCTCCCCAATGTTGACACTGACGAATGGAGTGTGGTTCTGGTGTTGTCAGAGGCCTTCAACCCTGCTTTGACCAGGATCGGTGAATGCGTGGAAGGAGGAGTGACCCCCAGATGGTCTTCTACAACTTCCTGGTCAACAGGTGGGCTCTGCTGAAGAAGAGGGAGAAGCTTGCATGGGCCCTCAACAGCGTGATGGATGAAGACTGAATTGAAATCGGTCTGAAATCCAATTTGAAGGGCGCAGCTTTGGAGCTTCATCTCAAGAAGTTACAGCATGGAATTGACATCGAAGGCGATGACTTAACTCCACCAGTGGCTTTTCTCCCTCTGAACATGGAGGCGCAGTTCAGCAGGGAGCTCCGGAGGAGTATGCCGACGCTTGACGATCTTGGTGAGGTGGAGAGGCTTCTGACCACCAAATTGATGATTCCCGGAGCTTCCGAGGGTGGTCCTGTCCCCGCCCCAAGCCGAAGGACTGAAGACGTCGGCAAAGGCAAGGGAAAAGAGCCAGTTGAGCCTTCTAGCCAAAAGAGGATGTTGAAACACGCTGACGGGAGGTCCATCAGGTCTGCTCCCTCCACGACGGCTGCTTCTCCCCGGAGGGGGAGGTCTTCTGCTACTACCCCGGCTTTGGTGGAAGCGTCTTCAAAGGGCGTCAGCTCTGGGCAGTCGACTCCAACTGCAGTGCCGGCTATAAGTTCCAGGTCCGGAGGTTCTTTCCGCCAAAGTGAAGCTCCGGCCGAAAAAACTCTTGCGGCTGCGAGCATTCCTCAACTGAGGTCTGAAGTAGTTGTCTCTCCAGATTTGGTGGGATCTAGCTCCGGGCCTCAGAAGAAGAGGTTTCGAGGCGACTGGGGTGGTAGCATCCCAAGGTAAGCACTAATTGCTCATTCTGAAATGTTAATCTTGCTTTTGGATGGGTATTTAATCTTCTCTTACCTTTATTTTCAGGGTATCAAAGAAGGGACCAGGAGCTTCAATGCCTGTTGCAACGGCTGGGGCCGCAGCTGTCGAAGCTCCGGCTTTGACTGTTGAGCCTCCTCATCAAGTGGAGGTGGAAGTCGCGGCAGATCCGGCGCCAGCTGTCGTGAGCCTGGACTCAGAGTCCTCACCTGAAGCTCCTGTGGTAGCGCCGGACTGCAGGAGGGAAGTTGATGGGGTGCCCCCGGCAGTGGAGGCTCATGCTCCAGTACCGGCAGCGCCAGAAGTTCGGCTCCAGAGCTGGAAGCTGCTGAAGCCCTAGCTGTTGAGCCAGAGGTAGCTGAAGCCCCGGCTGTTGAACCGGAGATCGTCGAGGCTCCGGCCCTTGTGCCGAAAACGATTAATCATCCGGTGACAGAGCTGGAAGTTGTAGAAGGTCCGGCGGCTATACCGGAGGTGGTTGAAAGTCCAACGGCTGTGCCGGAGGTGGTAGCCGCGTTGGAGCCTGAATTAGTGGAGGTTGAGGCCCCGGTTGAAGCTCTCGTCGCTGCTCCAGAAGTGGTGGCCCCGGAGGTATCAGGGCCGGAACCAGAGCAGCTTGTTGTATCGGCGACTGGTCTTTCAACGTCTGAGTCATTGATTGAGGACCCGGAAACAATGCCTTCACCTGCTCTAGAGGCGAAAGTTCCCCCCGTGGGTTCTTCTACTACCACTGAAGGGCTCCTGGGGAGCGTCCCCAGTGTCGCAGGAGTAGAGGGGACCACTATTGTATAGTGGGACCCAATTTTTGTTACGGAGAACCCGCTTGAGCCTGCGGAAATGGTCCCAGCAGGCCCAGAACCTATCCCCCTGGCATTGTCCATAGACAACGCCTACTCGAGCCTCAGGCAGGTCCAGCTCGCCTTCGACCATGAGAGCAAAGCTTTGGAGGAGGAGCGCAACACCTTGAGGCGTTGGCGCAGCAAACTCCATTTTGAAACCAAGCTTGCTCAGATGAGGCTAGCTGACCAGAAGGAATGGATCAAGGGGGAGAAGGCCCGGTTAGAGTACTGGGACAAGTTGATGGAGGAGAAGGAGGTCACCATTAGGGCGCTCGATGCTAACTCCAGGGAAATTCTGGAGCAAGCTAAAGAGATACGTGATGCTGCTGACGAGCGTTACGAAAAGCTCGCGGAGTTGAATGAAACTCTCATGAAGCATCGAGCGGACCTAGAGGCGAGGGAGAAAAAACTCCTAGGGCAGCAAGAGGATGTAGTGAGGAGGGAAGCGGAGGTCACCCAGAAGTTGGCTCTGGGTGAGAAAAATTTGGCGGATCGCAGCAAAAAGCTAGATCAATGGAAGGAGGAAGAGAGGAAGAAGAGCTGGAAGGTGGGGCAAGAGCTCTCGAAAAGAGAGTCTGACATTGTGCTAGGGAGGAGAAAGTCAAGGGCAGGGAGAAAGACCTTGTTGAGAGGCGGAACCGCATCCACCTCCGGGAGACAGAGCTAGCCGACCAGGAGAAGTATGTTGCTAAAGTCAAGCAGCAGCATGCTAAGTTGGCTGAGTGACTTGCCCATGAAGGTTCGGAGCTTGCGGCCGCCCAGAAGTCATTGGAAGAGCTGTGGAGCCTGAAGGAGACCTAAGCTATTCAAGTGTGGGACTTCCTCGAACGAGCGAATGATGCGTTGACACCGCTAGGTTTCAGTCCAGTACATCCGGATAACCCGAAGCTGGATCTAGACCGAGCACTGGTGGCCCTCAACGGTGCTGGCAGCAAACTTGATGCGATGGGCGACGTCATTGCAGATCAGCTGGAGACAGAGGGGAAAACTCCGGCTACAAACATCGCGGAATATGTGCTGACGTGTTATGTAAGTCGAGATCCCCAATTCCCACTGGGCCCGGAGCTCGAAGGTCCCGTCGCTGAGGAGGAAGACGCCGCCAAAGCCAGCGTCTGAGAAGTTGCCCAAAAAGTAGCTTCATTCTTTCGCAGGTCTTAGGTCTTCCAATAGCTTGGACTTTTCTCCCTTTGTCCTTTGTAATCTCAATTTTGTAATCTAGTTCTTCTGATTAATGAAATCCTCCTTTTTGCCTTCAATTTCACATTGTCTTCAATATACTGTGTCATATCTTGTTGGCCCCCTGGTACATGTGTACAGTTGAGGTGTATACATGTACCAAAGGTTATGACAGTATGTTGAAGTCTTCACTTTTGAAGCATCTAAGACAGACCCCTTGGAATGGTCGGAGCTTGGCAGCTTCGGCGTCAACATATTAGATATTGAAGATGGACCTATCTTAGAAGATGTCAGAGATTGGTAGCACCGGCGTTGTCTATCATTGCTATGAATTTTTGCTTTTCCTGCACATTAAAGGCAAGATAAAAAGTAAAATTTGTCCTCTTGTCTATAAATTGGTTGTGGCTTATTATTCTTATTTGAACTTTAGATACAAAAAACTCAACATGATAACAAGCGTTTTGATAGAATCTTCCTAGATCCACATTCCTTTTTAGTACTCACCCTACTGAGGCCTGCCGGGGTGTAGGTACAGTGGCGTACTTAGGGTGCAGGACCAGGCTAAGTCGATAGCGCACTCCGGGCCTATGTTGGCTTGGCATTCAGGCAAGTGGACTATGTGGCGGTGTTAAGACCCAAAAAGACTATCAATAAGGCTTGTAATGCATGTGAATTACTTTGGAACAAAACTCAAAAATATTGGCACAACTTCATTATAGACAAGCGGGGTAAAAATAATTTGATATATTGAGCCTTGTACAAAAAATAAATGCACGTGGAGTCTGTTTTCACACAACAATGCCTTTCATTATAGGTCCGGATTATAGGGGATACAAGGACACACTTAAGGTGTTGGACCCTGCTAAATGTGCTAGTCCAGAGCAAGTAGTTACACTTTTAGTGCTGTGACTTTGTCAAGTGCTACTTGAACTTTTCCGGACCCTCCCGAAAGGGTCCGGATGTTCTCCTGGAGTACTTGCTCGACTCTGTATAGTGACTCTACAACATGCATTGTGTGTAATTACAGACTCACCTCCGTGATTCTAAGCATAAAACTTATAGAGGTGCTCGATGTTCCAAGGGTTGGGAAGTGGGATCCCATCCTTAGTTGCCAAGCAAACGCATCCTGGTCGAGATACTTTAATGACTCAGAATGGACCTTCCCAGCTGGGGGAAAGTTTTTTTATCCCTTCATGAGTTAATATCTTGCGGAGCACCAGGTTGCCTTCTTCAAGCTGTCGGTCACGCACATGCCTTTGATAGTAGCGCCAGGGCGCTTGGCGATAACATGCATTCCAAACAGCTGCTTGGCACCTTTCCTCGTCGACGAGGTCAAGGTATTCACGCCGGAGCTGTTCCTGCGTGGCTTCGTCGAAGGTCCGGACCCAGAGGGACCCCAAGGTGATTTCTGGAGGAAGGACTGCTTCAGCTCCGTACACCAGGAAGAATGGAGTTTCCCTAGTTGACCGGTTAGGTGTTGTCCTATTAGCCCACAATGTGGATGGAAGCTCTTCAATCCAGTTAGCTTCATGCTTTTTTAAGCGCTCATATGTGTGTGTCTTTAGTCCTTTAAGGATTTCTGCATTTGCTCTCTCGGCTTGGCCATTGCTTGCTGGATGAGCTAATGAATCATAGCTAAGTTGAATGCCGAGATCTTCGCAATATTCTTGGAATGCAGCACTTGTGCATTGGGTTCCATTGTCAGTTATGACTTTGTTTAGAACTCCAAATCTGCATATTATAGACTTCAAGAACTTGATTGCTGATTGTTTATTGATTGTTGCTACTCGAGTTGCTTCCGGCCAATTGGTGAACTTGTCAATGGTGACATATAGGAACCTGTAACCTCCGACGGCTTTTGGGAAAGGTACCAAGATATCCATGCCCCACACAGCAAATGGCCATGTAGGAGGTATCATCTGTAGTGATTAAGCCGGTGTATGAACTTGTTTTGCATGGAACTGACATGCTTCATATTTCTTCACTAACTCGATTGCATCCTGGAGTGTTGTAGGCCAATAAAAGCCATGTCGGAAGGCTTTACCGACTAGCGTACGAGAAGACGCGTGGTTCCCGCACTCGCCTCCATGAATTTCCGTGAGAAGATCGCGGCCTTCTTCCGTTGCAATGCACGGCATTAGGATGCCATTGGCACCGCGTCGGTAGAGATCCCCTTCTACCAACGTGTATCTTTTAGCCAATCTGACAATCCGGTCAGCAGATACATTATCTTCAGGATGGATATTGTCTTTCAAGTAGCTCCGGATCTCCCTAATCTCGCTGCCAATATGGCAGTAGAGTAAATTTGAAGAAATTCGGCGGGGTTGATTGTCCCGTCGAATTTTTTCGGCAAGTGAGGTCGGAACTTCTGTGGCCACCTGACCATGCGTAAGTGTGTGGCCAGGGCAGAACAACCTCCTCCTACTCCCTGAGGAGCAGGGTTGTCCCAAGCCTCTCTTCTTTCACGAGCACACTCGATGTGGACTCGGCCGTCCTGTTGCTGGTAGCGGCGATCCAGTTTCGACCGCAGATCATCGGTCGGTATCCTAGTGATGGTATGGGTGTGTCGCGCGCCGGGGGGCAACGAGGTCATCTGCTGGGAGGAAGCACGCCTCCTTTGTTGAGAGTCTTGTGGACCAAGCCGACCAGAAATGGTCCGTCATTGTGAAGGTGCTTGTCCCGAAAGTGGAGGACCTGGGTTGCTGATGCCGGCAGTTGCAGCTGCAACCATATGGTCAACATCAACCCTCCACTGCTCCATAGCACCCTGGGGTGCACTTGGAGGTGGTGGATGTTGCAGAAGAGCTCTCGCAACAATGAGTGCATGCTCGGGATTGTTATATGCCGATGCAGTGATCAACGCGAATGCCCCATCTCGTTGATTGGCATTGTTTGCTGGGACGGATGGTGTTGCAGGTCCTGCCGGAGCATTGGCACCTGCTGGTTGCTGGACGTTGGAGGGATTGCATCCAACAAGTTGTTCAGCATGATTGTCGTTGGATGATCCAGTAGCTGAATTCACCATCTTGTGATCTCGGGATGAAACTGCCCCCTATCCGGCGTGCCAAATGTCGAAGCATGGAATACAACACTTCCCCCGGACCCGTTGAGAAACAGCCCGCGGAGTTTCTTTTGTGGTTAGGGAGCACAAGATCAGTCTCAAGATGGTGACCTCAGAGATTTATGTGGTTCGGGCCGCCTGAGCGTAACACCCTACTCCACGGAGGTTGTGTAATTGTATTGAGCGACTGCTTTTTCTAGGGTCAGGTCGCAAGAGCTTGGATCTCAATGTCCTCATGTTCATGCGATGCAGCCCTTTTATAGTTCTAAGGACTGACCGTTAAAAAGTTGGCCTAGCCCGACATGTGGCCCTCATGTGCTTAATGCCTTAATACACTGTCTAAAGAGTACTAAGTACAGTTAATAGTGTGGTAACGCGCCTTTATGGCAGCATTACCACTATTAACTGTACACTGATCGTGTGTCATTAATATGGCATTAATGACACATTATCAAACCTTGTAGCTGCCGCTTTAACCATCTTTGAATGTGTGTAATGGTCTTATCCGACTTATATTTCCGTTAGCGATGAAGGTCCGGAGCTTTCCCTTGCGGAAGAGTAGGTCCGGGGCTGTTGTACACGTGTCAGTACCGGAGCTCCACTCTAACGGGGGTTAGGTCTGGGGCTGTTGAACACGTGTAGTCGCCGGAGCTTCTCTCGGTGGAGTTTTGTTCCGGTCTTATTTTACACGTGTTAACCCGGGAGCCAGCCATATGAGGGGAGCGGGTCCGGTGCAACGTGCCAGGTGGGACCCTCGAGAGCCTTTGATTCTGACAGGTGGAACTTTCTTGCACTTATTGCGGTATCATGGGGTACCCGGTACGTAGGGTACCGACAATGTCCCATTATCACTTTGTATGTTCTTTATCTTCAATGAGAGTTCGTTTTGGGCACGCTTGACGAACTTCTTGAGGGTTCCTTGAGTTTTTGTCTTATCGTGCGAAAAGAAAACCCATGTGAAGCATGAAAAATCATCAACAATGACTAAACCATATTTATTACCGCCGATAATTATGTAAGCAGCTGGACCGAATAGATCCATGTGAAGGAGATCGAGCGGTCTTGTTGTAGTCATGACATTCTTCGCGAGATGGGGTGCTCCTACTTGCTTCTCGGCTTGGCACTCTCTACAAGGCATGTCTTTCTCAAAAACAACATCCTTTAAACCTCGGATGTGATCGCCTTTAAGGAGTTTTTGAAGATTCCTCATACCAACCTGTGCTAGCCGTCTATGCCACAGCCAATCCATGTTGGTTTTTGCAATCAAGCATGTGTCAAGTTCGACTTTATCTTTGTTGAAGTCAACTATATAATGTATTCTCTTTAACACACCCTTGAATGCAACCGATTTATCACTCCTTCTGGAGACGGTCACACCCTTATTAGTGAATAAACAATTATAACCCTTGCCACATAATTGAGATATGGACAAAAGGTTATAATCCAAGGAATCAACATGTAAAACATGAGAAAGAGTATGTTATGATGAAATTGCAATTGTACCAGTATCAAGCACTCTTTCTTGATTATTATCACCAAAGTAAATGCCTTCTATTGGATCTTCGTTTTCTTCATATTCCACGAACATTCTTCTTTCTCCGGTCATGTGATTGGTGCATCCACTATCTAGCACCCATTTTGCTCTACCGGATGAATAAGCCTGCAAAAAACAAATTATGCCTTGGTCTTAGGTACCCAAGCTTGCTTGGGTCCTTTGAGGTTAGTCAAAAGTGATTTGGGCACCCACACATGAGACTTGGTGTTCCCATGGCGTGGCCCAACATATTTAGCATAAACTCTTCCAAGATTACTTTTCATGAGTACATATGAAGCATCAACTGTGCTAAATAAAACTTGTTGTTCATATGATTTAACAATTTTAAATTTATCACCATTATTAAGTTTTCTAACTTGAGAAGAGTTTCCCTTGACGAAGGCAATGTAATCCTTGTTATTCTTGTGGCTTCTAGCATTTTTCTTTTCAGCATAAGAATATCCAATGCCATATTTGACCTTAGGAGGTCTTGTGACCGAGTATGCACTGCGTGCATAATTGACCTTCTCCTTGTCAAATATGCCACTTTGGGAAGGTTGCTTGTCCTTTGTCAAGTTTGGCTTTTTCTTCAAGTTAGTGTCACTTTTAGCACAAGTACAAGTAATCACAGTTTCAGATTTGATTTGTTGGGAAGGTGAGCTTGCTGAGGATGAAGAACCACTTTGCTTGAGTGACTCAACTTGTACCTCAAGGATCTTGTTAACTTTGGTTAAGTTGACAAGTTCATCCTTGATAGCCATGTTTGAGTCTTTTAGCTTCAAACAAGCTTCCTTGCTTGAAGCTAACTCAAGTTCCAGTGATTTACTTCGCTCATTTTCAAGCTCAAGGAGCTTTTTGACCTTAAGATATTCTTCCTTTTGGAGGATGATCATATCTTCTTGACGGTCAACTAGCTCCTCCTTATCAACAAGCTTATCCATTAGAAATTCCGCCGTTTTCATATCTAAACCACTAAGCATGTATTCACTTTCGTCACTGCTATCATCCTCACTAGAATTATCACTATCACTAGTAAAAGAATGCGAGCAGGAAGATTTAGTTGTTACCTTTATTTTACCTTATTTGGCCATTAGACAGGTGTTGTCATTGTCCTTCCATGTGCCCATGGTTGGGAAGAGAGTGGATTTCTTGGTGGTCTTCTTGATGTCTATGGTGGCCATCGCCTCTTCTTCTTCGGATGAGGATTCATGATTGGAGTCCCACTCCTTCCCTAGATGTGCTTGGTCATATTGCTTCTTCTTCTTGAACATATTCTTCGGTTGATGCATGTTGTCCTTGGTCCTCCTCTTATTTTCTTCATGTGGACAATCTACTATGAAGTGATCATATACTCCACAACTGTAGCACGCCCGTCTCATCTTGGGTCTTTGTTTGTCCCTTTGTCTTCCTTCATTTGAGCTACCATACTTTCTTCTTCTCATCATTTCCTTGAACTTCTTCATAAACAAGATCATGTCTTCTTCATCGATATCACTGCGTTCATCATCGCTGTCATATTCTCCATGAGCTTCTCGAGCTTCTTTTGATACGGGTTTACAAGTTGAATTCAAGGAAGCTCCTTTCTTCTTTGCCGAGGTAAGATCGGCAATTTCCTTGACATGCTTGGCTTGCTTCTCCATCATTTCAATGTTGATAATCTTGCCAAGAAGTTCGTCCGGGGTCATTTTCCGATACCCGGGGATTTCTCCAATCATTGAGCGAAGGGTCACATTGCGAGGCATGCATGCTCTAAGTATCAACTTCACGACTTCATGATGATTCCACTTCTTGTTGTCGTATGCTCAAACTTTGTTGACTAGAGACTTCAATCTATTGTACATATCTTGTGGTGATTCATGTTCTTCTATAGCGAATCTTTCCATTTCACCTTAAATCATTTAAATCTTGGCTTCACGTACATGACGATCACCTTCATGTGCAGTTTGTAGAGTATCCCATATCTCCCTGGAAATTTCGAGTCCATCCACCTTGGTGAACTCGTCTCTACTCAATCAAGAAGTGATCATAGCTGCAGCTTGAGCGTTTCGATGAATGGCTTGTTCTTGTCTTGGAGTCAGCTCTTCATCATCATTCCGGATATCTATCCATGTACACACTATATGTCACAAACTTGGGTTAAGAGATATGAGATGCATTTTCATGTTTTGCCTCCACATTGAATAGTCATTGCCATCAAAGAAAGTTGCTTTCCCTAAAGGAATTGATAGGTAGTGACTATTGTTAGAATTTAGACGTTCATAGTCAAAATGATATCGGGGGTAGTCTGTGTGACTACCCCCCTTCTTATTTTCATCGTCGATCTTCTTCTTCCCTTTTGGGGAGAGATTCTTCTTCCATAGAAGAGCCTTGAGTTGAAGCATCTCCTTGTCATCGTCCTCACAGTCTTGAATGGCGTCGAGGAGCTTCTCTAGCTTTTGGGTGTTTTCATCATCACCCTTCTCATTGTTGAAGTTCTTGTTTACATACTTGATGTCTGACATCGTCTCTTCGAGCGGTGAGTCTCTTTTGAAGGGTTTGGCTCTGATACCAATCGAATGTAGCCTAGAGGGGGGTGAATAGGCTTTTTGAACTTCTATCAATCCATAAAACACTTAACAGATTTATCAAATACAGGGAGATCAGACTAGTCCGATACTGTGCGGACTAGTCCGGTATGCGTGGACTAGAATGATCAAGATTGATCGATAAATTAACTTATAGTACCCTATGTAGCGGAAAGTAATTTGCAACTTGGATGTATTACAACTATAAAACAATGTATGGCAAAGATCAACTTTAATTCCAATGTTTCAACGTGAGTTAGACAAGATTATGTAAACCCTAGAATATGATGAATGATGAAACAAAAGTGTGCGGGACAATATTTTATCCTCTGGTTCAATTCCCATGAAGGAAACCTACATCCACGTTGAGGAGTCCACGGAGGACCGGGTCTTCACCAACCCTGCCCTCGTCGAATCGCCACAGAGGCCTATTCTCTCGCACTAATCACAAAGGGGCAAATAACTCATTCAAAAAGCTTTCTCACTAGTTGAGAGCTCCCCAATAATTACAATGAAGAACACCACCAAACACACTCGAAATATATACAATAATAAACAAGAGTGTGTGAGAGATCAAACCCAAGAGCTCAAGATGTGTAGAACAAGTCTCTCCTTTGATCAATTGCTAATCCTTAAAGATTTGATCCTTTTAGGGTTAGAATGTGTGGAGAGATGTGTATTTTGGGCTCTTGGAAGGTGTGACGGCGCAGAGGGTCGAGAGTGTTTGATGTATGATCGTACACCTCTATTTATACTAGGGTTTCCAAAAGTTACCATTAGGGTTTGCGATGTCCGGACTAGTTCGTGGAGGACTCCGGACTAGTCCGTTGTGCGGCGATTAGAAAACCCTAAGTGTTGAGATATACCAGACTAGTCCGTTACTGGTGTGGACTAGTCCGTTTTTAGTCATAAACTTATCAGACTAGTCCGATTGATAACGGATTAGCCCGATGTAGTGAACACCGTGAAGAACTAAGGACAAGTTCGCACTTGGAGGGACTTGTCTGATTTTAGTCAGAGAGTTTTCATACTAGTCCGGCTGATATCGGACTTGTCCGGTATAGTGAACAATTGTGTGGCTAAGTACAAGTCTGGACTTAGAGGACTTGTCCGATTTTAGTCAGAGAGTTTTCAGACTAGTCCGGCTGATATCAGACTTGTCCATTGTTGTGCAAGAGTGAAGTGTTGAGGACTAGTCTAAACTAGGGGGGACTAGTCCGATCTTAGTTAGAGAGATATCAGACTAGTCCGGTGTATATCGGACTACACCGGTTTTCCTGTGAATTGTGCAGTGAGTTGAATTATTTGTTCACTTGATATCTTGGGGTGTGTTTCTCCAACACACTCCATACAAAATAATCTAATATTTCCAACTCTTGAGCTCTTTTTCTTTAGATCCTCATTCTCCTTCCTTTTTGTGCTTCCTTCCTAATTTCTTTAACACCTGCGCTCACCTCAACAGTTTTGTTAGGATCTCATTTGTTTGTCATTAATCAACCAAAACCCACAAGTGATGCCTAGATGAACTTTCAGTCCTTTCCTTGATTTCCTAGATTTCTTTATCCTTCGTTTGACCCTCTCAAATTTTTTATTCCAAAGTCGGATTTAACTCCATTATTCCCATCTCATTCACAAATCCAAGATTCAACCGTCCAAACTCCTTGCATAGCTCAGATGGTAACTCCCGAACCGTGAGTCGGTAGCTCACTCCTTTCCTACTCAAGGCATCGGCCACTACATTAGCCTTCCCCAGGTGATAGTTGATTCCCACATCATAATCCTTGATAAGCTCCAACCATCTTCGTTGCCTCAAATTTAGGTCCGTTTGTGTGAAAATTTACTTGAGACTCTTGTGATCCGTATAAATCTCACACTTATGACCAAGAATGTAATGTCTCCATATCTTCAGGGCATGCACTACGGCTGCAAGTTCAAGATCATGCGTAGGATAATTCTGATCATGTTTCTTCAGTTGTCTCGATGCATAGGCTACCACTTGACCTTCTTGCATGAGAACACATCCAAGTCCTTGTCTTGATGTATCACAATTAACGTCAAAACTTTTGCTCACATCTGGTAATACCAACACATGCAAGCTTGAGTACATTGGAATGCTTTTCCCTTCATCAATAACTCAGTCATGGGCTCGGCTATTTTGGAGAAATCCTTGATAAACCGACGGTAACATCCAGCCATTCCAAGAAAGCTCCTAATTTCCTTCACATTTTGTGGCGGTTCCCACTTTAGCACATATCTCACTTTTTCTGGGCCAATTGATACTCCTCCTCCAAAGATGATATGTCCCAAAAATGACACTTTCCTTAACCAAAACTGGCACTTGCTAAATTTAGCATATAATTGGTGTTCCCTCAATTTCTACAATGTGGGCCTCAAATGCTCTTCATGCTCCTCCTCGCTTCTCGAGTAGATCATAATGTCATCAATGAACACCACGACGAATTTATCAATGTGCTCCATGAAGACATTATTCATGAGGTACATGAAGTATGCCGGTGCATTTGTCAATCTGAAAGGCATAACGGTATACTTATAGGATCCATACCGTGTCCAAAAAGATGTTTTGAGTATGTCTGACGGTCTAATGTTCATTTGGAAATAACCTGATCTCAAGTTGATCTTAGAGAAAACATAGGCGCCCTTCATCTGGTCGAACAAATCCTCTATACAGGGCAACGTATACTTGTTCTTGATTTTCAGCTCATTATAGCCCGGTAATCCACACACATCATTTGGGATCCATCCTTCTTATCCACAAAAAGCACTGGTGCTCCCCAGGGTGAAGAGCTTGGGAAAATAAAACCCTTCTCTAGCTGTTCTTGAGTTTGCTTCTTGAGCTCTGGTAACTCCATAGGAGGCATCCTATACGGCCTCTTAGCTATAGGTGCAGTTCCAGGTATCAAGTCAATAACAAAGTCAATATCACGATCAGGCGGCGTACCTGGCAACTCATCCGGAAACACATCTGGGTACTTGAGAACAATCAGGATGCTCTCCAATGTCGCACCCTCCACGTGGCTTAGCGTGGCTCTATCCGTTGTTGGTTGGGCTGTTTCCACTTCAATATGGGTGCCATACTCACTTGTCAATTGCACAATCCTCTCGCACATTTAATTAATCCATTATACTTGCTCAACCAATCCATACTGAGTATTATGTCTATCCCTTAAGAATCCAGGACGATGAGATTCGCAAGAAAGTCTACCCCCCTTATTTTGATACTTACTCTCAGACACACTATATTCGTCCTCATCTCTCCTACAGAAGATTTTACCAACATAGTGTGTTTCAAATGAGCTATAGGCAGATTACACTTGGCAATATATTTTGATGAGATGAATGAATGAGATGCTCCACAATCAAATAAAATGGTCGCGGGATTGGAGTTGGTGAGGAACATACCAATTACGACGTCATCCGCTTGCTGGGCCTCCTCAATAGAGATGTGATTCATATTGCCATGAGTTATGTTCTGCTGTCCACGGTTGCCTTGTGGCTCTCCTCCATTCGTACATGGGTTCTGCCTTGGTGGATTGTTCATTGGTCCATAGCTCCTCTTGGGGCATTGACTTGCAAAGTGTGCAGCCTCTTCACAAACATAGCACATCTTGTTGCCCGAAGCACCAGGGAAACTCGGGCATTGCTGATTTTGAGAGTTAGTCACCATATTAGTCACAGTGCATATGGCACAGGTTGGCGAGGCACTTGCATAACAGGGTGCTTCTGCTGCTGGTTTGGGCATAGAGGATAAGTAGCTCGATAAGGAGCGGAGGGGTTGTAATATGGCGCACTTGGCGGCGCAAGGTGAGGGCGGACATTGCCTCCTTGTGGCTGCCCTTGATATGGCATCTTCCTCTTATTGTCTTGTTCCATCTCATGAATTGTGCTTCCAACCACAATTGCCTTGTCCACAAGCTTCTGGAAATTGGCGTAGTCACAATTGAGCAATAGGACTTGGATCTCATTGTTTAGGCCTCTCATAAACAAATATTGCTTGCGGCTGTCCCGATTAACATCCTCTGGAGCATACCTTGAGAGTTGAGTGAATTTATTGAGATACTCACTCACACTTGACCTTCCTTGCCTTAGGTTCTTAAATTCCTGCCTCTTTAAGATCATAACGCCTTCAGGAACAAAGTGAGAATATAAGTTCTCCTTGAATTCAGCCCAAGTGATCCTCTCTTGATTTTTCATAGGCATTGCATAGCGAGTCCCACCAATCTGCAGCCGCTCCAACTAGTTGATGGGAAGCAAAGAGAACCTTTTCCCTATCACTGCACTGTACAATTGCAAGCTTCTTCTCCATAGATTTTAGCCAATCATCAGCTTCCATAGGATCATTGGCTTGAGCAAAAGTGGGTGGCCTAGTCCTCATAAATTCTCCCAATCTGTTATGAGGTGGTGGGGAAGGCGGCGGTGGAGGTATATGGGGCTGATTCTGGTTATTGGCCTGTAGTTGTCCCAAAGTTTGCATCACAGTCTGCATAAGTTGATTTTGCATAGCCAACAACTGCTCAAGGTTGCTAGCCTCAGGTCCAAGTCCATTGTTGTTCTGAGGTGCCCCATTATTCTCCTCATCCTCATTGGCATTCCTTTGGTTGCGAGTCATTGGCATCTAAAGAAAGAGCAAGGGATAGAAGAATTTAGAAAATGTCCCCAACTATATGCATCAAGAGATATGAAACTAAACAACTACCTATATAAGCATATATGGATGTGGTAAATGTCGAAGCATCCCACAATCCTCTACTAAGCACACAAGCAAACATTATATAGCAATCATCGCATCAATCAACCCACAATCATTACTAAGTGCTCTTATGTGCTCTAAAGTGTTCATTCTATCTAGGTTGCGTCCTCAGTCAACCTGTGTCTTTGATACCAATTTGTGATACCCGGTTTCGAAAAAAACCAAGTGCGACGCATATGTGTGGCCAAGATGTTCAACACACATACACGAGCGCATCACAAACGATATACAGAAAATTACCACAACAAAAAATAATTAAAAAGGTACTTATATTACAATATTCAAATAATCCTCAAATTAGAAGCTCTACTGATTATTATTACTAACAGAATCTGAAACTAGTGCAGCGGAAATAATCTAAACATTAAACTAAGCCAACTAGGCATATGGGATATAGCATGGCTCCAAGCAATCCACAGGCAAGTTGACGGCAGCACACAACCTAGTACTTCGCATTATCCTGAGGGTACTACCAAATATCACCTGAAACTGTTGGTAGGAGAATTGCAAGGGTGAGCACATGTCGTACTCAGCAAGTGTGGGAAAATAATGACATGTAGCTCAAACAATGAATGATAATAAATAATGGCTATTTGTTGAAAAGTACATTTAAAACATATGAAAAGCATCTTAAAATGTCTCTGTGAATTAATCCCATCATATCCCAAATAATTACCAATTATGAGTCCAATACTATTAATTACCATTATATTACCTCCACCAATAATTATCCATCCAAATACCAATTCCTTACCATCATCATCCACCATATTCATTTATCACAACTCAAACCATAACCAATATCGTAACCAATCCCAAATATCATGTTCCCTCTAATCATGAGAGGGTACAGGTTGCTCATAACCGGGAGCACGGCTATCATGATAGTTTTTAATATTTTGCAGAGGTTGTACCACTTTACCCACACGTTTGTGATTTCATCACCTTTGGGTTACTAAGAACACCCCTTATGCCGTCTCACACTTCCTTTGGTGTGTGGCCAAGAGATCACAAAATAGCTTTTACAAAGGAACTACTAGTATGTACGGACCCACTAAGGTTTCACCAACAGGCTTGAATCTCCATTCTCCCACCCATGGTCCCCCTCATGTGCCATGCGCTCCTAGGGTAGCCCTTCTCGACTCCCATTCCCTGCACCATCCAATGGTACGATACAATACCAGCAGCATACCTAATTATTCAGCTATGCCACACCCATACTTGGCCTTGTGGTGGCACTATAAATCCTGGATGGTCGCTCCATAAACCGGTCCTTAGATCTAAAGCAAGTGAAACCACCATAACATCCAACCTAGTCTACAATCCATGCTTGCTTAGATCTCCCAAGTCCCATGCTACCATTTGACCACATTCATCAATTCTCATCATATACATGCTCATTAATTTATAGTTAAGCCATTTGGTTGGTTTCACATCCCAATTAATTAGAGTGAAGCAAAAAGTTAAAATACCCTTCTCGGCTCTCTATGATGTATTCCAAGCGACAATGTTGGTTAAACAAGTCTTGCAAAAACCTATCTTGGGTTTCCCATCAATTTGACATAAACATGCAGTTTTTCAAACAAAACATTTGAAAATAGGATCAAAATGTTCAATGACGCTTGCCTTGCCCTTGAGATTGGTTAGGATCAAAAGCTTCGAAGTTCTGGTGCTGGAGGTCCTCGACGGCACCCTCTAGAGCAACACCTTATATTCTACGCAACAAACATACAAAACAAGCATTACAATCAATAAATGCTCATATATTACTCAATATGTCATAACATGCATGAATTATGGAATTATGTGGTAATGTACGTTATTAGGTTCATATCATTGCTTACTAACTAGTCCCAATTAAGTTTCACATGTTACAACAAGTTCCAAGTCATTTCAGAGAACATTAAAGAAGTTCAAGGAATTTTCAAAACTGGAAGACCGGACTAGTCCGAAGTGAGGCCGTACATGTCCGTTCTGGAATAGAAAAGAAATCGGACTAGTCCGCACAGGGACCGGACAAGTCCATTATGTCTAGGGTTTTGGCGAATTTCCAACTAGAGCATAGTTAAAGTCAATATAGAACCATAATTTACATAGAAAAGATGCATCTAAGATATTTACTACGAATTCAAGGGTTCAAGAGTTGAAGACTCGAGAATTTGATGCCAAGATCGAAGGAGATGAAGAATTGGTGGAGGATTGACGATGATGATGAAGAATTGATGATGGAGATTGTAGCGGCGATGATGATCTTGGTTAATCCTCCTCCTTCCTCCCTTCTCCTTCTTCTCCCTGCGATGGAGGCTCCTTGATAGCGGCTCTCACAAACTAGGGTTAGGGTTCTCTTCAATTGTGGCAAAGAGGTGAAAGGGTGGGTGTTGGGGTGTTTATATAGGGTGGAGGTGGTAGGGTTTGGGTGGAATTCGAGTATAAGGTGGTGGAGGCCTTGGTGGGGTCCCACATGGGCTCCACAGGGGTTGGACACGACGTTCTTGGGCCCACTTAAGGAATGTACCCAATAACTTGTCGTGGAGAAAGAAATAGGATCCGAGTCGGGCACACCGGACTAGTCCGTTAGGGGGCTGGACAAGTCTGATATGGGACAGATTGTTGAACGGTCAAGTCCGGTGCAGGTATGGACAAGTCTGATCTTGTCCAGAGAGTAAAACGGACAAGTCCGGTATAGGGTCGGACAAGTCTGGGGGTCTTATCAAATTTTCAAAATTCGGACCAAAGTGAAGAGTCACCGGACAACTCCAAAAATTTCCAATGACGGATATCGAGCTAGTCCGTACTCGATAACAGACAAGTCCGGACTGCAATAGAACCGAATTTAGACTAGTCCACGGCAAGAGCGGACAAGTCCGGAAAACAACAGGGGCCAAATCGGACTAGTCCGAGATCAAGTCCAGACAATTTCGCACTGAAATCAGCTTTTAGTGTTTTTTTGGTTCTAATTCATTTGAGTCGTGTTCCTTCTTGTGTTGCTTAATACAAAACATGTAGAAAAATGTATGCAATGCATGATGGATGAAAATGAGGGTGTTACAGGAACACCCACTTGGTGCCAACAACATTTGCATTTGGTCTCTTCATGATCTTTCACACTTGATTTCGTTCAAAGTAGTTGAGATCCTCTTGCATGGACACCACCCAATCCGGATCTCATAGTGCTTCTTCAACCTTGTGAGGTTCCAAGGAAGAAACAAAAGAGTAATGTTCACAAAAATTTGCCACACGAGATCGAGTAGTTACCCCCTTGGAGATATCTCCAAGGATGTTGTCGACTGGATGGTCCCATTGAACGCTTTGATGTACTCTTGGGTGTGGTGCTTGAGGTCTTGGATCTTCATCTTCCTCATTTTATTTGTCTCCCAATTGATCGTTGCCTCCATTTTGATCTTGTTGAAGTGCATCTTGAGGGTCTTGAACTTGATCGGTTGAGGAAGAGCTTGCTTGATGTGTGGGGTGACCACTTGAGTCTTGAGGTTGTTCTTGTGGTCGAATATCTCCAAGTGTCATCCTTCCTATCACCACTTATGGAGCTTCTTCCTAATCAGTTAGGATGTTGTAGGAAGTCTTCTTCAATATGTGATGAAGGTACAACCGATTTATGACATGGCAAGCGGTGTTGACCGCTTCTGCCCAAAACTAGTCTAATGCCTTATACTCATCAGATATGGTTCTTGACATCTCAATGAGGGTCCTATTCCTCTCTGCCACCCCATTTTGTTGAGGCGAATAGGGGGCTGAGAACTCATGCTTGATGCCTTCTTCATCCAAAAATTCTTCAACTTGAGTGTTCTTGAATTCGGTGCTATTGTCACTTCTTATAGTCTTGATCCTCAAGGAGAACTCATTTTGAGCTGTCCTCAAGTATTTATTGAGGACACCTTGAGTCTCGCTCTTGTCATGCAAAAAGAACACCCAAGTGAAACGTGAAAAATCATCGATAATTACAAGACCATATTTGTTACTGCTAATGCTTATGTAGGCAATTGGACCGAATGGGTCCATGTATAGAAGCTCCAATGGTTTTGTTGTCGTCACGAAGTTCTTGGATGGATGTTGAGCTCTAACATGCTTTCCAGCTTGACAAGCGTTGCATGGCCTATGCTTTTCAAATACAACATTCTTCAAACCATATATGTGCTCGCCCTTAGAAGTTTTTGCAAGTTCCTCATCCCAACATGGGCTAGTCTTCTATGCCAAAGTCATCTCATGTTGGTTTTTGCTATTAAGCATGTGTCAGGTTTGGCTTTATCTGCGGGAAAATCCACAAGATAAATATTTCCCTTGAGCACGTCCTTAAAGGCAATTGAGTCATTGCTCCTTCTTGTGACGGTCACACCCTCATTAGTAAAAAGAAAATTATAACCTTTTTCACATAATTTTGATATGGACAAGAGATTATAATTGAGTGAATCAACATGCAAAATATTTGAAAGAGTATGATTAGGGGATATAGCAATTTTATCGGTGCCAAGGATTTTCCCTTGGCTATTGTCCCCAGAGTAGATTCCCTCACTTGGATCTTCGTTTTCCTCATACTCCACAAAAATATTCCTCTTTCTATTCAGATGATTTGATGAGTAGGTTTAGGCCCGATCTTCCGAAAGGTAAGTCGAATGGGGTGGAGAACTCGACGTTGATGATCTGCGGCACTCAAGCGGTTCGAGTACCCCTGCAATCACTACACCACGGCTCCATTGGTTATCAACCATGCTGCACACGCTTGACCTCGCCAAGAAGGCTAATCCCTGCAAGTGCAACCGAGAACACGAGCAAGAACGTCGAAGATATGATCTGAAATCGAAAGTTGGGGTCTCACAAACCATAGAACAATGATATTATTGATCTAAGCAAAACCCACCGAATATGACCGGCGGATGCAGTATTTAAAGGCTAGGGTTCAGCCAAAACATGATTAGATGCACCCCTAATGGACTCTTACGGGATACAAGGCCCAAAGGCCCGATTTGGTGGTGCGGCACCGGACAAAAATCTAGAGTCGACGTTTTAACGATTTCCAATGACTCGAGAGGAATTTTGAGGTGGGACCAGAACCATTGGAAATTTTATCTTCTCCTATTTCCGTGCATATGTAGAACGTCGAAAACGGAGTCCGTATGCCTCCTGGGCATCCATTTTAAGGTGGACAGCTCCTGGACTCTGAGTTGAACTCAAGTCCCAGTTGTAAACTGTTTTCATCAACTTGTGGACGTCCCAGCTTGTTCTCCATGCTCCCAAGGCCTCTTTCCTTCACTTGTTGATCTTCTCCATTATTCCTAATAACAATTAAGTCATCACATAGCAATCTATTCTCAAACTCACATGCAAAAGAAGTTAGGAACGAATTCACCTGCTGATTTATTAACTGTGATCGTGCTCTTGTGATTGGTCCTTGCAGTTCAATGTGCGTCTCCACTGTTGTGATGTCCTCATCATCCTCCCCCTCTTGAATTGGAGTCGTCCTTGACTCAAGTTCATCTTCTTCTCCCAAGTACGGTTGCAAACATGAAATGTTAAATGTAGGACTAACCCCAAAATCGGGAGGCAATTCAAGCTTATATGCATTATCATTAATCTTTTCAACAATCTTAAAAGGACCAGTAGCTCGTGGCATAAGTTTAGATTTTCTCAAGTCAGGGAATCGCGCTTTTCTCAAGTGTAACCACACCAAATCACCCGGTTCAAGTTTCACTTCCTTTCTACCTTTACTACCTGCAATCCTATACTTCTCATTCATCTTTTCAATATTTTTCTTTGTAGTTTCATGCATCTTAAGAATGAATTCAGATCGTTGTGTAGCATCCAAATTTATAGTTTCAGAAGGAGGCAAAGGTAGTAAATCAATAGGAGCACGGGGATTGAAACCATACACTATATGGAATGGACTTACCTTTGTCGTGGAGTGAACGGATTTGTTGTAAGCAAATTCTATATGTGGTAAACACTCCTCCCACAACTTCAAATTTATTTTCAAGATAGCCCGCAACATAGTGGATAAAGTACGATTAACTACCTCAGTTTGTCCATCCGTTTGTGGGTGACATGTAGTAGAAAACAGCAACTTGGTTCCCAATTTATACCACAAAGTTCTCCAAAAATGACTTAATGGTATTTGGCACACCATGTAAACAAACAATTTTCGTCATAAATAAATCAGCAATGTGTGAGGCATTGTCATTCTTATGACAAGATATAAAGTGTGCCATTTTGGAGAAACGATCAACAACTACAAAAATACTATCCCTCCCCCTCTTAGTCCTAGGCAATCCCAAAACAAAGTCCATAGAAATATCCTCCCAAGGTACACTAGGAATAGAAAGAGACATATAAAGACCATGTGGGTTAAGGCGAGACTTAGCTTTATTGAAAGTATTGCATCGTGACACGTAGCGCTCGACATCATGCCTCATCTTTGGCCAAAAGAAGTGTGTGGATAGCACGTCTTCAGTTTTCTTCACTCCAAAATGTCCCATCAAACCTCCTCCATGTGCTTCCTTCAAAAGTAATAGACGAACGGAGCTAGCTGGAACGCATAGCTTGTTAGCACGATAGAGGAGACCCTCTCGCAGCACATATTTATTCCAAGTTCTTCCTTCTCTACAATTTTCAAAAGCATATTTGAAGTTCAAATCAGTAGGATATAATGCTTTTATTGTTTCCAAACCAAAGATTTTATGATCAAGTTGGGATAGCATGGTATAACGCCTAGATAATGCATCGGCGATGACATTTTCCTTCCCTTTTATGCTTAATGATGTATGGAAATGACTCTATGAACTCAATCCATTTAGCATGTCGTGTATTCAGATTGGTTTGACACTTAAGATACTTCAATGATTCATGATCAGAATGTATGACAAACTTCTTAGACCAAAGATAATGTTGCCAAGTTTGTAATATTTGCACTAAGGCATACAATTCCTTATCATAAGTGGAATAATTCAGAGAAGGACCATGAAGTTTTTCACTAAATAAAGCAATGGGTTTACCTCCTTGTATGAGAACGCCTCCAATACCAATGCCGCTTGCATCGTATTCTAGCTCAAAGGTCTTGTCAAAATCAGGAAGTTGTAGCAATGGTGCTTGTGTAAGCTTCGATTTGAGAGCATCAAAAGCTTTTTGCTACTGTTCAGCCCATCGAAATGGCACTCCCTTCTTCATTAGCTCATGTAGAGGTGCTGCAATGGTGCTGAAATACCACACAAAATGCCGATAAAAACCTGCAAGACCAAGAAAACTACAAACCTGCGTGATGGTTGTTGGGGCTGGCCAGCTGGTGATTGCTTCAATTTTTGCCTCATCCATCTCAAATCCCTGCGAGGAAATGACATAGCCAAGAAACGAGACTCGATTGGTACAAAAGACGCACTTTTTGAGGTTACCAAACAAATGTGCACCTCTCAAAACAGTAAAAACAGCACGTAAATGATCAAGATGTTCATCATATGACTTGCTGTAAATGAGGATATCATCGAAGTAAACCACCACAAATTCTCAAATGAAAGCACGTAAAACCTAGTTCATTAAACGCATAAAGGTGTTGGGTGCATTAGTTAAACCAAAATGCATGACTAACCACTCATTAAGTCCAAACTTGGTTTTAAATGCAGTTTTCTATTCATCTCCTCGTGCCATTCTAATTTGGTGGTAACCACTATGCAAGTCAATTTTTGTGAAGATGATAGCACCACTTAATTCATCAAGCATGTCATCTAAGCGAGGAATAGGATAACGATATCGAATGGTGATGTTATTAACCGCTTGACAATCAACACACATGCGTCAACTACCATCTTTCTTAGGAACCAAAAGAACAGGAATGGAACAAGGGCTAAGGCTTTCACGAATGTACCCGCGGTCCAAAAGATCTTGGGCTTGTCGCTGAATTTCCTTAGTTTCCTATAGATTCGCCCTGTATGCTGCACGATTTGGCAAACTTCCTCCTGGAATCAAATCGATCTTGTGTTCAATGCCTCTCATCGGTGGTAAACCAGGGGGTATCTCGGAGGGAAACACATCCTCAAACTCCTGCAAAAGGTTAGCAACAGCAGGGGGCAATGCAATAGACAATTCATGAAGTGAAAACAAGGCTTCTTTGCAAACTAAAGCATAGCACATCCCCTTAGCATCGAATAAATCAGCAAGGTCAGATTTAGTTGCGAGCAACAATGGTGATTTTAACTTAATGACTTGCTGTTTTTCAGATTCTAATTTTGTTGCTTTTCCATCACGAATTTTCTCTTCTCAAAATGCACAATTTCAGCAGGAAACATGGGGATCAAAGTGATTTTCTTTCCCTTATGCATGAGAGTATATTTATTAGTTCTACCATGATGAATAGCATCTGTATCAAATTCCCAAGGACGACCCAATAAAAGAGAACAAGCATCCATAGGAACGACATCAAAATCAGAAAAATCATGGTAAGAACCAATTGAAAAATGTATTCTCGCTGTTTGTGTTACCCGAACCTTACCGCTGTTGTTGAACCATTGAATGTGGTACGGATGAGGGTGTTCTCTTGTTGTCAAACCGAGTTTCTTGACGATGTCCGTGTTCACCAAGTTATTGCAGCTACCTCCATCAATTATAGTGTGTACACGGCAGTCCTTGACGACAAGAAACATGTGGAAGAGGTTGTGTCGTTGTAGCTTGTCGTCGGTCTCCACTTTGGAGCGCAAGGCATGCTGCACAATGATGCTCCTATAGTTCTCCGTTCCCACTGTACCAAGTACCTCTTCTTCGGTGTTTTCGTCATTTGGATCTGTAAAGTCGGTAGCAAGAGAATATTCATCTTCAACATCCGAAGTACTATCATACCCGTCATTGTCGCGTGCTATGTATGCTCGTTTGCTCGGGCAATCTCTCATCATATGACCAAGTCCCTCGCAGCCGTGACACTTAATGTCGGAAGAGCGACCTGTAGAAGGAGTGGATGACAAAGGATTGAATGATGTCGCCTTGCTTCCCTCCGGCACGTGAGAAGGTGGAGCAGCAGGTATAGTTCGTTGGCCGCTATTGGATGGTGTAGTCGCTGCACGGGGGGTCGAAGATGGTGCTGTTTTGGATGGTGTGGGCGTCGAACGCGGTGTGAAGTTGCTCCTTGTGCATTGTTGTTGTTGTTGTCGGCCCTGCAATTCTTTTTCTGCCAACATAGCAAGCTGAAACAATCTTTTAACAGTATCATATTCCTTGTAATCAACAATGTCCTAAATTTCACGCCTCAACCCCCCATAAAAACAAGCTATTTTATCACCCATGTCTTATACTACCCCACAATGCAGCATATCCTTTTGTAACTCTTGATAATACTCCTCTACGGACATATTATCTTGGTCTAAGTGCTGCAATTTTTTGTGAAGGTCCCGCTGAAAAGATGGTGGAACAAATCGAACACGCATAGCTTCCTTTAATCTATCTCATGTTGGAGGATCAGTTCTAGTTTTAACAAGTTCATTCCACCATATGATAGCAAAGTCTTTAAACTCACTAGTGGCTTGACGAACTCTATGTTGTTCAGGAACAAGATGGGAATTAAATTTTTGCTCTACTATCATCTCCCAATCAAGATAAGCCTCAGCATCATGAGCACCAGAAAAAGAGAGTATAGTTAATTTCACTTTAGCAAAAGGATCATCAGGAGGACGATTATAACTGTTATGATTATTACCTCCCATACCTCAAAGATAAAGTGACAGTCTTGGCTGATTATTATGATCTTCCAATTCATCATAAGCGTTGTCTTCCTGTCTTCCAGCAAGAGGCAACCGAGCCTCAAAAGTATTTATCTGAAGAGCAAGGTCATCAAGTTGGCGAGTCAAGTTTGCCAATGACTCCTCCATTGTTGCGTTGTATTTAGCGAACATATCTGTCATGGTCTTCATCATATCACGTAACTCAGCATGTTGAACACATTCATCATCATTTTTTTCTCCTGCCATTGTTGGTAGGAAACAAAAGACAACAAAAATATGTTATCCCTATCAACTACAGTGACAATGTGAACGGTGGAAGAAAACAATCTCTCTAGCTCAAGCATCTTACCACGCTCTTATAAGTGTTCTTACTGACACAGCAGGTGGTGTGGATGGTGAGATGAACCAATGAAGCGCGGGGTGATTGCAAAGGTACCTGTTATGCTCAAGAGAAAGGTGGAGCTTGGATGGCACAATATGGTGGCTAATAAGCAGAAAAATCGTTAACAGGTAAACAAAGTTGAATAAGTATTCAATGTAGGAAATTGTTGCTAGTCAACCAAGTGCCCTAGGGCCTAGCACAACACAAGGAAGTATCAAGGCAAAAGAAGGACAGAATGATATAGCCAACAAAACAGCACCAAGTGGTATAGGCCAATTGCTTTAATATGAGTGCTCTTCACTATTTTTTGTTTTCTTTTTTGTAATTTTTTTTTTGATATTTTTTCTTTACTCAGGAGCACAAAGATAGGAAGCACGCAAATTTGCAGCTCAATTGGTTGTAATACGCAGCCTACAGAAAATCAAGAAGATTCTTTAAAATTCGTGCTGAAACTTCGAAGGCCGGATAGCCTATCTTCTGAGGAGAATTTGGGCAATCTAATTTCGCCGAACGCGGCTACGCGGCGGAAAATCAGATGCAAAATTTTGGGTAGATGAATTTGAAAAAAAATCGCCCGATTTCGAGTTCTTATGTGAAAGTTATGGCCGTTTGAAGGTAGGCTGTCCGAGTTACGATTTTTGGATGTTGATTCCAACTCGGTTTGAGAACAAAACTCGCAATCGGATATGAAAACGATCGGGAATTTGCACAGCAACTAATGGGGTGGTGTGTGATGATTCAAGGATGAGTGGCACAAAGGTTTGTCACCTAATCTAGGGCTGGCGATGCAGGAGTTCACGCAAGACGGCTAGCTAGGGCAAACCGATGAACATGGTGGATCAGTTTGTTATTTAGGGATTGTGGAATAGGTGTCTAGCAGCAAGAAAACAAGGACGAAACATGATAACTAGGACCTAAAACACAAAGCTAAACCAGCAACAAGACTCGACCACACGAATGCAAACTCAACAATGCAAACTGAAAAACGAAACTGCAAGCACTATAGTCTAGGAAGCGGTAAAAACGATCTAATATTTTTTTGTGGCTTTTCTGTGGACTCTAGGTACGAAACAAAATCGATCCAATGGAAGGAAAACAATGATACCTCACGGGCAACCTGTAAATCTGATACCAATTGATGAGTAGGTTTAAGCCCGATCTTTCGAAAGGTAAGTCGATTGGGGTGGAGAACTCGACGTTGATGATTTGCAGCACTCGAGCAGTTCGAGTACCCCTACAATCACTACACCACGGCTTTATTGTTTATCAACCATGCTGCACATGCTTGACCTCACTAAGAAGGCTAATCCCTGCAAGTGCAACCGAGAACACGAGCAAGAACGTTAAAGACACGATTTGAAATCGAAAGTTGGGGTCTCACAAACCGTAGAACGGTGATATTATTGATCTAAGCAAAACCCACCGAATATGACCAGAGGCTGCAGTATTTAAAGGCTAGGGTTCGGCCAAAACATGATTAGATGTGTCCCTAATGGACTCTTATGGGATACAAGGCCCAAAGGCCCGATTCGGTGGCGCAGCACCGGACAGAAATCTAGACTCGACTTGTTTCGATGATTCCCAATGACTCCGGAGGAATTTTGAGGTGGGACCATTGGGAATTTTATCTTCTCCTCTTTCCATGCATAATTATAACGTTGAAAACTGAGTCTGTATGCCTCCTGGGCGTCCGTTTTAATGTGGACTACTCCTGGACTCCGAGTTGAACTCGAGTCCGAGTTGTAAACTATTTCCATCAACTTGTGGACGTCCCAGCTGGTTCTCCATGCTCCCAAGGCCTCTTTCCTTCACTTGTTGATCTTATCAATTATTCCTAATAACAATTAAATCATCACATAGCAATCTATTCTCAAACTCACATGCAAAAGAAGTTAGGAACGAATTCACCTGCTGATTTCTTAACTGTGCTCGTGCTCTTGTGATTGGTCCTTGCAGTTCAATGTGTGTCTCACTTGGTTGTGATGTCCTCATCATGATTTGTGCATCCACTATCAAGAACTCACTTGGTTCCACCGAAGGAGTATGCCTACAATATAGAGTTAAGCCTTGGCTTTAGGTACCCAAGCGGTGTTTGGGTCCTTTGATGTTAGTCAAGAGCCACTTGGGCACCCACACGCAAGGTTTTGGACTCTTGCAGTGTGGCCCAACATACCTAGCATAAGGCTTTCCAAACTTGTACATTAATAGAACATATGAAGCATCAAAATCATGGAACAATAGATGAGGTTCATTTTTAGCCATATTATGTGAAACAGCAATGTTATTTCCCTTGTTGTTGTGGTATGAACCTTCCTTCACAAAAACAATCAATTCTTTGCCATTCTTGGGAGTCTTAGCATTTTGCTTCCTCTCCCTAGAATAGTCAAGACCATCTTTGACAAGAGGATGTCTTGTGTTGGTGTATGCACTACGTGCATATGCCATCTTATCCTTGTCAAAGATGCCACCTTTCGATGCTTGCTTGTTTTGTGCCATCTTAAGCCCATCTTTTAGTTTTAGGAGCAAGTTATAGCACTTGCAAGCTTGAGGTGTTTCGGATTTGACATTTGTGGAAGGTGAGCTTTTAGAGGAAGAAGGTGCATTGACCTTGAGAGACTCCACTTGTGTTTCAAGAATCTTGTTAACTTTTGTAAAGCTAACAAGTTCATCCTTTAGCACAATTGTAGTGTTGTAACACCCTCATTTTCATGCATCATGTCCTACATACATTCATATACATGTTTAACATTAACCCACATAAAGCGGAACGAGTTTAAAATTGATTTGGAACAAAACCGCACTTAAAATGCTGAAAAGTGCGGACTAGTCCGATTTTGGTGAGGACTAGTCCGATTTCTCTTTGACTAAAAACGGACTTGTCCGTTTTTGCTGCGGACTAGTCCGATTTTGCCTCTGGAAACATTCGTACTTGTACGATTTTGTGCAGACTAGTCCGATATTCCAAGAATCCTTGAAAATTTGCTAAGTCCCTGGACTTTTCCAGACTAGTCCGGTGTTCCAGCGGACTTGTCCGTTTTCCTCTCTGACTAAAGTCGGACTTGTCCGATTTTTCGCCAGACTTGTCTGATTTCTCTCTGGACATTTTCGGGCTAGTCCGGTCCTTTTCGGACTTGTCTGATATTTCACGACACCGAATTGATCTTTTGTTTTACGACTTGTTTCTTGGGGTTCACGTTAAGTGGGCCTAGGGATGTCGTGCCTAACTCTTTTAGAGCCCATGTGGGACTCTAAACCGGCATCTACTCCTCTCAAACTCGAAATCCATCTAACCCTAGCCTCCACCTCTATATAAACAACCCCACCCCTTGGCTTGACATCTATTTGCCACTTTTCCACCCCACCCAAACCCTAGTTCGTGGAGAGCCACCACCAAGGAGGGAGGACGAGATCCCAAGCAAGAAGAAGAAGAGGAGGAAACGAAAGAAGATCAAGATCTCCATCAAGCTTTCGTTCTTCATCACCAATTCATCTCCAAGTTCATCACCAACCCTAGATCATCAAGATCCAAGTGTTACCTCCAAGTTTCTTGATTCATTGGAGTCCTAAACACCTGGTATGCCTTCTATTCTCTTTTCTTTACGTGAATTCAACCCCTAATCTCCAAATTCACGTCAATCTAGAAAACCCTAATCTGCTGATCTCGCAGGAGTGCGGACTTGTCCGGTCCCTAGCGGACTAGTCCAATTTTGCTGACTAAATTGTGTTGAATTAATTCTAAAATTAGATCTAATCACATCCTAACCTGTATAAACTTGTTAAAATCTATTAGAACTAGTTAGTGATCATTAAAAGCAATCTATTAACAAGTTCTACCTTGCATCTGCATTAATCATGCATGTCATGTCATATTGAGTAATATTTGTGCACTCCTTGATTGTGTTTCTTGTCTTGTATGTTTATTGTGCGGATTAGACGGATTTGCGCTAGAGAGTGCCGCAGAGGATCTACAGCACCAAGAGTTTGAAGGCTTTGACCCTAACCAATCCCAAGAGCAAGGCAAGTGTCCTTGAAGCATATTGATCCTATTTTGAAATAAATATTTTGTTTACAAAATGCATGCTTGTGTCAATTTGATAGGAATCCTACGATAGGAAGTTTACTAGCTTTGTTTAACCACCCTTGTCACCTGAAATATATGGTAGAGAGTCGAGAAGGGATTTTTATCTTTTGCTTCGCTTAATCAACTAGGATGGGAAAACAACTATACCACTCAATTTAATTATGCATGGATAGGATTATGGTTAACATGAACTGTTTAAATATGATATGGTAATGGGTGATCTAAGCAAGCCTGGTATGTGGATGGGTTGGATGTTATGGTGGTTTTGCTTGCTTTAGATCTAAGGATCGGTTTGTAGAGCGACCATCCAGGATTTACAGTGCCACCACGAGGCCAAGTATGGGTGCAGCATAGCTGATTAATTAGGGCTTTGCTAGTGCTATTTGGACCATTAAGGATGCTCGGGGAAGGGGTTGTCAGATTGGGTTTGTTGATGATTGGTGGGACTACCCTGGGATCCGAATGGCTCAAAAGGGGGCCCTTGGTTGAAGATGTGCTCAGTTGGAGACATCGCCACCGGTGGAACCTTAGTGGGGTCTAAATAGGCTAGTAATCCCTTTGTAAAGGCTACTTTGTGATCTTTTGTCCACACACCTAAGGAAGTGTGAGACGGCATAATTGAGATTCTATAGTCATTGAAAGGTGATGAAATCACAAACACGTGGGTCAAGTGGTACAAACTCTTCAGAGTCAAATAAAACTATCATGATAGTCGTGCTCCCGGTTATTAGTAACCTGGACCCTACATGATTAGAGGGAACTCGAATTTGGGATGGTTATGGTTGGTATTATGGTTATGGATGGTTATGAATTAATTTCTGGTATTAAATATGGATATTGGTATATGATGATGGATATGGAATATGGACTGGTATTATGATAACTACATGGATTATGATGGGTTTATTCACATACATGTAATATATTGCTTTTTCAAATGTTTTAATGTACTTTTCAGCTGTCAACCATTATTATATTCGTCATTTGAATCAACCACATGTCATACTTTCCACACTTGCTGAGTACGACATGTACTCACTCTTACAACCCCCCCCCCCCGACAGTTGCAGGTCAGGATTGTGAGTTTAATGGCGATAACGCGGAGTTCTAGGCCGTGTCTACCGTCAGCTTTGCCTGCGGTGTTGCATGGAGCTGCGCTATACACTATTGCTTATGCTGCCTAGCTGTTTAGTTGAACTTGTCATTAATATTCATTAGAACTTGTATTCGATGATAATATGGTTTGTGTAATAAAATTTGGTTAATTAATCTTGTTCTGTGGTAATTTTCTGTATACTCTTTTGTGAATGCACTCGTGTATGTGTGTTGAACATCCTGGGCACACATATGTGTTCACTTGGTTCATTTTTCGGAACTGGGGGTCACAGATTGGTATCAGAGCCACAGGTTGACCGTAGGACGCAGCCTAGATAGAATGGACACTTTAGAGCACATAGAAACACTGAGGAATCAATGTGTTCTTGCTTAGTGTGTTGTTTGCTATATATATTGCTTGATTGTGTGCTTAATAGAGGATTTTGGGATGCTTTAGCATTGCCAAGTCCACCTAGGCTAGTTAGTTGTTTAGTTTCATATCCCTTGATGCATATAGTTGGAGACATTTTTTAATTCTTACCTATTGCTTTTCTTCAGATGGTTAGGACTCGCAACTAGAGGGATGCTAATGATGAGAAGGAGAACCATGGAGCACCTCAAAACAACAATGGACAAGGACCTGCTCATGGAGCTATGAGTATTGAGCAGCTTTTGGCTATGCAGAACCATCTCATGCAGACCATGATACAAACAATGGGACAGCTGCAGGCTGGCAACATCAACAATCAGCCCCACATGCCTCCACTGCCACCCCCGCCTCCTCATAACCGATTGAGAGAGTTTATGAGGACTAGGCCACCGACCTTTGCTCAAGCTGCCGACCCTATGGATGCCGATGATTGGCTCAAGTCGGTGGAGAAGAAACTTGCTATTGTCCAATGCAGTGACCGAGAGAAGGTGCTATTTGCTTCTCATCAACTAGTTGAAGCAGTCGCGGATTGGTGGGATTCATATTGCAATGCTCATGAGAATTAGGAGAGGATTACTTGGGCTGAATTCAAAGAGAGATTTCATTCTCATTATGTGACCGAGGGTGTTATGATTTTGAAGAGGCAAGAATTTGAGAACTTAAGGCAATGAAGATCAAGCGTGAGTTAATATCTCAACAAGTTCACTCAACTCTCAAGGTATGCCCCAGAAGATGTTAGTCGGGACAGCCAGAAGCAATACTTGTTCATGAGAGGCCTCAGCAATGAGATCCAAGTGCAATTGCTCAACTGTGATTATGCCAATTTTCAGAAGCTTGTGGACAAAGCAATTGTGGTTGAGAACAAGATTCATGAGATGGAGCAAGACAATAAGAGAAAGGTGCCCTATCAAGGACAGCAACAAAGAAGTAATGTGCTCCCTCACTTCACACCGCCCAATGCACATTACTTCACCTCTTTTGTGCCTACTCATCACCCTGGATTTGCACCGCGCCCAACTCAGTTTGTGCAGCAGCGCCCTATTATGCAAGCACCTAGGCCTCCAATATCTTATGCACCTCGTGCCAATTATTTTGGTGCCAATGCTCAAAACCAAGCTCGCCCCAATAATTCTGGTGGAGTTAAGAAGTGCTATACTTGTGGAGAAGCTGGACACTTTGCGCATCAATGTCTTAAGTTAGGTCTTGGTCAAGGAAGCAATGCGCCAAGGCAAAACCCAGGACCCAATGGAGGACAGCCACAAGGGAACCATGGACAGCAGAATTTTGCTCATGGCAATGTGAACCATGTCTCTATGGAGGATGCTCAACAAGCTGATGACGTGGTCATTGGTATGTTTCTCGCCAAATCCAACCCCGTGACTATGTTATTTGATTCTGGAGCATTGCATTCATTCATTGCATCGAAGTATGTCGCCAAGTATAGTTTTCCTATCTCTCATATGAAGTTTACTCTATTGGTTAAGTCTCCTGGAGGAGAGATGAGGACAAATATAGTATGTCCAAAAGTAAGCCTTAGAATAAGGGGGGGGGGGGGGGGGTAGACTTCTCCGCCAACCTCATTGTTTTGGACTCTCAAGGACTGGACATTATACTTGGTATGGACTGGTTGAGGAAGCACAATGGAGTTATCGAGTGTGCCACGAAGACGGTGAAGTTGACCAATGAAGAAGGGATCACTGTAGAATTTGAAGCATCTCAAACCGCACCGAAGCAATTGGAGCTGAATCATATGGATGGTGCCGCAATTGATGAGATTCTGGTGGTGTGTGAATTTTTGGACGTGTTTCCGGATGAGTTGCCAGGTATGCCACCTGATCGAGACATTGAGTTTGTTATTGATTTAATACCTGGAACTGCACCTATAGCTAAGAGGCCGTATAGGATGCCTCCTATGGAATTAGCAGAGCTCAAGAAGCAAATTCAAGAGCAACTAGAGAAGGGTTTCATTCGGCCCAGCTCTTCACCTTGGGGAGCGCCCATTCTATTTGTGGACAAGAAGGATGGATCCCAAAGGATGTGCGTGGATTACTGAGCTCTCAACGAGGTGACCATCAAGAACAAGTACACCTTGCCCCGTATAGAGGATTTGTTTGATTAGATGAAGGGTGCTTGTGTCTTCTCTAAGATTGATTTGAGGTCGGGATACTTTCAAATGAAGATTAGACCATCGGACATACCCAAGACAGCTTTTAGGACACGGTATGGATCTTATGAGTACACGGTGATGTCCTTTGGTTTGACCAATGCACCTGCATACTTTATGTACCTCATGAATAAGGTATTCATGGAGTACTTAGATAAGTTCGTTGTGGTGTTTATTGATGACATTATGATCTACTCGAAGGATGAGAATGAACATGAGGAACACTTGAGGCTTACGTTGCAGAAATTGAGGGAGCATCAATTGTCTGCCAAGTTCAACAAGTGTCAGTTTTGGTTGAAAGAGGTGTCATTTTTGGGTCATATAATCTTAGGAGGAGGAGTATCGGTTGACCCAGGAAAGGTGAGGGACGTGTTGAAATGGAAACCCCCGCAAAACGTAAAGGAAATAAGGAGTTTTCTTGGGATGGCTGGATATTACTGTAGATTCATCAAGGACTTTTCCAAGATAGCCAAGCCAATGACATAATTGCTAATGAAGGGAAAGGCTTTCCAATGGACTCAAGCTTGTCAAAACAGTTTTGAGGAGTTAAAGAAGAGGTTGACAACAGCCCCAGTTTTGGTACTGCCAGATGTAAGCAAGAGTTTTGACATATATTGCGATGCATCAAGACAAGGACTTGGATGTGTGCTTATGCAAGAAGGTCAAGTGGTTGCCTATGCATCAAGACAATTGAAGAAACATGAGCATAATTACCCAACGCACGATTTGGAACTCGCAACCGTGGTACATGCATTGAAGATTTGGAGACACTATATCCTTGGATATAGGTGTGAAATTTATACGGATCATAAGAGTCTAAAGTATATTTTCACACAAACGGATCTGAATCTGAGGCAACGGAGATGGTTAGAGCTCATCAAAGATTATGATTTGGGGATCAACTATCATCTGAGAAAAGCCAATGTAGTGGCCGATGCTTTGAGTAGAAAAGGAGTAAGTCATCGACTCACAGTTCGAGAGCTACCATCCAAGTTATGTAAGGAGTTCGAACGGTTGAATCTCGGATTTGTGAATGAGATGGGAATAATGGAGTTAAATCCAACCTTAGAGCAAGAAATTCGGGAAGGACAAACTAAGGATGAGGAAATTTAGGAAATCAAGGAAAGGACCCAAGAGGGGAGAGAATTCAGATTTGATGAGGATGAACATGGTACCCTATGGCTTGGTAAGAGGATTGTTGTGCCTAATGTGAAGCATATTCGGGAGACAATAATAAAAGAGGCACATGACTCACCTTACTCAATTCACCCGGTTGTACGAAGATGTACAAAGACTTGAAGACTGGCTATTGGTGGGCCAACATGAAGAAGGACATAGCTGAATACGTAGCATTGTGTGATGTGTGCCAACGAGTCAAGGCGGAACATCAAAGGCCAGCTGGACTATTACAACCATTAAAGATTCCGAAATGGAAGTGGGAAGAAATCGGTATGGACTTCATAGTTGGTTTACCACGTACTCAATCCGGTTACGACTCAATTTGGGTAATTGTGGATCGGTTAACTAAGTTGGCCCACTTTATTCCCGTCAAGACCACCTATAATGGAGAGAAATTGGCGGAACTGTACATGGGAAGAATAGTATGTTTTCATGGAGTTCCAAAGAAGATAGTCTCGGATAGAGGTTCACAATTCACTTCCAGGTTTTGGCAAAAAATGCATGAAGCTTTGGGAACAAGGTTGAATTTTAGTTCAGCATATCACCCTTAAACGGATGGATGGACCAATCAAATTTTGGAAGACATGTTAAGAGCTTGTGCTTTGAAGCATGGGAAAAGTTGGGACAAGAGCTTGCCATAAGCAGAATTTTCATACAACAATAGTTACCAAGCAAGCTTGAAGATGTCACCATATGAAGCGTTTTATGGATGGAAGTGTAGGACACCTTTATTCTGGAATGAGGCAGGAGAAACTCAAGTATTTGGACCCGATGTGTTGCAAGAAGCTGAAAAACAAGTCCAAATACTCCATGAAAACTTGAGGGCTGCCCAATCAAGGCAAAAAGGCTATGCGGACAATAGGAGAAGGAAATTAGCCTTTGAAAAAGGAGACTACGTTTACCTTAAGGTGTCACCAATGAGAGGTCAAAAGAGGTTTAACATAAGAGGCAAGCTAGCACCTCGTTATATTGGATCATTCAAGATTGTGGACAAGAGGGGAGAAGTAGCGTATAAGTTGGAGATGCCCACTCATCTTTCAGATGTCCATGATGTGTTTCATGTTTCCCAGCTCAAGAAGTTCTTGAGAGTACCAGAAGAACAAGTGTCAATGGAAGAATTGGAGCTAGAGGAAGATTTGACTTATGCCGAGCAACTGGTCAAAATTTTGGAAACCAAAGAGAGAGTCACAAACAAATAGCCTTATCAATTGAAACTCTGTAAGATCTTAAAAGTTTGACCGTTGAAGAACTAGTGGGAAGGCTGAGAGCAGCAAAAGACAGATTGGGGAGTAAAAGTGAAACATCAGACAAGTCTGGTCGACTGCTACTTACAGAAGAAGAGTGGCTAGCAAAATACAAGCAGAGACTGAATGATGAGTCTGCATCAGGAGGAAGCAAGTCCGGAGGAAACTCAAGCACAAAGACAAAGGGTGGAGCTCGTTCAGATAACAACAGAGATAACAACAGCACTAGCAAGGGCAAGACCACCTCAGAAGGAACACCTTGAAGAAAAGGAAAGTGCAATAACTATGGTGTTTGGGGTCACTGGGCTAGAGATTGTCGAAGGCCACGGCGTGATCAGAAACAGGATGAAGCACATCTATTGAAAGCTAATTCTGATCAACCTGCTATGTTACTGACAAAATCAGAGGTTCAGACTCAAAAGGTGTATCTGAATGAAGAAGGCTCTCAGCAGAAGGAGGGTGATCAGTGGTACCTCGATACTGGAGCAACAAATCAAATGACAGGGATGAGATCTTCCTTATCTTCACTGGATGAAACTGTCAAAGGGTCAGTTTGATTTGGTGATGGATCTCATGTGGAGATATGTTGTCAAGGCTCAGTAATCTTCAGTGGTCATCGCGAAGAACAAAAGGTACTCTCTCAAGTATATTACATTTCTAAGTTGAGAAGTAATATCATTAGCCTCGGGCAGTTGGAAGAAGGAGGCTACAAAATTGTAATGCAGAAAGGGAACTTGTGTATATTTGATTCAGATGGAGTCTTGCTCATCAAGGCTTGCAGAGGGGTCAATAAACTTTACATTGCAACTCTGAAACTGTCTCAACCTATTTGTCTGATGGCTAAAGTTACTGATGAGGCCTGGGTGTGGCATAAGCATTTTGGTCATTTGAATTTCAGAGCCCTAAGAGACCTTGGTGCAAAGAAAATGGTTGTTGCAATTCCAGTGACAAATCAAGTGGAACAAGTTTGTGATGGATGCTCACATGGGAAGCAGCATCGCAAGCCATTCCCTCAAAGCTCTGCATACAAAGCAGACAGAAGGCTTGATCTCTTTCATGGGGATCTATGTGGTCACATTGGTCCTCCAACACCTGGTGGCAAAAGGTATTTTCTACTTGTAGTTGATGATTATAGTCGCTACATGTGGTTGGAGCTGTTGATTACAAAAGATGAAGCACTACACTACTTTAAGTTGATTAAAGTACAGGCTGAGACTGAACTTGGTGATAGATTGAGAAGTTTCAGGTCAGATAGGGGTGGTGAGTTTAATTCTACCCAGTTCAGTGCTTATCTAGGTGAATCTGGTGTAAGGCATTTCACTACGCTCCCTATTCTCCACAGCAAAATGGAGTGGTCGAGATAATAAATCAGACTATCATTAAAATGGCAAGGTGTATGCTGAAATGCATGGAAGTACCTGCTCAATTCTGGGGTGAGGCTGTAAAAATAGCAGTATACATCTTAAATAGAGATCACCTACTAAGAGTTTGAAAGGTATGACACCTTTTGAGGCCTGGACAGGAAGGAAGCCAGTGGTGAAACATTTCAAAACCTTTGGTTGCAGAGCTTTTGTCAAGATAGTTGGACCAAGGCTGTCCAAACTGTTAGACAGATTAGTGCCATGTGTTCTACTCGGCTATGAACCCAATACAAAGGCATACAACCTTTATGATCAGATGGAAAGAAGGTAATTGTTTCTAGAGAGGTTATCTTTGATGAAGGGAGACAGTGGGACTGGAAGCTAGGAGATGCGGAGTTTTCATAATCAAGTTCCACATTCACTGTCAATTGGACAGAAACTCTATAAGACATAGTTCAGGAAGAAATCCCTCAAGAACAGGTACCTCCCTCACCAAGGACACCTGCAGCTCATTAAGGTCAACCATTAGGGATCCAGTGGGTTACCCCACCAACTGGGCAAGAAGCTGACTCAGAAGGCAATCCACAGAGATTCAGATGTGTGAATGATGTAATGAATGCAAGTGAACCTATTCAGAATTTTGAATACAGTGGGTTGTGCTTTCTGGCTGCAGAGGAACCAGCTTCAGTTATGGATGCAATGAAAGAAAAGAACTGGAGAGAGGCTATGATGTCTGAACTTGAAGCTATACAGGAAAACAAGACTTGGGTGTACTCTGAACTGCCAGCCGGAAGCACTGCTATTGGACTAAAATGGGTGTTCAAAGTGAAAAAAGACCCAGCAGGTAACATACTCAAATACAAAGCAAGATTGATGGCAAAGGGGTATGCACCAAAACAAGGGGTGGATTATGAAGAAGTTTTTGCACCTGTAGCCAGGCTGGAGACAGTAAGAACACTATTGGCACTAGCTGCAAACAGAGGATGGGAAGTTCATCATCTTGATGTGAAGTCAGCCTTTCTCAATGATGACTTACAAGAAGTTTATGTGCAGCAGCCTCCAGACTTTGAAGATTTATAGAAACAAAACAAAGTTCTGAAACTCAGAAAAATACTTTATGGGCTCAAGCAGGCTCCCAGGGCCTGGTACTCAAGACTTGATCAAGAATTGTGCAGACTTGGGTTCAGGAGTGAGGTAGAACATGTTGTATACAGGCATGGAGAAGGTTCAGAGTTGATGCTGGTGGGTGTTTATGTAGATGGCTTGCTCCTGAGTGGACCATCAGTCAAGAGGATAAAAGACTTCAAGATAGAGATGATGCAAAGCTTCAGTATGACAAGACTTGGGGAAGTTGTTTTACTATTGGGCATTGAAGTGAAGCAGTTCACCAATGGGTATTATCTCTGTCAAAATACTTATGCAGTGAAGATCTTAGAACTTGCAAGAATGTCAGCATGCAATGCAAGTGACACACCCATGGAGCCAAGGCTGCAGTTGAGCAGTACTACTGATGACAAGAAAGTTGATGCCACATTCTACAGAAAAGTCATTGGGTGTCTAAGATATCTTGTGAACACAAGGCCAGACATATCCTATGTAGTGGGACTGACTAGCAGGTTCATGCAATAACCATCAGACATCCATTGGCAGGCAGTGAAGAGAATCCTCAGATACATTGCAGGAACTGTGAACTATGGGTGTACTATGGGTGTAAGTATGTCAGGAAGTTCTTTGCAACTTGTTGGCCTCAGTGACAGCGATATGGCTGGTGACATCAATAACAGAAAGAGTACTTCGGGTGTGGCTTTCTTCCTGGGAGATAATCTCATCACTTGGAGTTATCGAAAACAGAAAGTTGTAGCTGTGTCTTCATGTGAAGCAGAGTACATAGCAGCTGCTACAACCACTTGTCAAGGAATTTGGTTAAGCAGATTGTTGGCAGAAATGATGGGTGAACCAACACAGAAGTTCACACTTTGGATTGACAACAAAGCTGTAGTTGAGATAAGAAAAAATCCTAAGTACCATGAAAGAGTGAAGCACATTCACACACGGTTTCATTTCATTCGTGTGTGTGTCAAAAAAGGAAAACTGGAGCTTGAACACATTTGTATAGAAGGACAAACTGCAGACATCCTCACCAAAGCTCTTGGCAGAGTAAAGCTGATAGAAAACAGGAAGAGGATGAATATTGTTCCAATTCAACATTATTAGGAGGGTGAAATGTTGACTAATCTTGTTGAGCGAGTGTCAAGGGTAAATAACAGGGCGACTGGTTCGGTCAGGGGGCGTCTGAGTCCTTAGGATCAGTAGAACGTGACTTGGCCAGACGACGTGCTTCGACTTGATCAAGATGCGAGTCAGACGGTGAATGCCGAGAAGACCGGGCATGATCCCGTTAGTAAGTGCGTAATTTGCGTGAGTTCATGCGTCGAGTTAGTTAGTGGGGTGTGTTAAACATTCTGTGTAACTCGTTTATAAAAGGCAATGAACGTTTGGCTGCTCGTAAAGACGAGCTTATTGCAATACTCTGTTTTAGTCCACCATAATCCATTTATACTCGCTCGAACTGGTTCGTGGTGATCACGCCAAGTTCATCACACGTTCCAGTCTCGCGAGTTCCTGAAGATTGGTGTTCTTGCGCCAACAGCCTCCCGAGCTCATCAAGTTTCTACGGCGTTTCATACGCGTGAGCAACCTGCTACCAGGCTTCAGGCCTTCAGGGGATGGGAGCTCAATAAACTCTTAAGTCCGTTCTGACCGCTACCGATGTGGGATGTTCCCAGGTTTACCAACGGCATCTGCTGGTGCATATCTGGAATTCCCATGGTGTTTGGTGTTGTGGAGTTAAGAAGCGTGGGGATGCAGAGAGGGCTGTCAACGGGCTCAATGGCTATGATGCTGGGAACAGTAAACTTCGAGTTGACTGGGTTTGCCCTTCTTGCGTGTAGCTGAAGATCAAATACTAATTGCACTTAGGGTCATCACTAAGAACATCTAATCAGGAGCACTTAAGTCTAAACAGTAATCATCTAGATATTTAAACAAGCAGTCATTCAATCATGCATACAATTTGTACATCTAATAACATGCAGTAGAATAGAATTGGAGAGAGGGGAGAGAGTCGGGAGTAACTTATGCAGAGCTGCCGCTCGAAGCCATTAGGCTGAGGGCGAAGTAAAGTACTTGGCACTTTTAGAGACCGGTGGTGCAGACAGATCATCGATGCAGTGACGGCTTGTCGCAGTGAAGTCATTGATGCCGTGGAAGAGATGATGCAGAGGAGACGGCGGCGGTGATGATAGGGCAAGGAAGGCACGGTCCTTCCCCTCGCTCCGCGTTCTTAGCGATCGGTAGGTTTAGGATGCGAAAGTGACGCGAACGTGGAATGTAAGCGCAGAGAGTTGCGTACGCCCGGTGGTCTCCTTTTAATGTAGCGCGTGCGAGAGGGGGCCACACCGAACCGGTCGGTTGCACCCCTGATCAGGGCGCGTGGGGGAGACAGGCTCAGATGCGGTTGTTGCCACATCCGATCCGCTTTTCACGGGATCATAACTAACATTCTCCCCCTTGATCTCGTGACCTAAATTTACTAACTTATTTACTAAACTAAGCTTACACATACTTTTCTTGCTTTGACATAAAGGGCACGACGCATCAAAACAGCCACTTATACACTGCTTGACTCGATGACCACGGTATGTCTCACAATTAGAAATAACCTAATACTTTCACTACAGGAAACCCGACGATTTGCGACGGCCCTTATTTGTGACGGTTTCTGACCGTCACAAATAAGTCGTCGCAATTAAGCTTACTTGCGACGGCCACCGTCGCAAATAACCATATTTGCGACGGCTAGCAGCCACCGTCGCAAGTTATTGGCAGGCGATGGTGGGCCCCGCAACAATATTTGTGACGGCCAGGCCGTCGCAATTAAAGCTATTTGCGACGGCCTGGCCGTCGCAAATAAGTTCAGCGGGCAGGGCCCACGTGTCCTCCTCCGGGACCCACGCCGCTATTTGCGACACTCGGACTGTCGCTAATGCTTATTTGCGACAGCCGGGCCGTCACATATAGCAGTGGCTTAATTGCGACGGCCTGGAACCTTATTTGTGACGATACTGTATAAAAAGCCATCGCAAATAAGATTTTTTATTTAAAAAAAACATAAAATACTACCTGGCTCGATGGACAGAATCACAGAACAGAAACAATATATCACACACAAACATCATCACAATCACAAACTAACATTCTCGATACATCTCACATCGTCATCAACAAAGCAAACAAGAGCTCACTCGCCCGTCTGACCTCTGTAGCCAGCTCTGGAGCCACCTCCGAAGTCGAAGTCGTCGTCGCGCCTCATTCCAAGTGGCGGTAGCGATGGCGACGGTGTTTGTGCAGCCGTCGCGGATCTCTGCAATTAATGAAACTTAGAGTTAGAATATAAATGCATCAACATCTCTCTCACTCCCTTCCTCTCCCTCTATCTTCATCTAGATCCCCCTATCTTCCTCTCTCTTTTCATTTCTCTCTTTCTCTCTCCCTCTATCTTTCTCTCTCACTCTATCTCTCTATTGCTATCCTTTTCCCTCTATATTCCTCTCTCTATCTCCATCTACATCTCCCTCCCTCTATCTTCCCCTCCCTCTATCTCCATCTACATCTTCCTCTCTCTCTTCATTCCTCTCCTACTCTATCTAACTATCTTTCACTCTTTCTTCTGTCTCTTTCTTCTATCTCTCTATTTCTTCTATCTCAATCATTTGCGACGGATCTAACTATCTCCCTCTTTCTTCTATCTC
The DNA here is from genome assembly GCA_036927565.1 of Tuctoria greenei. Lineage (NCBI taxonomy): Eukaryota > Viridiplantae > Streptophyta > Magnoliopsida > Poales > Poaceae > Tuctoria > Tuctoria greenei. The sequence goes on from JAYESD010000001.1 coordinate 289,395,479, forward strand.
AATCTTTTTACGCTGGGGAAGAAGGATTACATAGAAAATTACCTGACCCGCAGAAGAAGGATCGCCTGGAAGGACCGGTGATCGTATCGGTATCTGGATCCCCAAACCTTGCGCCCGAGCCATGGCCTGTCATTGCAAATATTAAATGATATCTATTAGTAAGTCATTTATGCTGAATTAATGAGAACTTTAGTTTTTATTTTGTTACCTCCATTGCTTCCCGCATCTGCGCCAATGCTGCTGCCTGGGTTTGGATCGTGGCCTCCATCGCGATCCTTTGGTGTTCCACATCCTCCTGCCGCCTGAAGAGGAACTGCATCTCAATGTCCCTCTGCGAAGCACGACGACCAGTCGTGCCCACCGAAGAAGCCTGCGTGGAGCTGCCTCTCGCAGGTCTCCCCGCCCTCGAGTCGACAACTCCGTCGAATATGGTGAGCCTATAAAAAAGAGAGTCAGTAATATGAAATTGAAATATCTTGAATACTTTGAGTTGAAAATGATAAAATGATTTGTAAACTCACCTTCTGTGTGTTTTTCCACCACCACTTGCATACGCGGCTTAAGGATCGATTGGTTGACGTTTCCAATCGAAATCTTTGCCATGTATCTTCCTAGCCTCCTACCCATACTTAGCCTGCAAAACAAGAAAACCGTGTAAGTTCCTATATAGTTATATTTAATATGAATGATTTCTAAACTTACCAATCGCTCGGCTGCAGCCTGACTGCACCCCGTCGGCCGAGAAGGGTCCCTGTGACCTCTCTTCCAGATCTCAGCAGGGGTCGGCGGCACCCCTGTCTCGCGCTCCTATCAATACATGTTAGTACAAACAATATATTATGAATATATAAACATAATTTACATACACTTACCATGCGTTTAGCTAAATGCAAGTGGTTATATTGCCCGTGCCTGCTCTCCCCCCCGACCCCTCTGCACTCTCGAGCCTTCTCGGACTTAGCTTTAAACTCATCGCTAGCCCAGTAGTGACAAAGAGCCCGAAATGCATCGGTCCGACCCTACAACGAGCTCATGTGGCCCTGCACATAGTTGGAAGTCGTTAAAAATATCATCGAGGAAATTATCAGAAAAAAATACTTACTACACCCCATGTACCTGCGCGTACTCCTCCTCTGTCAGGTTCCTCTCGCTCTCTTGCCGGAAGTGTAGCACGTGCTGCTGGTTTGCCTTCAAGTGCTCATTAATAATTTGAACACGGGCGTTTGACAAAGCTTGTCGAAGCGCCTTGGCAGCGTTATAGTGAAACACTTGCCACACATCCTCAAACAGGCGATGGTCGTTCGGGTCCTCTAAAGTATATCTTGCCTGCGATAAAGAATATATTGAAGAGATGTTGATTAAAAGAGTTTAGGAGTTAAAACTTATAAACTATTTTTAACATACTTACCATAAAATTGGCCCATACAACCTCCTGAAGGTTGTCGTGCTCCTGGTGATGGATGCGTGCGTAGTCCTCCCACGAAAGAACAGGCACCCCGTCAATGACCCCAGGATAGTGCAAACACACTAAGGACCCGAGGACACCGTTCACCGGTCTTTGGTGTCTCTCACCAGTGAAAGATGTGTCGTCCCAAACCCTGCAAGATATTTATTTATTGATTACTTAATTAATCAAAAGAAACTAAAGTTGAACACTATAATTTTTATTACCTTTCTCTGACTGGACGAATCACGATCTTCTGTGAAGGGACTACAGGATGACTGACAAAGTGAGTCCTCCTCGTCTTCCGCGTCTGCTGGGGCGCCAAGTCAGGTGACCCAGATGGCTCCTCACCAGCCGAGTCAAAGGCCTCAGGAACAGAAGGATCGCCAGCCGAGGGTTGGCTGGCCGAGGGCTGGCTCACCGAAGGGTAGCCAAGGTCAACTGGCGCCGCAGCCTCTGAGTCAGCCGGTGAGGACTACAACATTCAAATGATTCATAAGTAAGATTAATGTGAAATTGAATTTAAAGAATTTGTTAAAAGCGAGTGAAATTTACCTTTGACGAAGCTCTAGAGCTGTTCAGAACGTGCCCCAGTAGCCGAGAGCGTCTGCTCCCAGTCGACGAGGCACCAGCGAAAGCGTCCTCAGGTCTAGAGGGGTAGAACCCCCTCATCGGCGGCACCTTCTTACCCTTCTTTGACGCCATCCTATTTTAATTAGACAATCAGTAAATATGCAAATAAAATATACAAAATTCATATTACTATCTTCAAGAAAACATTACTCGTAATCACTTTCAAAATTCATCAACATCATTATCATGTGCCTGTGCCCTACTCCTTAAACCAGCCCAACGATCTTCCATCGTGGCCTGTTCTAATTTCCGTTTTCGCATATCATCTGCTTCTACACCTTCAATGTCTTCAATATCTCCAACTAGTTGATCGAGTCCTGCACCAAGCTCAACGATAAAAGTGTTTGGCAACTCTTCTTCTTGGTACACTTCTTCAACATCTTCGTTATCATGGTAACCATCATCCCCAGGAGTATATAACCGCTCACGAGGATTCACCTTATATACCACCCACCAAGCACTGAGCTTCATGCATGGATAAGATAGATAATACACTTGTTCCACTTGATGTGCAATAACAAATGTATCGTAACCTCGTAATCGGTCCTTATGTTTCACTTCCACCATTCCAAATTGGTTTTCTCGAGTTCCATGAGTGCGATCAAACCAGTCACAATCAAAGAAGACAACTCGAAGGGTCTTATTTCCAGTAAAAGTAAATTCAAGAATTTTGTTAATGATCCCATAATAATTGGTTAAATTCCCTTGAGTGTCCATTGCTCTCGTCACAACACCGGAATTTGATGTTGCCGCGAGAGGACGAAGAGCTTCAAAATGAGTTGTACGGAATCGAAAGCCATTTACGTCATATCGACCATAGCCTCTAACATTCACCAATCCATAAGATAGCTGCCGCAAATCTTCATGGACATTGTGAGTCCGACACTGTCATAAATGATTGGAAGTTAAAATAATATTTCTTTAATAATAGTAACTTATAATACATAGAAGACGAGAGAATATTACATAATCTCGAAACCAAGATAGGAAACTCTGCCCCCCATTTATTCCTTCTTTTCGCATTGCTTCTACTTGTTTGGCCGTAGGTTGATGCCTATGTGGCCAACATTGTCTGTGGAACTCGATGAACATGAAAAAACATCTTTTAGAGTACATATGTAGCAAAATATGTCGATTAGCATAAATGTAGGACAAACACTTACTTGAAGTATTCCTGCATGCCTTCTATATTTGCGTACATGTAGAGTAAAGCAACAGTCCTTTCATGTTCGGATAGCACGTAGGTCGTGTAGCTACCAACAGTGGTGCCTCTCGTTTGAAAAATGGAAAGGTTGCTTAGAGGGGGTGTTTCGTCCAGATTATACCGCATCGCCGAAGTATTGATATTGTTTTCTTCCGCAAAGTAGACACTTGAAAAGTATCCTACTTCCTTAAGAGCATATGCTTCAGCGATGCACCCTTCCACCCTTGCCCTGTTGCCAACCATTGGTTTCAGATATCGTAGCGCTCTTTCAATGTGATACATCCACCTATATTGCACAGGACCGCCAACTTTAGCTTCGAATGGAAGATGGATAAGCAGATGTTGCATTGGATTGAAGAAACCCGGAGGAAAAAAAATTCCATCTTACATAAAAGTATGGGTATCTCCTTCTATAACTTATCCATCATCCCGATCTTGATTTCTTTAGCACAAAGTTGTCTATAGAAATAGCTGAGCTCGACTAAAATCTTCCACACCGCATCATCAAGATAGCATCGAAACATAACAGGTAAGAGTCTTTCCATTATAATGTGATAATCATGACTCTTCAACCCAGTGAGGTTTCCTGTGTTAACATTTACGGCTCGTTCAGGCTAGCTGCGTAACCATCTGGGAATTTCAAAGTTTTCATCCATTTCATAACTTCTTTCTTTTCTTTCGATCGAAGACAGAAAGAAGCACGTGGCTTTCCACCACTTTCAGATATTTCAAGAGTTGGACGGTGACAAATGTATGCCAAATCTAGTCTAGCTTTATAATTATCTTTCGTTTTGCCAGGCATATCCATGCAAGTGCTTATGATACTTTCGCTCATGTTACGCTCCTGATGCATGACATCAATGTTGTGCATTAGAATCAACGACTTCACATACGGTAGCTCCCAAAGTCCACATATGTGAGTCCAATTGTGTTCCTCTCCATAACCTACAAAATATCCAGGACGGCCTTCATCAGGCACCAGTTTGTCCAACATATCAGAAATTTCTGACCCGTTGAGACGCTTCGGTGGTCCTTTAGTGGCAACGGTGTTCTTTCGAAAGACATGCCTCTGCTGCCTAAATATATGATTCGAGGGCAGCCAACGTCTGTGACAATCGAAGTAAGATATTTTGCCTCCATTAGTTAGTCAAAAGCAATCTGTGTCTGAAGCATATATCGGACACATCAGACGACCGTGAGTGCTCCATCCGAAAAACATGTCGTATGCCGACAAATCATGGATGGACCACAAATAAGCAGCTCGAAGGTTGAATTTCTGCTTCTTATAACTGTTGTACGCTTCGACTCCTGTCCACAAGACTTTCAATTCTTCGATCAGCGGTTTTAACATCACGTTGAGACGTGACCCGGGATGATCAGGTCCAGGTACAATGAGGCTGAGAAACATGAACTCGTTCTTCGTACAAAAAGCAGGTGGCAGGTTGTACGGAATGACAAAGACGGGCCAACGTGAGTATGGCGTGGCGTTCGTACTGAATGGTGAGAATTCGTCTGTCGCTAATCTGATGCGAACATTCCTCGCATCACAAGAAAAGTCTGGATTGAAACGGTCTAGCGCCTTCCATGCATCACCATCAGACGGATGCGTCAAGAATTCTTTGTTCTCACGTTTACCTTCTTTGTGCCATCTCATGTGTCTTGCGGTTCTTTTTGAAAGAAACATCCGCTTCAACCGAGGTGTCACAGACAAGTAACGAAGCTGCTTATGTGCGACATCTATCATGACATTATCGCCATCGTCATTAACAACTTCGACATACCTCGATTTATCACATTTCAAGCACATCTTCTCATTGGCGTGCTCTTTCCAGAATAGCATGCAGTTGTCTGGGCACACATCAATTTTCTCATACTTCATACCGAGACCAGATATCTTGATCTTTGAATGATACATATCGGCCGACGCATTGTGAGGTTGTGGAAGGATATCACGGATCAATTTCATGAGATCATTGTTGCAGTTGATGGAAAAAAAGTACTTGGACTTAATTGCCATAAATCTGGTCAAGAAAGAAAGTACGGTCACAACTGTGTGTTCATGTAATGGCACTTGTGATTTCTTCAGCACCTCGAAGAACTTCTCTGCCTCATTTGTAAGAGGATCCTCCGCTTTCGGAGCTTCTAGCATCTCATCCATCCTATCAACCTCTGTTATATCATCATCCTCATCCACTTCGGCTATGACTCGAGAATTAGTCTCGCCGTGAAAGGTCCACACTTCATAATGTGGAGTGAAACCGTTTCGACATAAGTGAAACAAAAGCTCCAATCTTCTAAAAAACTTGGTATTCCTGCATTTTGTACATGGGCACCGCACCATATCTTCTGTTGAAAACGAAAATGCTCAATCTAAAAATTGATCTAACTTGATAAACCACTCATCTGAGTGACCACCAGTTCTGCTCTTCCAGCCAGTATACATCCAACTACGGTCTTCACCTATGTTTGGCTTTGCAGTTTAATGCGAAAGAAATTGTCGTTAATGTATTGTTATGTTATGTCACGGCCCTACAACCTAAGCAGATAGATCATAAACCCACCCAAGAGTGACTGAGCGGAGCATGCTCATGACGAGACGCGTGATCCGGATTTGAACGAAATTTCGGCAGCATAACCCTGTTGTTCTCCACTGCACACCCAAAAATGGTGCAGCAGAGAACAATAGGGTTACACCACCGAAATCTCGTCCAAATCCAGACCCGCGTCTCGCCACAAGCCACGCCCCCTCAGTCACTCCAAGGCTATCAAAAAAGGGACAATTCCGAATCTGCACGTCTCACATGCCAATGGCATGTGAGACGTGCCGATCCGAAACGGGTAATACATTGCTATAGGTTATGTTGCTCATTTTCATTTTGAGGTCATTTAAGAGAGAGGAAAGAACTAGAGAAAGAGTGAGAGAAAAGTTGGTCTTAGATGATAATTTCACATCCATTTCCGCCGTCCACGCAATCGCGGGTCATTGACATCCTTACCAACCCGTTCGCCTCCGTGTCGACTTGACGCATACGGTACCACTACAATGGTCTACACGGCACGATCACACTTATTATGTGTCGTGCCCTTCTGGGTATGTCCGAGCCGACCCAAAACCCCTTTATTTATATATATTAAGTAGTCACTCAAAAACATTATATGAATGCACTAAATCCAAACATACACTAAACAGAATAGAAAAAAATTATTAATTATATACACTCACGCAATCAAAAGAACAAGATAAAAATTATTAATTCTAGTAACCTGCATAATAAACATATTTACCAAAGCATGACAATTAGGATCAAATTAGGATATAATTCTCCGACTCCTCTTGATCCCAAGTAAGGATGAAGTCAGCACCGCCACCTCCTTCCTTCCTTCCTTCCTTCCTTCCTTCCTTCCTTCCCGGAAGGCTCCCCTCGCCGCGGCCGGCCTCCGCCTCCACCCAGTTCGATTCAATTGGATGCTGTCGGGGTTGGGGGAATAGCCACAGCGAAGCTCAATTCCGCCTTCATTGTAAGTAAATCCCCAACCCCCCATGGCGGGGAGCTTCCGCGATGGCGGCGGCCCTTGGGATGCTCCCCCACCCCCGCCCACCCCCACCCCGGCGCTCGCGCAGTACCTCTCGCTCGACCTGCTCCCCTGAGCCATCGACCCCAAGCACTTGCGCCATGCCGAGCTCAGGCGCGCGCTCGCCGCCGCCGACCATCCTGACGAACTCAGGCGTATCCGCGCTAGCGTCTCCGACTCCACCGCCAAGGCCAAGTACCTACCTACCTACCTACCTATTCCTGTGCTCATGCTGCTGCTCCTCCTATTCTTTTTTTCCTCCTCCTCCCCCAGAAGGATCAGTCTGTGTTGCATATTTGCATTGCATTCCTAACGTAAATGATTTCGTATGCAAAATTGATCCTAATTGATCCTGTATGCAAAATGAGAATTAGATACTAATAACTAATCATTGTGAACTTCAGATTACCATCAATTATGATTCGAGGGGGCGACGGGAGAGAGGGGGCGTACCTAGAACGGCGGCGGCGCGGCGGACCGGAGTTGGCGAGGCCGGGGGCGATGGGGGCGCGGCGGGCCGGGGGCGGCAGCGGCGCGATGGTCCAGCGACGGGAGCGGGGGCGGCGGGGTGCAGCACGGCGGCAGTGTAGTCGGGGGCGCGGGGGGGGGGGGGGGCACAGCGGGCCAGGGCCGGCGAGGATGGGGGCGGCGGGGGCGCGGTGGGCCGGGGCGGCGGCGCGGCGGGTCGGTGGCGGGAGCAGGGGCGGCAGGGCCAGGAGCGGAGCGGAGTGGCGGCGGTGTTGGTAAGGAAATGACGAAGGGAACGGTTCGAGGTATATGGCTTTAACTTGCGACGGCCAGCTTATTTGCGATGACCCTAGGGTTGCCCGTCGCAATTAATACTATTTGCGATGGCTAGCGGAAAAGGCCGTCGCAAATAAGCTTTATTTGCGACGGCCTCCTTATTTGTGATGGCCACTTTGGAAAACGTCGCAAATATAGGCTTATTTGCGATGGTTTAACTTATTTGCGACGGCCATCTGCCGGCTGTCACAAACAACTTTATTTGCGACGGTCGGCCGTCGCAAATACGGTCGACCGTCGCAAATGACCGTGTTTCCTGTAGTGTTTGATGGCTCCTTAGAATCCAGGACAGTATCACTGGGTGCCCCTTGAACCCATATCGGCTACATGTTCTCTGAACACGTTGAGTGGAAGGCCCTTCATTAGCGGATCCGCAAGAATTTGTTTAGTACTAATATGTTCGAGACTAATTGTGTGATCCTGGATTTTCTCTTTCACAACATAGTACTTAATATCGATGTGTTTGGCAACACCACTCAACTTTTTGTTGTGAGAGTACAAAACTGTTGGCTGATTATCGCAGTATAACTTAAGTGATTTATAGATATTGTCGACCACTTTAAGACCAGAAACAAATTTCTTAAGCCAAAAGGCCTGTCTGGTAGCCTCATAACAAGCAACAAACACAGTTGTGGACGATGTAGTGATTTCTTGTTTGGATCTTTTCCGCGATATCGCTCCATTCGCGAGGGTGAATATATAGCTTGACATAATTTTTTTAATATCTACACAATCCGCGTAATCTGAGTCTGAATAACCCACTATTTCTAGTGACTCAGTCTTACTATACGTTAGCATGAGGTTCTTAGTACCTTGTATATATCTTAAAGCCTTATTAATAGCTTTCTAATTGTGTAATCCTGGATTACTCTGATATCTGCCAAGCATCCCAGTCACGAATGCTAAGTCAGGGCGTGTACATACTTTAGCATACATTAAGCTTCCGACAGCAGAAGCATACACAATTCCTTTCATCTGGTCAACCTCATACTAATTCTTAGGCGATTGAGAGTTTGAAAATCTATCGCCTTTAACTATTGGAGCGGGCGAGGGCTTACTAGCATACATATCATACTTTCTAAGTATGCTTTCTAAGTATGCCTTTTGTGATAGTCCCAAAACCCCCTTAACACGATCTTGGTGTATCTCAATCCTAAAACATAGGACGCTTCACCTAGATCCTTCATATCAAAGGTTGAGGATAATAACTTCTTAGTTTCTAAGAGTAGGTTGACATCACTACTTGCTAATAGTATGTCATCCACATAAAGAACTAAGAAAATAAACTTTTCCTTCTTAAACTTAGCAAAAAGGCAATTGTCCTCCTCATTTTCTTTAAACTCAAACTTTCTAATAGTCTCATCAAACTTGAGATACCACTGTCTTGAAGCTTTCTTAAGTCCATAAATGGATTTCTTTAGGTGGCATCCCATGTGTTCTTTACCCTTAACAACAAAACCTTTTGGTTGTGTCATATGGATGTCCTCATAAAAATCACCATTGAGAAATGTCGTCTTAACATCCATCATATGTAATTCTAAGTCATAATGCATTACTAATGCCATAATGATTCGAAAAGAATCCTTAGTCGACAATGGAGAAAATGTCTCATTATAATCAATATATTCCCTCAGAGTGAATACTTTTGCCACAAGTTTGGCCTTATACCTTTCAATCTTCCCTTTGGAGTCACGTTTGATCTTGTAGACCGATTTACAGCTACTGTTTTGGCTCCTCTAGGAATTTCTACTGAGTCTCATACCTTGTTGGCACTCATGGAACACATTTCATCCTCCCTGGCCTTACGCCATTTAGATGACTGAGGTCTCCTCATGGCATCTTCAAAAGAGATTGCATCATCCTTCATCTTAACTTCTTCACTTAAGTAGATCTGATAATCGTTCGGAATGGCCGATCATCTTACTCTTTGTTATATTCTTATTTGAGCATCATCTGAGGGTAGAAGTTGTTGTTGAACTTCATTTTGTTCGACCATATGCTCAACAGGCTCGGAAGGTGGAACTTCACTTATTTTGGTTGTGGCTGATGAAAGTTCAACAATAGGCGTTGGGTCACTAGTGACAGGCACCAATGGCGCAACAACTGGTAGGGAGAAATATGGATCTTGAGTCATCAGAGCGGGTAAACTAATTCGCTCCTTCTCAAGGTCTATTTCCTGCCTTACCGTGCTCCTTCTGATCATAGCGTCTTCTAAAAATACGACATGTCGTGTTTCTATGAACTTAGTATGATGATCTGGACAACAGAACCTAAAACCCTTACCCTTTTAGGATAGCCAATAACATGACAATTAACTCTTCTAGAATCCAGTTTACTAATATTTGGGTTAAACATCTTAGCCTCAGTTGGACAACCCAAAATATGTAAATAGTTTAGTGAAGGCTTACGTCCTGTCCACATCTCATACGGTGTCGGAGGTACTGACTTAGTAGGAACTCGATTAAGCACATGAATGGCAGTTTTTAACGCCTCCATCCAAAAGCTAATCGATAACATAGAATAACTTAGAGTGTGTTTGGTTTGAGAAATATAGTGAGATGGGAGGGGATGATCCCACTTTTTCATTGTTTGGTCCGGAGACAGATGGGATGGAGTCATCCCTCAATGAGGAATATTCTCTCCAGATGCGGGAGAGACTCATCCCTCGAAAAACATAAGGATGAGTCCATCCCACCTTCGCTACATGTGCGCTGACCACCGCTCTATCCCACATCATCCTCACAAGCATCTGTCCCATCCCACAATACAAACAAGTGACGGGATCATTCCAACCCACATCATCCTCCAAAGCAAACAAAAAGCAGGGACTGTCCCATCCCTTCAAACAAACAAAAAATGGGACCATCCCATCCTTGAAAAGTGGAATAGATCTGACCCATCCCACTTTGTCTTCGAGCCAAAAACATCCTTAACATACTTCTTACCATATCCATAAGTGTATGGTTTCTCCATTCCGCAACACCGTTCTGTTGAGGTTCACCCAGCGTAGAATATTGGGCAACTATACCATTTTCCTGTAGAAATTTCGCAAAAGGTCCAAAAACCTGACCATATAGGGTATGTCGACCATAGTACTCACCCCCACGATCGGATCTTACTACTTTGATCTTAACGTTGTGCTGATTTTCTACTTCAACCTTAAATATCTTAAACTTATTCAATATTTTGGATCGCTCCTTGATTGTATAAATAGAACCATAACGAGTTTAATCATCCGTAAACTTTATGAGCAAATCATATCCATCTACAAAAACTACGGGAAAAGGACCACAAATATTCGTGTGAATTAATTCTAAGATTCTCATACTACGTATGGCATTATAGTCTTAACGAATTTTCCTTTAATGCAATAAATGCATTCTTTTGAATTCGAAAAGTATAAGTGAGGTAGAATGGATTGAGATACTAAACGTTTCATTCCCCCTCGAAATGTGGCATAAACGATAATACCATAATTTCGACGATGTTTCAGAATCGATTCTTTTGCGCTTGTTTCGTCCTACATTATTCTTAGCGGAAATTTGATCATCACTTAAAACATTAACATTATCATGAGTGGACAACAAATAAAGCATGTCTTGTCTGAAGGCAAGAGCCAAAATCTTATTATTTAAACTAATGGAACATCTGTCATTGCAAAAATGGCATACAAAATCATAATTATCCAAACATGAAACTGAAATAAAACTTCTCTCCAAAGTAGAAACATAGAGAACATCATAAATCCTAAGTACAAAGCCACTACTAAGTCTAAGTGAATAAACTCCAATGGCTTTTGTCGGTACCCTGCGCACCGGGTACCCCACGGTACCGCAAGAAGTGCAACAGAGTTCCACCTGTCAAAGTTAAAGATCTCCTCAGGCCCCACACATCGTACTACACTGGACCCACGCCTCTCATATGGGTAGCTCCGGGGATTGACACATGTAATGTAAGTCCGGAGCTAAAACTCCTAACACAGGGAAGCTCCGCAATCAACACGTGTATGACGACCCCAGACCTAACCCTCACTAGAGGGAAGCTCTAGTGCACACACATGTATAGAGGTTCCGGAGCTACCTCCCCACAAGGGGAAGCTCCGAAGTTGCCACGTGTGGAGCCTCCAGACTTACACCACCAACGAGTACACTGGTGGATCTCCAACAGCACGGACATTCAAGGGACAGTTAAAGCAGCGGTTACCAAACCTAATTACGTGTCATTAATGCAGTATTAATGACACATGATCAGAGCACTGTTAATAGGGGTAACCATCCATTAAAGCATGTTATCACACTATTAACCACGCTTAATACTCATAGACAGTGTATTAGGCTATTAATACGTCAGGGCCACATGTCGGGTCAGGCAAGCGTTGTAATAGTCAGTCTTTGGATTATAAACGGACTGACCGCACGATACAAAAACAGGCGAAGTCGGACACTAGGCACGATACAAAAACAGGCGAAGTCGGACACTAGGCAGACTAGTGATACTCAATACAACAACACAAACCCCGTGGAGTAGGGTATTACGCTTAGGCGGCCCGAACCACGTAAATCTCCACTGTTATCATCTTGTTCTTGATCTCTGCGTGCCCAAATCAATACAAGAACCTTCGCGGGCTACAATTTAGTAGTACCGGGGGAAGTGTCGTTCTCACACTTTGATAGCTTCGACTTGAGCTTCATAGTCATCAGCAACTTTAATGGTCCTTTCCCCCTTTTTATAGTCTTCATCATACTTAATCCCTCTATAGAATTACAGACGTGCATAGTTGCACCTGAATCAATCCATCAAGTAGATCAAGTATAAGCTAAATACAAGGATTCATTAACAAATGTTATAGTATCATTACCATTCTTAGCACACCACTTTAGAAAACCAAAACAGTGCTTATGGCAGTGTCTTTTTTTCTTGCAAAACTTGCATTGGTCTGGCATCAACTTTTGACCAGGAGATGGAGGAGCTTTCCGTTTGCCTTTAGAGGATGAATCTTGCACTTTTAAAGATAGTGGTTTGAGAGAGGTAAAGAAAGTATTTCACTTTCTCATACCCTTATCCTTACCCTTACTCTTAGCATAGTTGACAGAATCTCCACCCTTACTTTTAATGTGTTCTTCTTCCTAAACGCACATAGTCATGACCTTTTCTAATGTTCAGGTATCTTCCTTAGAATTGTAATTGATTACAAAAGCCCCAAACTCTTTGCGCAAAGACGTGAAGATGAAATGCACAAGCATTTCATCAGGCACAACCAAGTTCAAAGTTTTGATATTTGCATTCAAATTATTCATCTTAAAGATGTGATCCCTCACACATCCACCAGTGTACATTTCATTAACAAGCCTCTTGAGAAAAGTATTTGCTAATGTCTTAGTGGAGCATGTGTACTGGCTTTTAACTTTAGTGAGATACTCAAAAGCTAACTCACAATCAAGAATGACTCCTCTAATAGACTTAGAAATGGTGGCCTTAATGACCATGAGACATTTTCTGTTTGATTCTTTCCAAGTATCACAGTCCTTATTGTATTTCTTTTTAAGCTTAATGTAATCCTCTTCTCTTACTGAGAATTCCTCATCAGTTTCCTCATTTTGAGCAATAGGAACCTCGGGCTCAACAGGGCGATCTTTTCTTAAGCAAAAATCAAGATTTGCAATGGCTAAGATCATACATAGCCTCTCATTCCATGTTCCATACTTGTGACCTGTGAGAGTCTCTATAGAAGCAATGAGACTTACAACATTAGAGACACCTTAATAAAATAATCATAGGGGTTAGTGACAGAAAAACTTAAGATAAACTTAAATGCTCATATATCTCATTTTGCTTTTCACATTGGTTACTCCACGAAATGCAACATATACTTAAAATAACACTTAAACAATCAGAAATGGCATGTTTTTTGTCTTTCACGTTGGTTACTTAACAAAAACATGTCACTCAAAACAACTTAATTAACATGGAAACATTAATTTCACATTGGTTTTTTAAATTCCATGCAAAACATACTTAATTCATGAAAATATACTCAAAATAATATAAACATACTGAACTTAAACTTAAAACATGGAAAACTAAATTTTCACGTTCGTTACTTATTTAATTTCCATGCAAAACAACATAAACATAATTTAAACTTAAAATTTTGGCAAATTTAAACTTTCACATTGATTACTTATTTAAATTTACCACTAAATAATAGCGGAAGCAAAATAGCTAATTTTCTAAATTTCTTAACAACATAATACTTAAAATAAGCAATTAATTAAATTAACTTAGAAAATCACTTAAAAACAATGATTATCAATATGATAGAAAATAAACAAACAAAACAAGCATCGCACAAAATTAACTAATTTTATTTTCTTAGTAACTTAATCAATTTCATAATTCTAAATTTATTACTTAAATTCTGGACTTTAGAAAATTGTTTCAGCCCAGTACTGAAATTAACAAAATTTGAAAACTTCAGGCGCAGCCCATGAAGCCAGTGGCCCAGCCCACTACTGAATATTAACTCAGAAAAAAAGGAAAACTAATAATCGCGCGACCCAGCTGAAAAAAACAGCCAAGAATTGAATTCGAACTATGCTTAAAAGTTGAAAAAATCGGGAAATTAAAAGGGCAGCCTGATGGCCCATTTAATCAATCCGCACGGGCTCAAGGCCCATTAACCTTAAGCGGTGGCTGACGCGCGTTGTGGACCATCGAATTTTGATCTGACGGCTTCGGTTCCTCGAAACCCTAAAATGCATCCTGATCTGAGTTGTTTGTCGACGATCCGACGACCGAGCGGCGAGTTCGGGAGGTACTGAAGCATCGCCGACGCATTTTTGCCAAACCCTAATTCATTTCGTCATTTCCCTCTCTCTCTCTCTTCCTCCCACGAACAGACCGAGGCGAGCGACCTGCTCTGAACCTCTGGCGCGGCCGCGCCATCGACGCCGACAAGATCTCTGTTGGTATCGACGACATCGGTCAGCTGCCGTTGAGGAAAAGCAATGGCCGCAAAGATCTGAGCGGAGAGTCGGCCGCTGCGACGGAGACTTCCGGCGCCACCGCACCATTGCCGCTGGTGATCAAGCACATCACAAGATGTCTCGTCATCCGCCGAGATGGTGCAGGTTGGCAGTCGTTGAAGAAAACCTGACCTAGGGTTAGGATTTCGGTGTGAAACCCTACAACAGTGTGCTAAGGACATGGCGCCACCGCCGGCCTCTTCGCCGGCGAGCACGTTCACCCGAGAGTGAGCGCACTGCCATCGAAGAGATCAACGTTCGTGCCCTAAAAGCGGCGGATCGGTGAACCGAGGCCCTGCGTCGAGATCCCGAAGAGCAAGAGTCGGCGCATTCAACTGAGGTAAGTGATCTGCCATTTAAATCTCTTAACTTCTTAGTTTCTGTGTTCTTCGGTTCTGCTCGAAGTTTCTCAGTTTGATCTGAATTGTATTTGAATCCTAAAACTGAACTAAATCGACTTCCCCTCCTTCTAATTGCTGCATAAAATCTTAACCGAGACTAATCTTGACTAAAACTTAATTAACATAAAATAAAACTTGATTAAACATGAAATAATCTTAATTAATACACGATTAGCACTTCATTACTGTAAGTAAAACTTAATTACCCGAAAAGAGTTCATTAGCACGGCTCTGCTACCAATGATAGTACTAATTGCACTTAGGATCATCATTAAGAACATCTAATCAGGAGCACTTAGGTCTAAACAGTAATGATCTAAGAACAAGCAGTCAATCAATCATGCATACAATCTGCACATCTAATAACATGCACTATAATAGAATTGGGGAGAGAGGAGAGAGTCGGGAGTACCTTCTGCAGAGTTGCCGCTCGAAGCCATTGGGCTGAGAGCGAAGTAAAGTGCTTGGCACTTTTGGAGACTGGTGGTGCAGACAGATCGTCGATGCAATGACGGCTTGTCGTAGTGAAGCCGCTGATGCCATGGAGGAGACGATGTAGAGGAGACGGCGATGGTGATGATTGCGCGAGTAAGGCACGGTCCTTCCCCTCGCTAGGCGCGGCGGTCTCCTTTTAATGTAGCACGTGTAAGAGGGAGCCGCACCGAACGGGTCAGTTGCGCTCTCGATCTGGGCACGTGAAGGAGACGGACTCGGATGCGGTTGTTGCCCACATCTGATCCGCTTTTCACGGGATCATAACTAATACAAAACTGTTCCCAAGAATAAAATGTTCTACACATCCTTCGTTTCACGTGAACTCTGAATCTATTTCAACAAATTTACACTATGGTATCATTTTAAGTATCACCTCGACTATTGATGTGTACTCAATAACTAGATGCGCTGATTGAGTATGTTGTATGGTTACTCAAAAAAAAAGGATACATAGTATTGCAAATATGTGCATCCATAAGACACTCTTCCCAACTGCATTGTCACGGTTCAAGACACTCATCCCAACTACATTGTCACTATTCATCAGTTGTGCTCGTAGGCAGCATCAGATTTGTTGGTACAATAGACCTGCCAATGAGGAATTTAGGACGCTTCTTATGCCTATTCACTTGCCCTTGCAATATGTTAATGAGGTCCTCTTTGTCACCACATTTCTTCAGAAGAAGCTCGTTCAGGTTCAGCAGGTATGACACTCCGGACAATCCAGAACTGTCGTCATGAAGTGATGGGCACTTGTTCACCCAGAGTTGCTCAAGCTCAGGCATTGCCCCCTCCAGGATTTCCACCTTTTTAATCATATCCAGCCCGTCAATGTCAAGGAACTTGAGCTTTGGGAATGTGCCAGTGCGGAAACGCAAAGAGTCCCCTATGTAGGAGTTCTCCCACAGGCCTAGAAAAGCAAGGTTGCGCAGGTGCTGAAGGCACGCAATGTCTCCTTGCTCCAATCTTGTCCCCAGCAGCTTCACTTTCTCTAAATTGTTAAGTGAACCGATCCATTCAGGCAACCTGGTGAGGTTACCACAAAGCCTTACTGAAACTAGATGTCTTGGAACTAAGGATTCATGCATTCTGCCAAGAAACTGTAGCGAGTCGGAGCGCAATTCGAGCAGTCGCAATCGACTGAGCCCTCCTATTGCCGTGCACAGCTCATTTCCTTCACTCTCAGTAAGCCCTGTGACCCCTAACCTTCTCAAGTTTGTCAAGGTAGTAAGCTGCATGAGCCTCCCTGCCACACCACTGCCATTGCCAAAATTAAGCATCCCCAACATGTGCAGGTTCCTTAATTTCTCGATCCCTTCGGGGGCTCTTAGACTGAATTGGTCCACGCTGAAAACATCACAGCACTCACTGCTGTTGTAGCATAGACCAAAACCTTTGGGTTCATGTAACACCCATCATTTCATGTATAAAAATTTGCTCAAACCCTTGATCATGGTTGTATGTATTTTTGGGTGATTTTTGAAGTTCAAACGAGTAGCATCCGTTTAAGTTTGAATTTGAATTCAAATCAAAGAAAAGGAAATGAAAAAGAAAAAGAAAAAGGAAATAAAACCCTCCCTGGGCCGATTTCCCTCCCCCTGGCCCAATTCCCTTCCCCCTCCTGCGGCCCAGCCGAACCCCCCACCTCTTCTCTCTCTGCACCCCAGGCCCGCCTGTCGGCGCCTCCCCCCATTCCCTCCTCCTTCCCGCTGCCACCCCGGCCCACCTGTCATCCCCAACCCCCAGTAACCGCCACCGCCCCTCCTTCCCACTCCGCGCGCCCCGCTCCAACTGCCTCGCCCACGCACGGATCGCCCCTGGGAAAACTTCCCACGCGCGCGCCAGCAACCGCCGCGCCCATTTCCGCTATAAATTCCACCCCTTTCCCTCTGTTCTCTCTTCCCCGCGCGAAAACCCTAACCTCATCGTTGCAAGGTCCGTCGCCCTCGTTCCCGACTCCTCGACGGTTGCCTCGCTCTCCCCTTGGCCCTAACCTCTTCGCCGTGTCGCCAGGAACACGCCGGACACGTTGGAGCGAAGAGATCGCCGGGGATTTGCCAAGCTCGACGAGCACCGACGCCACCGCCACCATTCCTCGTCGCCGACCGTCCTCCGACCGATTTCAAGCCTAGCTACTCCCCTAGGTGAGTTCACCTTCTCTCCCTCTTTGTTTCTGTACGCTCAGATCTTAGAATTAGGGTGTAATTCAGTAGATTGGGTGATCTCCGGCGAGTTCGCCGCCGTCGGCCGTCGAGCGCCGCCGCGCTGTGCGTGTGCGCCGGTCGAGAGCGACGTGGCTGAATCTCGGCCCTCGGTTTCGATCGAACGGCCACGATTATAAGATTGTACCGGTTCGGGTAATAAAATCCCACGCGTTCAATTCAAATCCAACGGCCCACATTCAATTTAGTTTTCCCGCCTTCAGTTTTACACCGCAGTCCCTGGAAACTTGCTTGCTACCCCCTGCACTTCTCTGGAATTGAAGTCTAGCCCCTGGAAATCGCAGACTAGCCCCTGGAACCCTAAAAATTGGATTTAATCATCTAAATAAGCAATCTAACCCCTGTAAATTTGTAGAATCATGTATTTAGCCCCTGTGCAGTTTAGAAAACTATTTAATTAGTCCCTGGACTTTTATTTATTTGCTGAATATGGTTTATAGGTGTATTTAACGTGTAGAAAATAGATAAAAATGGTAATTAAGTGTAGAAATGCTAGGAAAAATTGGTATAAATTATTTTATGCAGTGAATAAATTGTAGATTTCATTTGAAACATATTTTGTCCATGGAATATTTATTATAACGGTTTAAAAATTCATTTGGCCATAGAAAATTCAATAAAAATGGTTTTAGGCTATATTTAATTCTCAAAAATGTAGGATAAATCTAAAATGCATACTTTGACCATGTTAGGTAATAAATACTTCATAGGGACGCATTAGTATAGGATTTTATGCTTATGTGTGTGTTGTGATGCATAGTTTTGCGTGCCCTTTACTTATTTAGCTTTATTCTATTCTTGCCATGCTTGGGTATGTATCTAGAGTCGTACTACGACCCTAATCTTAACCTCCAAGACCAGGACTTCGCCAACACTCAAGTCTTCAACGAAGGCAAGTGCCCTTGACCATTTTGCTCCAGTTCTAGAGATTTAGATAGATGCATGCTAATTAAATTGATGTCCTACTTCATGTTTACATGCCCTGTTCCATATAATTCCTTGTTACCTGAAATGGGTTGGGAAGTAGATAGGTCATAGTTATGCTTAGCCATGCTTAAATATTGGGATTGGGATTTTATACAATTGTGCTACATTAAACTTTACGGTTACTTGAACTTGTGGTGATTACACTATTGTAGTGGATAGGAATCTGGTGGTTGGTTAGTATTGGTATGGTGCAGTTTGCACGAGACCCGGGATTGGGGTTTGTTACCACCGGATTCTAAGGACCGGTTTATGGAGGAAGCCACTAAGCTTTATAGTACCACCACGAGACTGAGATGGGGCAGCATGGTCAATTAATTAGGTTTCTCCCGATGAAATGCTAGTGGTTGGATGGTGCGGGGAATGATGCGGGTGATCTGCTCTGGGATCCGCAAGGCTCAAGAGGGGGCTCTGGGGCAGAGGGTTACTCCAAGAATCCCCAGTGGTGGAAACCTTAGAGGGCTAGCACTAGTCGGGGGTACCTTTGTAAAGACCATGTAGTGATCTCCGGGCCACACACCTACGGATGTGTGAAATGTGGTTGATCACCACGGGCTACATGGAGGTTTACTCAAGTCCACCTGGCAACAGGGGATGGAATCACTGCTTGTGGGGAAAGGGTACACTCTCTGCAGAGATTTGGTAAAACTGTCATGACAGCCGTGCTCACGGACAAGAGCGGCTTGGGGCCAGTTCATAATTAGTCTATGATTGGGAAACGGTGGTTAATTATGATTCAAGTACATTTATTATCATTACTTAAGTGTTTATTACTTCTTGAATTATGATATTGGTAATTGAAAGCTAAGGTTAGGTTGAAGCATAGTGCTAAGCCATAATTGGCCTTCCCTTGCTTTAGCCATTCATGTCATCTCTTCCCGTACTTGTTGAGTACTCTATGTACTCAAGCGTTTAATTTTCCATTAGAATATGAAGAAGAAGAAGCGGCACCGGAGGACTTCTACGTCAATCCGGAGGACTTGGTCTAGGCTGGCGACCTCACGCGCAACGGCTGCCTGTGGAGATGGAGTTACCCTTATCTATTAGTCTTCTGCTGTAGTTTGGACTTTGTTAACCTTGTTGTTGATGTAAATATTTGTGGTGTGTATTTGTAGACCTTCGGGTCGCACCGTAAGACTATTTATGTATTCGAACATGACAATGTATGATATTTCACTTTCGTCGACACATGTACGATTCAACTGATCCTGGCGTACATGTGATTAGCGTCTGTTCTTCTTTATGATGACCGGGCGTGACAAAGTGGTATCAGAGCCATGTTGCCCGTAGGACGCAAGCCTAGTTAGAAATGGCCGAAAATTAAGGACTATACTATTTTTTTATAAAATAGTATTTCCAAAAACTTTGTGCTTCCCATCTCAAACCTTGTGCTCCTTATCTTGCTGCACTTATTGATTTATTTCTAATTTAATTTATTGATTATTGATCTCACTCTCTTCTTTTCAAATGTTTGTAGATGGCGCGAACCAAGCAGATGGCTCGTAAGTCGACTGGGGGTCGTGTTCCAAGCCATGCCCTAGCCAGTCGCTCCGCACCTCACACCCCCAGGAGGGAGACGACGCTGTTCTCCACTGGGAGTGCTGCTTCGAGGATGCGTGTCCGTCTTCGCTCTCTTCTTCGAGCTGCGGGGTACCGTGAGTACCATGTTCGTCTAGTCTACCACACCACTAGGGTCTTTGCACCCTATACTGGTGGACTGGAGTGGAGTTCTCAGCTGGCCGTCTACTACGACTCGGAGCTGCTGCACTCTCACTTCTCTCCGACCTGGAGGAGCTCCCAGTGTGCGGCTAAGGAGGACGCCACGTGGGAGGCGACTACCTACTGGAGCCACACCCACAGGTTCCTTCTTGGGTGCACGGAGCACACGTACACCCCTCAGCGCCCTAGTGGCACGGCCGCCTACACTGGACGTGACGTCGAGGGGCCTTTGACCCACCCTCAGTGCGAGAGGCTAGTGGACGACGTGGTGGAGTTTTCTTCGCGACTCCAGCGTTGTCAGCAGGAGCTACAGGACAGCAGGGACCTGGTTGACCGCTACGAGCGACTTCGCCGATGCTACGCGAGGATCACTGGAGCTGATCCTAACTCTCCTCAGTACGCTTCGGACGTTGAGCCTTGGGACCCGAACTCTCCAGATCACCGTATGAACTCCCCTCAGGAATCAAGAGAGGACTCGGAAGAAGAAGACCCGAAGATGGAGGTTGAGGAGGACTCCGATGAGTAGGAGTGGACTTGCTTCCCTGCTGGACGACTCAGGACAGTTATCCTTAGTGTGTAGGAGCGTGTAGCTACGCCCTCTTTAGTCTTGAGTTGTGTTGTTTATGATGTTATGCTAGTAGTTTGCTTTATGTTATGTGTGTGTGGTTGTGTGCGACATGAGTTGTGGAATGCTTCGGCATCCTGTCCACATCCATGTCATCTGTGTTTATAGGCTTGTTAGTGTGTCGTGCGAGTTGTGGAATGCATTAGCATCTTGTCCACATCTGCACTAGTTGGTTAATGAATTTGCTTGCTTTATATATATGTGTCTCCCTTGATGCATGTAGTTGGGACCGTTTTCCATAGCGTACCCTTCTATATCTTATCTATTGTTCTAAAATTTCAATTCTTCCCTACACAGATGTCTGGAAGAGGTAGAGGTAGAGGTCGCGGAAGGGGCGCTGTGCCCCAAGATGAAGGACTTGGAGGTGTGCCAGGATGGAACGGTAGGGGTGCCCGAGGGGCCCCAGCCGCGCAACAAATGCAGCAGATGATGGCCATCCAAACCCAGCTGCTTAACAACCTTACACAGATTGTCACCAACCTGCAGCAAGCCCCACCCCCACCACCACCAAATTACAACCTTCCGCCACCACCACCCTTTCCACCTAGGTCCTTCCTTAGGGACTTCCTGAACACTCATCCACCCACTTTTGCCACTGTCACCGAACCCATGGATGCCAATGATTGGCTCCGGACCATTGAAAGCAAGTTGAGGCTCATCCACTGTGAAGGAAGGGAGAAAGTACTATTAGCCTCCCATCAACTCCAAGGACCGACAGCTGACTGGTGGACTGCCTTTACTGAAGCCCACCGGGATCCAGAAAGCATTACTTGGGAAGAATTCAGGACCAACTTCCGCAATCACTTTGTGCCTGAGGGAGAAATACAAGCAAGACGTGAAGAGTTCCTGATGTTAAAGCAGGGCCGTATGACCTTGAGGGCCTATTTGAATGCATTCACCCAGTTGTCCCGCTATGCTCCAACCGATGTGGATACTGACTCCAAGAAACAATTCCGCTTCAAGAATGGATTGGACAAGGAGTTGAAGCTTGCCATGTCTTCCAGCGACTACGGCGACTTTCAGAAGCTGGTTGACAAAGCTTTTGAAGTGGAGAGGACTAAAAAGGAACTGGATGATGAGGAAAGAAAAAGGAAGTTGACTATGGCACATGCCTCTAGCAGCAATGTGCGCCCCCGTCTTAACCCTCCGCCTGCAAACCAAATGACTCGTCCCATGAACTACTCGGGACAGAGATTTCCAAACTCCAAATACAGGCCACCCACTCCCTACAACCAGCAAATGCGCCAATAGCAGCAGCAGCCACCACGCCATCCAATGCAACCCCCACATTAGCAGATGCAGCCACCCCGCCCTTCAGCTCCAGCTAACCGTCCAAATGGCCAACCCCCAAGAAACCAATCAAGAGGCAACAAGGGCCCAAATAATGCTGCGGGAGTACAATGTTACAAGTGCGGAGAATGGGGACACTATGCCAGCAGTTGTCCAAAGAAGCAACAAAACCCAACTGGTCGTGTCAACCATGTGACTCTGGAGCAAGCACAGGAAGCGCCTGATGTGGTGATCCGTATGTTTTCTGTTAACTCCCACCCCGCCACCATATTGTTTGATTCGGGTGCTACACATTCATTTATATCCAAGGATTTCATAAAGAAGCATGACATGGTAGTTACATTCTTGAATGGGCCATTATTGATAAACTCTCCTGGAGGAGAGATGGTGGCAAGGCATTTATGCTGAAAAGTGAGTATAAACATAAGGGGGGTAGTCTTTTGGGCCAACCTAATAGTGTTGGACTCACAAGGATTAGATATCATTCTGGGAATGGACTGGTTGATGAAGAATCAAGGAGTAATTCATTGTGCAACTAGAACAGTCTGCTTAACATACCCAGATGGCACTACAGTGGAGTTCAAGCCAGATCAAACACAAGAGGCAGTAGTACAACTCAACCATCTTGAGAATACCGAAGACATCAGGGTTGTGAAGGAATTTCCGGATGTATTCCCAGATGACTTACCAGGTATGCCCCCTGATCGAGAGATTGAATTTATCATTGAGTTAGTACCTGGAACGGCCCCAATATATAAGAGGCCATATAGAATGGATGCTAAACAATTAGCTGAACTAAAGGATCATATTGAGGAGTTATTGGCAAAAGGATATATTCGTCCTAGCTCATCGCCTTGGGGAGCACCAGTTATATTTGTACCTAAGAAGGATGGAACTCAAAGGTTGTGTGTGGACTACCGTGCTTTAAATGAGGTAACAATCAAGAATAAATATCCACTACCAAGGATTGAAGATTTGTTTGATCAGTTGAGAGGAGCATGTGTGTTCTCCAAGATTGATCTTCGTTCGGTCTACCATCAACTAAAGATTAGACCGTCAGATATTCCCAAGACAGCATTTGTCTCTCGATATGGATTATATGAGTATACAGTTATGTCATTTGGATTGACCAATGCTCCGGCATATTTTATGTATCTTATGAACAAGGTATTCATGGAGTACTTGGACAAGTTTGTAGTGGTATTCATCGATGACATACTTATCTACTCCAAGACTGAAGAAGAGCATGAGGAGTACCTCAGGATGGCTCTACAGAAGCTTCGCCAACATCAACTGTATGCCAAACTTAGTAAATGTGAGTTTTGGCTAAAGGAGGTATCATTTTTGGGACATGTCATATCCGAAGGAGGCATAGTAGTGGATCCAGGCAAAGTGGCCGATGTTCTTAAGTGGGAAACACCTGAGAGTGTACATGATATACGAAGATTCTTAGGTATGGCTGGTTACTACTGTCGATTCATCGAGGGATTTTCAAAGATCTCTCGACCACTAACCAAGTTGCTTGAGAAAGGAGTTGCTTTCAAGTGGACCCCCGAATGTGAAGTAAGCTTCGCCGAGTTGAAGAAGAGGTTAACCAGTGCACCGGTATTGGTGATGCCTGATATGCAGAAGGAATTTGTGGTTTATTGCGATGCATCTGGTCATGGTTTAGGATGTGTCTTAATGCAAGGAGGACATGTGGTAGCCTATGCTTCAAGACAGCTTCGGAAACATGAGAGGAACTATCCAACACATGATTTAGAGTTGGCAGCTGTTGTCCATGCTTTGAATATATGGAGACACTACTTAATGGGAAAAAGGACTGAGATATATACAGATCACAAGAGCTTGAAGTACATATTTACACAACCGGATCTCAATCTCAGACAACGTCGTTGGTTGGAATTAATAAATGATTTTGATGTGGGAATCAACTACCATCCAGGCAAGGCTAATGTGGTCGCTGATGCTCTGAGTAGGAAGGGACAAAACAATAACTTGTCAGTACAAGCTCTTCAACCCCAGTTATGTGAAGAGTTTGCAAGGTTAAACATATGTCTAGTGTCTAGCACTGAAGCAGTTGCTATGGAAGTGGACTCAACCCTTGAACGTGATATACGAGAAGGACAAAAGAATGATGAGAAGATCAAGGAGGTCAAGCACTTGATGAAGAAAGGGAAAGCTCCGAACTTTAGAGAGGATGAACAAGGAACCCTATGGCTTGGAAAGAGGATTTGTGTTCCAGATATCAAGGAGATTAAAGAGTTGATACTAAGAGAAGCTCATGACTCATCTTACTCTATTCATCCCGGAAGCACAAAGATGTATCAAGACCTTAAAGGTCGATATTGGTGGCATGGAATGAAACGGGATGTAGCAGAATATGTGGCCATATGTGATACATGTCAATTGATTAAGGCGGAACATCAAAGACCGGCAGGGTTATTGCAACCAATCAAAGTGCCAGAATGGAAATGGGAAGAAATTAGTATGGATTTCATTGTGGGACTACCAAGAACACAGTCTGGATATGATTCTATATGGGTTATTGTGGACCGTCTAACTAAAGTTGCTCACTTTATTCCTGTGAAAGAGACCTACAAAGGTCCCAAGTTGGCGGAACTGTACATCTCCAGGATTGTATGCTTACATGGAGTTCCTAAGAAGATCATTTCAGACAGAGGCACTCAATTCACCTCAAGATTCTGGCAGAAGTTGCATGAATCAATGGATACCCGTCTAAATTTTAGTTCGGCGTATCATCCTCAAACTGATGGTCAGACAGAACGCACCAACCAGATATTAGAAGACATGTTGAGAGCATGTGCTTTAAAGAATAGCAAGAGTTGGGACAAGAATCTGCCATATGCCGAATTCTCTTACAACAGCAGTTATCAAGCCAGTTTGAAGATGTCTCCTTTTGAAGCATTGTATGGGCGGAAATGTAGGACACCGTTGTTTTGGAATCAAACTGGGGAAAGTCAAGTCTTTGGGCCTGACGTGTTACAAGAGGCTGAAAGACAAGTACAAGAAATTCGGAAGAATCTAAAGGCAGCTCAAACAAGACAGAAGAGTTATGCGGATACTCGAAGACATGATCTCACATTTGAAGTTGGTGACTACGTGTACTTGAAGGTGTCACCTATGAGAGGATTGAGAAGATTTAAAGTAAGAGGCAAGTTGTCACCACACTATATTGGTCCGTTCAAGATACTCGAAAGACGAGGTGAAGTGGCATATCAACTTGAGCTTCCGCCACACTTGTCAGATGTGCATAATGTGTTCCATGTATCACAGCTTAAGAAGTGCTTAAGAGTGCCTGAAGAGCAATTGCCTATGGAAGCCGTGGATGTACAGGAAGACTTGTCTTATGTGGAGCAGCCTGTCAAGATACTTGAAACACTGGAAAAGGTCACAAGAAACAAATTCATTCGCATGTGTAAAGTGCAATGGAAGCATCGCTCAGAGGCAGAAGCAACATGGGAAAGAGAAGAAGATCTCAAGGCGGATTTCCCTCATCTATTCCCTTAGGACGTCCGAATCTCGAGGGCGAGATTCCTTTTAAGGGGGGTAGAGTTGTACCACCCATCATTTCATGTATAAAAATTTGCTCAAACCCTTGATCATAGTTGTATGCATTTTTGGGTGATTTTTGAAGTTCAAACGAGTAGCATCCGTTTAAGTTTGAATTTGAATTCAAATCAAAGAAAAGGAAATAAAAAAGAAAAAGAAAAAGGAAATAAAACCCTCCCTGGGCCGATTTCCCTCCCCCTGGCCCAATTCCCTTCCCCCTCCTGCGGCCCAGCCGAACCCCCCACCTCTTCTCTCTCTGCACCCCAGGCCCGCCTGTCGGCGCCTCCCCCCATTCCCTCCTCCTTCCCGCTGCCACCCCGGCCCACCTGTCATCCCCAACCCCCAGTAACCGCCACCCCCCCTCCTTCCCACTCCGTGCGCCCCGCTCCAACTGCCTCGCCCACGCACGGATCACCCCTGGGAAAACTTCCCACGCGCGCGCCAGCAACCGCCGCGCCCATTTCCGCTATAAATTCCACCCCTTCCCCTCTGTTCTCTCTTCCCCGCGCGAAAACCCTAACCTCACCGTTGCAAGGTCCGTCGCCCTCGTTCCCGACTCCTCGACGGTTGCCTCGCTCTCCCCTTGGCCCTAACCTCTTCGCCGTGTCGCCAGGAACACGCCGGACACATTGGAGCGAAGAGATCGCCGGGGATTTGCCAAGCTCGACGAGCACCGGCGCCACCGCCGCCATTCCTCGTCGCCGACCGTCCTCCGACCGATTTCAAGCCTAGCTACTCCCCTAGGTGAGTTCACCTTCTCTCCCTCTTCGTTTCTGTACGCTCAGATCTTAGAATTAGGGTGTAATTCAGTAGATTGGGTGATCTCCGGCGAGTTCGCCGCCGTCGGCCGTCGAGCGCCGCCGCGCTGCGCGTGTGCGCCGGTCGAGAGCGACGTGGCCGAATCTCGGCCCTCGGTTTCGACCGAACGGCCACGATTATAAGATCGTACCGGTTCGGGTAACAAAATCCCACGCGTTCAATTCAAATCCAACGACCCACATTCAATTTAGTTTTCCCACCTTCAGTTTTACACCGCAGTCCCTGGAAACTTGCTTGCTACCCCCTGCACTTCTCTGGAATTGAAGTCTAGCCCCTGGAAATCGCAGACTAGCCCCTGGAACCCTAAAAATTGGATTTAATCATCTAAATAAGCAATCTAACCCCTGTAAATTTGTAGAATCATGTATTTAGCCCCTGTGCAGTTTAGAAAACTATTTAATTAGTCCCTGGACTTTTATTTATTTGCTGAATATGGTTTATAGGTGTATTTAACGTGTAGAAAATAGATAAAAATGGTAATTAAGTGTAGAAATGCTAGGAAAAATTGGTATAAATTATTTTATGCAGTGAATAAATTGTAGATTTCATTTGAAATATATTTTGTCCATGGAATATTTATTATAACGGTTTAAAAATACATTTGGCCATAGAAAATTCAATAAAAATTGTTTTAGGTTATATTTAATTCTCAAAAATGTAGGATAAATCTAAAATGCATACTTTGACCATGTTAGGTAATAAATACTTCGTAGGGACGCATTAGTATAGGATTTTATGCTTATGTGTGTGTTGTGATGCATAGTTTTGCGTGCCCTTTACTTATTTAGCTTTATTCTATTCTTGCCATGCTTGGGTATGTATCTAGAGTCGTACTACGACCCTAATCTTAACCTCCAAGACCAGGACTTCGCCAACACTCAAGTCTTCAACGAAGGCAAGTGCCCTTGACCATTTTGCTCCAGTTCTAGGGATTTAGATAGATGCATGCTAATTAAATTGATGTCCTACTTCATGTTTACATGCCCTGTTCCATATAATTCCTTGTTACCTGAAATGGGTTGGGAAGTAGATAGGTCATAGTTATGCTTAGCCATGCTTAAATATTGGGATTGGGATTTTATACAATCGTGCTACATTAAACTTTACGGTTGCTTGAACTTGTGGTGATTACACTATTGTAGTGGATAGGAATCTGGTGGTTGGTTAGTATTGGTATGGTGCAGTTTGTACGAGACCCGGGATTGGGGTTTGTTACCACCGGATTCTAAGGACTGGTTTATGGAGGAAGCCACTAAGCTTTATAGTACCACCACGAGACTGAGATGGGGCAGCATGGTCAATTAATTAGGTTTCTCCCGATGAAATGCTAGTGGTTGGATGGTGCGGGGAATGATGCGGGTGATCTGCTCTGGGATCCGCAAGGCTCAAGAGGGGGCTCTGGGGCGGAGGGTTACTCCGAGAATCCCCAGTGGTGGAAACCTTAGAGGGCTAGCACTAGTCGGGAGTACCTTTGTAAAGACCATGTAGTGATCTCCGGGCCACACACCTACGGAAGTGTGAAATGTGGTTGATCACCACGGGCTACATGGAGGTTTACTCAAGTCCACCTGGCAACAGGGGATAGAATCACTGCTTGTGGGGAAAGGGTACACTCTCTGCAGAGATTTGGTAAAACTGTCATGACAGCCGTGCTCACGGACAAGAGCGGCTTGGGGCCAGTTCATAATTAGTCTATGGTTGGGAAACGGTGGTTAATTATGATTCAAGTACATTCATTATCATTACTTAAGTGTTGATTACTTCTTGAATTATGATATTGGTAATTGAAAGCTAAGGTTAGATTTAAGCATAGTGCTAAGCCATAATTGGTCTTCCCTTGCTTTAGCCATTCATGTCATCTCTTCACGCACTTGCTGAGTACTCTATGTACTCAAGCGTTTAATTTTCCATTAGAATATGAAGAAGAAGAAGCGGCACCGGAGGACTTCTACGTCAATCCGGAGGACTTGGTCTAGGCTGGCGACCTCACGCGCAACGGCTGCCTGTGGAGATGGAGTTACCCTTATCTATTAGTCTTCTGCTGTAGTTTGGACTTTGTTAACCTTGTTGTTGATGTAAATATTTGTGGTGTGTATTTGTAGACCTTCGGGTCGCACTGTAAAACTATTTATGTATTCGAATATGGCAATGTATGATATTTCACTTTCGTCGACGCATGTACGATTCAACTGATCCTGGCGTACATGTGATTAGCGTCTGTTCATCTTTATGATGACCGGGCGTGACAGTTCATGATTATCTCTCCCTGACTCCCTCATCTTCTGCAGCAAATCTCTTGTGAAGCTGACACCAGCAAGAAGATAACGCAGCTTCTCGAGTTTGGCAACGCCACTAGGGAGCCGCGTCACCCTTGTGTCTTCTGTGTCTAACGTCTCTAGGTATCGAAGGTTCTGCAAGGAAGACGGAAGTTTAGAAATATCCGTTCCTCGCAAGGACAGGTACCTCAAGTGTTGTAGCTGTCCTATGTGCTTGAGGTCATCATTCTTCAGATTGACGGTGTCCTCCAGGTCCAGCACTCGTAACAACCGCATTTCTGGAGAGATGAGAAATGCAGGGTACTCCCCGAAGATTGTCAATGATCTGACATGTGACAAGTCTATACCTCGCAGCTTCTCATTTCTCCTCTCCCATCCGGACACTGCTAGGTGGCGTATCTTACTCTGTGGAACCTCATAGGAGTTCTTCTCGATGATGAACAGTTGGTTCTCCTCAGTGGACTTGGACAGGATAATGTGGCGCACCATGCTATGAACCCGGCAGCGATTAGCTATAACGTCGCCAGGGTTGACGTTGGACGGCTGGATCATGCTTCTGTTAATGAGCTCCCTGTAGAAACGCTCTCCCACGTTCTGTACCGGCATGTCACGGTTCCTTGCTATGTACCCTTCCGCCATCCACCGCCTCAGCAGGCGATTACGTCGGATCTCATGGTTCTCAGGGAAGACACTGAGGTACAAGAAGATCGATTTCAGGTGATATGGCAATCCATCATAACTCGAGACGATCACCTTGGGGATGTCGCGGAGGTCAGCCTCCAGCACCGCTCCAAGATGCTCGTGCAGATTCCTCCATTCTATACTCGTTTTAGGCCTGTTGGCGAGGAGGCCTCCTATAGTAGATATGGCAAGGGGAAGCCCATAGCATCTTCTCAGGATATGTCTGGCTTGCTCCGCCATGTCCTCCGGCAAAGTGTACTCAATTGTTTTGTAGACCTACAAAATTGTGGAAGCGAAATAGATAAATGAGTGCCCTGGGAACATAAAATAGATTAGTGACAAATGGAGCAGCCAATGGCATATTTTCTAAATAAAGGACTATCTGAAAACCAATAGTCTGTTATATAGAAAAACACATTTGAGTATTTCGCACTAATCCCTTAATTAAAATGTACTACTTAAAGCACACGCTAGGAAGCAAACTACTCTCTCCGTTTTCAAATACTTGTCGCCTTCTAAGTATAAAAAAGAATAAGGAGACGACAAGTATTTGAGGATGGAGGGAGTATCATACATGATACACCATCATCCCTCCATTTATCTCTATTTCCCCTCTTGCCCAGCAGGACAGAATGGCATACGTACGTAGATGCTAAAAGGAAAACCTTGAAGATCTCTTACATTGCTGCTTCATCGAGATGGATGTTGGTGGACTGGTGGTGATGGACATTTTCCAAGCGATGCATTTCTTCGAACACTACGAGGTCGAGATCATACTGTGCGGAGGCCACCCCTCGATTGCTGCTCGCTGGCCTCCCTGGTACCTAGCCGCCGCAGCCATGTATAGTATCGCCGGTCGCCATCTCCGCTTGCTCAAGTGGGAGCCTTGGAGCCGGGAGATCTACGGCGGGGCCAGTGTCGGCTCAGGGGCATGGCCAGAGGGGCGACGGCCAATGGCCCAGCCCTGTAGGGCCCCAAACTCTATATACATATATATGTGTATTTAGTAATTGGAAAAAAATCTATATAACTCGCTCAACTATACTCTTGAGACTAATTTACTCTTCAAACTACAAAACCTGTTTCTTAGCACTCTAACCTTTCTAAAACCATCTATTTTACTCTCTTAGATGGTTTTCTTGGGTGGTTTTGTCATGTCAGACGTTTATGTGGCACTTACCCCGGTGGGACCCACATGTCATTGTGTAATTGATAAAATGGAGGCGTGGTCGGAAGAAAGGAGCTTCGGCAAGCGGGCGGTCTGCGCGGCACCACTAAGGGGACGTTGAAAGGGAGCGAGTGCGTTCCGTCAGCTCGCGATCCTTGTCGGTTCCATCAGTTTGCTGGTCGCGGCTCTTTCGCTGGTCGCAGAACCCTTCCTCCCCGGTGGATCTGCAATATTAGATGCTGTTTTGTGGAGATTGAGTATGATGGAGGCAGTGCTTTGTTTGTTCCAGCGCCAATATAAGTGCTTTACTCATTTTTTTGACTCGAGTGGTTATCACCCACACCCACTAAAGTGGGCTTCCATGCAGCACCAGGGTTCGAACATTGGTGGATGACTCGGCAGTCACTGGTTTTACCAGTGCGCTGTGAGCACCTTTGCTTGATTCATTTAAGCTCTCAATCCTGCTTGATTGGAATAAATAGAGTATTTTGTGGACTGACAAATCAACTGTCTTTAGCATTTTTTATTTATGTGTTCTGGACAATTTTTGTTTGTGATATGTTCAAGTACGCGTGAAGCAAAGAACTCTTGCAGAACAAACACTGATCGCCTGCGGACCAGGACTCCTGATAGGGGAAGGAAACGCGCGCGTCTGTATCCAGATCGTCAGGGATTGCGCTGCCAGAGATACACAGCGCCAGGGGAGGTACATGCGGCGCCAGGGAGATATGTGAGGCGTCAGGTTATGTTATTTTCTCAATTACTCAATGACACATGGGTCCCAATGGAGTATACATGCAGAGAGTGCCACCTAAGCGTTTGATATGGCAAAACCGCTTAAGAAAACCACCTAAGGGGATAAAATAGATGGTTTCAGAAAGGTTAGGATGTTAAGAAACCGGTTTTGTAATTTGGTGGATAAATTAGTCTCAGGAGTATAGTTGAAGGGGTTATGTAGACTTTTTCCTTAGTAATTTGATCTACTTGAACCTCCTTAGCCTAAACAACATACGTAGGTCCAAAACAATGGAAACAGGTAGCAGCCAACAAATGACATGTTGCTTTTATCTTTTTATTTTAATTGAATGCAACACAATCAATAGAAACACTTGTCTGCATGCGTGTTGGTCGTCTATTTTACGGTTTACCTTTCTAATTAAGTCGGACCCAGAAGGAAATATTGCATACATTTTGTATTGAGAAGAATATTTTAATACTATCCTTAAGCCAGAGCTGGTCCTATTTTTTCATCGTACATTATCAATACCTAATATCTCATCATACATTATCGTTACCATATTTACTCACCGTTATTAGAGGATTTCATTGATATCTCATTAGTCAGAACCAATAACAGAATGTTACAAGATAGCTACTCTTAGTAGTTGATTTATCTTTTAGTATTTTTACTATTATATATACTCCCTCTTTCAGTTTAAATGACATTGACATCAAATAATATGAAATCGAGTGAGTAATTTATAGGTGGAAGTACCCTCCCGTTCATTTTATCTAATGCTAGGTAGTTTAGTTTGAAGTAACTAGCATCAAATAAAATGAAAAGAAGTACTCAACCCGTTCCTAAATTTTTATCGTTTCGTAGTTCAAAATTGAAATACAAAACGATAAACTTTTGGAGATGGATAGAGTATATATTGACATACTCTCGAGGGCCCCAACGTCAACCCTGCCCTAGAGCCCTCAAAACTATAGAGCCGGCCCTGGGCGGGGCTGTCGGGCTCTAGAGCTCGTAGGCTGGAGGCTGCCTGACCCTCGACCTTCAGATAGCTAGCACGGGAGATCTACGGTGGCGCTCGGGCCGTGTAACTAGTTTTGGTTTTTTATCTTGTTAAAGTTTTTAAATTTGATAATTAATAGCAACAAATTCTAGAAATTAAGAATATGATAAATATTAAGATAGTTTGATCATTCATGACCAATCTAGTAATATTATTTTTATGTTTTTTATTTTATAATTTCTAATTTAGTGACATAAAAGGGGGATATGAAGAAGTGAGAAAATAATGTTTTTTTGGCATGTGGATGAGAGTTCAATTTGTAATCTTTTTACCTTTTTTTGCAAAAAAACCTCGTTTGTTCTCAAATAAAGCTACAAATACATACCTTTCCCGGGAATCTATTATCAATGTGAGTTCATCTATACCAACAACAGTTACAAAGTGACAAAAGGTAATGTAATGCTCCTGCCGTTTCGAAACAAATGATGCTGGTGTCATTTATTCGGAGGGAGAAAATTACTATAACATGAGTATCATAAATTTTTTATTAATAGTAAATTAATTAAAATAACCAGTAATTTTAAAATTTATAAAACTAACCCACTTATGACATGGTGTGCCACATCAGCGAATGTGTTCATGTCATGGGCGACATTCGCTGACATGTCGTGCCATATGAGTGCTGACGTGGCTGCTAACTAGATACTTTTAATCTACAAAATGAATGAGAAGAGAGGGAATTGAACTCACAACCTTAAAGTTGAAAGAGTTGTGCTCTACCAACTAGCCTGAATGACTTGATAATAAATTTGTTACTTTGTCTGTTATTATATCAGCGCCCTACCCACGTTCGATGCAAATTATAAGTTACAAATTGATGGAAAATTATTTTTGAAATTTTTTTTTTGTAAACTGGAGTTGAATTTTGAAATTTAGAATTTGAAAATCAACTAGAACTTTAAAAAAATCATTATGTCTAAATAGGTTCAAATTTAAATTTGAATTTGATAAAATTTTATGATCCAAATTGATAAATTTTCAAATTTATATTTGATTTTCCCCCGAACAGAGTTAAATTTTTAAATTTGGAATCAATTATAAATTTCACATTTTTGGAAGAAAAACAAAAAAATAAAATTGATTCCAAGTTTTAAAATGTAACGCTGTTTGGGGAAAATTTATTTTTTTAGATTCGTCAATTTAAATCTCAAATTTTCTCGTATTCAAATTTAAATTTGAACTTATTTAGACTTAATAAAATATTTAAAGTTATAATTCAATTTTAAGTTCCTATTTTCATATTTTAACTCTATTTGGGTAAAAATAAAAAAAATAAAAATTCCAACAATTTGGATCTTAAATTTTATCATATTCAAAATTTAAATGTGGACTTATTTAGTTACAATAAAATATTTGAAAGTTCTAATTTAATTTCAAATTCAAAATTTCAAAATTTAACATGGTTTAAGAAAAATAATAATTTCAAATATAAAATTTCATTAATTTGTAACTTATAATTTAAATTGAACATAAGCTAGCGCGTTGAAATAATAAAAGACAAAGAAATGTTGTTATCGTCACATTAGTTATTCAGCGCACAACTCTCGTCATGAGTTGAGCCACGTTAACATTCATGTGGTATGTCAGGCCAGTCTTTCATCCATGTCATGAATGACATTTGCTGACGTGGCGTAAAGTGAGTTAGTTTTACAAATTTTATAAATTAATGATTATTTTTATTAATTTAATATAAAAGGCATACATTAATAAAAAAATTCATGAGTATCACGCAGCGGCACAAAAGAAGATTGGAAGAGGCACCTTACGACATAAGAGATCCATGGACTCCGCATCCCCCAGTGGCTTCAGCTCGTAGATAAGCTCGCGTCCCTCTGCCACATTCCCCTCCCTCGCACAATGTCGGGCGACGTCCTCCCGCCGCGTCGTCACGATGATACGGCTTCCCCTGTCGTTCTCGAACTGGAAAACGTTCCTTACGTGGTCCCACTCCTCCTGGGTATGCAAGTCATCCACGATGATCCGGAACCGTTTGTCCCGCAGGTGAAGCTCCAGTTTTTGATCCTGCGCTACCCCGAGCTCCTTCCTCAGCCGACGCTTCAGCACTTCGAGACTGTCGAGCGGATGCGGCACGGTGACCCACGCGCCGACGTCGAACTCGTCGAGAAGCACCGGGTCATTCTGCACCATCCGCACCAGCGATGATTTCCCCATGCCGCCCATCCCCCACACCGACACCACGCGCAGCGCGCCACCGCCGTTGTTGCGGCGGAGGGGAGAAGGGAGCGCTGGGAGCGGCCTGGCCATCCCAATGGTAG
This sequence comes from Tuctoria greenei, assembly GCA_036927565.1. Classification (NCBI taxonomy): domain Eukaryota; kingdom Viridiplantae; phylum Streptophyta; class Magnoliopsida; order Poales; family Poaceae; genus Tuctoria; species Tuctoria greenei. The sequence goes on from JAYESD010000001.1 coordinate 289,430,490, forward strand.
GTACCATGTAATTGACGATCCAATGATTCAATGACAACCACAGCAATGATGATGTCCGTGTCGTTGGCACATGGCCTTCCTCTGAATCGGCCCTTGAGATGAGCTTCATCAGCTCAGTCTTCTCGCGGTGCCTGCCGATGATGTCGGACTCCTGGAACGCGAGCTCGGCTGAGTGCGCGTCGTCGTGGCCGTCAGGAAGTGCGGTGGCGGCAGCCGGCTCCTCCGCGCGGGACGCCGGGGCGTCGGCGATGTGGTACCGCTGGTTCCGCTGGTTCAGCTCCTCGACGGTGGACTTGAGGTCCCGGATTCGCGCCGCGATGCGGTGACGCTCGGCGAGGGTGCCGGGGTGCCACGAGCCGGTCCGCGACGACGAGGTCCTGGCCGCGTACAGCGCGAAGTCCAGGAGGCAGTCCTCGACGTCGTACGCGAGGTCGCGCACCTGCTTCACCCATGTCCTGACGGTGTCGGGGGGCTTGGGGCAGGCGGAAGCCACCTTGAGGAAAGCCCGCATCATCTCCAGCTCGTTGTGGATGAACTCCACCTCCCTCGGTACGCCGAGGAGGCGCGCGACCTCGTTGGCGACGGCGGACCGGGCGCTGCTCACCACGCCGTCAAGCACGGACTTCGCCAAGCTCACGGCCGTCGCCTCCATCTCTCTCTACCCCTCCCTCCCTAATGTCTAAACTAATGTCTTCACCGAGATGGACTGAGGTTGCTTCCTGTCTATATATAAAAATTTGGCAGGAACATGCATCTGCTTACCTCAACACCCGCGTTGACCTGGCTGCTTTGGCTTGCAAACGTACACCACTAATGGTAATCATTAGAAAAGAGACAAAATGATTTTCAATAGATTAATGATTTGGCGGGAACATGCATCTTCTTACCTCACCACCCGCGTTGACCTGACTGTTTCCGCTTGCAAACTTATACGTACTTCTGATGGTAATCATTAGAAAAGAAACAAAATGGTTTTCAATAGATTCTTCTCCAGTTTAGGAAGAAGAAATTCAAGGTTGTATAGTCATCGTGGCTCCCACTTTGTCATCGAAGGATAGGAAAATGACTCTAACTGTATATGGTTATTGGTGATTTGGTGGAGATGTTTCGTAACTTACTACACCTATAACCGAATGAGAACTAGTAGGTATGACTACTGACCTTCAAAGAAAAATGAAGTGCAAGTACATTGGTCCATTGGTGTACTCTTAGTGGAGTCCCACTTCCGTGAATAACAAGAGAATGCAATCACACGACCACCTCAAGGGTGTCAGGGCATGGCGAAAAATCTGCTAAATCTGACTACAACTTATCTAATGCACTACAAGCACTACAGGAATAAGTAAGGCTTAAACCGACGTAAGTAACTTAATTACGTCGACTTTCCTCTACTTACATCGGCTATTGGCCGACGTAGACTTTTGGACGTAATTAAGGTTACTTACGTCAGCCACCGACGTAAGTTACCTTAATTACGTCGGTGTTCAGAAGCCGACGTAAGTTAAGTGGCGAGATGGGCCTTGGGCTGGGCTGGAGGACTTACGTCGGCCAGAGCATGCCGACGTAAGTTAAGTGCTATAACTTACGTCGGTTGATCCAAACCGACGTAAGTTAAGTGGTTTAACTTATGTCGGTATGGCCTGACCGACGTAAGTTAAACTGGGCTAACTTACGTCGGCTTTTCCATAGCCGACGTAAGTTAAGTTTTCGAATTTTTTTTAAAAACAGAAACTGACTACCTCGCTCGATGACGAGAACACAGAACAGTACACAGATATACAGAACACTATACAGACACAAAACAGTTGCAAATTAAGTTCCAAAACATCAAAAACAACAAAACATCCACCAGGCTACACGCTAGCTCCTTCACTGCCTCCGGGATCTTCTCGGCGTGTTTCCGAACCCTGGAAAAGAAATATAGTCACTATAAGCATCAATGTCAACTCAATGATAACATTAGAGTCCAAAAACATCAGTGATAATGTTAGAGTTGGATTGCTTCACATTAAGTCATAACCTGGGCTATCACAGAAGGTTTCAAGAGGTTAGTGGTCTTTGATATTTTTTGACAGTCATGCTACATTACCTCTTGAAACCATATGTGATAGCCAGGTGCATGACTTAAAGTGAAGCAATTCAACTCTAACATTATGTTATTACCCACCAAAAGCTTGATTACACTTAACTTCCTCAGCACTATAGGAATCAATATCTGACAAGTCATCAAGATCTACCTCTATGTTCTACCTCCTTATCTCTCTATGTAAAATACTAAAATGGATACAACAATATTAAAGAGAGAGTTTATCACCTGCTCCGGTGTCTACACGCTAGCCCATCCACTGCCTCCGGGATCTCGACGCGTTCCGGAACCCTGCAAAAGAATCATAATTAGGATAAATTAGAAGTCCATAATTAGAACAGGCTAAAGCTAAAACTCACAATAACAGGGTGTACAGAAAACAAAAAGAGGGATAAATAATATTACCTGCTCCGGTGTCTGCTGCAGCGGAAGCGTAGGAATCTCGATGTCCTGACCGCTGTGTCGAGCAAGGGCCTGCCATTGCAAGATATTAGAAGATATATGTTATTGAAGTGCTGTGAAATTTAACTACGGTACTATCGGTACCCTAGAAACTGTACACCCCTTGAGGTTACAAAGATCTCAAAGGAAAGTCATCTACTTGGTTTGAAGACCCTCGGAGGCCCACATATCAGCATAACCAGACCCGCTTCTCCAACATGGTTAATCCCTGGGTCGCCACGTGTACTACCAAACCGGAGCTACCACCCACAAGGGGGAAGCTCCGGGCCATGTACCAAAACGGCACCTCCGGACTTAACCCCAGACCGAGAGAAGCTCCGGACCTAACACGTGTCAGGTAGCCCCGGAGCTATCTGTTTCCCACAGCAAGCTCCGGAGCTGCCACGTGTCCGATCGTCGGATCTTCAGCTTCTAACCTCCGGAAGACCCCGCAACGGCTCCGGATCTTCAAAGGAGAGCCAAGGACTTCAAGACCCGATTAAGTGTCATTAATGCCATATTAATGACACTTAAACGAACGATCTTAACACCAGTAACGGTGCTGTCAAAACCCGTTACATGATCATTAAGAGCAATTAAACGTGTATCAATACTAGTAACCGCCGGGGCCACATGTTGGGCCAGGCTAACTTGTAACGGCCTGCCCTTGTACTATAAAAGGACAGGCCGACGATACACACAGAAGAGACGGACACACGCGCCTCATACGCTCATCACAAGCTCATACTGCTAATACAACACTAACACACCCGTGGAGTAGGGTATTACACTCAGGCGGCCTGAACCACGTAAATTCTTGTGTCTCATGTGTCAATTCTTATTCACCTTCTTGAATCTCCGCGCGCCCACACCGAACATCTAACTCCCCTATCACTTTAGTAGTGTAGGGAGATCTGTCGGTTCCAAACCGCTGACAGTTGGCGCGCCAGGTAGGGGCGCTTGAGATTTTGAGAATGGTGAACTCGGCTGCTGGATCATCCAACGGTCAACCTGCTGCTCAGGCTGTTGGGGGCAATCCCTCCAATAGGCAGCCACCAGCAGGAGCCTCAGCACCAGCAGGAGTCACAATCCCACCACCACCATCTCCTCCAGCAAATCGTGCTGGGCAACGTGATGGTGTGCCGGCGTCGATTACTGCGTCGGCAAATCATGACAACCCGGAACACGCGTTACATGCAGCGCGTGCTCTTCTCCAACGTCCACCGCCTCCGGATGCATCTAGGGATGCACTGGAGCAGTGGAGGGCCGATGTGGAGCATTTGGTTGCAACAGCAGCCGAACGCCTCAGCAACCAGGGTCCTCCTCCTTCAGGACGAGCCCCGTCGCAGTGGCGGACTTTGTCTGGTAGACTTGGTCCGCATGTCTCCAATAGCAGGAGACGTGTTGCGTCCCAACAAGTGACATCATTGCCCTCCGGGGCACGACGTACTCACACGGTATCCAGGCTTTCGACTCACGACCTCCGGCGGAGCTTGATCGCCGTTACCGCCAGCAGGACGGCCGAGTCCATATTGAGCGTGCCCGTGAAAGACGGGAAGCTCAGGACCTTTCTACTCTTGAAGGAGTAGGAGGAGGCTGTTCAGCCCTGGCCATGCACCTGCGCATGGTTAGATGGCCACAGAAGTTCCGGCCTCACCTGCCGGAAAAGTTTGACGGGACTGTCAATCCCGCCGAATTTCTTCAGATATACTCCACTGCAATCTTGGCAGCTGGAGGAAACGAGGCCGTGATGGCCAATTATTTTCTAGGGGCCTTAACTGGGACCGCCAGGTCCTGGTTTATGAGCCTTCCACCCAACTCTATCAACAGTTGGGAGGAGCTGTGCTGTCAATTCACTGCCAAATTCGGGAGTTCATACACCCGACCAGGCACTGAACTAGACCTTTTTGCGGTTGTGCAAAAAGGGGGAGAATCCTTGCGGTCATTCATCCAGAGGTTCTCTCAAGTACGAAACACTATCCCTTCTATCTCTAGCGCCTCTGTCATTGTGGCATTCAGACAGGATGTACGGGACAAGAAGATATTGGAGAAGCTGGCGATCAAGGAGATCACCAGCGTCACAGAACTCTTCAGCTTGGCAGATAAATGTGCCAAAGCAGCGGAGGACCGTGAAATGCACTCCAAACCAGCCTCGGAGGATCACAAGAAATCCTCCAAAGAAGAAGTCGCTACCTCCGGGGGTGGCAAGAAGAAAAAGAAGACCAACGGCAAGAAAAAGCCGTCGTTTGGCACATCCAACGTTGCAGCTGCTGCAACTCCCGGTGGCCGGGGGCCACGCCCCGAGAAGCGACCTCGACCGTCTTCTGAAGACGGTGGCAAACCCAAAGTGTGGTGTCCCATTCACAAAACGGGCAGCCACAGTTTGGAAGACTGCCGGGAGGTCCAAAACCTTGCCGAGCGCTACAACAAGCGCCGGGAAGAATCTCCTTTCCGACAGAGGGAAGGAAAGCAAAAGGTCGACGAAGCTCCGGCAGAAGAGGAGTTAGGGTTTCAGGATCCCAAAAAGGTCCTGAAGGCCATTTATACCTCAGTCGACGATGGTTCTGACGTCTCTAACAACGAGCGTCGGAAGACCATGAACACCATTTTTGGTGGATCATGGGATATCACCTCTCGTCGCGTCATCAAGACTATGCGACGGGATATGGCCGCTGTAGCCCCTACAGTCAGGCCGGAACCTCATCGAAAGTGGATGGACACCTCCATCACTTTTGATGCTTCTGATTGCCCGCGGAGCATGGTTGGAGCAGGTCAGTTACCTTTGATGGTATCTCCTACCATCAATAACATCCAGCTCCACCATGTCATGGTAGACGGAGGTTTGGGGCTTAACCTCATTAGCTTCGAAGCTTTCACTAAGCTTCATCTCCGACCTTCGGATCTCCATCCCTCTCGACCTTTCTCCGGAGTAGGTCCGGGGGCCATTACCCCACTCGGAGCTATTACTCTCCCCGTTACCTTCGGGACCCGGGAGAAATATCGCACCGAGAAGTTGGTCTTCGACGTCGCTCAGATCAACTTACTGTTCAATGCCATCTTGGGTAGACCTGCCCTGTACAAATTCATGGCAGCTGCTCATTATGGATATCTGGTGTTGAAGATGCCAACACCAGTAGGCGTTCTCTGGATCCGCGGAGATCGTACTGCCGGAGTAACTGCACTGGAAGAACTCTATGCGCTCACCACAGCGCAAGAGGAGGAATCCAGGCAGGAGCAAGCTCCAAAACCCCCAAGCATTCGCCAACGAGGCTCGACTTCTGCACCTCGAGTGCAGCCAAGCGGCGACACCGACATTCCCGTCAAAGTCGTCCAAATTGGTTCCGATGCCGCTCAAACCACCCGTATATCGGGAGGATTGAACGACAAATAGGAACTCGCGCTCATCACTTTCCTCCGGGCTAATGTCGACGTGTTTGCTTGGCAACCATCACAAATGCCTGGGATTCCCAGGGAAGTGATTGAGCACAATCTGAAGATCTACCCCGATGCTCGGCCTGTGCATCAGAAGCCTCGGAAGCAATCCGTAGAGCGACAGAACTTCATCCGACAAGAAGTAAAGAAGTTGCTCGAAGCTGGATTCATCCGAGAAGTCTTCCATCCAAAATGGCTGGCAAACCCAGTCGTTGTGCCCAAGGCCGGCGGGAAGCTTCGGATGTGCATTGACTACACCACACTAAATAAGGCATGTCCAAAAGATCCATTCCCACTACCTAGAATAGATCAGATAGTGGATTCCACCTCCGGGTGTGAATTACTGTGTTTCCTAGATGCATATTCCGGATATCATCAAATCAGGATGTCTAGGGAAGATGAAGAGCATACTTCATTCATCACAGTAGATGGATTGTATTGTTACACAGCCATGCCCTTTGGTCTCAAGAATGCAGCTTCAACTTTTGTACGAGCTATGTACAAAACTTTTGAAGAACTTATTAGAGACATAGTGGAAGAGTACGTCAATGACATCGTGGTCAAGGTCAGGAACCAGGAGTCACTCCTTGACACCTTGTAGGCTGTCTTCGACAAGCTGCGGGCCACCCGCACAAAGCTAAACCCAGACAAGTGTGTCTTCGGGGTTAGCTCCGGAAAACTTCTTGGTTTCCTGGTAAGTCACCGGGGCATAGAAGCTAATCCGGCGAAGATTAAGGCCATTGAAGACATGCGGCCACCAACCCGCATCAAGGACATCCAAAAATTAACTGGATGTCTAGCAGCCCTTAGCCGGTTCATCTCAAGACTGGCGGAACGGGCACTCCCCTTCTTCAAGTTATTGAGGAAGTCCGGACCATTCCAATGGTCCGAAGAAGCAGAAAAGGCATTCCAGGAGCTGAAACAGTTCCTCACCACCCTACCGATTCTGGTAGCTCCGAGCCCTGGTGAGCCTTTATTGCTTTATATTTCAGCTACTGACGAAGTCGTCAGTATGGTTCTGGTTGCGGAGAGACCAGAACTACCCCACACTCAGGAATCCAGACCCCTTCGGGAGGGTCCGGAGGTTCCTAAAAGCGAGTCTGGGTCCCAGCTCTCAGATTCGAATCCACAAGAAGTCGCTTCAAGAGACCTAGACCCCTTCGGGAGGGTCCAGGTCATTTCTGAGGAAGCTCCGGGTTCCTCCAGCCAGAACCCAGAGGTCCCTGAAGAAAATCCGTACTCCCCCGAGAAGATCCAGGTCAGCGAAGAGGAAGCTCCGGACCCCTCCGGGAGGGTCCAGACCATTCAGCGCCCAATGTACTTCATTAGTGAAGTACTACATGATGCCAAGACTTGATACCTAGAGGTGCATAAGCTGCTCTATGCAGTTCTTATTGCCTCCAGGAAGCTTCGCCATTACTTCCAAGCTCACAAAGTCTCAGTGGTGACCTCTTACCCACTTCGAGCAATTTTGCATAATCCCAATTCAACTAGGAATATTGCAAAATGGGCAGCGGAATTGGCTGAATTTGATCTTGAATTTATTTCAAGGCAAGCAGTCAAGAGTCAAGCATTGGCAGATTTTGTGGCAGAATGGACTCCCTCTCCATCAAACCCTGGGGACCACAGTGAGCAGAAGACGGAGCATCAAGCTCCGACTTTCACCGAGCCTCACTGGACCCTCTACTTCGACGGCTCCATGTAGAAGCAGGGGGCCGGAGCTGGAATCCTTCTCCTTGCACCGACTGGGGAGAAGGTGAAATACATGGTACACCTTGACTTCAAGGCAACCAACATCATGGCAGAGTATGAAGCACTCATCTACGGACTAAAGGTGGCACTGTCATATGGTGTCAAGCAATTGCTGGTCAAGGGAGATTCACAGCTCATCATTAAGAAGGTGAAGGGTGAATGCTCCTGCAATAATCTCCAGCTAGCTGCTTACCTCCTTGAAGTCCATAGGCTTCAGAAGGACTTTGAAGTCCTAGAACTCCACCATGTTCAGCGTGCCCATAACACTGAAGCTGACGAACTCTCGACCAAAGCGTCAACCGGAGCTCCGACACCTGACGGAATCTTTGTTCGGAGGTTGTCAAAGCCAACAGCTCAGCCTGCCGAATTGAGCGAAGGGGGCGAGATCAGCATTCCGAAGCTGACGGTCCCGATGGCCCTGTTACCATGGCAGCCATCAAGGGTCGTAGGTGCTGCCGGGAGCTCCGAGCAACCCAGCACGCAAGACTCAAAAGCTCAAGCTAGTTCCGATGCATGGATCTCGAAGATCCGGAGCTACTTGAAAGACAACATCCTTCCTGACGACGATGTATCCGCTGACCGGGTAGTCAGATTGGCTAAAAGATACACGCTGGTAGAAGGGGATCTCTACCGGCGCGGTGCCAATGGCATCCTAATGCGGTGCATCACAAGGGAAGAAGGCTGCGAAGTTCTCACAGAAATCCATGGAGGCGAGTGTGGGAACCACGCATCTTCCCGCATGCTAGTCGGTAAAGCCTTTCGACATGGCTTCTACTGGCCTACAGCGCTCCTGGATGCAACTGAGCTGGTGAAGAAATGTGAAGCATGCCAATTTCATGCGAAGCAAATTCACACACCAGCTCAGCCCTTACAAATGATACATCCTACATGGCCCTTCGCTGTGTGGTGGATGGACATCTTGGGACTTTTCCCAAGAGCCGTCGGAGGTTACAAGTTCCTGTATGTCGCCATTGACAAGTTCACCAAGTGGCCGGAAGCAACTCCAGTTGTGACAATCAACAAGCAATCTGCTATCAACTTTTTGCAGTCCATTGTATGTAGATTTGCAGTCCCAAACAAAATCATCACTGATAATGGGACTCAATTTACAAGCTCAGCATTCCAAGGATATTGCGAAGACCTCGGCATACAAGTTTGCTACGCCTCTGTAGCTCACCCAGCCAGCAATGGCCAAGCCGAGAGAGCAAATGCTGAAATCCTTAAAGGACTCAAAACGCGCACCTATGAGCGCTTGAAAAAACATGGAGCCAACTGGATCGAAGAGCTTCCGCCCACTTTATGGGCCAACGGGACATCTCAAAACCGGTCAACTGGAGAGACACCCTTCTTCCTGGTGTACGGAGCTGAAGCAATCCTTCCTCCGGAAATCACCTTGGGTTCACTCTGGGTCCGAACCTTCGACGAAGCCGCGCAGGACCAGCTCCAGCGTGAAGACCTAGACCTCCTTGAGGAGGGAAGGTGCCAAGCAGCTGTTCGGAATGCCCGATATCGCCAAGCTCTACGGCCTTATCACCAGCGGCATGTACACAACCGACAACTCGAGGAAGGCGATCTGGTGCTACGAAGAATACTATCCAGAGAAGGGTTAAACAAACTCTCCCCCGGCTGGGAGGGGCCCTTCCGAGTGATTAAAGTATCCCGTCCCGGAAGCGTTCGCTTGGCTACTGAGGATGGGACACCTCTCCCAAATCCTTGGAACATCGAGCACCTCCGTAAGTTCTACACTTAATACCACGGAGGTGAGTCTTGAGTAACTTGAGATGTATGTTATAGAGTCATTGTACAGAGTCGGGTAGTTCCTCCGGGAGAGCCGCCGGTTTATATACGATTCGAGTTGTATTGTCAGTTCTTTTGGATTGAAATATCGTTCATGGCCAACTCGTCTGAAAGCCGCCAAGCCAATCTAGGGCTGGAGTGTGCTATCGACTTAGCCTGGTCAAGCACCCTAAGTACGCCACTCTACCTACACCCCGGCAGGCCGAAGTAAGGCGGGTCCATGGACAATTGAATCTAGAAGAAAAGACAACGCATTCGGCTGTATCTAAAATCGCGTTTGACTTAAAGTCTTCTTGAGAATCGTAAGCCGCGACGAAATTATAGACAAGGAACAAATTTTACTATTTTTCTTGGCTTAAGTGTGCAGGAAAAATAAAGTCTACGTTGATGGAGGAAAGCCGGAGCTAAATAAGCTCGAATCCCCTAAGGGGGCCAGCCGTCGACGCTAAATAAAAGATGGTGAGAAGACCCCGCAAATGGAGTCTACTGCCAACAAACTAAGTGTTGGCAAAGGTCATTGCCGGAGCTACTCATCTCCGACACCCCGGAGGCAATGCCGGAGCTTCTAAGCTCCGACAACCTCAGGGGGCCTTCACTATCGAAGACTTCGGACCTAAATTCTATAAGTTCGGAGCAAATGAGTCTTCAACAAAACACAATATCCTTTTGGTACATGTTCACAATCAAATTGTGTGCATCTACCAGGGGGCCAAGTGAAGATAAAAGTGTTGAAGACAAAAAGTGAAATTCGCAAAATTTGGGGATTTCATTTATCTGGAGACAAGAGATTACATCTGGAGACAAGGGATTACAAAATTGAGGAAGAAGAAGAAAATACAAGTGAGAATTACAGATATGGTCCTAGACCCTATGGAATAATTGGGCGACCTTCTGGGCAACCTCCGATACGCTGGCTCGGGTAGCTTCGCCTTCTCCTTCGACGGGGCCTTCAAGCACCGGGTCCAGAGGAAATTGGGAGTTCCGGCTGGAGTAGCACGTCAGCACATACTCTACGACTTTCTTCGCCAGGGATTGCCCCTCAAACTCCAGTTGGTCCGCGATGACATCGCCCACCTTGGAGAGCTTGCTACCTGCTGCGCTCAACGCCTGCAGCGCTAGGTCCGGCTCCGGCTCTGGATCATCCGAGCGCACGGGGCTGAAACCCATCGGTGTCAGCGCGTCATTGGCCTTGCCCAGGAACTCCCAAATCTGTAGGGATTCCGCAGTCCTCAAGCCCTTCATCTCTTCCAGGGATCTCCTGGCCGTCGTCAGTTCGGAATTCTCACGGGCGAGGCGCTCAACTTCTTTGGCGTTTTGCTGAATCTTTTCAGCAACCCGCCTTTCGAGTTTTCCAAGCTCCTCCTCTCGGAGGTGGATCTTGTTCCGGCGGTCAACCAGGTCCTTCTCCCTACCCCTCACTTTCTTCTCCCGGGCAGCAAGGGCACACTCTTGTTCGTAGAGTTCCTGCCCTCGCACCCAGGTCTTCTCCTCTTCCTCTTGGCAGCGCTCTTCCAATTTCTTAGCGCGCTCCTCGAGGCCCTTGTCAGCCAGAGCTACTTTCTCGGCGAGCTCCTCTTCCCTCCTCAGGACATCATCCCGCAGCTCAAGGAGTTTCCGCTCTTCATCCTCGAGCCGCTTCTCCCTCTCTTCAAGTGCCTCTCGGCGCTTGATGAGTGCAGTGTTAATGGCCCCAAGCCTTTCGTGGCGTTCCTCGGCCGCATTGTTGGCTGCTTTGGCCTGATTGTAAATCTCCTAGGATTGAGCGTCGAGGGCCCGAGTCATACTCTCCCTGTCATCCAGCAACTTTCCCCAGTACTCCAGCCGGATCTTCTCCCGTTTGATCCACTCCTTGTCATCCGCTAGCCTCGACTGCGCCAGCTTGTTCTTGAAGTAGAGCCGATTACGCCACCGCCTAAGGGTTTGGCGCTCCTCTTCAAGAGCCTTGCTGTCGTGGAAGAAGGCCAGTTGGACTTGACGCAGACTGGAACATGCGTTGTCAATGGACAGCGACAACGGGATTGGTTCCAGACCTGCTGGGGTCTCCTCCGCTGGTTCCAGCGGGTCTTCGGATACAAAAATTGGGTCCCACTCTACAAGATTGGTCCCCTGGGTCTCCATGGCTCTAGGGCCGTCCTCCGGGATGGCCTCAGTCGCCATCGACGAAGGCCCCGCCGCCAAATCTTCGTTCACCCCCTCAGGCTGGGGACCAGCGACTTCGCTGGGGCACTCCGGCTCGGCCGCAGGTACCCCCGACGTCGTCGCTTCCAGAGCAGGAGCCGCTACTGGCTCCGGTCTGGGCACCTCTTCCGATGGGGGATCAAGCTCCATCACCTCTTCAACAACCGGCTCAGAAGACAGAAGATCTTCAACTTCGACCGGCCTTGTGACCGGAGCTCCAACAATGACCGGCTCAGCAGCCGGTGCTTCGGAGGTAGCCGGCCCAACTGCCGGAACTACCTCGGTTTCTAGCTCGCATGCCGGGGCTTCAGCCACCTCCGGCTCAACCGCAGGGGCTTCGACACTTTCCGGCTCAGAGGCCGGGATTACTACTTCCTCCAGCTCAACAGCCGGAGCTTCCATCATTGCAGCACCAGGACCCGGAGCTTCAACCTCCGAGATAGGTGCCGCTGGCGCATCTTCACTCCCGTGGTCTGGCGCTCCCACGAGAACTTCTAGGGATGAGTCGAGGTCCATGACCACGACAGCCGGCGCTGGAGCTATCGCAGCTTCAGCCACCACTTGGGGCGGCACCGGGACAGGAGCAGAAGCTCCCACCCTCACGGTCTCCGACACTGTGGCTGAGGGTGGAGCCTCACTCCCCTTCTTGGGGACGCTGCAGATGATGAACGAAGAAAATTAACAAATAGTTGCTACAATTAAAATAATTTTCCAAGGTAGAGATTAGAAATTACCTTGGGAGGCTTCCGCACCAGCTTGCGCGGAACCTTTTTCCCGGGCATTCTGGGCTGGCCATAGTCGGCGTAGAAGCTCCGGAAGGCCCCCCGGAACTTGTCGCGGCCACGGGCGTTTCTCGGGTTGAGGCTCTCCTCGATCGGGAAGAACCCCCGGACCTGGAGGCCTCCACCGGCCGAGGTGCTGGAGTCGTGCGCCCGGAGCTAACACCCCGGGAGGATCCCACCGCGGGAACAGACGCGCTCCGGGAGGACCCCACTGCAGGAACGGTCTCGTTCCGGGAGGACGCCATTACGAGGACAGTCGCCACGGTGGTAGAAGACCTTCCCCTCCGGGGAGAAGTAACCGAGGCGGAAGTAGCGGGCCTGATGGACCTTCGGTCGGCATGCTGCAGCTTCCTCTTCCGGCTCTCTGGTTCATCAGCCAGCTCCTTGCCCTTGCCGACGACCTCGACCCTTGGCTTTGGGGCAGGGACGGAGCCATCTTCGGGCATTCCGGGGATCGCCACCCGGGTGGTTGATCTTCTCTCGACGACACCAAGGTCGTCAAGTACGGGCATCTTTCGCCGGAGCTCCCTGCTGAACTCCACTTCCACGTTTAGAGGGAGGAAGGCCGACGGGGGAGTCAAGTCATCACCATCGACGTCGATGCCGTGCTGGAATTTATTGAGGTGGAACTCCAAGGTTTTCCCCACCATGTTGGACTTCAACCCGGTCTCAACCCGGTCTACGTCCATCACGCTGTTGAGGGCCCAAGCGAGTTTCTCCCTCCTCTTCAGCGGCGCCCACCTGTTGACCAGGAAATTGCAAAATACCGCCTGAGGAGTCAATCCTCCCTCCACGCATTGGCGGATCCTGGTCAAAGCAGGGTTAAAAGCTTCCCCCAGCACCGGAGCTTCACTCCAGATCGTCGTGTCGATGCCGGGCAGACTATCGGGCAGCTCCAGCCTCTCGTGCTCCTCCACCCTGACGGCTATCCAGTCTTTCTTCCACTCATCCCTCTTCCCAGAAGGAAACGACCGGAGGTACTTGAATGGTCACTTCTTGCGCTTCACGAAGTAGTAGAAGCCAAGGTACTTATTGCTCCGGCTGGTGGTGTGGACGGTGAAGAAGGTCCGGAAGAGTTCAATGCAGGGGGGATGCCCACCCACATCTCATAGAAGTGGACAAAGATAGACACGAGGAGAATGGAGTGAGGGCCAAGGTGGTATAACTGCAGACCATAGAAGTCTAGCAGCATCAAGAAAAAGGAAGAAAAAGGCGGGATCAACCCCACCATGGCGTACGAGGAAAAGTACACCATTTCGCTGGAGTGCTCCTTCTCGAAGGGGAGCTCTCCGCCGGCACGGACTGAGCGGTTGAAGAAGTCCGAGGACCACCCCATGAGGGCCCGGACCTTCTTCAAATCGCCGTCGGTCTTCAAACGACTCTCGCGGAGACCCAACTCCGTCGCTGCACGGCTAGGCAAGAGAAGAAGAGCGAAGCACGAGTTGGGAGTTTGAGCGCAAGATCAGATGAGAGGCGTAAAGAACTCCCGACGGTGCGTGCTTCCCTTCTTAAGTAAGCCCTCGCAACGCTTGGATGGAAACGCAAGGAAATCGAAGATACCATTCAAAAATTTCACCCTGCCGATGACAAGAGGGCCCGGGACCACCCCGACGATCAAGTCGAGGCTCTTACCCAGGCGAACGGTTGTCATCACGAGGCGGGAAACCCAAAGGCGGCGGCCTGACAAGGCGCGCGGAACCGATACGGTTTTCGTATCGGGAACCGGCGACCTTCAATTGCGTGAGATCCGCACGTCAAAGATCTCATCTGCCGCACGAGGTGCGCCACGCGGCGGGGATCTAACTATAAATCCCTGCCAACGGCACCTTCAAAGACCCTTGAAGACTCAGTTCAAGAGTCGCGAGGATGGACCCACCTCCGGCGGAATGACTTCACCCCAGTGATCTTCCCCGGAGGTAGGTCCAGGGGGCCACTGTCGGTACCCTAGAAACCGTACACCCCTTGAGGTTACAAAGATCTCAAAGCGAAGTCATCTACTTGGTTTGAAGACCCTCGGAGGCCCACATGTCAGACATAACCGGACCCGCTTCTCCAACATGGTTAATCCCTGGGTCGCCACGTGTACTACCAAACCGGAGCTACCACCCACAAGGGGGAAGCTCCGGGCCATGTACCGAAACGGCACCTCCGGACTTAACCCCAGACCGAGAGAAGCTCTGGACCTGACACGTGTCAGGTAGCCCCGGAGCTATCTGTTTCCCACAGCAAGCTCCGGAGCTGCCACGTGTCCGATCGTTGGATCTTCAGCTTCTAACCTCCGGAAGACCCCGCAATGGCTCCGGATCTTCAAAGGAGAGCCAAGGACTTCAAGACCCGATTAAGTGTCATTAATGCCATATTAATGACACTTAAACGGACGATCTTAACACTAGTAACGGTGCTGTAAAAACTCGTTACAGGATCATTAAGAGCAATTAAACGTGTATCAATACTAGTAACCGCCGGGGCCACATGTCGGGCCAGGCTAACCTGTAACGGCCTGCCCTTGTACTATAAAAGGACAGGCTGATGATACACACAGGAGAGACGGACACACGCGCCTCATACGCTCATCACAAGCTCATACTGCTAATACAACACTAACACACCCGTGGAGTAGGGTATTACACTCAGGCGGCCCGAACCACGTAAATTCTTGTGTCTCCTGTGTCAATTCTTATTCACCTTCTTGAATCTCCGCGCGCCCACACCGAACATCAAACTCCCCTATCACTTTAGTAGTGTAGGGAGATCTGCCGGTTCCAAACCGCCGACAGGTACTTTAAATTACTTACTGCCACCGCTGCTTGCATTTGGGCCATCATTAAGGCCGTCCTCTGCTGCTCCTCCCTTGCCTCCGCTCTCGTCCTCTCCAACTCTGCCTGAGTTTGTGTCAGCGCCTCCCTCATGGCCTGGAGCTCCAGCTGGGTCTGCGAGAGACGACCACTGGTCCCAACGGTCGAATCCTGCGATGATGAAGCGCCTCTCAAAGGTCGCGTCGACCTCGAGTCGACAACTCCATCAAAAATGGCAAACCTGCAAAAGAATGAAAACACTAAGTAGAAGAATATTAATTGAAAAAAAAAATGAAACACACGAAGAACTCACCATCCGTGGGCCTTCCCGCCTCCGCTTGCGTACGCGGCTTGGGGGTCGATCGGCGCGCTTTCCCAATCGTAATCCGCACCGTGTATCTTCGCGACCTCCTGCGCGTACTTTGTCCACGAAACAAATAAATCTTGTAAGCATGTCAATAATAGTATTAGTTATAATGAAATTGATGAATATCGATCACTTACCAGTCGGTCGGCTGCGACCTGACTACACTGCCCTGGCTGAGAAGGGTCACTTCCCTTGTGACCTCTCTTCCAAACCTGGGTCGGGGTCGGCTCATGTGTTTAGCCAAACGCAAGTAGCCGTCGCCGCCATAGTTGTGCTTGCCCTCAGACCCCATGCGACACTGTCTAGCCTTCGTGGACTTGTTGATGAAAGTGTCGCTAGCCCAGTACCGACAGAGAGCTAAGTACGCCTCGATGTTACCCTGTAACCAGGAAATACTAACATGCACATATTTCATTTTTCATCAATGCAGTTAACATACGTAGATATTGTAAATATTTAACAATATTAAAAACTTACCTCCGCGTACTGCTCCTCTGTCAAGTAGGAGTCCGAGTCCTTCCTAAATACACCCCTTTGATGCTCCTGCTCCTGCTCCCGGGGGTGCCGCTTGTAGTACGCGTTGACGGCCTGAATCCGGGCGTACGACAACGCCGCCGTCGTGAGCTTCCGAGCGTTGTAATGGAACACGTGTCTCGCGTGGTCCTCCATGCCCGGTTCCTCTACTTGGTACCTCAGCTTTAAGCAAACAAATATTTAAGTGATATGCAATTAAGAATTCAAACGAGTTGAAAAAATGAAACAGTTAAACTTACCATAAAATCGTGCCACACGGCTCCCTGAACCGTGTCGTGCACCGGGTGAGAGACCTGAGCGTAGTCATCCCACGACAGGGCAGGAAAACCGTCAATTACACCAGGGTAGTGCAACTTGATGATAGCACCGAGGACACTGTTAACCTGCCTATGGTGCTTCTCGGCCCCCGTGAACGAAAAGTCGTACCAACATCTACAAAATATATTAAATCATTAAGTAAAGGAAAACAACATCTAATATTTAATATACTATATACAGTATTTATACCTGTCTCCAACAGGACGGATCGTGGTCCGCTGAGTAGTAACCGGAGGATGAGCCGCAAAGTGGGTCCTCCTCGTCCGTCGCCTCTGCTGCGACGCTGCCACGTCCTGTGACCCTGAAGGCTCTGCAGAACCCCCGGAGCCTCCAGGAAGGCTAGCCGGCTGCCCAGGGAGGCTAGCGCTAGCCGGCTCCGAAGGGAGGCTAGCGCTAGAGGGCTCCTGTAGTGGCCCCCTAGCCTCTGAGTCGGGCTCCTGTAGCGGCCCCCTAGCCTCTGACTCTGACTCTGACTCATAAGTCTCTGAGTCAGACTGCACAAAAGGAAAAAATTAACAATTAATAATTAATAACAATTGCAATTTCAAAAATAACTTTATTGTAACTAAAATTTACCTCTGTCCGCTGAAAGCCCACGACAGCTGAGGGTGGAGCGTGTGCCAGAAAGAGCTCACGTCGGCTACAAAGGAACGAGCTCCCTGAGCAAGGGTCTGCTGGTGGCTCAAACCCTCTCACTGGCTTCCCCTTCCCCTTCCCCTTCCCCTTCCCCTTTGACGACATCCTGTTGCAAGGAATAAATGATTAATATGCAAAGATAATATACAAAATTAATGTTAAATTAGTGAATAAAACGTTACTTCAAAATTCATCAACATCACGATCATGCACCCTACTCCTTAAACCAGCCCATCGATCTTCTTCTTCCGCATATCGTTTTCGTTTGTGCAAATCATCGATATCTTCAGTTTCTGATTCTGATTCTGTTTCCGCTTCTGTGCCAGCCTCGATATCTTGAGGGTCTCCAACTAAGTTATCGAGTCCTACACCGGGCTCGACTGAGAAGGAGTCTGGCAACTCTTCCTCTTGGTAGACACAATCAACCTCAGCTTCGTCGTGGTAATCATCATCTCCTGGAGCATATAACCACTCACGAGGATTCACCTTATGTACCACCCACCAAGCTTTGAATTTATTGCATGGATAAGGTAGATAGTACACTTGCTCTACTTGGTGTGCAAGAACTAATGAATCGAGTCCTTTCAACCGTTCCTTGTGTTTTACTTCGACCATGCCAAATTCATTTACTCGAATTCCACGAATGGAATCAAACCATTCGCAGTCGAAGAATACTGCTCGAATTGGCTTGTTTGCGACAAAATGAATTCAAGGATTTTTTTAATAATCCCGTAGTACTGCGTTTCATGATCTTGCGAATCGATTGCCCTCAGCACAACCCCGGTATTACATGTTGTCGTGAGAGGATGAAGAGATTCAAATTGAGTTGTACGGAATCGAAAGCCGTTGACGTCATATCGAACATAGCTTCTAACATTAACCACTCCACGGGATAGTTGTCGCAAATCTTCATGGACGTTGGCATCTTTTTGGCACTGTGCAAGATATGGAGTTATTAGAAAACGTAAGCATTCTTAAGTTATAAGAAAACATTGTTAACATTGATTAGTTATCGAGAAAACGTTACATGATCTCGAAACCAGGAGAGAAAATTAGATCCCCCGTTTATTCCTTCCCGTCGAATATGTTCTATTTGCTTCCTCGTGGGTTGATGTCTATGTCTCCAATTTTGCTTGTCGAACATACTACACGACAAAGAGAACCTTTTAGAATACATGTGTCGGAAAAGATGGTGAAAAGCATAAGTGTAGGAGAAACACTTACTTGAAATATTCATTCATTTCTTCCATATTAGCGTACATGTAGAAGAATGCAGCACGCCTTTCTTTTTCGCTAACATCATACGAAGTGTAACTACCAACAGTAGTGCCTCTTGTTGCAAAAATGGAGAGATCGCTACAAGGAGGTTGCTCATCTATATTGTATTGCATTACCGAAGTATTAACATTGTTTTCCTCTGCGAAGTAAACACTTGAGAAGTATCCTACTTCCTTAATAGTAAAAGCTTCGGCGATGCAACCTTCAACCCTTGCCCTGTTACCAACCATTGGTTTCAGATATCTAAGTGATCTTTCAATATGATACATCCACCTATATTGCACGGGACCGCCCACTTTCGCTTCAAATGGAAGATGAATTAAGAGATGTTGCATTGGATTGAAAAATCCTGGAGGAAATTTTTTTTCCATCTTACACAAAAGTACCGGAACCTCCTTTTCCAATTTAGTCATCATCTATAGCGTGATTTCTTTAGCACAGAGTTGCCTATAGAAGTGGCTAAGCTCGGCTAACACCTTCCACACTGCATCATCAAAATAGCCTCGAAACATAACAGGCAGAAGTCTTTCCATGATTATGTGATAATCATGACTCTTCAACCCAATGAGCTTTCCCGTTTTCACATTCACGGCTCGTCTCAGACTAGCTGTGTAACCATTTGGGAATTTCAACCTTTGTAACCATTCGAGAACTTCTTTTTTCTCTTTAGGTCGAAGACAGAAAGGAGTGCGTGGTTTACCACCATTTTTGGAGAGCTCTAGAGTTTGACGGTTACAAAGCTCGGCTAGATCCTTTCGAGCCTTTAAATTGTCTTTTGTTTTGCCCGTAATGTCCATGCATGTGCTTATGATACATTCGGCCATGTTACGCTCTTGATGAATAACATCAATGTTGTGCCTTAGAATCAACCACTTCACATACGGTAACTCCCAAAGTCCACATATATGAGTCCAATTGTGTTTGTCTCTGTAACCTTCGAAATATCCAGGACGACCTTCATCTGGCACCAATTTGTCCAACATATCAGATATTTCTGACCCGTCAAGACGTTTCGGTGGTCCTATAGTGACAACGGTGTTCTTTCTGAAGACATTCCTCTGTTGTCTAAACAAGTGATTCGGAGGTAGCCAACGTCTATGACAATCGAAGTAAGATATCTTGCCTCCATGGGTAAGTCGAAAGCAATCGGTATCCGAGGCACATATCGGACACGTCAACCGACCATGAGTGCTCCATCCAGAAAACATACCGTATGCCGGAAAATCATGAACGGACCACAAATAAGCAGCTCGGAGGTTGAATTTCTGTTTCTTGTAACAGGCGTACGCTTCGACTCCTGTCCACAACATTTTCAACTCTTCGATCAATGGTTTCAACATCACGTTGAGACGTGACCCAGGATGATCTGGCCCAGTTACAATGAGGCTAAGAAACATAAACTCATTCTTCATGCAAAAAGTTGGCGGAAGATTGTACGGAATGACAAAAACGGGCCAACAGGAGTATGGTGCGGCGTTTGTGCTGAACAGCGTGAACCCATCTGTCGCCAACCCGATGCGAACATTTCTCGCTTCACGAGTGAATTCTGGGTCGAACCGGTCCAGAGCCTTCCATGCCTCACCATCG
This sequence comes from Tuctoria greenei, assembly GCA_036927565.1. NCBI lineage: Eukaryota > Viridiplantae > Streptophyta > Magnoliopsida > Poales > Poaceae > Tuctoria > Tuctoria greenei. The sequence goes on from JAYESD010000001.1 coordinate 289,450,473, forward strand.
GACGGGTGCGTCATGACTCCATTGTTCTCACGCTCACCTTCTTTGTGCCATCTCATGTGTCTGGCCGTTTTTTTGAAAGGAACAGCCGCTTCAACCTCGGTGTCACAGGTAAGTAACGAAGCCGCTTACATGCGACTTCCGTCGTCACTGTATTACCATCATTATTAACAACTTCGACAAACCTCGGTTGACCACATTTCAAACATTTGTTCTCATTGGCATGCTCTCTCCAGAAAAGCATGCAGTTGTCGGGACACACATCAATCTTTTCGTGCTTCATCCCGAGACCAGAAAGAATTTTCTTCGAGTTGTACATATCCTTAGGCACTTTGTTGGGCTGTGGAAGGGCATCTTTGAACAAATCGATGAGCATGTTGTAACAATTGTTAGAAAAGAAGAACTTAGACTTAATTTCCATAAGTCTAGTCACAAAATTGAGGATTGACATTTTAGTGTGTTCATGCAGAGCCTCTTCTGAATCTTTGAGACGTTTGAAGAACTCTTTAACCTCTGCTGTTTGAGTATCTTCTGTAAGTTCTGGTCGTATAGCTTCCAGCATCTCATCCATTATATCAACCTCTTGAGCATCATCATTGTCCGCTTCCACTTCTTGTACAGCTTGAGAAGCTGTCTCGCCATGGAAGTTCCACAACTCATAATGTGACATGTAACCGTTTTGACACAAGTGCAACGTAAGTTCCACTTTGTCCAAAAACGTTCCGTTTCGGCATTTCATACATGGGCACCGCGCCTTATCGCTATTTGACAACGAAAAAGCTCGTTCCACAAAAGCTTCTGTCTTGGCGTACCACTCATCTGACTGCTCTTCCAACCAGTGTACATCCAACTACGGTCTTCGCCCATGTTTGACTTTGCAGTTTAACGCGAAAAAAAGTGTCGTTAATGTATTGTTATGTTATGTGTCACGGCCCTACAACCTAGGCAGATAGATCCTAAACCCACCCAAGAGTGACTGAACGGAGCGTGCTCATGACGAGACGCGTGATCCGGATTCGAACGAAATTTCGGCAGCATAACCCTACTGTTCTCCACTGCACGCCCAAAAATGGTGCAGCAGAGAACAACAGGGTTACGCCACCAAAATCTCGTCCAAATCCGGACCCGCGTCTCGTCACAAGCCACGCCCCCTCGGTCACTCCAAGGCTGTCCAAAAAGGGACAATTCTGAACCTGCACGTCTCACATGCCAATGGCATGTGAGACGTGCCGATCCGAAACGGGTAATACATTGCTATAGGTTACGTTGCTCATTTTCATTTTGAGGTCATTTAAGAGAGAGGAAAGAACTAGAGAAAGACTGAGAGGAAAGTTGGTCGGCTTTAGGGTTAGCTGTTGTAAATAGATCGGAGATGAAACCACTTCGTCGGGGTACGCCATCCACGCGCAGGTGCTTGCCATCCTCACCGTCGTCATTCGCCTTCGTGCCCGTCTACACGCATACTTTACCTTACCACTAAATGGGCCTTGTCGGGCCTTGTCAAGCCGGTCCGAAGCCCATTTATGTATATATAGTTCTTAAACACTCAAGCAATCAAAATTAAAATTGTAACCATAATTCAAAAAACTAAGCAATTCAAATAAACCTAAACATAACAATTATCCATTGTAATTCATCAATTTATCAACTCAATTCTAACATAAGCAATTGAATTCAATTAAATTAAACCTAAACATAAGAAATTCAATTCTAACCATAATTCTAAGCATAACAAATAAGCATAAAAATTCATCAATTGTAATTCATCAATTTATCGATTTAATTCTAACATAAGCATAGTAAACATTATTTGTGTATCTATATAATTTCTAATCAATTTCTAACATAAGCATAGCAATTCATCAATTTCTAACATAAGCATAGCAATTCACAATTTTCTATTAAGAGTAAACACTTGCAAATGCATGTGCAATCCACAATTCAGGCAAAATTTCAAGCAAATGCATGTGCAATAATTCAAAACAATGAGAGCAAGGCGAGAGGCGAGGAAATACTTGCAACGAAGATCAGCGGACGAGCCGGCGGCGGGGGCGCAGGGGCGGGGCCGGCGGCGGCGAGGTCTGGGGGCAGCGGTGAGGTCCGGGGGCGGTGGGCCGAAGGCAGGGCGGTGCGGCGGGGCCGGGGGAGGCCGAGGGCGGCGAGGGCCGGGGGCAGCGCGGGGGGCCGGGGGAGACGGGGGCGCGACGAGGCCGGCGGAGGCGTGGGTGCCGCGGGTCAGCCGGAGCGGGAGCGAGGGCGGTGGGGCCGGGGCGCGGCGAGGCTGGCGGCGGCGTGGGTGCCGCGGGTCGGCGGGAGCGGGAGCAGGGGCGGCGGGGCTGGGGCGCGGTGAGGCCGGCAGCGGCGTGGGTGCCGCGGGTCGGCGGGAGCGGGAGAGCGGGGCCGGGGCGCGGCGGGGGCGTCATGCGCAGGCGGCAGGGAAGAGAAGAGAAAGCTGTGGGTAAGGAAGAAAAGAGAAGGGCACGCGGGGTAGGTTAAAATACATAACTTACGTCGGCTAAATACTCAACTTACGTCGGTGGCCGTAACTTACGACGGCCATCCTACTGGCCGACGTAAGTTAACACTAAGTTATGTCGGCTATTTTATTTACGTCGGCCTGTTGCTCTAGCCGACGTAAGTTATTATTAAAAGTTGTCGGTCTCATTACTTACGTCGGCAGCCGACGTAGGTTAACTTACTTGTGTCGGTTCCATGCCGCCGACGTAAGTTATTTAACTTACGTCGGCCAGCCGACGTGAATTAAACTGGACGACGTAACTCTTCGATATTCCTGTAGTGAAGAAAAAATATTTTTACAGGCATCTCACTTTTTTACTCACGATACGTTAAAAAATGTGCATGTAATGTCCAATAAATTAATAGCCGCATGTGATGATAGAACATCACAAGCGGCTCGCAAAACTAAACCGCGTGTGTAAACATATCAATTTTCACATGAGGACTGTAAAGTAGGAGCCGCCTGCGATATTAGCCATTAATACAGGCGGCTGAAGCGACCGAGCGTGCTCAACCTTTGCGGTTACCGAGAGGGACGCGCAGTGCATGCGTCTTTTGAAGTCAATTCAAACCGTCCCATCACTGCACGTGCCGATAGGCGAACCCCCAGCCAGACCATGATATAAAGACACACCTTTGTCTGCACAACCGTAGTACTACTCTTCCTCTTCTTTCTCTGTCGCGCCCCATCGATGAGCACACCAAATGGAAGACAACCAGACGCTGCCGCCAAGCCCGTCGAGGAAGCCAGCGGCTAAGCGGCCGCGAGACTCCCCCTTGAGCTCTAGACAAATGGAGTTTGTGCTCCGCGATATGGAACGAGATGTATTTATCAGTGCATCTCGCTCCATGCGGCACCTGAGTCTCGGTACCCTTCCAGAACATACTAGAATGGGTACCGTGGGCCACTACATGTTCGGGCTCACGCATGTGACCGGTCGTCTCGATGCTCTGTGGGAAATGATGGCTGCCGAGCTCTAGGTGGAGGGCCGCGGGAACATGGTGGCGGCGACGACCATGAGACTTGGTTTCCCGGTTCCGCCGCTAGAGGCACCCCAGGAGCCCGAGGAGGAGCAGGAAAAGCAGGAGGAGGAGGATGAGTGGAATTAGTTGTTTTTATTTTCTTGTTTTTATTTGATGTTGTTTTTATTTTCTTGTTTTGTAATATAATGTTTTTAAGTTAATCAACTTAATGTTGCTGATCATCTGTGTTCTATCCATTCATCGGTGTGCAATATGTCGATTATTTGTGTGTTATCTGTTCATCGGTGTGTAAACTTAGTTCGATCTAATCGCCGATCATCGAATGGATGTGTTTGTAATAGTCTATCATCGAATAGATGTGTTATAAAAACATAAAATAATGAATTATATATCACATTAATGGATATGTTACACATGATTGATGTAAAAAATGTTTATAGATATGTATCGCATACATTGATCAAAAAGTGCCATAAATTTTCACAAGCGGTCATTAACCAAAGACATCTGTGATTATAGTATTTTTAAATATCACTTGGTGTGACTTCTCAGCTTCTCAGAAGGTGATTAAGAAATTGCCGTCTGAGAAAATTATTCTTTTAAAATTATTGAAAAAGTTTACACAGGCAGTCTTCACTGATCGGGCCGCCTATGATATGAAAATTTTATGAATGAAGTGTCAGCCGCACTTTGCCACCCTAAGTTTGCAAAAATTTTCATTTTGCTGCCAAACCCTCCCCCGCTGTCGTCGCCCCCGAGCTCCGTGCTAACCCTCGCCGTCCTCGCCCTCGTCATGGTCATCGTTGCCGTCGTCACTCTCACCCTCGCTATCCTCGCCCTCGTCGTGGTCGTCGTCGCCACCCTCACCCTCGTCGTGGTCGCCGTCGCAGCCGAGCGTCGCCCTAGAAGTATAGATTTTCTGTTTTTCATATTGTTACTTTGTATAGATTTTTCATATAAGTATCAAAGTTACGCTCATATTTGCTCTTTGTATTGTTACTTTATACATATTTTCCATATATGCATCAAAGTTATAGTCATATTTGCTCTCTGTATTGTTACTTTGTATAGATTATTCATGTGGATTCCATGATCTTGATCGTAGAAAATACTATGAAGAATTTATCAGTCGTCCTTGATGGTTATGATAGTGTGAAAGTAGTGTCTTCCCTCTTTGTCTTCATGGGCAATTTTTGCTCTCGGCCCTACAATAACCTAGCGTTCAATTCATTTGGAGAACTTAGACTGCAGTTTGGAAAGCTTGGTGAAATGATTGCAGGTCGATCTAGATTAAAAGAACAAATCAACTATAACTCAGAGTCTATGTTGATATCATATGACATCTCAATAGCTAAAAACTTCACTGAATTTGATGGTAGAGTATTGCAAGCCTCTAAGGATTGGTTATAATTATTTATTTTTAGATATTATTTTTCCAGTTATACATTGTGGTGATAAAATATTGATGCTACTAATCTGATTATATCTTCTTTTTATGCTTAAAGCTGGAAATAGAAAAAGCGTTATCCCTCAAAGTGGGAGGTGGAAGTTCACCAATAAGGTTAGGGTATATTGAGTGTGTATTCGAGGTCTGGTTGTACTTAGTCCTTCATTATAGGTAACTTATATATAGAATCATGTCTTTCAGAGTTTGATTCGAACAACGAATCAGATTGCAGTTTGAAAAGCTTGGTGAAATTATTGCAGATTGATCTAGATTAAAGGAACACAGTCGTTTTCTATTCATTGCAATGTTATTATCGAGAGCAAGGTTGACGATACAGTGTATATTCGATGTCAGCCTGAGAGAAACTATGAATTGCAATGTATCAAATATGGATTATTATGTATAAACTATATATTGCAATGTATAAACTATAAATTGCAACGTATGAACTATGATTTGCAATGTATCAACTATGAATTGCAATTTATAAACTATAAATTGCATTGAATATATTGTGATTGTTGTTATTTCAATTTGAGCAGTAAATTAGAAATAATAGTGTTTATTAGTTCTGTATAGGTTCATATCTTATCATAGGCGGACGTCGTACGTAAGGAACTGTTTGTGATAATATTTTATCACAGGCAGCACGTCATACGTAAAAACCCGCCTGAGGAAAATCATTAGCACAAACGATTTGTAGAGACTGCCTGAGGAAATGATCAATTCTTACCGACGCTTTGTTACAGGCATTTTGAAATCCGTTTGTCATAATATATTTAGAACTGCCAGAAATAAAACTTTTGTAATAGTGATGGTGTCAGTCATTATAAATTTCCAACACTGAACATTATATAGGCCCTATCGATGCAATTAAATGTTATCATCGTGCGTAATATCCGACTATATATTTTTACTAAGACAGTGCACTATAGGTTCAATTGTAGAACTCACTTAAATATAGAGCATTTATACAGTCAAATTATGTTCTACAAGCCATCATGCTTTATATTAGTCAGGTATAAATATGAAATGTCACATAATATGGATAGAAAGGACACCAAGTTTCCAGTGCAACCAATGACTTTGGCCTTGTTTGACACAGCTGGAACTTGTTACAAAAGCAGCTTGTTTGAAAAGCTGGTAGAAAGCAGCTTCTACTTATATCCTGCTTTTAGTTCATTCTGAGAAGCAGCTGAACTAATAAGTTGTTACATAAATTTTCTGTTTGGCACACCCTCAGCTTATTTTTATGAAGAAGCTGCAGCAGAAGCTATGGCAAACAGGACCTTTATCTTTTGGCAGGAAGTGAACTTGGCTTCCCACCTTGCATACTCTTGAGTGGCCCTGATAGAACACAAAATTCATCAGATCACGGTGGTAACCACTACGTAAGAAGTCCAAATAGGAGACAGAGATGGTGACACGCTCAAAGGCGGCGTCTTTGATAATGTTAAGCGAGATGAGCCCGCCTCAACGAGGATCTGATATGGCTCGGTTGAAAGTACAAGGAGACGCATTAAAACAAAGCCCGTCTCAGTTAAATTGGTATCCGAGACACGCTATACTCTCTAAAAAGCAGGAGACGCACATAAAACACAGCACATCTCCTATGATCCACGTCTCCCTCTCCTCTGCTAAAAGAGAGACGCGCTCTAATCGAAAGCGCGTCTCCGATTCCTCATGTCACCTTTAGCTTCGTAATTTCTTCATTTTACTTCGGTTCACTATTCATATCACACATCACTGTACTCAGAGCACATTCTCACCTGATACTTGAATATAATCAAATCCTTCCTTATGATATCTGAGGAACACGATGAACACACACACATTCATTCATTCACATAGTTGAATAACACACAAGATAATATTCAATCACATAGATAAACAAAGATAGAATTCATTCATTAACAATATTTATAAAACAGAAGCTACTATAAACAATAAAGAAAAACTAAATCCTACTCCTACTCCTACTCCTCCTCCTCCTCCTCCTCGTCCTCCGGAGGCGACTCCGGCGTCGGTGCAACAGGAGCCTGGGCCAACTGCTCCGGCTGCACCGGCAGTGCAACCCCGTGAACGAGGTTGCTCTCCGTCGCCTCCACCAGGTTTCTACGGCCCTCGGGGCCAAGCACCTGGGCCATTGTCTCGAATAGAATTGTGACATGGCCTAGAACTCCGCATTATTATTATTATACTCCCAATCCTGACCTGCAACTATTGGGGAAGGATTGTAAGAGTGAGTACATGTCGTACTCAGCAAGTGTGGAAAGTATGACATGTAGCCGATTCAAATGACGACAGTAATAAAAGCTAAGTGTTGAAAAGTACATTAAAACATTTGAAAAGCAATATATGTATTACATGTATGTGAAATAAACCCATCATAATCCATGTAATCATCATAATTCAATCCATATTCATTACCATCATCCAAATTCCAGATTTCATCATTACCATTAATCATATTCAATACCATAAACCAATTCATAACCAACCATAACCATATTATCAACCATAACAATTACCAACCACAACCATACCAAAAACCATTACCAAACCAAGTTTCCTCTAATCATGTGAGGGTCCAGGTTGCTCATAACCGGGAGCACGACTATCATGATAGTTTTATTAGACTCTGCAGAGTTTGTACCACTTTACCCACGTGTTTGTGATTTCATCACCTTTCGGTGACTAAGAACCCCCCTTATGCACATGACCGGTCGGTCACATAACACACTTTCGTTGGTGTGTGGTCAAGATATTAGAAAATAGCCTTTACAAAGGGATTACTAGCCTATTTAGGCCCCACTGAGGTTTCACCGGTGGCGATGCCTCCAACTGAGCACATCTTCAATTAAGGGCCCCCCTCTTGAGCCATTCGGATCCCAGGGTAGTCCCGCCAATCATCATCAAACCCAATCCGACTACCCCTTCCCCGAGCATCCTTAATGGTCCAAACAGCACTAGAAAAGCCGTAATTAATCAGCTACGCCGCACCCATACTTGGCCTCGTGGTGGCACTATAATTCCTGGATGGTCGCTCCATGAACCAGTCCTTAGATCTAAAGCAAGCGAAACCACCATAACATCCAACCCATCCACATATCATGCTTGCTTAGATCACCCATTACCATAGCATTTTAACCAGTTCATGTAATCCATAATCTCATTAATGCATAATTAAATGTGTAGCGTTGTTTTCCCGTCCCAATTAGTTAAGCGAAGCAAAAAGGTAAAAAGCCCATCTCGATTCTCTACCAAAATTTCCAAGTGACAAGGGTGGTTAAACAAAACTAGTAAACTTTCTACCATAGGATTCCCATCAAATTGACACAAGCATGCAGTTTGCAAACAAAACATTTATTTTCAAACAGGATCAATATGCTTCAAGGATACTTGCCTTGCTCTTGGGATTAGTTTGGGTCAAAGCCTTCAAACTCTTGGTGTCAGAGATCCTTCGCAGCACTCTCTAGTGCAAATCCGTCTAATCCACATAATAAACATACAAGAAAAGAAACACAATCAAAGAGTGCACACATATTACTCAATATGACATGGCATGCATGATTAATGCAAATGCAAGGTGGACTTTGTCAATGAGTTGCTTTTAATGGTCACTAACTAGTTCTAATAGCTCTTATCAAGTTTATACGGGTTTGGAGTTGATTAGATCAAGTTTTGAAATTAATTCGACACAATTTAAACAGAAAAATCGGACTAGTCCACTAGAGACCGGACAAGTCCACACTGTGCGAGAACAGTAGATTAAGGTTTTCTAGATCGACGTGAATTTGGAGATTAGGGGTTGAATTCATGTAAGGAAAAGAGAATAGAAGGTATGCTAGGTGTTTAGAACTCCAATGAATCAAAGATCTTGGAGGTAATACTTGGATCTTGACGATCTAGGGTTGATGAAGAACTTGGTGATGATTTGGTGATGAAGAACGAAACTTGATGGAGATCTTGATCCTCTTTCGTTACCTCCTCTTCTTCTTCTTGCTCTAGATCATCCTCTCCCTCCTTGGTGGCGGGTATTCACGAGATAGGGTTTGGGTGTGGTGGAAAAGTGGCAAATAGATTTCAAGCCAAGGGGTGGGGTTGTTTATATAGAAGTGGAGGCTAGGGTTAGATGGATTTCGAGTTTGGGGCTGAGCAGAGGCCGGTTTAGAGTCCCACATGGGCTTAAAAGAGTTAGGCACGACGTCCCTAGGCCCACTTAACGTAAAACCCAAGAAACAGGTCGTGAAACAAAAGATCAACTCGGAGTCGCAATTTATCAGACAAGTCCGAAAAGGACCAGACTAGTCCGAAGTTGGACAGAGGGAAATCGGACAAGTTTGGTCTAGACTTCGGACAAGTACGAACTTATGCAGAGGGGAAAAACAAACAAGTCTGGCAAAAAATCGGACAAGTCCGACTATAGTCAGAGAGGAAAATGGACAAGTCCGCTGGAAAACTGAACTAGTCCGGACAAGTCCAGGGACTTAGCGAATTTTTCAAGGATTTGGAACACCGGACTAGTCCGCACAAAACTAGACAAGTCTGAAAGTGTCCGGAGGGAAAAAAAAGACTAGTCCGCAGAAAAACGGACAAGTCCGTTTGAAGTCAGAGAGAAATCAGACTTTTCCACACCAAAATCGGACTAACCCGCACTTCCCAGAATTGTTAAGTGCGGTTTTTCTCTAAATTCATTTTAAACTTGTTTCTTTTTATGTTGCTTAATGTTAAACATGTATTGGAATGTATGCAATGCATGATGGATGACAATGAGGGTGTTACAAGAATGTCGAGACGATCGGCCACCCCCGTGAGGGCAAGAGGTAGTGGCTGATGGTACCCATTCCAGTAAACTGGAGAAGGGTACCCAGACCCAAGGAACTCATGGCGCGAGTAGTATTATTGTACGCCTCTTGCGCCATAAGGAGGCGCTGCTCGGTGTTGAACCTCTCGGGGGAGCTGCAACACAGTTTCTTGCACGGTGGCTCCCTTGGAGGTCTTGGCGGCGTAAGGTCGACCATGGTGGTGGTGGGTCGTCGGGGCGGAGAAGACAAAGAAAATAAGAGGATTCAAAGTGAGTGACGCACTTGTGGTGAACTCACTGGTGATGGCGCGTCTTAAATAAGGTCAACGCGGAGTCGTCGAGGGAGCGGTTTGTTTCCCGTGCATTGATGGGACACATCGATACCGCCTCGGGGAAACTAAAGGTCGCACACAGACGTCACACGTGTCTTTGCACCACACCGCCGAAATCAAGTTCTTCGCAGACCTCGTGTCACGCGTCTCTCTTTCGACTATGGAAGATTCTCTTTAGATTAACACATGTCTCTCTTTGTTATAGCGCGTCTCGCATTTATCTCTGTCGTCTCTTCATCTCTTCGACAATGGAAGACGCTCTTTAACTTAACATGCGTCTTGCATTTATCTCCCTCGTCTCTTCTTCACCTTCGGTGATCCTTTATTACTAATCGACCAACGGTCCTTTACTAATCGACTAACTCCAGTGCGACCGCCTCCTCTATTCACAATCGCCGTTGTCGTCGTCGTCGTTGTCATCGTTGTCCTCATTGTCGTCGTCGTCGCCGTCCTCCTCGTCGTCATCACTGTTCATGGCTGGTATCGGCTTGGCGCGTAGCCGATTGAAGGAGGAGCGCTTGACGTGGCGCAAGAATCATCCCCATGTATGTACATATGGCACACCGACCGCATAGTTGTATATATGTAGATCTGCAATGGACTAATGAACTTAACTTTAGTTTTGTTTTTCCGTCTGCATAGGTTTTTTCTGCGAAGCCTGAATCGGGAGATTTATTGAAGTTGCAGTACATCATCCCCGGTAAAGAAGGGGTATGTCATGAAGAACAAGCACAATATGAGTTTAACCATAGTCCTCCTATAAATGATTTTACTTTGTAGACTGACTGGAAAGGTGGTTACTACCCCCTCACAATCTCCTTCTCAGAGGACTATCCATTGGTGCCTCTAAGATGCGTCTTTCCAAGTGGTTTCTTCCATCCAAATGTCCATCGCTCAGGAGCACTCTGCATTGGGATTATTGATCAAGAGACTGTAAGATAGATCTATTTTGCTCATGTAATTAGTAATTGTTGCCAAACTTATTTGAACCGGTTTCTTTTGTTGCTTAAATTGATATCTCGTAGGGGTGGTGCACTGGTCTTACAATCAAAACTATACTAATTGAAGTTCAGCGTTTGTTGCATCAGCCTAATACGCCCGATGTTGAAAATGATTTCTATAATCTACTTAACAAGGTTAGACACTTTGTGTTAGTGACCAATGTAGGTTATTCATTCCTCCTTCGATATTTGTTAATTTAAAGAATGTTAATATTTTCAGTATCCAGGGTAATATAAGAGACGTGTTCGGGAGCAAGCTGGACAGTATAATTTAGATTGATCGATGGCAGCTTTAGGAATAAGTTTAGATTTGAAATTAGTTTAGAGGGAATGCAATGTATGAACTATGAAATTCATTGAGTTGCAAATTATCTCTGAATTGCAATGTCATTGCGTTTGTTTATCCCTGAATTCCAATTAATCCATGAATTGCAATGTCATTCCATTTGTTTATCCCTACAACGGTTCATGATGTCGTGCGAGTGCAATGTGAAGAGTGCATGAGAGACGAACATTAGAAAGGTGCATCTCAGATACCTGAGATCCGGCAAAAGGGAGACGGGCCTTACACGGGCACGTCTTTGATTTCTTCTGAAGATCTTTTGTCTCACCTCGTAAAGTTGAGCACGTTGCAACGATTGTATAAGGCATTGCACACAGTGGCCAGTTGGGTATGCCCGGATGCCAAAGATGTTCCTGGCTCAGGCACACCGTGGCGCATCTTTGACATACGGCATGCCCATTCGACCACAAAATAATGTGAGACGCGCCTTCCGTTGGCGCGTCTCCGATTTACGCCGAAGAACTTTTGTTCCACCTCAGAAAGCTGGGCACAATGCAATGATATATAAGGCATTGCGCATAGTTGCTAGTTGGACACGCCGGAATGTCCTGGATGTTGTTCCTGGCTTCAGCACACCATGGTGCATCTAGGACACTCCGAGGTGTCTGGGGCATCAAAATAATGAGAGACACACCTTAAATTTGAGTGTCTCCGATGTACGCCAAAAAATGTTGTCCATCGCGCGCTCTCTCCATACATTTGACGAAAATATTTAGCTGTCACGCGCTCTCTCAACCTATAAACCGCAGACCCTGAGCACGCCGCCGCTGTCGATCCTGACCTTCGCGTCATCAAAGAGTTGAGCACGCTGGAGCACGCCGCCTCGTCCCCTGTCCCCGAAGCACGCCGCCGCCGTCCCTCTTTCTCAACCCACTCTTCATCATTGTCACACTGCTAGCGTCGACCCCTACCTTGCCGTCAACCCTGACCTTCGTCATCAGAGAGTTAAGCGCACTAGAGCACGCCGCCTCGTCCCATGTCCCCGGAGCATGCCGCTACCTCGAGCCCGACCTCGGTAATCGATATGAGCACGCCACCACCTTCACATAAGTGGAAATGTACTCCCTATCCCTGGAGCACGCCGGCTTGCTGTCATCAGAGAGTTGAGGAACTGCCACTCTGGCGCCTCCGCCAGCTCGTCCCAGAGCACGCCGTTGCGTTCCCTATCCCCGGAGCACGCCACCGCCTTGACCCTGCCCTCAGAGCGTGCATTCCACTGATTTTATTGAATTTGAGGATGTCCAATGGAGGTTCATCGTTATTGAAGTCATTGATTCAAAGGGAGAATTTTCATTACGGTATACATTCAGCTTCCTTGTTTATGTCCAATGCAGAAGTAATGTATTTGTTTTGACTATCAATGTATATAATGAATTTTGATTCGCAAACCCTTGAAACTGCAAGAACTGTGGTTGACACTAGCATTTACCATCCCATCGAGTTTGATTTCTATATGGAATCAAGGTACCTATGCTAGAATCAGGCTATAAATGCATCAGCGGAATTTAAATTGTTTGTTTTTTCAGGAGACAAGCACACCAACTCACTACCATGTCCTTTACCATGAGAACAATTTCTTTGTTGATGCTTTGCAGATGCTCACCAACTGCCTATGCTACAAGTAAGTTCGGTTCTCCAATCACTAACAGATATTTGCTACCTTATGTGACTGGTTAAGCGAATGTGACTGCAATTTGATAATGTTTTATATGATTTTAGTAATTTTATTGAATTTGAGAACGATGCCTCAGTCGGAGCATTAGAGGCTATGAAGGCTCATCACTAATGAAGTCATTGATCGGGAGAATTTTCATTACAATATACAGGATAAGATGATGATAATTATGATGTGTGTAATTAGTTACAATGTAATCAAGATGAACAGTCTTTGTTGTGTCATTAGTATACTTGATAACCACGATTGACACTTTGGTAATATTTGATTTGTCAATATAATTTAACTTGTGATCATTTTGGCATATGTTCATGAACAGTATGTTGCTGACACTGGTAATACGACTGCTAAATCATGGCTAACTCCTAATAGTAGACCCTGCCTATAAACAATCCGCGACGAGCTATAGCAGAGAGCGTCTCGGATAACCTACATTAATGAGACAAGCTTCCATAAATCCCGTCTCACATAAGTTAATAAATCTGCGATGCGCTACAACATAGAACATCTCGGATCAGTCATTATATCTACGATGGGCTTTGTAAGGGCCTGTCACGCATGTATGCTGATGGGCAACACGCGCCAGAGGTGTATCCAATGATCTCGTAAAGGTCGTTTGTTATGACACAAAGAAAAGAGACGCTCTTCTTTTGAGTGTGTCTCACACCTAGTTTGATCGGCGACGTGCCTTGAAGCCCGACTCTGATGTCACGGTAATGCAAGAAGCGACGACGGAGATACATAGTTTGTTCGTCTGTCTTCTTCGTTCGGGCCCGTCTCATATGAGCCTTTCTGACGTAGCGAACCCATAAAACTTCCTTGTAGTTGTCGTCGGATGTAGCACGTGAACAGGGGGTGTGAGGCGTGGATGTTGAAGCATTCGTCCGTTCTGATGCCAATAAAGCGGTTAGGTCGAGTCATGTATCTCCTGCACCTCCATTCTCGTATCATTCAACTTCCTCAAGCCCATCATCTAATCTAAAAGATGTCCAGTGATGGTTTTTTCTGATGCCTAAACCTGGTCACCTAATAAGAACCGTACCATTTGTGATCCTCCTCCCCTCACCATCACCACCTCCTCTACCACATGCATCGAGTGCTGTCGAACCACACCATAGGGAGAGGACAAACCATTGCCAACAAAGGTATGGCTAACTATCTTGGGATAGTTCTTCGACCTCAGACTCGTTTCTTATGAGTAATAGGTATCAACGTTCTTCCCAATAGATGGTTTATTATTGTTATGACTTGCCATATTTTGGTTTCTCGGTGCACACTGAAGATTGTATTCAATCTAAGAGATGACAAGTGCTTCGTTTTGTTCCATCGAGCGGATTCCACACAGCTGTTGGCCCTGCTTCATGGCGGCATGGGCAGGCTATCTCTCTATGCTGATGACGTGATGATCTTCCTTCGGTCGCAACAACAAGAGGTTAACTTGGTAATGACCATCATGCAACTCATCGGTGATGCCACAGGACTGAGGATCAACAATCTCAAAACAACCCTATACCCAATCTGATGCACTGAGCAACAGCTTGGTTCTTCAATACAAAATTACAATGGTATGATTGGATGCTTCCCAGTTGTTAAACAACATGTATCGTATCTGTTATGATCTGTTCTTTCCATATTAGGTGCTAGAGTCTAGCTCCGTTATGGTTGCAATCTCCTGTTTCGATTCTGTAATAGTTTCCATCTGTAATTTGTAAACTCTCCTATAAATACAAACCATCGAGACCCCTGTTGGATCATCGCCTCCAATAAGTTTCACATGGTATCAGAACCGTTCTCTTCCGCCCACATCTAGTTTTGTCACAGCATCGAGTTTAGGTGGGTTCATTGGCCATCAAGATGACAAGTCAGGCGGGTTCTACGTCTTGTCCTATCACAATGACAATTATGGGACATCCAATATCCGAGAAGCTAACCAGAGAAAATTTTCTGGTTTGGAAAGCATAGGTATTACCTGCATTGCGTGGTGCACAGTTAACAGGCTACCTCGATGGGTCGAAAGTTGCACCATCGAAGAAGATTGTCATTGAGAAAAGTGACAAGAGCCGGGAATAAGTTGATAATCCTTAGTATGCTCAATGGATCGCTCAAGATCATATCGTTCTTGGATATCTGAATTCTACTCTATCAAAAGAGGTTCTCTCTCAAGTTGCATGCTTTGAGACAGCTCATGAGGTTTGGAGCTGTCTTTCTGGTATGTTCTCGTCTGTCTCAAAGTCTAGGATTATTCAAATAAGAGCTCGGTTTGCCATAGAGCAAAAAGGAGATCAATCTGCATCCACATACTTCTCCAAGATGACAACGTATGTGTCACACCCGGTCCCAACAAGACAACCGGATGGCTTCCACATGTATGCCAGGATCGATTCTCATCATACATGTGTAGAAGAAAGTGCAATATCATTTATTACAAGCCATGTTCGAGTACATAAATGTCTTACAATAATGACCCGTAGGTCTAAAATAAGATTACAAAGCAAAGCAGCGGCAAAAGTAAACTAGTGTGGCTCCATACATAGGCGTTGCCCGGGGGTTGCGCCAGCCTAGAATGTCTCCTCCGGATCAGCGAAGAAGTCTTCATTATCCACCTCTTCTCCATTGTAGACTGAGGAAAGATAAGCAACAAGCAAGTTTGAGTACCAAAGGTACTCAGCAAGTGGGAGAGAGATGACATGTGGGTTTATAGAAAGGAAGGCCAAATTTGGGTTAAGCACTATAGCATTACAACCTATCCTTAGATTTCATTAGCACCTACTTCTAAGTGTATGTACCCAACCATAACCCATTTGTAATCCAAGTCCCAACCAACCAAAACCACCATTCATTGACTAATTATGAATTGGACACCAAGCCGCTCTTGTCCGTGAGCACGGCTGTCATGACAGTTTTAAATCTCTACAGAGAATGTACCCTTTACCCACAAGCCGTGATTTCATCCCCTGTTGCCAGGTGGACTAAGGAAACCTCCCTGATGCCCGTGGTCGCGAACCACATTGCACACTTCCTTTGGCGTGAGGCCAAGAGATCACTACGAGGTCTTTACAAAGGATCCTCCCGACGCGTACTAGTCCTCTGAGGTTTCACCCCTGTACAAAAGTGTGAGCCGTTACACCACGACTCAACACCCCAGTTGCCCCCTCTTGAGCCATGCGGGTCCCAAGGCAGTACACCCTGAACCAATTCCCCGCACTATCCAATCACTAATACTACGTCGGGAGAGGCCTAATTAATTGACCAAGCTGCCCCATACTCAGTCTTGTGGCGATACTATAAGGCTTAGTGGTTTTCTCCATAAACCGGTCCTTAGAATCCGGCAAGGTTCATACCCCAAAACCTGGGTCTCGTGCGTACTGCACCATCCCAAACAAACCAACCCGCCAGATTCCTATCCACTACAATTCAATTCACCATATCTCAATAAATAATCACGACAATTTATAGTAGAACATGTAAGTAGAGAATTTCCCTCCCAAATACTAAGCATGGCTAAGCGTAAAAACAACATTAACATCTACCCAAACCAACCCAGTAACAAGGAATTATATGGAAGGGTGCAGTAAATAGGATTCAATTTATTAAGCATGCAACTAACTAAAACTTAATAAAACAGGTGCAAAATGGTCAAGGAACTTGCCTCCTTCGAAGTGTGGGTCGGTGAAGTGGTAGTCCTGAAGATTGTAGGTCGGCTCGGGAACCGACTCTAAATACGTCATCGCATGTGGAGCAGAAAATAACAACACGCAATAAGAACAAGCAACCATATGCACATCACAAACAAGAAATCATCAAAGGAAAACCTACACAATTACGTCACTAGCATTTAATTTCCTAGTTGATGTTTTATTAGTGATGTGGGTTGAAGGTTTGGGTTTTAGTGGACATTGGGGTTGATTATCAATTCATGGCCTTTATCTTCATTTTAGAGCATTGCATGAGTTTATTATAATTTTCCCTAGCTCAATATGAATAATAATGCTATGCAGCATGCCACAACAATTTTAAATAGATTATTTTGATGTAAACAAATTAGTCAATGTTAATCAAATAATTTCCCTAATTAATTTATGCAAAAAGAGAGTGCAAGCTTATGATTTTATGAAAATATCCATGAGTGCAGGGGTTTTTATGTAAAACAAACCAGATCAGAGGCTTAGAAATATTTTATAACATAGCCAGGGGGTTAATCATAATTTACAGAGGCTAAAAACATAATTTATGGTGAAAACAGGGGCTAAAATGCTATGTTTATTCAATTTAACAGTGCTAACTGAATTAAATTAAAGTTTAGGGGCTATTCCATAAATTTCAGGACCTATCTGTAATTAAATTAAATTTGCGCAGGGGGTCATGTGCAAAACTGGCAATGGTTAAATGCATTTGAATCTGGGTCGTCGGATCTAAAGTGTGCGGCCCAGATTTTAAATAACCAAAGGGGTACGCCCCTTCTAATCTCGGTCGTCGGCCGTAGATGGGTGGCCGAGATTGGGCCACGTCGCCCCATGGGCGACAGAGGCAGCGCGCGCGCCGGTCTCGGCGACGCACGGCAGCGGGGGTTGCCGGAGTTGGTCGGAACGGCCAAATCATTGCCCAAAGCTATGCGGCTACGGTGGAAAAGCGAGAGGGTGGCGAGGGGAGCTCACCGAGGGGGTCGCGGAGCTCGGATTGTGGCCAGAGGGACGTCGGCGACGGCAGCGCTCGATGAAGGTTGTCGGTCTTCGGTGAATCCGGCGAAACGGCGGTGAAGGTCCCGACCGTAGGTTCCTGACGTGTTCATGGACGCATGGCGCACACGTTAGGCCAAGAGGGAGGGAGAGAACGTCGGCGAGTCGACGGCAACGGCGGCGACATACCTTGCACCGGTGGCGGCTAGGATTTGGAGCTTCGGGGAATGGAGAAATGGGGGGTGCCGGCCGGGTTTTATAGGGGGAGAGGGGGGCGGCGAAGTAAGGAAAGCGACCCCCAGCGATGGAAGGCGACAGGGGCCATTATGGCCGGAGATTTCATGTCAGCGTTTGAAATCGGGCGGCATCACTGGGTGCGGTCGGGCGTGCGGCGGGAGGAAGAGGGAAAGGGATGATCGGCAGGGTCCACGCGCAGAGAAAGGGAGAGGGAGAGCGAGGCGCGGCTGGCCTTGGGCCGTCGTGGGGTTGGGCCGGCGGGAGGGAAAAGGGAAAGGGGGAAGGGGGAAGAAGTGGGCCGGGGCGGGGTTAAGGCCCAAGGGGTGGGTTTTTTTCTTTTTATTTTTGCTTTCTCTTTTCTTTTTAATTCTTTTACAATTTGAATTGCTTTTCAAATTCAAACGATCTGCTAGCGCATTTTGAAATCAAATTTTCAATCAAATGCAACCCTGCATGATGCATTCCTAGTACATGTTTTTTTTGTTTTCAAATTTTGAAAAATTTTGGGTGTTACAACTCTACCCCCCTTAAAAGGAATCTCGCCCCTGAGATTCAGACGTCCTAAGAGAAAAGGTCGGGGAACTCGACCTTGAGGTCTTCTTCTCTCTCCCATGTTGCTTCTGCCTCAAAGTGATGTTTCCACTGCACTTTGCACATGTGAATCGTCTTGTTTCTCATGACACGTTCTGATGTCTCTAGGATCTTGATGGGTCGTTCTGCGTAGGACAGATCCTCTTGCAAATCTACAGCTTCCATGGGTAACTGTTCCTCTGGTACTCTTAAGCATTTCTTTAGTTGCGACACGTGAAACACATCATGCACATCTGACAGTTGAGAAGGTAGCTCGAGACGATAAGATACTTCTCCTCTTCTCTCCAATATCTTGAACGGACCAATATAACGGGGTGCTAGTTTTCCCTTCACTTTGAACCGTCTTAGACCTATTACAGGTGATACCTTGAGATACACAAAGTCTCCAACCTCAAAGGTTAGATCACGACGTCGAGCATCTGCGTAACTCTTCTGCCTTGACTGCGCCGTTTTCAGATTATTCCGGATCTCTTGCACCTGTCGTTCGGCTACTCTGAGTATCTCTGGTCCAAACACTTGACCTTCCCCAGCCTGATTCCAAAATAAGGGTGTTCAGCACTTTCGCCCATAAAGTGCCTCAAACGGGGACATCTTGAGACTAGCTTGATAGCTGTTGTTATAAGAGAAATCCGCATAAGGCAAGTTTTTGTCCCAACTCTTACTATTCTTCAAGGCACATGCTCGCAACATATCCTCCATGATTTGATTGGTGCGTTCTGTCTGACCATCTGTTTGCGGGTGATACGCTGAGCTGAAATTCAGACGAGTGTCCATTGACTGATGCAGCTTCTGCCAGAATCTTGAGGTGAACTGGGTACCTCGATCAGACACTATCTTCTTTAGAACACCGTGTAAACACACAATTCTTGCCATGTATAATTCTGCCAATCGCGAATCATTGTAGCTTTCCTTGACCGGAATGAAGTGAGCAACCTTAGTCAACCGGTCCACGACAACCCATATGGAGTCGTATCCTGACTGGGTCCTTGGCAATCCCACAATAAAGTCCATACTTATCTCTTCCCATTTCCACTCGGGTATCTTGAGTGGTTGAAGTAGTCCAGCAGGTCTTTGATGTTCCGCCTTGACTAACTGACACGTGTCGCACAAAGCCACGTATTCATCCACATCACGCTTCATACCAAGCCACCAGTATCTATCCTTAAGGTCTTGGTACATCTTGGTACTCCCAAGATGGATAGAGTAGTACGATTCGTGGGCTTCTCTCAATATCAACTCACGGATCCCCTTGACATTCGGCACGCATATCCTCTTCCCTAACCATAAGGTTCCGTGTTCATCTACCTTGAAATCTGGGGCTTTGCCAGCCTTCATCAGTTTCTTAAGTTTCTGGATCTTCTTATCCTCCTTTTGACCTTCCCTAATGTCTTGTTCCAATGTGGAGTCCACTTCTATAACAACTGCATCTGCATTAGACACTATGCATAGGTTTAATCTTGCAAACTCTTCACACAACTGCGGTTGATAAGCCTGGATTTTCGTACTGTTGCATTGTGCCTTCCTACTCAAGGCATCTGCGACCACGTTCGCCTTTCCCTGGTGATAGTTGATCCCAACATCAAAGTCATTAATGAGCTCTAACCACCTTCGTTGGCGAAGATTAAGGTCTGGCTGAGTGAAGATGTACTTCAAGCTCTTGTGGTCGGTGTAGATTTCTGTCCTTTTTCCGATCAGGTAGTGTCTCCATATCTTCAGTGCGTGAACCACAGCTGCTAATTCCAGATCATGGGTCGGGTAATTCTTCTCATGCTTCTTGAGTTGTCTCGAGGCGTAAGCCACCACATGTCCTGCTTGCATCAACACACATCCCAATCCCTGTCTGGAAGCATCACAATAGACCGAGAACTCCTTTTGCATATCCGGCATGACCAGCACTGGAGCAGTGGTCAACCTCTTCTTCAATTCGGCAAAGCTTGCTTCACATTCCGGTGTCCACTTGAATGTAGTTCCCTTCTCGAGTAGCTTGGTTAGTGGCCGAGAGATCTTTGAAAATCCCTCAATAAATCATCGATAATAACCAGCCATTCCCAGAAAGCTTCTGATGTGTCCCACATTTTCTGGTGTCTCCCACTTGAGAACATCTGCCACTTTACCCGGATCCACTGATATTCCTCCTTCTGATATGACATGTCCCAAGAATGATACCTGCTTCAACCAAAACTCAGACTTACTGAACTTAGCATACAATTGGTGTTCTCTAAGTTTCTTTAGTGCCAACCTCAGGTGTTCCTCATGCTCTTCTTCACTCTTGGAGAATATAAGGATATCGTCGATGAATACGACCACAAATTTATCCAGGTACTCCATAAATACTTTGTTCATGAGGTACATGAAGTAAGCTGGAGCATTAGTCAACCCGGAAGACATAACAGTATACTCATAAAGACCATATCGAGAGACGAATGCAGTTTTGGGAATGTCCGATGGTCGAATCTTCAACTGGTGGTAACCCGAACGAAGATCAATCTTAGAGAACACACATGCTCCTCGCAACTGGTCAAACAAATCTTCAATCCTTGGCAATGGGTACTTATTCTTGATGGCCACTGCATTCAATGCATGATAGTCCACACACAACCTTTGAGTGCCATACTTTTTAGGCACGAATATGACAAGAGCACCCCAAGGCGATGAACTAGGGCGGATGTATCCTTTCTCCAACAACTCTTTGATGTGATCCTTTAGCTCGGCTAACTGATTAGCGTCCATTCTATATGGCCTCTTATATATCGGGGCCGTTCTAGGCACTAGGTCAATGATGAATTCAATTTCACGGTCAGGGGGCATACCCGGTAACTCCTCAGGGAACACGTCTGGGAATTCACTGACAACACGAATCTCTTCGATGACCTCAGTTTGATTTAGCCTGATCCTCTGTGTTGGAGCTTGATCTGGAGAGAACTCTACCTTGGTACCATCGGGGTGGGTCAAGGAGACTGTTCTTGTGGCGCAGTGGATCACCCCATGGTACTTGGTTAACCAATCCATCCCCAGGATAATATCTAGCCCTTGAGATTCCAGGACAATAAGGTTTGCTGGGGAAACTACCCCCCTTATGTCTAGCCTTACATTAGGGCATACTTGCCGTGTTATCATTTCTCCCCCAGGGGAGTGAACTATAAGTTGGTGAGTCATTAAATGCACTACCATGTCATGCCTCCTCATGAATTCCTTAGATATGAATGAATGCGTAGCACCAGAATCAAACAACACTGTAGCCAGATGAGAGTCGGCAGGGAACGTACCAACAACCACATCTGGTGCATTGTGCGCCTCCTCAAGTGCCACGTGGTTAACTTTCCCACGTGTAGGTTGCTGCAGCGGCTTCTTCGGGCAACGATTGGCGAAATGTCCCATCTCCCCACAGTTATAGCACTGCAAGGCCGCGTTGTTACCTTGGGATCTATTACCTCCTTGAGGGTTCTGTTGCGGCTGACCATTAGGACGGGGTGCTAGAGCTGCTGGGCGAGGGGGTTGCATTGGTTGGCGTGGAGGCTGTGGTGGTTGGCGCATCTGCTGGTTGTATGGTGTGGGTGGCCTGTAGGAGGAGTTTGGGTACCTTTGTCCCGTGTGAGAGTTCATGGGACGAGTCATAGGCGCCGCAGGCTGAGGGGCATAGCGAGGGCGCACATTATTTCCAAAACTGTGTGCTTGTGCCAGCTTCCTCTTCCTGTCATCATCATCCAACTCTTTCTTGGTTCTTTCCACTTCAAAAGCCTTGTCCACCAACTTATGGAAACTTTTGTAGTCACTGGAAACCATAGCGAACTTCAGCTCCTTGTCAAGCCCCTTCTTAAAACAAAACTGTTTCTTTGAGTCAGTGTCCACGTCTTTGTGTGCATAGCAAGACAATTATGTGAATTTATTTAGATACTCTCGCACACTCATATGGCCCTACTTCAGCATGAGAAACTCCTCACGTCTCGCCTGGATCTCTCCTTCGGGCACGAAATGACTGCGGAAGTAAATCTTGAACTCATCCCATGTGATATTATCTGGGTCCTGATGGGCTTCGATGAAAGCAGTCCACCAGTAGGCTGCAGGTCCCTGGAGTTGGTGCGAGGCTAACAGTACCTTCTCCCTTCCTTCACATTGGATAATTCTCAGCTTGCTCTCAACGGTTCTCAGCCAATCGTCGGCATCCATTGGCTCACTAGCGGTGGCAAAGGTGGGTGGATGGGTGTTGAGAAAGTCTCTCATGCGAGATCGGGGTCCTGGTGCTGGCTGTGGTTGGGGCTGATTTGGAGGTGGAGGGGCTTGCTGGGCTTGTTGCATGTTGGCCACCACTTGTGTTAAATTCTGCATCATTTGCATCTGCATGGCCATCATTTGCTGCATATGATTCATTGCAGGTGTGCCACGGGCACCTCTCATATTCCATTGCGGTAGCTGGAATCCAGCTTCATCATCACCGAGGGGCATACCACGGCCACGGCCACGGCCTCTTCCCCTGCCTGCCATCTGAGTACGAAGAGAATAGAGTCTTAGGTACTACTATAACTAGTGGAAGACTACTATACAATACCCTTACTATATGCAAAAATCACAGCAAACATGCGTAGAAATGAAAATTCTTTATTAGTAGCTCACTAATTAAAGAAGTATCAAAAAGGTGCGGTTGTGGACAAGTCGCCAAGGCGTTCCACAACTAACACAACACACCAAGACGAAAATCATAAAAGAAGTAACACAACTCAAGGTCACACAAGTACGTCTACGTCGCTCTTATTTAACTAATGGGGGTGTGCCTATCCTTGAGTCGTGGCATAGGTCAAGGACTACTTGTCGTCAAGCGGGAACTCCTCCGGGTCCTCGTCGTCGTCGGGGTCCTCGGGGTCCTGTGGTGGTGAGGCAGCAGGCGGCAGTAGTGCGGCAGATGCCACACTGGATGGCTCCTCGTCAGAAGACTCCTCAGAAGATGACTCATGTTGGCCGTCACGACGGTCTGGAGAGTCTGGGGTCCATGTCGAGGTGTCAGTGTAGTCGTATGGGTCCTCGTCGGTGATCCGGCGATACCTCCTGATCACCGCCTCGTGGCGCTGGGTGAGGTCACGTCCATCCTGAATCTCCTGATGCGCCCTCTGAAGTCGGGCACTGAGCTGGGCCACGTCGTCAACAGTTTGACGAGACTGCGGGAGGTCCAGGGGTCCCGCCACGTGCCTGGAGACGAAGCCCGCAGTGCCACTGGGACGCTGCGGAACGAAGGCATGCACCGTGTCCTCTAGACAGAAACGGCGGGCGTGACTCCAAAAGGTGGCTGCTTCCCAGCTAGCATCCTGCTCCGCATATCGGCGAGAGGTCCTCCAAGCAGGACTGTTGTGGGTCTTCACCAACTCATCACCATAGTAGATGTAGATCTTGCAGCTCCACTCGTTCCTGTCAGGGCGCTGCACTCCAGTGGTGTGGTAGGAGAGCGAGAGGCTGTGGTGACGGTAGCCAGCCTCACGGAGTAGGGCCCGAAGACAAAGTCGCAGTCGTCCTGCGGCCCTACCGTCAGAACGGATCACCACGGGGTGACGGGGATCGATGGCTGGAGAGCGACTGGCCAGCCTACGCGGGGGCACAAGTCCACCGGTCAACTTACGGGGGGGTCGTCTTGGTGCGGGCCATCTACAAATTTTGAAAACAGGAGAGTGTCAGTAACAAAACATATAAATAAAGGAGTAAATAAAACAAGTAGACAAGGTAGGGAATACAAAGCAACTTTATATATTACTTTTTAGAATATAATAGGGTCCTTAAGTCATCCCTTTCTAACTAGGCTTGCGTCCTACGGGCAACACGGCTCTGATACCACTTTGTCACACCCGGTCCCAACAAGACAACCGGATGGCTTCCACATGTATGCCAGGATCGATTCTCATCATACATGTGTAGACGAAAGTGTAATATCATTTATTACAAGCCATGTTCGAGTACATAAATGTCTTACAAAAATGACCCATAGGTCTGAAATAAGATTACAAAGCAAAGCAGCGGCAAAAGTAAACTAGTGTGGCTCCATGCACAGGCGTTGCCCGGGGGTTGCGCCAGCCTAGAACGTCTCCTCCGGATCAGCGAAGAAGTCTTCATTCTCCACCTCTTCTCCATTGTAGACTGAGGAAAGATAAGAAACAAGCAAGTTTGAGTACCAACGATACTCAGCAAGTGGGAGAGAGATGACATGTGGGTTTATAGAAAGGAAGGCCAAATTTGGGTTAAGCAGTATAGCATTACAACCTATCCTTAGCTTTCATTAGCACCTACTTCTAAGTGTATGAACCAAACCATAACACATTTGTAATCCAAGTCCCAACCAACCAAAACCACCATTCATTGACTAATTATGAATTGGACACCAAGTCGCTCTTGTCCGTGAGCACGGCTGTCATGACAGTTTCTAAATCTCTGCAGAGAATGTACCCTTTACCCACAAGCCGTGATTTCATCCCCTGTTGCTAGGTGGACTAAGGAAACCTCCTTGATGCCCGTGGTCGCGAACCATATTGCACACTTCCTTTGGTGTGAGGCCAGGAGATCACTACGGGTCTTTACAAAGGATCCTCCCGACGCGTACTAGCCCTCTAAGGTTTCACCCCTGTACAAAAGTGTGAGCCGTTACACCACAACTCAACACCCCTGTTGCCCCCTCTTGAGCCATGCGGATCCCAAGGCAGTACACCCTAAACCAATTCCCCGCACTATCCAATCACTAATACTACGCCGGGAGAGGCCTAATTAATTGACCAAGTTGTCCCATACTCAGTCTTGTGGTGATACTATAAGGCTTAGTGGCTTTCTCCACAAACCGGTCCTTAGAATCCGGCAAGGTTCATACCCCGAAACCCGGGTCTCGTGCGTACTGCACCATCCCAAACAAACCAACCCGCCATATTCCTATCCACTACAATTCAATTCACCATATCTCAATAAATAATCACAACAATTTATAGTAGAACATGTAAGTAGAGAATTTCCCTCCCGAATACTAAGCATGGCTAAGCGTAAAAACAACATTAACATCTATCCAAACCAACCCAGTAACAAGGAATTATATGGAAGGGTGCAGTAAATAGGATTCAATTTATTAAGCATGCAACTAACTAAAACTTAATAAAACAGGTGCAAAATGGTCAAGGAACTTGCCTCCTTCGAAGTGTGGGTCAGTGAAGTGGTAGTCCTGAAGATTGTAGGTCGGCTCGGGAACCGACTCTAAATACGTCATCGCATGTGGAGCAGAAAATAACAACACAAAATAAGAACAAGCAACCATATGCACATCACAAACAAGAAATCATCAAAGGAAAACCTACGCAATTACGTCACTAGCATTTAATTTCCTAGTTGATGTTTTATTAGTGATGTGGGCTGAAGGTTTGAGTTTTAGTGGACATTGGGGTTGATTATCAATTTATGGCCTTTATCTTCATTTTAGAGCATTGCATGAGTTTATTATAATTTTCCCTAGCTCAATATGGATAATAATGCTATGCAGCATGCCACAACAATTTTAAATAGATTATTTTGATGTAAACAAATTAGTCAATGTTAATCAAATAATTTCCCTAATTAATTTGTGCAAAAAGAGAGTGCAAGCTTATGATTTTATGAACATATCCATGAGTGCAGGGGTTTTTATGTAAAACAGACCAGATCAGTGGCTTAGTAATATTTTATAACATAGCCAGGGGGTTAATCATAATTTACAGAGGCTAAAAACATAATTTATGGTGAAAATAGGGGCTAAAATGCTATGTTTATTTAATTTAACAGTGCTGACAGAATTAAATTAACGTCCAGGGGTTATTCCATAAATTCCAAGACCTATCTGTAATTAAATTAAATTTGCGCAGGGGGGTCATGTGCAAAACTGGCAACGGTTAAATGCATTTGAATCTGGGCCGTTGGATCTAAAGTGTGCGGCCCAGATTTTAAATAACCTAAGGGGTACGCCGAGATGGGCGGCCGGGATTGGGCCACGTCGCCCCATGGGCGACAGAGGCTGCGCGCGCGCCGGTCCCGGCGGCGCACGGCGGCGGGGGTCGCCGGAGTTGGCCGGAACGGCCAAATCATTGCCCAAAGCTATGCGGCTACGGTGGAAAAGCGAGAGGGTGGCAAGGGGATCCCACCGAGGGGGTCGCGGAGCTCGGATTGTGGTCGGAGGGACGTCGGCGACGGCGGCGCTTGGTGAAGGTCGTCGGTCTTCGGCGAATCTGGTGAAACGACAGTGAAGGTCCTGAACGGAGGTGCCCAGCGTGTTCCTGGAGGCATGGCGCACGTGTTAGGCCAAGAGGGAGGGGGAGAACGTCGGCGAGTCGACGAGAATGGCGGCGACATACCTTGCACCGACGGCAGCTAGGGTTTGGAGCTTCGGGGAAGGGAGAAATGGGGGGTGCCGGCCGGGTTTTATAGGGGAGAGGGGGGCGGCGAAGTAAGGAAAGCGATCCCCGGCGATTGAAGGCGACAGGGGCCATTATGGCCGGAGATTTCATGTCGGCGTTTGAAATCGGGCGGCATCACCGGGTGCGGTCGGGCGCGCGGCGGGAGGAAGAGAGAAAGGGCTGACCGGCGGGGTCCACGCGGAGAGAAAGGGAGAGGGAGGCGCGGCTGGCCTTGGGCCGCCGTGGGGTTGGGCCGGCGGGAGGGAAAAGGGAAAGGGGGAAGGGGGAAGAAGTGGGCCGGGGCGGGGTTAAGGCCCAAGGGGTGGGTTTTTTTCTTTTTCTTTTTGCTTTCTCTTTTCTTTTTAATTCTTTTACAATTTGAATTGCTTTTCAAATTCAAACGATCTGCTAGCGCATTTTGAAATCAAATTTTCAATCAAATGCAACCCTGCATGATGCATTCCTAGTACATTTTTTTGTTTTCAAATTTTGAAAAATTTTGGGTGTTACACTGATGAACTTGCTGCAGCAGGCAAACCCTTAGAAGAAGAGGAAATTATTTCATATATTCTCACGGGGTTAGATGTTGACTATAACCCTTTTGTAACATCGATGACAAGAGAAGTAGATCTCAAGATCAATGAACTGTATGCCCAATTGCTGTCATTTGAAGCAAGGCTACAATCTCAAAACGGTGAGCAGCAATTTTCCTCTTCTGCAAACTCAGCTTCTCGAGTCTGTGGTGGACGATCTTGTGGCCGATGTCGTGGCTGAGGAAGAGGTGGCTGTGGCAGCGATGGACCGAAATTGGTGTCTCAGCTATGTGGATACAAGGGTCATGTCGTTAAGACTTGTAGAAAACGATTTGATAGAAATTTCTCAGGAAACTTCTCCGGAGAAGAAGCTTCTTAGAGAAGTTTTGCCGGATCTGCCACTACTCAATCTTATGGAGTTGATACTAACTGGTATTCTGACACCGACACAACAGATCATATAACTGGTGAATTGGAAAAATTGACTACGAGAGAAAAGTATGATGGTCACAATTAAGTACAAACTGCCAGCAGTGTAGGTATGAAGATCACACATATTGGTCATGCATCTTTTCATACTCCCTTTCGTATGTTGCATCTCAATAATGTCCTTCGAGTACCAAATACTAAGAAAAAACTTATTTCTATCCATCGCCTTACCACCAATAATAATGCTTTTGCCAAGTTTCACCCTGATTTTTTCCGTTTCAAGGATCAAATCACGAAGAAATTCTTCTTTCTGTTAGATGCATTGATGGGTTGTACCCAATTCTGTGTCAATCAAGACAGAGCCTCATTATAGTTAAAAATACACAGAGTCTCTAGCTTGGGTGCCTTGGTCACCCCTCCTCAGTTAAAGTTAACAAGGTCTTGTCCAAGTTTGATCTTCCAGTCAATAAAGATTCTGAGTCCACCTTAGTTTGTGATTCATGTCAAAAAGCCAAAAGTCACCAGCTACCTTATCAGTGATCTCATAGTGTCTCTTGTTTTCCTTTAGAACTTATAAGCTCAGATGTGTGGGGCCCCGCTCCTCAGTCTGTAGGCAAACACAAAGCTTTGTTGACAGTTCTATCAAATATACTTGGGTCTATCTCTTGAAAAGGAAATCAGATGTATTTCATGTCTTCCTTAATTTTTAACAACTTGTTGAACTTTTTTTGATAGGGAGATCATTACAATGCAAGACTGGAGGTGAATATCTTAAACTTAATGCCTTCTTTCAAAAAGTAGGTATTAGTCATCATGTAGCATGTCCCTACACTCAT
This sequence comes from Tuctoria greenei, assembly GCA_036927565.1. Classification (NCBI taxonomy): domain Eukaryota; kingdom Viridiplantae; phylum Streptophyta; class Magnoliopsida; order Poales; family Poaceae; genus Tuctoria; species Tuctoria greenei. The sequence continues at coordinate 289,479,259 of JAYESD010000001.1, forward strand.
CAATAGAATGGCTTGATTGAGCGAAAAAATCGACATATTGTTGAAGTTGGCCTTGCCATCTTAGCCCAAGCGTCAATGCCTCTGAAGTTCTGGGATGAGACTTTCTTAACAGTCACATATCTCATAAACAGAACCCCCTCTTGCATACTTAGACATACAACACCCCTTGAGTGCCTATACAAAGAAAAAACAGATTATCTAGCCCTCAAAGTGTTCGGTTGTGCCTGTTGGCCAAACCTTAGGCCCTACAACCAACACAAACTCCAGTACAGATCAACACAATGTGTTTTTATTGGGTATAACAATCTTCATAAGGGCTACAAATGTTTAGACACGTCAACAGGGTGTGCTTTTATTTCTAGAGATGTAGTCTTCGATGAAACTGTTTTTCCTTTTCTAGCCTCCATGAAAATGTCGGCCTCGCTTAAAACATGATATTTCCCTTCTTCCAACGTTTCTCCAGAACCCAAATCAAATACAAAGAGATATGTTAAGTCATGCTGATATTGGTGATTTTATACCTAACCCTGCTGATGAAATCTATGAGAATATTGATGTGCATCCACAGAAATTGTGAGGTGAAAATACTTGTGAAAATCCGGTTTCAAATGTGCCATTATTTAAGTTGCAATAGCCTGGGCACTGAAAACAATGATGATCATGTGCAGTCTGTCCCAGCACAATCAGTCTCGGGATTGCAACCTGTCCCTGCAGAGTCTACCAGCAGAATCCGCCTCGGGTTCAGCCATGCCACACACCGCATCGGGAGGACCCAGTGTGGCTTCTGGTGAAATTTTAGCTGAGCAAAATATTGTGCAACCTCTGGTTTCTTCATCTGATCAAGAATTTCTCTCTAATGCTCATGAGTCAAGGCCCACTACTAGCTTGTCTAGAGGCATCAGGCAACCACGTATTCCAACTGATGGCACGGTAAATCAAAGGAGGAAAAATAAAATATGGGATGATGAGCTCTATTAGTGAACCAACAGATTGGAAGAATGCATTATTAGAAGGCATGTGGCGCCTAGCAATGAATGATGAGTACAAGGCGTTAATGCAAAAGAAAACATGACATCTTGTACCACCGAAGGCAGGTATAAACATCATCGATTCTAAATGGCTTTATAAAATAAAAAGAAGGGTCGATGGTTCAATCGATCGTTACAAAGCAAGATTGGTAGCCAAGGGTTTCAAACAGCGCTACGACATCGATTATGAAGACACATTTAGCCTTGTGGTAAAGGTGGCAATGATAAGGCTTATACTCTCATTAGCCATGTCTCACAAATGGATAATTCGACAGTTAGATGTGAAAAATATTTTTTTCATGGCATTTTGGAAGAGGATGTCTATATGCGCCAACCTCCTGGGTATTTTGACAAGAAGCAACCACAATTTTTTGTGTAAACTTGACAAAGCCATATATGGGCTAAAACAAGCTTCACGAGCTTGGTATTCTCGGCTAAGAAATAATTGATGAAGTTGGGGTTCTTACCCTCCAGGGCAGATACATCTCTATTCTCCTACAGAAAAATGGAGTAGTGATGTTTCTAATCATCTATGTAGATGATATCATCCTGGTAAGTTCAGATCAAAATGATGTGGGTGCTCTTCTAGCCGACTTGCAAGTCGAATTTGCACTTAAAGATCTCGGTAATTTACATTTGGCATTGAGGTTACAAGACGAAACAGGGGGATAATCTTGTCTCAAGGAAAATATGCTTCAGACTTGTTAGCAAGAGTTGGTATGAAGAATTGTAAATGGGTACACTGAGAAGGTATCACGATATGAAGGAGATCCACTGAGTCCAGATGATATCATCAACTATAGGAGTATAGTTGGAGCCCTTCAATATTTAACGATCACTCGATCAGATATAGCTTTCTCGGTAAATAAGGTCTGCCAGTTCCTTCAAGCACCAACTACAGTTCACTGGACGGCTGTTAAGAGGATATTGAGGTATTTGAGTAATAACACACGCCTTGGTCTGAAGATTTCTCAATCAAAGTCTATGTTCATTAGCGCCTTTTCAGACGCGGATTGGGCTGGTTGCCCAGACAGTAAACGTTCAACGGGTGGATTTGCAGTGTTTGTTGGATCAAATCTAATGTCGTGGAGCTCTAAAAAACAAGCTATGGTATCTCGCTCAAGTACATAATCAGAATATAAAGTGTTGGCTAATGCAACTGCTGAAGTTATTTCCTCTGGTGATCTGGTTGCAGATGGTTTCACCAAGCCTCTAGCTGATTGAACCTTCAGAAAATTTCTGATCAATCTTAACTTAAGTTGTGGCTAAAAGTTCAGATTGAGGGGGGCATGTTAAACAACATGTGTCGTATCTGTTATGATCTGTTCTTTCCATATTAGGTGCTAGAGTCTAGCTCCGTTACGGTTGCAATCTTCTGTTCCGATTCTGTAATAGTTTCCATCTATAATATGTAAACTCTCTAATAAATACAAACCATCGTGACCCCTGTTGGGTCATCGCCTCCAATAAGTTCTACACCAGTAAGCTACTGGGAATACCGATTACATTGGGAAGATTAAGACTCAACGATCTGCAGCACATTCTTGATAAGTCAAGTCTAAACTTTGCAGCTGGCATGGGAAGCTTCTCTCCATTGGTGGCCGGCGGAAGTTAATCAAAACGGTTCTCAGCTCCTTGCCTACCTACACCTTAGGCTATCTCCAACAACAAGAGGCAAAAGTGGAACCCCATTTACACATTTGGGGTTTGTTGAACGGTTAAATGAAGTGGTAAAAAAAAGCTATCTCCAACAGAGATCCGACTTTAGCTTTTCGCCAAGAGTTTGTAGCGCCAATCAACTTTCACCATTCACCGGCACCCCTGCATCGCCTCCTCAGCACATCGCCATCCTCCGCGCAGGCCCACCTCCTCCACGGCAAAACCACCACAAGACAGGAAGAGCGGAAGGGAAGGACGCATACTTGTTGGGTAGGATCGTCGGGGCGGCGAGCAGGACACGCTTGAGGATGGCGCACACCACCTGTTCCTCCCTGAAGCTCCCGTACACAAAGATGGTGTGCTGCGCGGCGGTGGGGGCGGCGGGAGGAGGCGTCGGCGCCATGGCGAGAGAACAGTGATCTGTGTGACGAGGCTTTGGGGCGTCGCAGCGGCGGCGAGCGCGGGTCGGGGCTGGCGGCGGAGGGCGGCTCGACGGGGGCGGAGGGCGGCACGGCGGCGGCGGGTGCGGGTCGGGGCTGGCGGCGGAGGGCGGCTTGACGGGGGCGGAGGGCGGCGCCACTACAGAAATATCGATCACTTACGTCGGCCAAAGCCGACGTAAGTAAGGCATAAACCGACGTAAGTAACTTAATTACGTCGGTTTTCCTTTACTTACGTCGGCTACTGGCCGACATAGACTTTTGGACGTAATTAAGGTGACTTACGTCGGCCACCGACGTAAGTTACCTTAATTACGTCAGTCTGCAGAAGCCGACGTAAGTTAAGTGGCGAGATGGGCCTTGGGCTGGGCCGGAGGACTTACGTCGGCCAGAGCATGCCGACGTAAGTTAAGTGCTCTAACTTACGTCGGTTGATCCAAACCGACGTAAGTTAAGTGGTTTAACTTACGTCGGTATGGTCTGACCGACGTAAGTTAAACTGGGCTAACTTACGTCGGCATTTCCATAGCTGACGTAAGTTAAGTTTTCGAATTTTTTTTAAAAATAGAAACTGACTACCTCGCTCGATGGCGAGAACACAGAACAGACAAATAACATATACACAGCATAACAGTTTCAAAATATAGTCCAAAACATCGACAACAACACAATTTGCAAAATAAATTCCACCGGGCTACACGCTAGCCCCTCCACTACCTCCGTGATCTTCTCGGCGTGTTCCCGAACCCTGCAGAAGAAACATAGTCACTAGTAAGCATCAATGTCAACTCAATGATAACATCAGAGTCCAAAAACATCAGTGATAATGTTAGAGTTGGATTGCTTCACATTAAGTCATAACCTGGGCTATCACAGAAGGTTTTAAGAGGTAATGTAGTGGTCTTTGATATTTTTTGACAGGCATGCTACATTACCTCTTGAAACCTTATGTGATAGCCCAGGTGCATGACTTAATGTGAAGCAATCCAACTCTAACATTATGGTATTACCCACCAAAAGCTTGATTACACTTAACTTCCTCACCACTATAGGAATCAATATCTGACAAGTCATCAAGATCTACCTCTATGTTTTACCTCCTTATCTCTCTATGTAAAATACTAAAATGGATACAACAATATTAAAGAGAGAGTTTATCACCTGCTCTGGTGTCTACACGCTAGCCCCTCCACTGCCTTCGGGATCTCGACGCGTTCCGAAACCCTGCAAAAGAATCATAATTAGGATAAATTAGAAGTCCATAATTAGAAGTCCATAAAACAACTAGTCAATAGTGTGAGTAACACATTTGCTAAATTAAATGTGATGCAAGTATCTTCTTTAACATAATGAAAAGGGAATCAAACTCCTAGGGCCCTCAAACTCCTAGAGTCGACCCTGAGTTGGTGGTGGATCAAAAGGGAATCATGCATTCAACATAATGAAAATCTATGTTATGGGAGAGGTGGAAGTTGCATTTCGGGGACGACATGGATGTCCTCCTCTAACAAGTTTCTATTCGACACTAAGGCTAAAACTCACAATAACAGGGTGTACAGAAAACAAAAAGAGGGATAGACAATATTACCTGCTCCGGTGTCTGCTACGGCGGAAGCGTAGGAATCTCGATGTCCTGACCGCTGTGTCGAGCAAGAGCCTGCCATTGCAAGATATTAGAAGATATATGTTATTGAAGTGCTGTGAAATTTAACTACGGTACTTTAAATTACTTACCGCCACCGTTGCTTGCATCTGGGCCATCATTAAGGCCGTCCTCTGCTGCTCCTCCCTTGCCTCCGCTCTCGTCCTCTCTAGCTCTGCCTGAGTTTGCATCAGCGTCTCCCTCATGGCTTGGAGCTCCAGCTGGGTCTGCGAGAGATGACCATTGGTCCCAACGGTCGAAGCCTGCGACGATGAAGCGCCTCTCAAAGGTCGCGTCGGCCTTGAGTCGACAACTCCATCAAAAATGGCAAACCTGCAAAAGAATGAAAACACTAAGTAGAAGAAGATTAATTGAAAAAGAAATGAAATACACGAAGAACTCACCGTCCGTTGGCCTTCCCGCCTCCGCTTGCGTACGCGGCTTGGGGGTCGATCGGCGCGCTTTCCCAATCGTAATCCGCACCGTGTATCTTCGCGACCTCCTGCGCGTACTTTGTTTACAAAACAAATAAATCTTGTAATCATGTCAATAATAGTATTAGTTATAATGAAATTGATAAATTTCAAAAACTTACCAGTCGGTCGGCTGCGACCTGACTACACTGCCCTGGCTGAGAAGGGTCACTTCCCTTGTGACCTCTCTTCCAAACCTGGGTTGGGGTCGGCTCATGACCCATCTCTCGCTCCTGTACAACCGTGTTAGTGAGATAAATAATATATTAGGAACACATAAATAAAATAAAAAGGTACTTACCATGCGTTTAGCCAAACGCAAGTAGTCGTCACCGCCATAGTTGTGCTTGTCCTCGAACCCCATGCGGCACTGTCTAGCCTTTGTGGACTTGTTGATAAAAGCGTTGCTAGCCCAGTACCGACAGAGAGCTAAGTACGCCTCGATGTTACCCTGTAACCAGGAAATACTAACATGCACATATTTCATTTTTCATCAACGCAGTTAACATACGTAGATATTGTAAATATTTAACAATATTAAAAACTTCCGCATATCGTTTAGTGAATAAAATTAATATGCAAAGATAATATACAATATTAATGTTAAATTAGTGAATAAAACGTTACTTCAAAATTCATCAACATCACGATCATGCACCCTACTCCTTAAACCAGCCCATCAATCTTCTTCTTCCGCATATCGTTTTCGTTTGCGCAAATCAGCAGGTTCGACTATGTTATCGATATCTTCAGTTTTTGATTCTGATTCTGTTTCCGCTTCCGTGCCAGCCTCAATATCTTGAGCGTCTCCAACTAAGTTATTGAGTCCTACACCGGGCTCGACTGAGAAGGAGTCTGGCAACTCTTCCTCTTGGTAGACACAATCAACCTCAGCTTCGTCATGGTAATCATCATCTCCTGGAGCGTATAACCGCTCACGAGGATTTACCTTATGTACCACCCACCAAGCTTTGAATTTATTGCATGGATAAGGTAGATAGTACACTTGCTCTACTTGGTGTGCAAGAACTAATGAATCGAATCCTTTCAACCGTTCCTTGTGTTTTACTTCGACCATGCCAAATTCGTTTACTCGAATTCCACGAATGGAATCAAACCATTCGCAGTCAAAGAATACCGCTCAAATTGGCTTGTTTGCGACAAAAGTGAATTCAAGGATTTTTTTAATAATCCCGTAGTACTGTGTTTCATGATCTTGCGAATCGATTGCCCTCAGCACAACCCCAGTATTACATGTTGCCGCGAGAGGACGAAGAGATTCAAATTGAGTTGTACGGAATCGAAAGCCGTTGACGTCATATCGACCATAGCTTCTAACATTAACCACTCCACGGGATAGTTGTCACAAATCTTCATGGACGTTGGCATCTTTTTGGCACTGTCCAAGATATGGAGTTATTAGAAAACGTAAGCATTCTTAAGTTATAAGAAAACATTGTTAACATTGATTAGTTATCGAGAAAACGTTACATGATCTCGAAACCAGGAGAGAAAATTAGATCCCCCGTTTATTCCTTCCCGTCGAATATGTTCTATTTGCTTGCTCGTGGGTTGATGTCTATGTCTCCAATTTTGCTTGTCGAACATACTACACGACAAAGAGAACCTTTTAGAATACATGTGTCGGAAAAGATGGTGAAAAGCATAAGTGTAGGAAACACTTACTTGAAATATTCATTCATTTCTTCCATATTAGCGTACATGTAGAAGAATGCAGCACGCCTTTCTTTTTTGCTAACATCATACGAAGTGTAACTACCAACAGTAGTGCCTCTTGTTGCAAAAATGGAGAGATCGCTACAAGGAGGTTGCTCATCTATATTGTATCGCATTACCGAAGTATTAACATTGTTTTCCTCTGCAAAGTAAACACTTGAGAAGTATCCTACTTCCTTAAGAGTAAAAGCTTCGGCGATGCAACCTTCAACCCTTGCCCTGTTACCAACCATTGGTTTCAGATATCTAAGTGTTCTTTCAATATGATACATCCACCTATATTGCACGGTACCGCCCACTTTCCCTTCAAATGGAAGATGAATTAAGAGATGTTGCATTGGATTGAAAAATCCTGGAGGAAATTTTTTTTCCATCTTACACAAAAGTACCGAAACCTCCTTTTCCAATTTAGTCATCATCTCTGGCGTGATTTCTTTAGCACAGAGTTGCCTATAGAAGTGGCTAAGCTTGGCTAACACCTTCCACACTGCATTGTCAAAATAGCCTCGAAACATAACAGGCAGAAGTCTTACCATGATTATGTGATAATCATGACTCTTCAACCCAATGAGCTTTCCCGTTTTCACATTCACGGCTCGTCTCAGACTAGCTGCGTAACCATCTGGGAATTTAAACCTTTGCAACCATTCGAGAACTTTTTTTTTCTCTTTGGGTCGAAGACAGAAAGGAGCGCGTGGTTTACCACCATTTTCGGAGAGCTCAAGAGTTTGACGGTTACAAAGCTCGGCAAGATCCTTTCGAGCCTTTAAATTGTATTTTGTTTTGCCCGTCATGTCCATGCATGTGCTTATGATACATTCGGCCATGTTACGCCCTTGATGCATAACATCAATGTTGTGCCATAGAATCAACGACTTCACATACCGTAACTCTCAAAGTCCACATATGTGAGTCCAATTGTGTTTGTCTCCATAACCTTTGAAATATCCAGGACGACCTTCATCTGGCACCAATTTGTCCAACATATCAGATATTTCTGACCCGTCAAGACGTTTCGGTGGTCCTTTAGTGACAACGGTGTTCTTTCTGAAGACATTCCTCTGTTGTCTAAACAAGTGATTCGGAGGTAGCCAACGTCTATGACAATCGAAGTAAAATATCTTGCCTCCATGGGTAAGTCGAAAGCAATCGGTATCCGAGGCACATATCAGACACGTCAACCGACCATGAGTGCTCCATCCAGAAAACATGCCGTATGCCGGAAAATCATGAACGGACCACAAATAAGCAGCTCGGAGGTTGAATTTCTGTTTCTTGTAACAGTCGTACGCTTCGACTCCTGTCCACAACATTTTCAACTCTTCAATCAACGGTTTCAGCATCACGTTGAGACGTGACCCAGGATGATCTGGCCTAGGTACAATGAGGCTAAGAAACATAAACTCATTCTTCATGCAAAAAGTCGGCGGAAGATTGTACGGAATGACAAAGACGGGCCAATAGGAGTATGGTGCGGCATTTGTGCTGAACGGCGTGAACCCATCTGTCGCCAACCCGATGCGAACATTTCTCACTTCACGAGCGAATTCTGGGTCGAACCGGTCCAAAGCCTTCCATGCCTCACCATCAGACGGGTGCGTCATGACTCCATTGTTCTCACGCTCACCTTCTTTGTGCCATCTCATGTGTCTGGCCGTTTTTTTTTGAAAGGAACAACCGCTTCAACCTCGGTGTCACAGGTAAGTAACAAAGCTGCTTACGTGCGACTTCCATCGTCACTGTATTACCATCGTTATTAACAACTTTGACAAACCTCGGTTGACCACATTTCAAACATTTGTTCTCATTGGCATGCTCTCTCCAGAAAAGCATGCAGTTGTCCGGACACACATCAATCTTTTCGTGCTTCATCCTGAGACCAGAAAGAATTTTATTGGAGTTGTACATATCCTTAGGCATTTTGTTGGGTTGTGGAAGGGCATCTTTGAACAAATCGATGAGCATGTTGTAAAAATTTTTAGAAAAGAAGAACTTAGACTTAATTGCCATAAGTCTAGTCACAAAATTGAGGATTGACATTTTAGTGTGTTCATGCAGAGCCTCTTCTGAATCTTTGAGACGTTTGAAGAACTCTTTAACCTCTTCTGTTTGAGTATCTTCTGTAAGCTCTGGTCGTATAGCTTCCAACATCTCATCCATTATATCAACCTCTTGAGCATCATCATTGTCTGCTTCCACTTCTTGTACAGCTTGAGAACCTGTCTCGCCGTGGAAGTTCTACAACTCATAATGTGACATGTAACCGTTTCGACACAAGTGCAACATAAGTTCCACTTTGTCCAAAAACGTTCCGTTTCGGCATTTCGTACATGGGCACCGCGCCTTATCGCTATTTTACAACGAAAAAGCTCGTTCCACAAAAGCTTCTGTCTTGGCGTACCACTCATATGAGTGACCACCAGTTCTGCTCTTCCAACCAGTGTACATCCAACTACGGTCTTCGCCCATGTTTGACTCTGCAATTTAACGCGAAAGAAATTGTTGTTAATGTATTGTTATGTTATATGTCACGGCCCTACAACCTAGGCAGATAGATCCTAAACCCACCCAAGAGTGACCGAGCGGAGCGTGCTCATGACGAGACGCGTGATCCGAATTCGAACGAAATTTCGGCAGCATAACCCCGTTGTTCTCCACTGCACGCCCAAAAATGGTGCAGCAGAGAACAACAGGGTTACGCCACTGAAATCTCGTCCAAATTCAGACCCGCGTCTCGTCACAAGCCACGCCCCCTCGGTCACTCCGAGACTGTCCAAAAAGGGACAATTCCGAACCTGCACGTCTCACATACCAATGGCATGTGAGACGTGCCGATCCGAAACGGGTAATACTTTGCTATAGGTTACGTTGCTCATTTTCATTTTGAGATCATTTAAGAGAGAGGTAAGAACTAGAGAAAGATTGAGAGGAAAGTTGGTCTTAGATGACAATTCCACATCCATTTCCACCGTCCACTCAATTGCGAGTCATTGACGTTCTTAAGGCAGTAAGGCGACTTAAGGCGACGGATCCCCCTGCTCCCGCGGCACCAGCTTTCCCTGTCGCTGCCGGCTTCCCTAGTTGTCGCCGCCTTACCCTAGAAAGCAAGGCAACAGGGACGCCTTACGATGCCGGAGCGCCTTACCGCTCTTACCGGAGCGCCTTACTCCTCCGCATGTTGCATGACGCACCAAGCTGTGCCGCCGCCCCGATCTCCTCTGCTCACCCCTACACACGACCCACGGTTTCTCTCTCTCTCTCTCTCTCTCTCTCTCTCTCTCTCTCTCTTGGAGCTACCGGCGACGCCGTGGCACCCGACAATCGGCCGTCCTCGACGCTGCCCTCCTCATGGTGCAATTAACCACTTAAGAATAAATAGATAAACCACTTGAGCATAATTAAACGCATTTAAGCAATTTAATTATAATTAAACATAATTAAATAAACCACCTAAGCATAATTAAGCAAAAATAAGTAAATTAAGCATAATTATGCATAATTATGCATAATTAAGCAAATTAATCATAATAAAATAAACCACTTAAGCATATTTAAGAAAATTAAGCATAATTATGCATAATTAAGCAAATTAATCATAATAAAATAAACCACTTAAGCATATTTAAGCAAATTAACCACTTAACCATAATTAAATAAACAATTAAGCAATTTCAGCAAATTTAAAAAATTTAAAATTCAAAATTAAATTTGATTTCAATTCAAATTGAAATTTGACTTTCAATTGGGGGGGGGGGGCTCGGGGAGCAGGGTGGGGGTGGGGGGAGGCGGGGAGCAGGGTGAGGGTGGGGGAGGGGGGACCGGGGAGGGGAGGTCGAGGGGGAGGGGAGGAGGAGGGGGAGAGGGGGGGGCTCGGGAGGGGAGGGGAGGGGAAGGGGGGGCGGCGCTCGGCCGTGGAGGGGAGGGGGGGAGGAGGAGGGGGAGAGGGGGGCTCGGGAGGGGAGGGGAAGGGGGGCGGCGCTCGGCCCTGGAGGGGAGGGGGAGGGGAGGGGATGGGGAGGCAGACGACGGCGGCAGGGCGGCGCTCGGGGAGGGGGCGTGGGGGGGGGGGGGGCGGGGAGGGGCGTACCTTGTGGCGGCGGTGTAGGACGGCGGCGTCGGACGGTGGTGGGCGTGGCGGCGCGGCGGCGGTGAGCGCAGGCGTCGGGCGCGACGGCGTGGAGGGACAGAAGAGCGGCGAGCGGCGGGTAAGGAAGAAAAGAGAAAAAGCGCGCGGGGGTAGGTTAAAATACGTAACTTACGTCGGCTAAATAGTAAACTTACGTCGGTCACCGAAACTTACGTCGGCCACCCGCCAAGCCGACGTAAGTTAGGCTTAACTTACGTCGGTTTTTTATTTACGTCGGCTAGTTGCTCAGACCGACGTATGTTAACATTTACTGCTGTCGGTCTACTGACTTACGTCGGCCGCCGACGTAAGTTAGTTTAACTTACGTCGGTTTTTTTGACCGACGTAAGTTAGTTTATTTACGTTGGCTGGCCGACGTAAATTAAGCTGGCCGACGTAAGTGTTAGCGTTTCCTGTAGTGCGCGGCAGCGGCGAGCGTGGGTTGGGGCTGGCGGCGGAGGGTGGCACAGCGGCGGCAGGCGCGGGTCGGGGCTGGTGGTAGAGAGGCGGCGCGGGGCTGGCGGCGCAGCGGGGGCGGACCGGGGCTGGCGGAGGGCGGCGCAGCGGGGGCGAAGCGGTGCTGGTGGCGGAGGGCGGCGCGGCGGCGGTGGGCGCGGGGCGGGGCTAGCGGGCGGGGCACGGCGGTAGTGCCTGTGTTGGTTGGGATGATGGCTACCGTGGGAGCGTGACTATGTTTAGGGAATGGGAAAGAAGAAGTGCAAAATGAGAAGACCCGATAGGGCAGCTGTTGGAGGGGTTTTTAGTCTGCTTTCAAGAGGCAAAATACAGATGGAGTGTCATATAGGGAAGCTGTTGGAGACAGCCTTATGTGCCCTAAAACCAACAAAAAAATTCTTCAATGATCTTGACCGCTCTCGGCGTTGCTTCTTATGGGCCGGGATCAGGACGTCTCGAGAGCCAAGTGCAAGGTCAGTTTGGGGACGTGTGTGTCGCCCGCTAGAGAGAGGCGGTGCTGGCCTCCTGGACCTTAGCCGTTTTGAGCGCGCTTTGCGTTTGAGGTGGTTATGGAGTCAGTGGCAACAACCTCAGAGGCCATGGACCTTGCTTGACATTCTGGTTGTCAGCGAAGATCGGGCACTTTTCTCGGCTGCAACAACTGTCCACGTGCAGTCTGGGAGACGGGCGCTATTCTGGAGCTCAAGTTGGCTCCATGGTGTTTCGTTGGCGTCCATGTTCCCTCTTCTTTTTAAACACTCTCGAAGTAAGCGTCGAACGATTGCAGATGCACTTCAAAACAATGCTTGGATTGCAGACCTTTCTCATCATTGGACGATTCTGCTGCTGACTTATTATGTGCAGCTGTGGAACAAGGTTCCTTCTATGGATCTGCATCTGGTCGACAACGTAGATGATGAGATCGTGTGGAGGCTGTCGAGCTCCAGCCGCTAGATGACATTCTCGGCATACAGATTCCTGTTTGAAGGAGGTTATCAATCAAACTTCCTGAAGGTCATCTGGAAGACATGGGCGCCCGCCAAGTGCAAATTCTTCCTGTAGCTTCTTTTGCAAAATCGGATTTGGACAGTTGACCGTTTGCAAATCCGCGGTTGGCTGAATGAATACTTCTGCTCCCTCTCCGCGTAATCTTGAGACTGCCTTTCATCTTTTCAACGAGTGTCCAGTTTTCCAAACTGTGTGGATCATGGTTTCAAACTGGCTGACCTCCATGCAAATTCATCCTGCTTCTTGGATTACGGCGACTAGCCTCCATGAATGGTACGCCGGGATCACTTCTGCGGATGGCACGCCAACTACTCAAGGTCTATGATCTCTTGCTCTACTGACATGCTGGTGTCTCTGGAAAGAAAGGAATCAGAGAATTTTTCAGTCCTCGGATCATTCGGCTGGGCAGATCTTCGACCAGATAAAGCAAGAAGCTAAATGCTGGGCTGCTGCCGGAGCAAGGCACCTCGCCAAGCTCATTCAGCCACCCTGAAGTAGCTTCTTTCTGCATGTTGTTACACCCTGATTCCTTCCCCCCTCACCCTGTACATGTCTTCTTAGCTTCACGCCTAAAACATCACTGTTGTAATATTAGCACTAATTCTACTTAAATGAAATATACCGCCCTTCCCGTGTTAAAAAAAAAAAAGACAAGTGCTTCGTTTTCTACAACGAGGAGCAGCATGTTGATCGGCTCCAACATCTGATGGTTCGTGTCAATGAAAAGAACTTTATTGTGCTCGTTCGATATGATATTGTTGCATTATACGACAAGTGTGCTAATGAAGGTCGTGCATTTCAGTTTCCCACATTAGTCGTCGAGGGTTGTAACCCTAGACGGTTAAAGATGGTGCATACCAAGTTCAACCTCATCAACAAATTAGTTTAATTTAGGTTTAACACGTCAACCAAGGTCGTGTGTTGCGTTGGGAAGTACTCCCTCCATTTTAATTTATTTGTCATCAGGACAACCTTCATTAGTTTATTTCTAGTTCTTTTAATTGTCTGAAACGACAATTATTTTATAACAGAGGTAGTACATCCCAAGAAATGGAGAACCGGATAAGTTAGAGAATTTGGACATGTTGAGGATGGTCAATGTTGGTTAGGGTAGTGGTGTGGCAGGGATGCTCAAGAAGCTGACAAATTTGCGAAGGCTGGGGGTCAGTTTGATGAAGAAGGTCAGAAGCTCTGGAAGTCTGTAGGCAAAAGCTCAATCGACTGCAACGGCTCGAAATGTGCACAGATTCAATTAAGTTCATTGTCACAGTGGAAATCAACAGTACCGAGGCATCTAGTTTCACCGAGGCGGTGTGGTAACCTCGGCAGTCTGCCAGAATGGATATCAGTTCACTCAATGATCTAGCAAAGGTGAAGCTACTGGGAACGCAACTGAACCAGGGAGACATTGTGCACCTTCAAAACCAACCTAACCTGGTTTTGCTTGGCCTGTGGGTGAACTCCTACATAGGGGTGTCGTTGTGTTTTAGAGCTGATACATCCCTAAAGCTGGAGTTCCTTGATATCGATGGGTTACAGAAGATCGAAACGGTTACAATTGAGAAAGACACAATGCCTGATCTTTGAACAACGCACTACAAAAATCGGACAAAGAAGTGGTGGAGAACTTGTAACCCTCGGAGCCGTTAACCTTAAGTGGTCTAAGGGCGTCGGTTTTTTTGATCCGATGGCAAAAATATTATAACTGTCGGTCCCTTTGTTTCAGCCAACGATCATAAAAATATTCGTCGATTCTTTCAAGAATCCCGGCGCCTTAAATTAAAGTCGTCAGTTTACTGTGCCTGCCCGACGGCCATAAAATAAAGCTGTCGGGAAAAAAACCAGGCCGACAGCCATAACCCGAGCCTGGCGTGCCCCAAAAACCCACGAAGGCACGCTCCAAAAAAATTCTCCCGCCGGAACCATAAAGTCGTCGGCACGACGGTTACAACCGCTGGCCCGCAATTTATTCCCGCCCGAACTCTCCTGCCGAACCCTAGCGAACTCTCCCGTCGAACCCTAGCGAACAGCGCCGCAATTTTTGATTCCCCCACGCCGCGATTAAATAACTGCCCAACCCTAGCAAACAGCGCCAAGTCTCTCTCCCTCTCCGCCGCGACCCAATCTCCTCACTTCTTCCGCCGCCCTCTTCCCCGCTTCTGCTACCACCCTCTCTCCGATCCCTCTCATTGCGCGGCCCTTGCTGCTGTCGCCCTCTCTCCCTCTCTGTCCTTCCCCCCAGCTGCCGCCCACTACATGCGCAGATCCCGGCCGGCCGTCTCTCTCGTCCTCCTCTCCGACGCGGGCTCCAGCTCCATCAACGCGGGCTTGCCGCCGTCGCCTCCCACGGCGACGCATCCCGCGGCTGCCGTCCCCACGGCGATGCATCCGGCTCCAAGGGCTCTGTCGATGCATCCGACGCGGGCTTGCCAACGCCCCCAAGGTCTTCGTGGCCCGCCATCGTGGCCTCGTCGGCTCGGCTCCCACGGCTCCGTGGACGCGGGCCTGGAGTCTGCCGGTGCCCACCTCCGAGGCACCCCCGCGCTACCTGTTCCCTCCCCACGCGCACCCGTCCCTGCGACACTCGTTCCGGTGACATCCACGGTGCGGCAGGCAGCCCTGATGGCCGGCGGCAGCGGCCAGCAGTCCTTCCTGCGATGTTCTTGATGTTTTTTGAAAGACCAGATCTGTTACTCTTTCGATATAAATGATTTCAAACATGTTAATGTAAATCATGTGGAGTTGGCCATCTTGTTGAGGCTTCAGCCATCTTTCATCTTGAGCGACGAGTCGTCGGTGACCTCCGATGCGAGCTCGGTAGTGGCGGAGAGATGGGAACTGCGCTGCAGTTATTTTTTTGCACGGTTGCAGCAGTAAAAACATCGTTTTTTTTTTTGCTGAAGGCTGTATTGGGAATAAAGGTGTCGGCCCACGCGACTGACGGCTCTATCCGCTTTAGGCACTAAAGATGTCGGAGGCTGGGAGCCGACGGCTTTAGTCCTTTAAAAACGTCGGTATCGACGGTTATACTAGTTAAGGACGGCGACTGTACGCCGTCGGTTATGATCGTCGGTTAACCAACACTCATAAATTATGGATGTCGCTCTCAGCTCCTTACCGATGATTACATGGCTGACATTTTTTCGATCGTTTCTTGTAGTGACGAGGGACTATCAGCTGCAGTGCAATACCTGCCAAACCTGAATGGTCTACTTCAAAAGAAATGTGGTGAGAAAAAGAGGCCGATAGAGATATTGCAAGGACAAGTCAATAAACACTTTAGACGCTCAAAAATCCTCATTTTGGCAAGTCGATTCCATCAACTAATCCGAAGTTGTCCACGAGGACAGCAACTGAGCAGTGAATATGGAGAGGGGATCGCTTTTATGGAAACATGTTTTTTACAACAATGTCTTTTTCTTTTCCATTTAACAAGATACTTCCTCCGTCTCCGAATATTTGTGGTCTTCTAGTAAAAAAAAGACGATAAATATTTGAGAATGAAAGAAGTAACTATCACTACAGGCTTACATCATCCATATCGCCTTCTAGAATTGTAATTGAGACGATATTTGAATAACAAGATACTACCATATGAGTAGCTGTTGTTAGAAACTGAGGATGAGTACTTAGTGCCTAATTGAGGATTAGACTTGGTTAATTAGCAAGAACACACAGCAATCATCAATCAATACTAATATAATCTACGAGGATTAGGCATACCTTCCGCAGCAGAGGTGTTGGTAGCCATTGGAGTCTGTCGGGAGGGCTAGAGCACCTCCACCGACGTTGGAGCAGCGCCGACGATGAAGTGCAGCAACCGTGGAGGCGATGCAGCACGATGAGGGGCCTTCCCAGGACTCCCTCCTCAAAAGCGATCGGTGCCTCTAAGTTTTTGGTGGCCAGGCGTGTCTTAGATTGGGATTAATTGCTTAGGGGTGTCGGTGTCATGCTTATATAGAAAGGAGGTGCCCCAGGGGGTCACCCAACAACTGAATTCTGTTGGGATTCGGTGCTTCGATCAACACATTTTATTTCCAACATTTTCCCCCTTAACCACGGGTCACATAAGCTGATTTCTAAGCACATAGACTTTTGACATTATTTCCTCATGCTCGACATAAAGGTAACGGTGCATCAAAGACAGTCAGTTACATACTGCTTGACTCGACGACCACATTACATCTCACACTTAGAAACATATCCTAAACTGAGTTTGGCCCCTGAGTATCCAGGTATCACAGGCTCTGCCTCAAATCCATATTGGTTACGTGTCTCCTGAACACGTCGGACGGAAGACCTTACGTAAGCACATCCGCGAGCATCTGCTTGCTACTCATATGCTCTAGACTGATGATATGATATTTGATTCGTTCTTTCTCAACGTAGTACTTAATATCGATGTGTTTGGCAGCACCACTCGACTTATTGTTGTGAGAGTACAATATTGCGGGTTTGTTCTCGCAGTATAGCTTAAGTGTTTCCTCAATGTTGTCAACCACTCTAAGTCAGGATACGGATTTCTTAAGCCACATAGATTGTCTCGATGCCTCATAACAAGCAACAAACTCAGCATACATCGTGGATGATATCATGATGATTTGTTTCGAGCTTTTCCAAGAAATAGCTCCATTCGCGAGGGTGAAAATATAGCCTGATGTGGGTTTCCTAGTCTCCACACACCCTACGAAGTCTGACTTTGAGTACCCACTATTTTTAGTGAGTCTGATTTCTGATAAGTCAACATGAGGCTCTTAGTACCTTGCAAATATCTTAGTGCTTTCTTAACTGCCTTCCAGTGGTCGGGTCCTGGATTGGCCTGTGTACCTTCCTCATTTTCATGCATCATGCATTTCATACATTATAATACATGTATAACATTAATCCACATAAAAATAAACAAGTTTAAAATGAAGTAGAAACAAAACCGCACTTAAGAATTCTGGGAAGTGCAAACTAGTCCGATTTTGGTGCGAACTACTCCGATTTCTCTCTGACTTCAAACAGACTTGTCCGATTTTCTGCGGGCTAGTTCGTTTTTCCCTCTGGACACCTTCGGACTTGTTCTGTCCTATGCGTACTAGTCCAGTGTTCCAATTTCTTAAAAAAAATTGCTAAGTCCCTGGACTTGTCTGGACTAGTCCGGAGTTCCAGCGGACTTTTCCGTTTTTCCCTTCTGACTAAAGTCGGACTTGTCCGATTTTTAGCCAGACTTGTCTATTTTTCCCCTCTGGATAAGTTCAGACTTGTCCAATATCCAGTCCGGACTTATCCGATTTCTCCTTGTCCAACTTCGGACTAGTCCGACCCTTTTCGGACTTGTCTGATAAATCGTGACTCAGAGTTGATCTGTTGTTATACGACTTGTTTCTTGGGTTTTACGTTAAGTGGGCCTAGGGACGTTGTGACTAACTCTTTTAGAGCCCATGTGGGACTCCAAACCGACCTCTACTCATCTCAAACTCGAAACCATCTAACCCTAGCCTCCACCTCTATATAAACAACCTCACCCCTTGACATGACATTTATTTGCCACTTTTCCACCTCACCCAAACCCTAGCTCGTGAGTAGCCGTCACCAAGGAGAGAGAAGGAGATCTAGAGCAAGGAGAAGGAGAGAAGGAAACGAAAGAGGATCAAGATCTCCATCAACTTCGCGTTCTTTGTCAACAATTCACCTCCAAGTTCTTCATCAACCCTAGATCATCAAGATTTAAGTGTTGCCTCCAAGACCCTTGATTCATTGGAGTTCTAAACACCTGGTATACCTTCTATTCTCTTTTACTTATGTGACTTCAACCCCAAATCTTCAAATTCATGTCGATCTAGAAAACCCTAATCTGTTGTTCTTGCGTAGTGCGGACTTGTCCGGTCCCTAGCGGACTAGTCCGATTTTCCTGGTTAAAATGTGTCAAATTAATTCTAAAATCAGATATAATCAACTCTAAACCTATATAAACTTGTTAAAAGCTATTAGAACTAGTTAGTGATCATTAAAAGCAACTCATTAACAAATTCCACCTTGCATTTGCATTAATCATGCATATCATGTCATATTGAGTAATATTTGTGTATCTCTTTGATTGTGTTTCTTGTCTTGTATGTTGTTGTGTGAATTAGACGGATTTGTGCTAGAGAGTGCCGCGGAGGATCTAAAACACCAAGAGTTTGAAGGCTTTGACCCGAATCAATCCCAAGAGCAAGGCAAGTGTCCTTGAAGCATATTGATCTTGTTTTTAAAGTAAATTTTTTGTTTGAAAAATTGCATGCTTGTGTCAATTTGATGGGAAACCTATGATAGGAAGTTTACTAGAATTGTTTGACCACCCTTGTCACCTGGAATTTATGGTAGAGAGTCAGGATGGGCTTTTTACCTTTTTGCTGCGCTTAATTAATTGGGATGAGAAGACCACTATACTACTTAACCTAATTATGAATTTATGAGGCTATGATTAACATGAATTGGTTAATATGATGTGGTAATGGGTGATCTAAGCAAGCCTGATATGTGGATGGGTTGGAAGTTAGGGTGGTTTCGCTTGCTTTAGATCTAAGGACCAGTTCGTGGCGCGACCATCCAGGATTTACAGTGCCACCACGAGGCCAAGTATGGGTGTGGCGTAGCTGATTAATTAGGGCTTTGCCACTGCTATTTGTACCATTAAGGATGCTCGGGAAAGGGGTAGTCAGATTGGGTTTGTTGATGATTGGTGGGACTACTCTGGGATCTGAATGGCTCAAGAGGGGGCCCTTGGTAGAAGATATGCTCAGTTGAAGGCATCACCACCGGTGAAACCTCAGTGGGGTCTAAATAGGCTAGTAATCCCTTTGTAAAGGCTATTTTGTGATCTCTTGGCCACACACCTAAGGAAATGTGAGACGGCATAATTGAGATTCCATAGTCATCGAAAGGTGATGAAATCACAAACATGTTGGTAAAGTGGTACAACCTCTGTAGAGTGTGTCTAAAAAACTATCATGATAGATGTGCTCCCAGTTATGAGCAACCTCGACCCTCACATGATCAGAGGAAACTTGGTTATGGTTTGGTTATGGTTATGGTTTGGTAATATGGTTATGGCTGGTTATAAATTAATTCTGGTATTGAATATGGTTATTGGTAATGAGCAATCTGGAATATGGATGATGGTAATAAAATATGGACTGGTATTATGATAACTATATGGTTTATGATGAGTTTACTTCACATACATATAATATATTGCTTTTCAAATGTTTTAATGTACTTTTCAGCACTTAGCCATTATTATATTCGTCATTTGAATCAGCTACATGCCATACTTTCTACACTTGCTGAGTACGACATGTACTCACCCTTGCAATTCCCCCTCCAATAGTTGCAAGTCAGGATTGGGAGTATAACGATGATAATGTGGAGTTTTAGGCCGTGTCTACCGTCAGCTTTGCCTGTGATGTTGATTGGAGTTGCGCTATACCCTATTTTCTTATGCTGCTTAGTTTGCTTATTTAGTTTATTTCCGCTGCATTAGTTGAAACCTGTCATTAAAATTCATTAGAGCTTGTATTCGTGGACATTATGAATTCAGTAATAAAAGTGGTTAATAATCTTGTTCTGTGGTAATTTTATGTATACTCTTTTGTGATTGCACTCGTGTATGTGTGTTGAACGTCTCGGGCGCACATATGCATTCACTTGGTTCATTTTCGGAATCAGGTATCACAAATTGATATCAGAGCCACAGGTTGACTATAGGACGCAGCCTAGATAGAATGGACACTTTAGAGCACATAGGAACACTCAGGAATCGATGTGCTTTTGCTTGGTGTGTTGTTTGCTATATATTGGTTGCTTGTGTGCTTAATAGAGGATTTTGGGATGCTTTAGCATTGTCATGTCCACCTAGGCTAGTATAGCTAGTTGTTTAGTTTCATATCCCTTTATGCATATAGTTGGGGACGTCTTCTAAATTCTTATCTCTTGCTTTTCTTCAGATGGTGAGGACTCGCAACCAGAGGGATGCTAACAATGAGGAGGAGAAGAATGGAGCACCTCAGAACAACAATGGACAAGGACCTGCCCAGGGAGCTATCAATATTGAGCAACTATTGGTCATGCAAAACCAGCTCATGCAGACCATGATTCAGACTATAGGACAACTGTAGGCTGGCAATAACATCAACAATCAGCCCCACATGCCTCCACCGCCACCCCCACCCCCTCATAACCGGTTGGGAGAGTTCATGAGGACTAGGCCGCCGACCTTTGCTCAAGCTGCTGACCCTATGGATGCCAATGATAGGCTCAAGTCCATGGAGAAAAAGTTAGCTATTGTCCAATGCAGCGACCGGGAGAAGGTTCTATTTGCTTCTCATCAACTTGTTGGTGCAGCTACCAATTGGTGGGATTTGCTATGCAATGCTCATGAGAATCAGGAGAGGATCACCACGGCAGAATTCAAGGAGAGCTTTCGTTCCCATTATGTGCCAGAAGGTGTCATGATCTTGAAGAGGCAAGAATTTGAGAACTTGAGGTAAGGAAGATCGAGCGTGGGTGAATATCTCAATAAATTCACTCAACTTTCAAGGTATGCCCCTGAAGATGTGAGTCGGGACAGCCGGAAGCAATATCTGTTTATGAGGGGCCTTAACAATGAAATCCAAGTACAATTGCTCAATTGTGACTATGCCAACTTCCAAAAGCTTGTGGACAAAGCAATTGTTGTGGAGAACAAGGTATGTGAGATGGAGCAAGACAACAATTGGAAGGTGCCATATCAAGGACAGCAACAAGGAAGTAATGTGTGCCCTCGCTTTGCACCGCCAAATGCGCCTTATTTCAGCTCCTCTGTGCCTGCTCATCGCCCTAGATATGCAGCACGCGCAACTCAGTTTGTGCAGCGCCCTGTTATGCAAGAACCTAGGCCTCCAATGCCTTATGCACCTCGTGCCAACTTTCCCGGTGCAAACATTCAGAACCAAGATCGCCCCAATAATTCTGGTGGAGTCAAGAAGTGCTATATTTATGGAGAAGTTGGACACTTTGCGCATCAATATCCCAAGTCAGGCCTGGGTCAAGGAAGCAATGCGCCGAGGCAAAATCCAAGACCCACTGGAGGGCAGCCGCAAGGGAACTGTGGACACCAGAATTTTGCTTGTGGCAATGTGAAACATGTCTCTACGGAGGATGCTCAACAAGCGGATGACGTGGTGATTGGTATGTTTCTCGCAAACTCCACAACCCGACGACTATGTTATTTGATTCTGGAGCATCGCATTCATTCATTGCATCAAAATATGTTGCCAAGTATAGTTTGCCTATCTCTCATATGAAGTTTACTCTATTGGTTAGGTCTCCTGGAGGAGAGATGAGGACAAATATAGTATGTCCAAAAGTAAACCTTAGAATAAGGAGGTAGACTTCTCCGCCAATCTCATTGTCTTGGATTCTCAAGGATTGGACATTATACTTGGTATGGACTGGTTGAGGAAGCATAATGGAGTTATTGAGTGTGCCACGAAGACGGTGAAGTTGACCAATGAAGAAGGGATCATCGTAGAATTTGAAGCATCTCAGCATGCACTGAAGCAATGGAGCTGAATCATATGGACAGTGCCGCAATTGAGGAGATTTTGGTGGTGTGTGAATTTTTTGACGTGTTACCGGATGAGTTGTCAGGTATGCCACCTGACTGAGACATCGAGTTTGTTATGAATTTAATACCTGGAACTGCACCTATAGCTAAGAGGCCATATAGGATGCCTCCTAAGGAATTAGCGGAGCTCAAGAAGCGGATTCAAGAGCAACTAGAGAAGGGGTTTATTTGCCCTAGTTCTTCACCTTGGGGAGTGCCCGTGCTGTTTGTGGGCAAGAATGATGGATCCCAAAGGATTTGTGTAGATTACCGAGCTCTCAACGAGGTAACCATCAAGAACAAGTATACTTTGCCCCGTATAGAGGACTTGTTTGATCAGATGAAGGGTGCTTGTGTCTTTTCTAAGATTGATTTGAGGTCAGGATACTTTCATATGAAGATTAGACCATCGAACATACCTAAGACAGCTTTTAGGACAAGGTATGGGTCCTATGTGTACACTGTGATGTCCTTTGGCTTGATAAATGTGCCTGCATACTTTATGTACCTCATGAATAAGGTCTTCATGGATTACTTGAATAAGTTTGTTGTGGTGTTCATTGATGACATTATGATCTACTCGAAGGATGAGAAGGAACATGAGGAACACTTGAGGCTCACATTGCAAAAATTGAGGGAACCCCAATTGTACGCCAAATTCAGCAAGTGCTAGTTTTGGTTGAAAGAGGTGTCATTTTTGGGCCATATCATCTCGGTAGGAGGAGTATCGGTCGACCCCGGAAAAGTGAGGGATGTGCTAAAGTGGGAGCCACCGCAGAATGTAAAGAAAATAAGGAGTTCCTTGGGATGGCTGGATATTACCATAGGTTCATCAAGGACTTTTTCAAGATAGCTAAGCCCATGACGGAATTGATAATGAAGGGAAAGGCCTTCCGATGGACTGAATCTTGTCAAAACAGTTTTGAGGAGCTAAAGGAGATGTTAACTACAACCCCAGTTTTGATATTGCCGGATGTGAGCAAGAGCTTTGATATTTATTGTGATGCATCGAGGCAAGGACTTGGATGCGTGCTCATGCAAGAAGGTCAAGTGGTTGCATATGCATCGAGACAATTGAAGAAACATGAGCAGAATTACCCGATGCATGATTTGGAGCTTGTAGCCGTGGTACACACATTAAAGATTTGGAGACATTATATCCTTGGATATAGGTGTGAAATTTACACGGATCACAAGAGTCTTAAGTATATTTTCACACAAAGGGATCTGAATTTGAGACAACGAAGATGGTTGGAGCTCATCAAGGATTATGATTTAGGAATCAATTATCACCCAGGAAAAGCCAATCTAGTGGTTGATGCTTTGAGTAGAAAGGGAGTAAGTCATCAACTGACAGTTTGAGAGCTGCCATCCGAGTTATGTAAGGAGTTTGAACGGTTGAATCTCGGATTTGTGAATGATATGGGGATGATGGAGTTAAATCCGACTTTGGAGCAAGAAATTCAGGAAGCTTAAACAAAGGATGAGGAAATTCAGGAAATCAAGGAAAGAACCCAGGAGGGAAGAGAATTCAAATTTGATGAGGATGAACATGGTACCTTATGGCTGGGAAAAAGGATTGTCGTGCCTAATGTGAAGCATATTCGGGAGACAATATAAAAAGAGGCACATGACTCGCCACACCCAATTCACCCTGGTTGTACCAAGATGTACAAAGACTTGAAGACATGCTATTGGTGGGCTAGCATGAAGAAGGACATCGCTGAATATGTAGCGTTGTGTGATGTGTGTCAACGAGTCAATTCAGAACATCAAAGGCCAGCTGGATTATTGCAACCATTAAAGATTACGGGGTGGAAGTGGGAAGAAATTGGTATGGACTTTATAGTTGGTTTACCGCGTACCCAGTCCGGATATGGCTCAATTTGGGTAATTGTGGATCGCTTAACCAAGTCAGCTCACTTTATTCCCATCAAGACCACCTTTAATGGAGAGAAATTGGCGGAACTGTATATGGGAAGAGTAATGTGCTTGCGTGGACTTCCAAAGAGGATAGTGTCGGATAGAGGTCCTCAGTTTACCTCCAGGTTTTGGCAAAAAATGCATGAAGCTTTGGGAAAAAGGTTGGATTTCAGCTCAGCGTATCACCCTCAAACGAATGGACAAACTGAGAGGACTAATCAGATTTCGAAGGACATGTTAAGAGCTTGTGCTTTGAAGCATGGGAAAAGATGGGACAAGAGGTTGCCATATGCAGAGTTCTCATACAACAATAGTTACCAAGCAAGATTGAAGATGTCACCATACGAGGCACTATATGGAAGAAAATGTAGGACACTTTTGTTCTGGAATGAGACAGGAGAAACTCAAGTATTTGGTCCAGATGTGTTGCTAGAAGCTGAAAAACAAGTCTAGGTTATTCGTGAAAATTTGAGGACTGCTCAATCAAGACAAAAAGGCTATGTGGACAATAGGAGAAGGAAACTAGCCTTTGAAGTGGGAGACTTCGTATATCTCAAGATGTCGCCAATGAGAGGTCATAATAGGTTTAACATAAGAGGCAAGCTAGCACCTCGTTATATTGGACCATTTAAGATTTTGGACAAAAGAGGAGAAGTAGTGTATAAGTTGGAGATGCGAGCTCATCTTTCAGATGTCCATGATGTGTTTCATGTTTCGCAGCTCAAGAAGTGCTTGAGAATACTGGAAAAACAAGTGTCAATGGAAGAATTGGAACTAGAGGAATATTTGACTTATGTCGAGCAACCGATCAAAATCTTGGAGACAAAGGAAAGAGTCACAAGAAACAAGGTTATCGGATGGTGCAAAGTTCAATTGAAGCATCACACAGAATCAGAGGCAACATGGGATTTGGAGGATGATCTCAAGAAGGAATTTCCCTATCTCTTCTCCTTCGTGTCGAATCTCGAGGGTGAGATTCATTTTAAGGGGGGTAGGGTTTTAACACCCTCATTTTCATGCATCATGAATTGCATACATTCTAATACATGTCTAACATTAATCCACTTAAAAAAGGAACAAGTTTAAAATGAATTAGAAACAAAACCGCACTTAAGAATTCTGGGAAATGCGGACTAGTCTGATTTGGGTGCGGACTAGTCCGATTTCTCTCTAACTTTAAACGGACTTGTCCGTTTTTCTACGGACTAGTCTGTTTTTCCCTCTGGACACCTTTGGACTTGTCCGGTCCTATGCGGACTAGTCCGGTGTTCTAATTCCTTGAAAAAATTGCTAAGTCCCTGGACTTGTCCGGACTAGTCCGGAGTTCCAGCGGACTTGTCCGTTTTTCCCCTCTGACTAAAATTGGACTTGTCCGATTTTTAGCTAGCCTTGTCTATTTTTCCCCTCTGTATAAGTTCGGACTTGTCCGATGTCCAGTCCGGACTTGTCCGATTTCTCTCTGTCCAACTTCGTACTAGTTTGCCCCTTTTCGGACTTAACTCATAAATCACGACTCCGAGTTGATCTGTTGTTATACGACTTGTTTCTTGGGTTTCACGTTAAGTGGGCCTACGGACGTTGTGACTAACTCTTTTAGAGCCCATGTGGGACTCCAAACCGACCTCTACTCATCTCAAACTCGAAATCAGTCTAACCCTAGCCTCCACCTCTATATAAACAACCCCACCACATTGACTTGACATCTATTTGTCACTTTTCCACCTCACCCAAACCCTAGCTCGTGAGTAGCCGCCACCAAGGAGGGAGAAGGATATCTAGAGCAAGGATAAGAAGAGGAGGAAACAAAAGAGGATCAAGATCTCCATCAACTTTGCGTTCTTCGTCAACAATTCACCTCTAAGTTCTTCATCAACCCTAGATCGTCAAGATCCAAGTGTTGCCTCCAAGACCCATGGTTCATTGGAGTTCTAAACACCTGGTATACCTTCTATTCTCTTTTCCTTACATGAATTCAACCCCAAATCTCCAAATTCACGTCGATCTAGAAAACCCTAATCTGCTGTTCTTGCGCAGTGCGGACTGGTTTGGTCCCTAGCGGACTAGTCAAATTTTTCTGGTTAATTTGTGTTGAATTAATTCTAAAATCAGATCTAATCAACTACAAACATGTATAAACTTATTAAAAGCTATTAGAACTAGTTAGTGATCATTAAAAGTAACTCATTAACAAGTTCCACCTTGCATTTGTATTAATCATGCATATCATGTCATATTGAGTAATATTTGTGCATCTCTTTGATTATGTTTCTTGTCTTGTATGTTGTTGTGCAGATTAGACAGATTTGCGCTAGAGAGTGTCATGGAGGATCTACAGCACCAAGAGTTTGAAGGCTTTGACTCGAACCAATCCCAAGAGCAAGGCAAGTGTCCTTGAAGCATATTGATCCTGTTTTTAAAGTACATGTTTTGTTTGCAAAATTGATGTTTGTGTCAATTTGATGGGAATCCTATGATAGGAAGTTTACTAGAATGTTTGATCACCTTTGTCACCTGGAATTTATGGCAGAGAGTCGGGATGGGTTTTTTATCTTTTTGCTTCGCTTAATTAATTGAGATGGGAAGACCACTATACTACTTAACCTAATTATACATTTATGAGGCTATGATTAACATGAACTGGTTAACATGATGTGGTAATGGGTGATCTAAGTAAGCCTAGTATGTGGATGGGTTAGAAGTTATGGTGGTTTCACTTGCTTTGGATCTAAGGACCGGTTTGTGTAGCGACCATTCAGGATTTACAGTGCCAACACGAGGCCAAGTATGGGTGCGGCGTAGTTGATTAATTAGGGCTTTGTCAGTGCTATTTGGACCATTAAGGATGCTCGAGGAAGGCGTAGTCGGATTGGGTTTGTTAATGATTGGTGGGACTACCCTGGGATCCGAATGGCTCAAGAGGGGGCCTTTGGTTGAAGATGTGCTCCGTTGGAGGCGTCGACATCGGTGAAACCTCAGTGGGGTCTAAATAGGCTAGTAATCTCTTTGTAAGGATATTTTGTGATCTCTTGGCCACACATCTAAGGAAGTGTGGGATGGCATAATTGAGATTCCATAGTCATCGAAAGGTGGTGAAATCACAAACATGTGGATAAAGTGATACAACCTCTGCAGAGTGTGTCTAAAAAACTATCATGACAGTCGTGCTCCTGGTTATGAGCAACCTGGACCCTCACATGATTAGGGGAAACTTGGTTATGGTTTGGTTATGATTATGGTTTGGTAATATGGTTATGGCTGGTTATGAATTAATTCCGGTATTGAATATGGTTATTAGTAATGAGCAATCTGGAATATGGATGATGGTAATAAAATATGGACTGATATTGTGATAACTATATGGTTTATGATGGGTTTACTTCACATACATATAATATATTGCTTTTCAAATGTTTTAATGTACTTTTCAGCACTTAGCCATTATTATATTCTTCATTTGAATCAGCTACATGTCATACTTTCCACACTTGCTTAGTACGACATGTACTCACCGTTGCAATTCGCCCACCAACAGTTGCAGGTCAGGATTGGGAGTATAACGATGATAATGTGGAGTTCTAGCCCGTGTATACCGTCAGCTTTGCCTTTGGTGTTGATTGGAGTTGCGCTATACCCTATTTGCTTATGCTGCTTAGTTTGCTTATTTAGTTTATTTCTGTTGCATTAGTTGAAACTTGTCATTAATATTCATTAGAGCTTGTATTCGCGGATATTATGAATTCTATAATAAAAGTGGTTAATTAATCTTATTCTATGGTAATTTTCTGTATACTCTTTTGTGATTGCAGTCGTGTATGTGTGTTGAACGTCCTGGGCGCACATATGCGTTCACTTGGTTCATTTTCGGAACCGGGTGTCACAGCCTGATATCTGCCAAGCATCCTAGTAACATAAGCTAAGTCAGGGCGAGTACAAAATTGAGCATATTGAAGGCTTTCGACAGCTGAAGCATATAGAACGGATTTTATCTGATCGATTTCATACTGATTCTTAGGACATTGAAAGTTACCAAACTTATCGCCCTTGACAATAGGAGCGTGTGTGGCCTTGCTCTTATGCATATTGTACATTTTGAGTACATTCTATAAGTACGTCTTTTGTGAAAGACCTAATACCCTTTTAACTCTATCTCGGTGAATCTCTATGCCCAAGACATAGGAGGCTTCACCTAGATCTATCATGTCAAAGTTTGAGGACAAGAACTTCTTAGTCTCTAATAGTAGATTGACGTTACTACTCGCAAGTAGTATTTCATCTACATAAAGTATGAGAAAGATGAATTTCCCATTTTTAAACTTAGTGTATATGCAATTGTTCTCATAATTCTCATTAAACCCAAATTTTCTAATTGTTTCATCAAACTTGAGATACCATTCCCGTGAGGCTTGTTTGAGTCCATAAAAGGATTTCCTAAGTCAGCATCTTACGTTCCCCTTACCCTTAGCGACCAAACCTTTCGGTTGCGTCATATAGACGTCCTCATTTAGATCCCCGTTGAGAAACACCGTCTTTGCATCCATCTGATGTAATTCTAAGTTATAATGTGCTACTAATGCCATGATAATCTGAACGAATCCTTAGTTGAGATGGGTGAGAATGTCTCGTTGTAATCAACGCCCTCTCTTTGAGTGAAACCTTTTGTAACAAGTCTGGGTTTGTACTTTTCAATGTTCCATTTGGAGTCACGTTTGATTTTGTAGACCCATTTATAGCCTACCGTTTTAGCTCCTTTAGAAACTTCAACTAATTCCCAGACTTTGTTTGCATCTATAGACCCCATATCATCCTCCATGGCTTTACGCCACTGGGATGACTGAGGACTGCTCATAGCTTGTTCAAATGAGGAGGGATCATCCTGCATTTGAAACTCTTCACTCATATAGACCTCATAATTAGCTGGTATTGAGGACTGTCTGACTCTCTGAGATCTCCAAAGTTACACATCATTTTGGTGCAATTGTTGTTCCTCATTAGCGACAGCTGACTCAGGTTGCTCAGGAGATTGAGCTGGCTCCTGTTGTACAAGAGCATCACTATTTTCTATCGCTGAAGGAGAACTAATAACAGGTGTTGCACCACCATCATTAGGCACTTGTGGTGAATCGACAGCGGGTAGAGTGAAGAATGGTTCTTGAATCATAGGAGTGGGCACGTAGAACCGCTTTTCCTCAAGATAAATATCACGTCTTACCGTACTTCCCCTGATCATTGAATCCTCTAAGAAAACAGCATGTCTCGTTTCTACAAACTTAATGTGTCTGTCAGGACAGTAGAAACGAAAGCTCTTACTCTTATCTAGATAACAAATGAAATGATAGTTAACTATTTTAGGATCCAACTTTCCTAAGTCTGGGTTAAACATCTTAGCCTCAGCAGGACAACCCCAGATGTGCAAGTATCTAAGTGAGGGCTCATGTCCAGTCCACATCTCATATGGTGTCTTCGACACTGACTTAGTAGGAACCCGATTAAGCAAATGAATGTCGATTTTAACACCTCCATCCACAAGTTAACCGATAAGTCTGAGTAACGAAGCATGGATCTAACCATATCCATTAGCGTGCGGTTGAGTTATTCCGCTACTCCATTTTGCTGAGGCTCGCTCGGTGTAGAATATTGGGCGACTATGCCATGAACCTGTAGAAACCGCGCAAATGGTCCTGTAACTTGGCCATATGGGGTGTGCTGACCGTAGTACTCACCACCATGATCGTACCTAACAATCTTTATCTTAATGTTGTGCTGATTTTCAACTTTAGCTTTGAAGATCTTAAATTTATCCAATGCTTTAGATCGATCTTTGATTGGATAAATGTAGCCATAACGAGTATAGTCATCTGTGAAGGTTATGAACGAGTCAAAACCGTCAATGGAGACCATGGGAAATGGGCCACATATATCTGTGTGTTACTAATTCTAATATTCTCGTATTGTGTTTTGTGCCTTTTTAATAGTCTTAGTAAATTTGCCTTTTATGTAGTTTATGAATTCTTCTAAATCCGAAAAATCCAAACGAGGAAGAATCGACTGCGAGACAAGTCGTTCAATTCTCCCTCTCGAAATATGGCATAAGCGACAGTGCCACAATTTCGATGACGTTCGGGATCGATTCTTTTGCGCTTGTGAAAGCTTGAGTCGTTATGTAAAGAATTCTAAATGTCGCTTATCTGATTCACATCATCATGCGTAGATAGAAAATAAAGTTGGTCTTGTCTGATGGCAAGACCCATAATTTTATTATTAAACTTAATAAGACATTTGTCATTGCCAAAGTGGCATACAAATCCATAATCATCTAAGCATTAGAATGATATTAAATTCCTCCTAATTGAGGGTACATAAAGGACGTCATGAAGCACAAGTACAAAGCCATCTCTAAGTACTAAGGGGATTTCTCCAATGGCTTCAACATGAGCTTCGTGACCGTCAGCAACTCTAATGCTCCTTTCTCCTCTTCTTAGTTCCTCCTTATATTCAACCCTTGCAACGAATGAGTAATGTGCACGGTGGCACCTGAGTCAATACACCAAGTAGATGATGAATAGTATAAGTAGAGAGATTCATCAACTGAAGTTACTAAGTTCAGACCTCTCTTGTTGCACCATATTAGAACGCTGTCGGTATCCTGCATACCGGGTACCCCACGATACCGCAAGAAAAGTCATGGAGTTCCACCTGTCTGAGTTGAAGACCTCCGAATGCTCCACGTGTCCTGCAGCACTGGACCCGCCTCCCTCATTAGGGTAGCTCCAACGCTGCCACGTGTAAAACAAGGTCGGACCTAACTCCTTGTGTAGGAAAGCTCCGGTTGTGCCACGTGTCCAGTGGCCCCGGACCTAACTCCCAGTAGAGGGATGTTCCAGTGTTGCCACGTGTACAGCGGCTCCGAACCTGCCTCCCCACAAAGGGAAGCTTCGGAGCTGCCACGTGTCCAGCCTCCAGACCTAAGACATCAATGGAGAGATAGACGGATCTCCAACAACGTGAACATTCAAGGGATAGTTAAAGCTACCATTACAAGACCTGATTACGTGTCATTAATGCCATGTTAATGACATATGATCAGATGACCTTTAGTAACAGTAACGCTGCCATTAAGGCGCGTTATCACCATTAACCATGCTTAATACATACAGATTGTGTATTAGGTAATTAAACACCGTCGGGGCCACATGTCGGGCCAGGCTGACAATGTAACGACAAGTCCTTGGACTATAAAAAGGATGTGTCGCACGGTACAAAGGACAAGTCCCATCAAGCGCTCACACACACATACTCATACATACAACAACCACCCGTGGAGTAGGGTATTACGCTCAGGCGGCCCGAACCACGTAAGAAATCCTCATGTCACTGTCTTGTTTCTAATCTCACGCCTGCCCCAACCAATCATGAACCTCCGCGCACTATGATCTAGTAGTACCGGTGATGAGGACATCACAACAGCAGAGACGCACATTGAACTGCAAGGACCAATCACAAGAGCACGGGCACGGTTATTAAATCAGCAGGTGAATTCGTTCTTAACTTCTTTTGCATGTGAGTTTGAGAATAGATTGCTATGTGATGATTTAATTGTTATTAGGAATAATGGAAAAGATCAACAAGTGAAGGAAGGAGGCCTTGGGAGCGTGGAGAACCACCTGGGACGTCCACAAGTAGATGGAAACAGTTTACAACTCGGACTCGAGTTCAACTCGGAGTCCAGGAGCAGTCCACCTTAAAACAGACGCCCAGGAGGCATACGGACTCTGTTTTCGACGTTCTACATGTGCACGGAAAGAGGAGAAGATAATATTTCCAATGGTTTTGGTCCCACCTCAAAATTCCTCCGGAGTCATTGGGAATCGTCGAAACAAGTCGAGTCCAGATTTCTGTCCGGTGCTGCGCCACTGAATCGGGCCTTTGGGCCTTGTATCCCGTAAGAGTCCATTAGGGACGCGTCTAATCGTGTTTTGGTCGAACCCTAGCCTATAAATATTGCAGCCGCCGGTCATATTCGGTGGGTTTTGCTTAGATCAATAATATCGCCGTTCTATGGTTTGTGAGACCCCAATTTCGCGATTTCCGATCGTGTCTTCTACGTTCTTGCTCGTGTTCTCGATTGCACTTGCAGGGATTAGCCTTCTTGGCGAGGTCAAGCGTGTGCAGCATGGTTGATAATCAATGGAGCCGTGGTGTAGTGATTGCAGGGGTACTCGAACCGCTCGAGTGCCGCGGATCATCAACGTCGAGTTCTCCACCCCAATCAACATACCTTTCGGAAGATCGGGCCTAAACCTACTCATCAATTGGTATCAGAGCTCCAGGTTGCCCGTGAGGTATCTTTGTTTTCCTTCCTTCCATTAGATCGATTTTGTTTCGTACCTAGAGTCCACAAAAAAGCCACAAAAAAATTAGATCGTTTTTACCGCTTCCCAGACTATAGTGCCTGCAGTTTCGTTTTTCAGTTTGCATTGTTGAGTTTGCATTCGTGTGGTTGAGTCTTGTTGCTGGTTTAGCTTTGTGTTTTTTGGTCCTAGTTATCGTGTTTCGTCCTTGTTTTCTTGCTATTCGACACCTATTCCACAATCCCTAAATAACAAACCGATCCGCCACGTTCATCGGTTTGCCCTAGCTAGCCGCCTTGCGTGAACTCCCGCATCGCCAGCCCTAGATTAGGTGACAAATCTTTGTGCCATTCATCCTTGAATCATCACACACCACCCCATTAGTTGCTGTGCAAATTCCCGATCGTTTTCGTATCCGTTTGCGAGTTCTGTTCTCAAACCGAGTTGGAATCAACATCCAAAAAAACGTAACTCGGACAGCCTACCTTAAAACGGCCATAACTTTCGCATACGAACTCGAAATCGGGCGAATTTTTTTTTCAAATTCATCTATGTGAAATTTCACATCCGCTTTTCCGCCGCGTAGCCGCTTTCGGCGAAATTAGATTGCCCAAATTCCCCTCGGAAGATAGGCTATCCGGCCTCCGAAGTTTCAGCACGAATTTTAAAGAACCCTTCTGATTTTCTATAGGCCGCATATTACATCCAATTGAGCTGAAAATTTGTGTGCTTCCTACATTTGTGCTACTGAGTAAAGAAAAAATATCAAAAAAATATTACAAAAAAAAATAGTGAAGAGCACGCATATTAAAGCAATTGGCCTATACCACTTGGTGTTGTTTGTTTGGTTATATCATTCTGTCTTTCTTTTGCCTTGATACTTCCTTGTGTTGTGCTAGGCTCTAGGGCACTCAGTTGACCAGCAACAGTTTCCTACATTGAATACTTATTCAACTTTGTTTAGCTGTTACCGATTTTCTGCTTATTAGCCACCATATTGTGCCATCCAAGCTCCACCTTTCTCTTGAGCATAACAGGTACCTTTGCAATCACCCCACGCTTCATTGGTTCATCTCACCGTCCACACCACCTGCTGTGTCGGTAAGAACACTTGTAAGAGCGTGGTAAGACGCTTGAACGAGAGAGATTGTTTTCTTCCACCTTCCACATTGTCACTGTAGTTGATAGGGATAACATTTTTTTTGTTGTCTTTTGTTTCCTACTAACAATGGCAGGAGAAGAAAATAATGACGAATGTGTTCAACATGTTGAGTTACGTGATATGTTCGCCAAATACAACGCATCAACGGAGGAGTCATTGGCGAACTTGACTCGCAAACTGGATGACCTTGCTCTTCGGATGAATACTTTTGAGGCTCGGTTGCCTCTCGCTGGAAGACAAGAAGACAATGCTTATGATGAACTGGAAGATCACAGTAATCAGCCAAGACTGCCACTTTATCGTCGAGGTATGGGAGGTAATAATCATAACAATTATAACCGCCCTCCTGATGATCCTTTTGCTAAAGTGAAATTTACTATACCCTCTTTTTCTGGTGCTTATGATGCTGAGGCTTATCTTGAGTGGGAGATGACAGTAGAGCAAAAATTTAATTCCCATCTTGTTCCTGAACAACATAGAGTTCGTCAAGCCACTAGTGAGTTTAAGGACTTTGCTATCATATGGTGGAATGAACTTGTTAAAACTATAGCTGATCCTCCAACATGGGATAGATTAAAGGAAGCTATGCGTGTTCGATTTGTTCCTCCATCTTTTCAGCGGGACCTTCGCAAAAAAATTGTAGCGTTTAGACCCAGGTAACATGTCCGTAGAGGAGTATTATCAAGAGTTACAAAAGGGTATGCTGCGTTGTGGGGTAGTAGAGGACATGGATGATAAAATAGCTCGTTTTTATGGGGGGTTGAGGCGTGAAATTCAGGACATTATTGATTACAAAGAATATGATACTGTTAACAGATTGTTTCAGCTTGCTATGTTGGCAGAAAAAGAATTGCAGGGCCGACAACAACAGCAACAACACACGAGGAGCAACTTCACGCCGCGTGCAGCAACTACACCATCCAAAACAGCACCATCTTCGGCCCCCCGTGCAGCGACTACACCACCCAATGGCGGCCAACGAACTATACCTGCTGCTCCACCTTCTCGCGTGCCGGAAGGCAGCAAGGCGACATCATTCAAGCCTTCGTCGTCCACTCCTTCTACGGGTCGTACTTCCGACATTAAGTGTCACCGCTGCCAGGGACTTGGTCATATGATGAGAGATTGCCCGAGCAAACGAGCATACATAGCACGCGACGATGGCGGGTATGATAGTACTTCGGATGTTGATGATGAATATTCTCTTGCTACTGACTTTACAGATCCAAATGACGAACACACCAAAGAAGAGGTACTTGGTATAGCGGCGACGGAGAACTATAGGAGCATCATTGTGCAGCGTGCCTTGAGCTCCAAAGTGGAGACCGACGACAAGCTACAACGACACAACCTCTTCCACATGTTTCTCGTCGTCAAGGACTGCCGTGTACACACTATAATTGATGGAGGTAGCTGCAATAACTTGGTAAACACGGACGTCGTCAAGAAACTCGGTTTGACAACAAGAGCACACCCTCATCCGTACCACATTCAATGGTTCAACAACAGCGGTAAGGTTCGGGTAACACAAACAGCGAGAATCCATTTTTCAATTGGTTCATACCATGATTTTGCTGATTTTGATGTTGTTCCTATGGATGCTTGTTCTCTTTTATTGGGTCGTCCTTGGGAATTTGATACAGATGCTATTCATCATGGTAGAACCAATAAATATACTCTCATGCATAAGGGAAAGAAAATCACTTTGCTCCCCATGACTCCTGCTGAAATTGTGCATTTTGAGAAGAGTAAAATTCGTGAGGGCAAAGCAACTAAATTAGAATCTGAAAAACAGCAAGTTATTAAGTTAAAATCACCATCATTGGTCGCAACTAAATCTGAACTTGCTGATTTATTCGATGCTAAGGGGATGTGCTATGCTTTAGTTTGCAAAGAAGCCATGTTTTCACTTCACGAATTGTCTATTGCATTGCCCCCTGCTGTTGCTAACCTTTTGCAGGAGTTTG
This sequence comes from Tuctoria greenei, assembly GCA_036927565.1. Classification (NCBI taxonomy): domain Eukaryota; kingdom Viridiplantae; phylum Streptophyta; class Magnoliopsida; order Poales; family Poaceae; genus Tuctoria; species Tuctoria greenei. Next base: position 289,514,841 of record JAYESD010000001.1, read on the forward strand.
AGGATGTGTTTCCCTCCGAGATACCCCCTGGTTTACCACCGATGAGAGGCATTGAACACAAGATCGATTTGATTCCAGGAGCAAGTTTGCCAAATCGTGCAGCATACAGGGCGAATCCACAAGAAACTAAGGAAATTCAGCGACAAGTCCAAGATCTTTTGGACCGCGGGTACATTCGTGAAAGCCTTAGCCCTTGTTCCGTTCCTGTTCTTTTGGTTCCTAAGAAAGATGGTAGTTGGCGCATGTGTGTTGATTGTCGAGCGATTAATAACATCACCATTCGATATCGTTATCCTATGCCTCGATTAGATGACATGCTTGATGAATTGAGTGGTGCTATCATCTTCACAAAAATTGACTTGCGTAGTGGTTACCACCAAATTAGAATGGCACTAGGAGATGAATGGAAAACTGCATTTAAAACCAAGTTTGGACTTTATGAGTGGTTAGTCATGCCTTTTGGTTTAACTAATGCACCCAGCACCTTTATGCGATTAATGAACGAGGTTTTACGTGCTTTCATTGGACAATTTGTGGTGGTTTACTTCGATGATATCCTCATTTACAGCAAGTCATATGATGAACATCTTGATCATTTACGTGCTGTTTTTACTGTTTTGAGAGATGCACGTTTGTTTGGTAACCTCGAAAAGTGCGTTTTTTGCACCAATCGAGTCTCGTTTCTTGGCTATGTCGTTTCCTCGCAGGGAATTGAGATGGATGAGGCAAAAATTGAAGCAATCACCAGCTGGCCAGCCCCAACTACCGTCACACAAGTTCGTAATTTTCTTGGTCTTGCGGGATTTTATCGGCACTTTGTGCGGGATTTCAGCACCATTGCAGCACCTCTACATGAGCTAACGAAGAAGGGAGTTCCATTTCGATGGGGCGAACAGCAGCAACAAGCTTTTGATGCTCTCAAATCGAAGCTTACACAAGCACCATTACTACAACTTCCTGATTTTGACAAGACCTTTGAGCTAGAATGCGATGCAAGCGGCATTGGTATTGGAGGCGTTCTCATACAAGGAGGTAAACCCGTTGCTTTCTTTAGTGAAAAACTTCATGGTCCTTCTCTGAATTACTCCAATTATGATAAGGAATTGTATGCCTTAGTCCGTGTATTACAAACATGGCAACATTATCTTTGGTCTAAGGAGTTTGTCATACATTCCGATCATGAATCATTGAAGTATCTTAAGTGTCAAACCAATCTGAATAAACGACATGCTAAATGGATTGAGTTCATAGAGTCGTTTCCATACATCATTAAGCATAAGAAAGGGAAGGAAAATATCATTGCCGATGCATTATCTAGGCGTTATACCATGCTGTCCCAACTTGATCATAAAATCTTTGGTTTGGAAACAATTAAAGCATTATATCCTACTGATTTGGACTTCAAAGTTGCTTTTGAAAATTGTAGAGAAGGAAGAACTTAGAATAAATATGTGCTGCGAGAGGGTCTCCTCTATCGTGCTAACAAGCTATGCGTTCCAGCTAGCTCCGTTCGTCTATTGCTTTTGCAAGAAGCACATGGAGGAGGTTTGATGGGACATTTTGGAGTGAAGAAAACTGAAGACGTGCTGTCCACACACTTCTTTTGGCCAAAGATGAGGCGTGATGTCGAGCGCTACGTGTCACGATGCACTACTTGCAACAAAGCTAAGTCTCGTCTTAACCCACATGGTCTTTATATGCCTCTTCCTGTTCCTAGTGTACCTTGGGAGGATATTTCTATGGACTTTGTTTTGGGATTGCCTAGGACTAAGAGGGGGAGGGATAGTATTTTTGTAGTTGTTGATCGTTTTTCCAAAATGGCACACTTTATACCTTGTCATAAGAATGATAATGCCTCACACATTGCTGATTTATTTATGATGGAAATTGTTCGTTTACATGGTGTGCCAAATACCATTGTTTCTGATCGTGATGCAAAATTTTTAAGTCATTTTTGGAGAACTTTGTGGTATAAATTGGGAACCAAGTTGCTGTTTTCAACTACATGTCACCCACAAACGGATGGACAGACCGAGGTAGTTAATCGTACTTTATCCACTATGTTACGGGCTGTCTTGAAAACAAATTTGAAGTTGTGGGAGGAGTGTTTACCACATATAGAATTTACTTACAACAGATCCGTTCACTCCACGACAAAGGTAAGTCCATTCCAGGTAGTGTATGGTTTCAATCCCCGTGCTCCTATTGATTTACTACCTTTGCCTCCTTCTGAAACTATAAATTTGGATGCTACACAACGATCTGAATTCATTCTTAAGATGCATGAAACTACAAAGAAAAATATTGAAATGATGAATGAGAAGTATAGGATTGCAGGTAGTAAAGGTAGAAAAGAAGTAAAACTTGAACCGGGCGATTTGGTGTGGTTACATTTGAGAAAAGAGCGATTTCCCGATTTAAGAAAATCTAAACTTATGCCACGAGCTGCTGGTCCTTTTAAGATCGTTGAAAAGATTAATGATAATGCATATAAGCTTGAATTGCCTCCCGATTTTGGGGTTAGTCCTACATTTAACATTTCAGATTTGCGACTGTACTTGGGAGAAGAAGATGAACTTGAGTCGAGGACGACTCCAATTCAAGAGGGGGAGGATGATGAGGACATCACAACAGCAGAGACGCACATTGAACTGCAAGGACCAATCACAAGAGCACGGGCACGGTTATTAAATCAGCAGGTGAATTCGTTCTTAACTTATTTTGCATGTGAGTTTGAGAATAGATTGCTATGTGATGATTTAATTGTTATTAGGGATAATGGAAAAGATCAACAAGTGAAGGAAGGAGGCCTTGGGAGCGTGGAGAACCACCTGGGACGTCCACAAGTAGATGGAAACAGTTTATAACTCGGACTCGAGTTCAACTCGGAGTCCAGGAGCAGTCCACCTTAAAATAGACGCCCAGGAGGCATACGGACTCCGTTTTCGACGTTCTACATATGCACGGAAAGAGGAGAAGATAAAATTTCTAATGGTTCTGGTCCCACCTCAAAATTCCTCCGGAGTAATTGGGAATCGTCGAAACAAGTCGAGTTCAGATTTCTGTCCGGTGCTGCGCCACCGAATCGGGCCTTTGGGCCTTGTATCCCGTAAGAGTCCATTAGGGACGCGTCTAATCGTGTTTTGGTCGAACCCTAGCCTATAAATACTGCAGCCGCCGGTCATATTCGGTGGGTTTTGCTTAGATCAATAATATCGCCGTTCTACGGTTTGTGAGACCCCAATTTCACGATTTCCGATCGTGTCTTCTACGTTCTTGCTCGTGTTCTCGATTGCACTTGCAGGGATTAGCCTTCTTAGCGAGGTCAAGCGTGTGCAGCACGGTTGATAACCAACGGAGCCGTGGTGTAGTGATTGCAGGGGTACTCGAACCGCTCGAGTGCTGCGGATCATCAACGTCGAGTTCTCCACCCCAATCGACATACCTTTCGGAAGATCGGGCCTAAACCTACTCATCAACCGGGGGAAGTTTCGATCGCACACTTCGACATTTGGCGCGCCAGGTAGGGGAGCCTTGAGATTTCAAGATGGTGAACTCTGCGGCAGCATCATTCAACGGCAACGTCGGACAGCCTGACAGAGAAAATCCCTCAAATGCTCAACAGCCAGCTGGCGCTGTTGTCCTAACAGGTGTTGCTGCACCAGCACCACCACCTGCTCTGGCTGCCAATGCCAGACAACAGGATGGTGCCCTCGTGTCGGTTACTGCAACGATAAACAACCCAGAGAATGCGCTAATCGTTGTGCGTACTCTGCTCTAGCATACTCCGGCGGCTGGAGCTCCTCTGGCAGCCATGGAACAATAGTGTATTGATGTCGAACATCTAGTTGCAGCCGCAACCGATGCCATCAGTAACCAAGACCCGCACCCTGCTGGGCAGGCAACCTCACAGCAGAGGACCTAGTCTGGTAGACTTGGCCCTCAAGTTTAACAGCACAGAAGGCGTGTTGTGTCCCAACAAGTGACGTCGTTGCCCTCTAGGGCATGTCGCACTCATACGGCATCGAGGCTCTCAACGCATGATCTGCAGTCGGAGCTTGATCGCCATTACTGGCAGCAGGACGACTGTGTCCACATCGAGCGCGCTCGCAAAAGGCGAGAGGCTCGGGAAAACCTTTCTCCTGTGGGAGTAGGGAGTGGTTGTTCGGCACTGGCCATGCATCTTTGCATGGTCTGATGGCCGCAGAAGTTCTGGCCTCATCTGCCGGAGAAATACAATGAGACTGTTAATCCTGTTGAGTTCCTCCAAATCTACTCCACTGCCATTCTCGCGGCGGGGGGCAATGAGGCTGTGTTGGTCAATTATTTCCCTGTGGCTCTGACTGGGATAGCCAGGTCTAGGTTCATGAGTCTCCCGTCTGACTCCATCAGTGGTTGGGTGGAGTTATGCCACCAGTTCACCGCCAACTTCGAGAGTTCCTACACCCGACCTGGCACAGAACTGGATCTGTTCGCCGTACAACAGAAATCGGGGGAGTCGCTACGATCATTCATCCAATGTTTCTCCCAAATACGGAACACCATTCCTTCTATCTCCAACGCGTCTGCTGATGCAGAATTTCGACAGGGCGTCTGAGACAAGAAGATTTTGGAGAAGCTGGCGACGAAATAAGTCACCAATGCCACAGAACTCTTCAGCTTGGCCGACAAATGCGCCAGAGCTGCTGAGGGTCGTGAAATGCACTCCAACCAGCTCCGGAGGCTAACAAAAAGTCCTCCAAGGCTGAAGCCACTACCTCTGATAGTGGAAAGAAGAAGAAAAAGTCCAACAGCAAGAAGAAGTCGTCAGCCGGCACGCCTACTGCTGCAGCTACAGCAGCTCCAGGTGGTCGGAGTCCACACCCCGAGAAACGTCCTCGACCAACCTCTGAAGATGGCGACGGTCAAAAGATGTGGTGCCCAATCCACAAAACGGACACTCACAATCTTGAAGATTGTCGTGAGGTCCAAAACCTTATCGAGCGCTTCAACAAGCTCTGAGAAGAAGCTCCTTTCCGCCAACGGGAAGGAAAGTAGAAAGTCGACAAAGCTCCGGCCGATCCGGAGCTAAGCTTCCAGGACCCCAAACAGGTTCTGAAGGCCGTGTACAACACCGTCGACGATGATTCTGGCATCTCCGACAACGAGCATCAGAAGACTCTGAATACCATCTATGGAGGGTCCTGGGATATCACCTCCCGCCACGTCCTCAAGACTATGCGTCGGGAGATGGCTGCCACAGCTCCTACTGCCAAGGCAGAACCCCATCGGAAGTGAATGGACACTCCCATCACTTTCGACACTACAAACTGCCCAAGAAACATGATCGGAGCTATTCAACTGCCGTTGATGGTGTCTCCTACCATCAATAATGTCCACCTCTACCATGTTTTGATGGATGGAGGTTCGGCACTCAACCTCCTCAGTTATGAAGCGTTCATGAAGATCCAGCTCTGACTCTTGGACCTTCACCCCTCACGTCCTTTCTTTGGGGTAGGTCTGGGGCCATCAGTCCTCTCGGCTCAATCACACTTCCAATGATCTTCGGGACTCGAGAGAATTACAAAATTGAGAAGCTGGTCTTCGACATGGCGCACATCAGCTTACCCTTCAATGCCATCCTAGGCAAGCCTGCCCTGTATAGGTTCATGGTCGCATCCCATTATGTCTACCTGGTGTTGAAGATGCCAACACTTTCAGGCATTCTCTGGATCCGTGGAGATCGAAGTGCAGGGGTCACTGCGCTAGAAGAACTCCACGCGCTTACAACAGCGCAGGAGAAAGCATCTGGCAAGGAGTTGGCTGCTCAACCTCCGAGCACTCGTCACCAAGAGTCAACCTCTGGACCACACGTGCAGGCAAGCGGCCACACCGACATCCCCGTCGAAGTCGTCCAAATTGGTTTCGATGCTGCCCAGACCACTCGTATATCGGGAGGACTAGACAACAAATAGGAACTCACACTCATCACTTTCCTCCAGGCGAATGTTGATGTGTTTTCCTAGCAACCGTCACAAGTGTGTGGGATCCCTAGGGAGGTGATTGAGCACAGTCGGAAGATATACCCCGACGCAAAGCCAATACACCAAAAGCTCCAGAAGCAATCAGTCGAGCGACAAAACTTCATTCGACAAGAAATCAAGAAGCTGTTCGAAGCTGGTTTCATATGGGAGGTTCATCATCAACAATGGCTGGCAAAACCAGTCGTTGTACCAAAGGCCGACGGGAAACTTCAGATGTGTATCGACTACACCACCTTAAATAAGGCATGTCCAAAAGATCCATTTCCACTACCTAGGATAGACCAGATAGTGGACTCCACCTCCAGGTGCAAGCTATTGTGTTTCCTAGATGCGTACTCCGGATATCATCAGATCCAAATGTCTAGGGAAGATGAAGATCATACTGCCTTCATAACAGTAGGATTGTATTGTTACACTGCTATGTCGTTTGGTCTAAAAAATGCTGCTTCAACTTTTGTGCGAGTCATGCACAAAACATTTGGAGAGCTTATTAGGGACTTGGTGGAGGTCTACATCGATGACATCGTCGTGAAGGTCAAGAATAAGGAATCACTCCTTGACAACCTGCAAGCCGTCTTCGACAAGCTACGCGTGACGCGCACCAAGCTAAACCTGGACAAATGTGTCTTCGGGGGTTAGCTCCGGGAAGCTCCTCGGATTCTTGGTGAATCACCGAGGAATTGAGGTGAATCCGGCAAAGATCAAGGATATTGAAGATATGGGGCCCCCAGCCCACATTAAGGATGTCCAGAAGCTAACTGGATATCTAGCTGCACTCAGCCGGTTCATCTCAAAATTGGCAGACCGGGCGCTTCCCTTCTTCAAACTACTGAGGAAGTCTGGGCCATTCCATTGGTCCGAAGAAGTAGAGAAGGCTTTCCAAGAGCTCAAGCAGCTCCTCACCACACTACCAATCCTGGTAGCTCTGAACCCTGGTGAGCCTCTTTTGCTTTACATTTCGGCAACTACAGAGGTTCTCAGCATGGTCCTGGTTGTGGAAAGACCAGAACCACCTACAGTTCAGGAGCATAGACCCCTCTGAGAGGGTCCGAAGCTACCTGAAGGCAAGTTTGGGTCCCAGCCCCCAGGCACAAATCTTCAAGGCAAGCTGCCCGAGGATCAACCTCTCTCATCTGAGGGAGTTCACATGACTGAAGAAGAAGTTTCGGACCCCTCCGGGAGGGTCTGGGAAGCTCAAGAAGAAGGTTCGGACCCCTTTGGGAGGGTCTAGGTTGATGAAGAAGAAGCTTTGGGCCCTTCACTGAAGGTTCGAACTGTCCAGCAACCAGTGTACTTCATGAGTGAAGTACTCCACGACGCCAAGACTTGATACATTAAGGTGCATAAGCTGCTTTATGTAGTTTTCATCACCTCAAGGAAGCTACGTCACTACTTCCAAGCCCATAAGATATCAGTGGTAACCTCCTATCCACTGCGTGCTATACTGCATAACCCCAATTCTACTGGGAATATTGCAAAGTGGGCAACGGAGCTGGTAGAGTTCGATCTCAAATTACTGCCTCGACATGCTATCAAGAGTCAGGCATTGGCTAACTTCGTGCCGGAGTGGACCCCTTCTTCATCAAATCCAGGGGGCTCCAGTGAGCAGAAGCTGGAACCCAAGGTCCCGATCTTCACCGAGCCTTACTGGACTCTCTACTTCGATGGCTCCGTGCAAAAGCAGGGGCCCGGAGCTAGAATTCTTCTCCTCACTGCAACCAGGGAGAAGGTCAAGTACATGGTACACCTTGATTTCAAGACAACCAACAACATGGCGGAGTATGAAGCTCTCATCTACGGGCTCAAGGTGGCGTTATCATATGGCGTCAAGCAGATGCTAGTGAAGGGTGATTCGTAGCTCATTATCAAGAAAGTCAAAAGAAAATGTAACTGCAATAACCCACAACTCGATGCTTACCTCCTTGAAGTCTAGAAGCTCCAGAAAGACTTCCACATCCTGGACCTCTGCCATGTCTAGCGTTTCAACAACGCTGAAGCTGATGATCTCTCGACGAAGACTTCAACCGGTGCTCAAGCTCCCGATGGAGTTTTTGTCAGGGGGTTGTCAAGACCAACCGCTCAGCCTACAGAACTGGGCGACGGGGGCAAGACCAGGACCTCAAAGCTGGCAGTCCCGGTGGCCCTGTTACCATGACGTCCACCAAGGGTCATAGGCGCTACACGAAGCTTCGAGCAGCCCAGCACGCAAGATCCGGAGGCTAAATTTAGCTCTAATGCATGGATCTTGGAGATCCGGAGCTACTTGAAAGACAAGATCCTTCCTGAAGACGGTGCATCCACTGACTAGATCGTCAGATTGGCTAAAAGATACATGCTGGTAGAAGGGGATATCTACTAGCGTGGTGCCAACGGCGTCCTAATGTGGTGCATTGCAAGGGAAGAAGGGCGCGAGATCCTCGCAGAAATCTATGGAGGCGAGTGCGGGAACCACACATCTTCTCGAACGTTGGTTGGTAAAGCCTTTCGACATAGCTTCTACTAGCCTACAACACTCTAGGATGCAGTTGAGCTGGTAAAAAAGTGTGAAGCGTGCCAGTTCCATGCAAAACAAATTCACACACCGGCACGATCGCTACAAATGATACCTCCTACATGGCCATTTGTTGTGTGGGGGATGAACATTTTGGGACCTTTCCCAAAAGTCGTATGAGGTTACAGGTTCCTGTACGTCACCATCGACAAGTTCACCAAATGGTCGGAAGCAACTCCAGTTGTGACTATCAACAAGCAATCAGGTATCAAGTTCTTGAAGTCCATAGTCTGCAGATTTGGAGTTCCGAACATGGTCATCACTGACAATGGAACCTAGTTCACAAGTGTAGCATTCCAAGAATATTGCAAAGATCTCGGCATACAGGTCATCTATGCATTAGTAGCTCACCCAACAAGTAATGGCCAAGCCAAGAGAGCAAATGCAGAAATATTGAAAGGACTCAAGACGCGCACTTATGAGCGCTTGAAGAAACACGTAGCCAACTGGATAGAGGAGCTTCCGTACGCACTGTGGGTGTCGGTGTTCGGATCCGACAGATCTCCTGACACTACCTTTGGTAGATCGAGGAGTTGTAGTTCGGTAATGGGCACGCAGAGATTCAACAAGATGAAAGACAAGTGTACACAGAGATTTATGTGGTTCGGGCCGCCTGAGCGTAATACCCTACTCCACGGGGTGTGTTGGTGTTGTATTGAGCGTGTGAGTCTAGAAGAAGCTCCACAAGAAGAAGCTCGTCTAGCTCAGGGAGTTCAGTCGTGGTCTGGGACCGTCCCTTGTGTACCGTCGACCAGTCCTTTTATAGTACAAGGACTGGTCGTTACACCGTTAGCCTGGCCCGACATGTGGCCCCGGCGGTTACACATACTTGATACACAATTAATTAGGTTAATTACCCTTAATAGCCTGGTAACGGGCCTTAACAGTGTCGTTACCAGTATTAAGGGCCATCCGATCGTGTGTCATTAATATGGTATTAATGACACTTAATCGGGTCTTGAAGTCTTTGATTGCTCCTTGAAGGTCCGGAGCCGTTGGGGGGGTCCACCAGCCTGATTGTTGAAGTTGAAGGTTCGGAGGTCGCCATGTGGCAGCCCCGGAGCTTACCGTCGTGGACGGGTAGGTACAGTGTTGTTGGACACGTGTCAGTACTGGAGCTTTCCTCTGTCTGAGGTTAGGTCCGGGGGTGCCATATTGTTATTCCGACCGGAGCTTTCCCATGTGTGGGTGATAGCTCCGGTCTTATGATACACGTGGCGGCCGTAGGACTAACCATGTCAGGGAAGCAGGGCCGGTTACGCCTGACATGTGGGGCCTTCGGAGGTCTTCAAATCTGGTAGATAGAGTTTCCTTATGATCTTTGCAATCCCAAGGGGTATCCGGTACGTAGGGTAACGACAGTAGGTGAGCAGGACAACACCTAGCCGGTCAACTAGAGAGACCCCTTTCTTCCTGGTGTATGGAGCTGAAGCGATCCTTCCTCCGGAGATCACCATGGGGTCACTCCGGGTTCGAACCTTCGACAAAGCCACGCAGGACAAGCTCCAGCGTGAAGACCTTGACCTCGCCGACGAGGGAAAGTGCCAAGCCGCTGTTTGGAATGCACCATATCACTAGGCGCTTCGGCGCTATCACCAAAGGCATGTACGCAACCGACAACTTGAAGAAGGCAATCTAGTGTTGAGGAGAATACTAACTCGTGAAGGGATGAACAAACTGTCCCCCAGCTGGGAAGGTCCCTTTCGAGTGATCAAAGTATCCCGTCCCGGATGCGTTCGCTTAGCAACAAAGGATGGGACTCCGCTTCCCAATCCTTGGAACATCGAGCACCTCCGTAAGTTTTATGCTTAGTTTCACGGAGGTGAGTCTGTAATTACACATAATGTAAGCTATAGAGTCTATACACAGAGTCAGGTAGGTCCTAAAGGAGAACATCCGGACCCCTCCGGGAGGGTCCGCCAAGTTCAAGCCCACCTAACTTGGTTCCTGAACTTAAACTGCGTTTTACCTACCCTGGGTTAGAACAAGATGAATAGCACACTTGGTCTGGTTCCGTACCTTAAGTGTGTCCTTGTCTTCCCTGTAATTCATACATATAATGAAAGACATTGTTATGTGAAAGCAGACTCCACGTGCATTAATTTTGTACAAGCTCGTTTTTCTTTTATTATCTTTTCCTTCTTGTTTATAACAAAGTTGTGCAATTCTTTTTGAGATTTAGTCCAAGTTATCCATGTGATCTACGAGTTATATTGTTGATCTTTTTCGGATCTTAGCATTGCTAGATGGTATACTCGCCAGAACGCCAAATCCAATGACATGTCCGGAGTGTGCTATTGACTTAGACTGGTCTAGCACCCTAAGTACGCCACTCTACATAAACTCCGACAAGCCTCAGTAGGGCGGGTCCGGAAGGCATTCAGATCTAAATAGATTACATCAATATACTTGTTATCATGTTGAATTCCTTCGGACCTAAATTTCAAATAAGAATAGTAAACCGCAAACAACTTACAGACGAGAGGATGAATTTTACTATTTTTCTTGTCTTTAACACGCAGGAAAAATGGAAAGTTCATGGCGATGGTGGATGTTGCCGGACCTACCAAGCCGCGACAACCCCCAGGGGGCCTGTCGTTGACGTTTTATACGTTGAAAGTGGGCGCCATCAGAGCTAACTAGCTCTGACAACACCAAATGGGGGCCGGCCATCGACGTGAAGAATAAATGGTAATCCAAGTGAAGATGGCGAAGAAATCACCCCGAAGGGATTCGCCGTCGACGTATTATATGTTGATGGTGGATATTGTCGAAGTCGGGAATCTCCGACAATCCTAGGGGGCCCGCCGTCGATGCTCTACGTGTTGACAATGGGTGCCGTTGGACTTACCAAGATCCAACAACCCCAAGGGAGCCCGCCGTCAACATTCTACGCGTTGGCAGTGGGCGCCGTCAGACCTATAAAGCTCCAACAACTCCCAGGGGGCCCGCCGTCGACGTAGGGTACCGACAGTGGCCCCCTGGGCCCACCTCCGGGAGAAACTTTTTGGATGAAGTCATTCCGTCGGAGGTGGGTCCATTCTTCGGTTTTTGAGCGGTGTCTTCAAGGGTCTTTGGACGTTCCATTGGCGATAGTTTGCAGTTAAACCTCTACCGTGTGGCATATCCACGGGGCGGCAGGTGAGATCTTAGCGTGCGGATCTCACGCAATTGAAGGTCGCCGGTTCCAGATACGAAAATCGCATCGGTTCCGCGCGCCCTGTTAGGCCTCCACCTTCGGGTTTCCTGCCTTTCATGATGACAATCGTTCGCCTGGGGTAAGAACCTCGACTTGATCGTCGGGGTGGCCCCGGGCACCCTTGTCACTGGTGGGGTTAAGTTTTTGACTAATATCGTCGGTTCCTCTGTGGTTTTCAACCAAACGTTGTGAGGGTTTACTTAAGAAGGAAAGCATGCACCGTTTGGGGTTCTTTACGCCTTTCATTCGAACTTGCGCTCAAACCTTCCAAACTTTCGCTTGCCTTTCCTCTCTTGCCTCGCTGTGCCGCGATGGAGTTGGGTCTCTGCCAGAGCCGACTGAAGACGGATGACGATTTGAAGAAGGTTCGGGCCTTCATGGGATGGTCCCCTGACTTCTTCAACCACTTGGTCCGCGTCGGCAAGCTTCCGTTCGAGAAGGAACACGCCGGCGACATGGTGTACTTCTCCGCGTACGCCATGGTGGGGTTGATCCCACCTTTCTCCTCTTTCTTCTTGATGCTGCTAGACTTCTATGGTCTGCAGCTGTACCACCTTGGCCCCCACTCCATTCTGCTGGTGTCAATCTTTGTCCACTTCTGCGAGATGTGGGTGGGCATTCCCCCCTACATTGAGCTCTTCCGCACCTTCTTCACTGTTCAAACTACAGGTAGGAGTGACGAGTACCTTGGATTCTACTATTTTGTGAAGCGCAAGAAGTGCCCGTACAAGTACTTGCGGTCGTTCCCTTCTGGGAAGTGGGAAGACTGAAATAAGGATTGTATTGTCATCAAGGTGGAGGAGCACGAGAAGCTGGAGCTGCCAGAAGGCCTCCCCAACATCGACACTGCAGTTTGGAGTGAAGCTCCGGTGTTTTCGGATGCCTTCAACCCTGCTCTGACCAGGATCCTCCTGTGCGTGGAAGGAGGGGTGACTCCTCAGGCGGTGTTTTGCAACTTTCTGACCAACAGGTGGGATCCGCTGAAGAGGAGGGAGAAGCTGGCTTGGGCCCTCAACAGTATGTTAGACGACGACCGGATCGAGACCGGTTTGAAGTCCAACATGGAGGGTGCAACATTGGAGTTCCACCTCAAGAAGTTCCAGCATGGCATCGACGTCGAGGGTGATGACTTGGCTCTGCCAGCAGCTTTCCTCCCGCTGAACATGGAGGCAGAGTTCAGCAGGGAGCTCCGGCGGACGATGCCGGTGCTTGACGACCTTGTTGTCGTTGAGAGGCGTTTGACCACCGGGTTGGCAATCTCCGAAGCTCCTAAAGGCGGCTCCGTTCCCGCCCCTAAGCCAAGAACCGAAGTCGTAGGCAAGGGCAAGGAGTTGGCCGAGCCCTCGAGCCATAAGTGGAAGCATGCCGACAGGAGGTCCGTGAGGCATGCTTCTTCCGCGGCGGTTCCTTCTCCCCGGAGGGGGAGGTCTACAACGGCGGTATCTACTCCACCAGCGGCATCTTCCCGGGGTGCTAGCTCCGGCCATGTGACTCCAGTACCAGGGCCAGCTGAAGGCTCTGGGTCCGGAGGTCCTTCCCGATCGAGGGGGGCCTCGACCAGGGGAACACCGGTAGCAGTAGCAAGCTCCAGGGGACCCTCCGGGACTACCACGCCAGTGGCGGCTGGGGCTAGTCCGGATCGTCCGGAGAAGAGGTTCCGTGCTAACTGGTGCGGAAGCCTTCTGAGGTAATTTTTGATTTTTTACCTCAGTCAGTTGTTTTATTATTAACTGTATTTTGAGTTTCTTCATCCTTCATCCACAGCGTTCCTAAGAAAAGGGCTGAAGCTCTGGTCCCTACAGCAACGGTTGAGGTTGTGCAGGCTGAAGCTCTGGCTCCGATTCCAGTGCCGCCCCAAGAGGTGACTGAGGATGCGGCGGCCCTGGCACTGGCTGTCGTGGTTTTGGACCTCGACTCATCCCCAAAAGCTCCCGTGGTAGCATCGGACCACGGGAATGAAGATGTACCAGCGGCGCCAGCCCCGGAGGTTGAAGCTCCGAGCTTGGATGCTGAGATGTTGGACGCTCCGGTCGCGGAGCCGGAGATAGCTGCGATTCCGGCCCTAGAGCCAAATGTTGTTGAAGCCTCGACAGTCGAGCCGGTGGTTGATGAGGTCCCGGCAGTGGAGCCGGGTGTTGATGAAGCTCCGGCACTTGAGCCGGTTGTCGAGGAAGCTCCGGCGGTAGAGCCGGTTGCTGCAGAAGTTCCGGCTGTGGAGTTGGTCATTGAAGAGGTTCTAGCGTTTGAGCCAGTTGTTGTGGAGGTGTCGGCGCCTGATCCTTTGGTGGTCGAAGCGCCAGCGCCCGAGCCCATGATGGTCGAAGCGCCAGCACCTGAGCCAGAGGCGGAGGAGGCGCCTGCGCCGGAGCCAGAAGTAGCTTCTGCTCCGACCGAACCTTCAACACCCGCTCCGGAAGCGGTGATCCCGGAGGTGCCCGATGCTGATCCAGGGTGCCAAGATGAAGCTGCTGGCCCCCCGCCGGAGGGGCCAATTGTTGATGAACTGGCAGCGATACCTTCAGAGTCAATTTTGGAGGTCAGAACTTCTGCTGCAAGTACTTCCTCGGCGGTGGCCGAGGCTATCCCAGAGGATGACCCTAGTGCCATGGAAGCTCAGGGAACCACTCTTGTAGAGTGGGACCCAATTTTGTCACTGAAGATCCGCTGGAGCTAGCGTAGAGGACCCCGACAGGTCTGGACCCGATCCCCCTATTGTTGTCTATTGACAACGCCTGCTCCAGTCTTTGCCAGGTCCAGCTGGCTTTCTACCACGACAGCAAGGCCCTCGAGGAGGAGCACCAAACCCTTAGGAGGTGGTGCAACCGACTCCATTTCGAGACCAAGCTGGCACAGTCGAGGCTGAATGACGGCAAGGAGTGGGTACAAAGGGAGAAGGTCCGCCTGGAGTACCGGGGTAAGTTGTTGGATGAGAGGGAAAGCATGACGCAGACCCTCGACAACCAGTCTCGGGCCATCTATGAGCAGGCCAAGGCTACAAATAGTGTGGCGGATGATCACCAGGAAAGGCTCGCTGCCATCCATGATAGTCTCATCAAGCGCCGGGAGGCTCTTGAAGCTCGGGAGAGATGGATCCAAGATGAAGAGCAGAAATTCCTGGAACTGCGGGACAACCTCGTGAAGAGGGAGGAAGAGCTTGTCCAAAATACAGCTCTGGCTGACAAGAGCCTCGAAGAACGCACCAAGAAATTAGAGGAGCATTGCGAGGAGGAGGATAAGAAGGTCTGGGAGCCAGGGCAAGATCTCTACAAGCAGGAGAATGCCATCGCCGCCAGGGAGAAGAAAGTGTGGGGCCGAGAGAAAGATCTGGTCAACCGTCGGAATGAGATCCACCTCCAGGAGGAAGAGCTCAGCAAACTTGAAAGGCAGGTTGCTGAAAAGATTCAGCAGAATGCCAAAGAGATGGAGCGTCTTGCTCGGGAGAGCTCGGAGCTTGCGGCGGCCAAAAGATCCTTAGATGAGATGCAAAGCGCAAGGGTTGTGGAGTCCCAACAAGTTTGTGACTTCCTGGGCAAGGCCAATGACGCGCTGACACCAATGGGCTTCAGCCTCGTGCGTCCGGATGATCCGGAGCCGGAGCTGGACCAGGCATTGGAGGCGCTGGGTTCGGCAGGCAACAATCTCAACAAGATGGGCGATGTCATCGCGGACCAATTGGAAACAGAGGGTCAGTCCCTGGCGAAGAACGTCGTAGAGTTTGTGCTGACGTGCTACACCAGCCGAGACCCTCAATTCCCTCTGGACCCGGTGCTTGAAGGCCCCATCGAAGGAGAGGGTGAAGCCGCACGAGCCAGCGTGTCTGAGGTGGCCCAGAAGGTCGCCCAGTTCTTCCATAGGGTCTAGGACCATCTCTCTATAGCTCCCGCTTGTATTCTCTCTTCTTCTTCTCCAATTTTGTAATATCTTGTCTCCAGATGAATGAAATCCAAATTTTTGTGAATTCGAATTTCATTTTTTTTCTTCAACACCTTTGTCTCACTTGGCCTCCTGGTAGACGTACACAATTTGATTGTGAACATGTACCAAGAGGATGTAACAGTTGTTGAAGACTTGCGTGCTTCGAACTTGTAGAATGTAGGTCCGAAGTCTTCGATAGTGCAGGCCCCCTAAGGTTGTCGGAGCTTAGAGGCTCCGACATTGACTATCGTTGGAGCTTAGTAGCTCCGGCAGTAGTCTCCATCAACGCGTAAAGCATCGACGATTAGCCCTCTGAGGTGTCGGAGCTTGGTAGCTCCGGCAGTGACCTCTGTCAACACATGGTGTGTCAACGGTAGACTCCTCTTTAGAGTCTTTCCACCATCTTCATGTTGATGGCTTGCCCCATAGCTTTATCGGAACTGAGTAGCTCTAGAGATGCTCGATGTCAATGTTTGAACATCGACCACAAGCCTCCTAGAGGATGTCAGAGCTTTGGCAGCTCCAACTTCATTCACCATCATCATAAAATATTTATTTTTCCTACACACTGAAGTCAAGAAAAATAGTAAAATCCGTTTCCTATCTATAAATTCATTGTGGCTTACTATTTCCGAGAAAGTTTTAGGTCGAACACAATTCTAAATACAATCAAGAGCTTCGTCTTGTTTCCTTCAGGTCTGATCGTTTCTGGACTCGCCTTACTTCGGCCTGCCGGGGTATAGGTAGAGTGGCGTACTTAGGGTGCATGACCAGGCTAAGTCGATAGCACACTCCGGCCCTAGATTGGCTTGGCGGCATTCAAACGAGTAGGCCATCAACAATGTTTGAACCCGGAAGGATAGAAAATGCAACTCGAATTGTACATGAATTAGTCGAGCTAAAGTTTCTTAAGAACTGCACAACTTTGTTATAGACAAGAAAGAGACAAATAAAAATATTAAGCATGTACAAAGTAAATGCACGTGGAGTCTGTTTTCACATAATGATGTCTTTCATTATAGGTCCGAGGTACAGGGGAAACAAGTACACTCTTAGGGTACGGACCAGGCTAAGTGTGTTTCGTTTCTCATTTGACCCAAGGTAGCTAGCTACACCTTTAGTTCTGAGACTATGACAAGTGTTGCATGGATGTTGCGGACCTAAATGGATAGGTCTGGCTGCCCTCCCAGAGGAGCTACCCGACTATGTACAATTACTCTATAACATACATCACGTGTAATTACAGACTCACCTCCGTGATATTAAGCGTAGAACTTACGGAGGTGCTCAATGTTACAAGGATTTGGGAGAGGTGTCCCATCCTCAGTTGCCAAGTGAACGCATTCGGGACGGGATACTTTGATCACTTGGAAGGGTCCCTCCCAACTGAGGGAGAGTTTGTTTAACCCTTCTCTGGATTGTATTCCCTGTAGCACCAGATCGCCTTCCTCTAGCTGTCGGCTATGAACATGTCGTTGGTGATAGCGCTGAAGAGCTTGGCGGTATCGGGCATTCCGAAGAGCTGCTCGGCACCTTCCCTCTTTAAGGAGGTCAAGGTCTTCACGCCGGAGCTGGTCCTGCGTGGCTTCGTTGGAGGTCCGGACCCGGAGTGGCCCCAAGATGATTTCCGGAGGAAGGACTGCTTCAGCTTCGTACACCAGGAAGAAGGGTGTCTCTCCAGTTGACCGGATTGGAGTTGTCCTGTTGTCCCATAGAGTGGGCGGAAGCTCTTCGATCCAGTTGGCTCCATGTTTTTTCAGGCGCTCATATGTGTGCATATTGAGTCCTTTCAGGATTTCTACATTTGCTCTCTCGGCTTGGCCATTGCTTGCCGAGTGAGCTACGGAGGCGTAGCTGACTTGTATGCCAAGGTCTTCGCAGTATCCTTGGAAAGCAGAGATTGTGAATTGGGTCCCATTATCTGTTATGATTTTGTTCGGGACTCCAAATCTGCATACGATGGACTGCAAGAAGTTGATAGCCGATTGCTTGTTTATTGTCACAACTGGAGTTGCTTCTGGCCATTTGGTGAACTTGTCAATGGAAACATACAAGAACTTGTAACCTCCGACGGCTCTTGGGAAAGGTCCCAAGATGTCCATCCCCCACACAGCGAAAGGCCATGTAGGACGTATCATTTGTAGAGGCTGAGCCGGTGTGTGAATTTGCTTCGCAGGGAACTGGCATGATTCGCATTTCTTCACCAGCTCAGTTGCATCCTGGAGCGTTGTAGGCCAGTAGAAGCCATGCCGGAAGGCTTTACCGACCAGCGTGCGGGAATACGCGTGGTTCCCACACTCGCCTCCATGGATTCCTGCGAGGAGCTCGCAGCCTTCTTCCCTTGTGATGCACCGCATTAGGACGATGTCGACACCACGACGGTAGAGATCCCCTTCTACTAGCGTGTATCTTTTAGCCAATATGACTATCCGATCAGCGGATACATCATCGTTAGGAAGGATATTGTCTTTCAAATAGCTCCGGATCTCTGTGATCCATGCATCGAAGCTTGCTTGAGCATTTGAGTCTTGCGTGTTGGGTTGGTCGGAGCTTCCGGCAGCACCTACGACCCTTGATGGCTGCCATGGTAACAGGGCCATTGGGACCGCCAGCTTCGGGATGCTGGTCTCACCCCCTTCGCTCAGTTTAGCAGTCTAAGCTGTGGGTTTTGACATGCTCCAGACGAAGGTTCCGTCAGGAGCCGGAGCTCCGGTTGACGCTTTCGTCGAGAGTTCGTCAGCTTCAGCGTTATGGACACGCTTGACATGGTGGAGATCCAGGACTTCGAAGTCCTTCTGAAGCCTCTGGACTTCAAGGAGATAAGCAGCTAGTTGAGGATTGTTACAGGAGCATTCACCCTTCACCTGTTTAATGATGAGCTGCGAATCTCCCTTGACCAACAGCTGCTTGACACCATATGATAGTGCCACCTTTAGTCCATAAATGAGTGCTTCATATTCTGCCATGTTGTTGGTCGCCTTTAAGTCAAGGTGGACCATGTATTTTACCCTCTCCCCGGTTGGAGCGAGGAGAAGGACTCCAGCTGCCCCCCTGCTTTTGCATGGATCCGTCAAAGTAGAGGGTCTAGTGAGGCTCGGTGAAGACCGGAGTCTTGAGTTTCGGCTTCTCCTCACTAGGGCCCCCAGGGTTTGAGGAGAGGGGGTCCATTCCGCCACAAAGTCCGTCAGTGCTTGACTCTTGATAGCTTGTCTTGGGACGAATTCAAGATCGAATTCGGCCAATTCCGCTGCCCACTTTGCAATATTTCCAGTTGCGTTGGGATTATGCAAGATCGCACGCAGTGGATAAGAAGTCACCACTGAGATTTTGTGAGCTTGGAAGTAATGGTGAAGCTCCCTGGAGGCGATGAGAATTGCGTAAAGCAGCTTGTGCACCTCTAAGTATCGAGTCTTGGCGTCATGCAGTACTTCGCTGATGAAGTACACTGAGCGTTGGACTGTCCAGACCCCCCCGGAGGGGCCTGGAGCTTCCTCCGCATCGACCTGGACCCTCCCGGAGGGGTCCGGACCTGCTTCGGGGACCCTTGGGTCCTTGCTGGAGGAACCTGGAGCTTCTACTCGAGAGACTCGGACCCTCCCGGAGGGGCCCAGATCTTCTGGAATAACTCCCTGTAGATCCAAGTCCGGGGGCTGGGACCCAGACTCACCTTCAGGAACCTCTGATCCCTCCCGGAGGGGTCTGGATTCCTGAGCTTGGGATGGTTCTGGTCTCTCCGCAACCAAGACCATGCTGAAAACCTCGTCGATTGCTGAAATGTAAAGCAGTAAGGGCTCACCAGGGTTTGGAGCTACCAAGGTTGGTAGAGTGGTGAGGAGCTGCTTTAGCTCCTGGAACGCCTTTTCTGCTTCTTCAGACCATTGGAATGGTCCGGACTTCCTCAATAGCTTGAAGAAGGGTAGCGCCCATTCCGCCAGTCTTGAGATGAACCAGCTGAGGGTGGCTAGACATCCAGTCAGTTTCTGGACGTCCTTGATGCGGGCTGGTGGCTGCATCTCCTCAATGGCTCTAATCTTCGCTAGATTTGCCTCTATGTGCTGGTGGTTTACCAGGAAACCAAGAAGCTTTCCGAAGCTAACCCTGAAGACGCACTTGTCTGGGTTCAGCTTCGTGTGGGTGACCTGCAGCTTGTCGAAGACATCTTGCAAGGTGTTAAGGAGTGACTCCTTGTCCTTGATCTTGACGAAGATGTCATCAACATACACTTCCACTACGTCTCTAATAAGCTCTCCAAAGGTTTTGTACATAACTCGTACAAATGTTGAAGCTGCATTCTTGAGACCAAATGGCATGATAGTGTAGCGTACAATCCATCTACTGTGATAAAAGAAGTATGTTCTTCATCTTCCCTAGACATTCTGATTTGATGGTACCCAGAATATGCGTCTAGGAAACACAGTAATTCACACCCAGAGGTGGAATCCACTATCTGATCTATTCTAGGTAGTGGGAATGGATCTTTTGGGCATGCCTTATTCAATGTTGTGTAGTCGATACACATCCGAAGCTTCCCGCCGACCTTGGGTACAACGACTGGGTTTGCCAGCCATTTTGGATGGAAGACTTCTCGGATGAATCCAGCTTCGAGCAACTTCTTCACCTCTTGTCGTATGAAGTTTTGTCGCTCTACGGATTGCTTCTGAGGCTTCTGATGTACGGGCCGAGTGTCAGGATAGATCTTCAGATTATGCTCTATCACTTCCCTAGGGATCCCAGGCATTTGCGAAGGTTGCCAGGCAAACACGTCGACATTAGCCCGGAGGAAAGTGATGAGCGCGAGTTCCTATTTGTCATTCATACCTCCCGATATACGAGTGGTCTGAGCGGCATCGGAACCGATTTGGATGACTTTGTCAGGGATGTCTGTGTCGCTGCTTGGTTGCACGCGAGGTGCGGAGGTTGAGCCTCGTTGACGAATGCTCGGGGGTTTCAGAGCTTGTTCCTGCCTGGATTCTTCCTTCTGCGCTGTAGCAAGCACATGAAGTTCTTCCAGAGCAGTCACTCCGGCAGTACGGTCTCCGCGGATCCAGAGAACGCCAACTGGTGTTGGCATCTTCAACACCAGGTAGCCATAATGAGCAGCAGCCATGAACTTGTACAAGGCGTGCCTGCCCAGAATGGCGTTGAAAGGTAAGTTGATCTGAGCGACATCAAAGATCAACTTCTCAGTGCGATAATTCTTCCGAGTCCCGAAGGTCACGAGGAGAGTAATGGCACCGAGTGGTGTTACGGCCCTCGGACCTACTCCGGAGAAAGGTCGGGAGGGGCGAAGGTCCGAAGGTCAGAGCTGAAGCTTGACAAAAGCTTCAAAGCTTATGAGGTTCAGCCCCGACCCTCCGTCCACCATTACATGGTGGAATTGAATGTTATTGATGGTCGAAGATACCATCAATGGTAGTTGACCAGCTCCGATCATGTTCCTAGGGCAGTCTGAAGCATCAAAAGTGATGGTGGTGTCTATCCACTTTCGATGAGGCTCCGCCTTGGCTGTAGGAGCTACTGAGGCCATGTCCCGCCGCATGGTCTTGAGGACACGACGGGAGGTGATGTCCCACGAACCACGAAAGATGGTGTTCATGGTCTTCCGACGCTTATTGTCAGAGACGTCAGAGTCATCATCGACGAAGGTGTAAACAGCCTTCAGGACCTTTTTAAGGTCCTAGAAGCCTAACTCCTCTTCAGTCGGAGCTTCATCGACCTTCTGTTTCCCTTCCCTCTGACGGAAAGGAACTTCTTCCCAGCGCTTGTTGTAGCGTTCGGCAAGGTTTTGGACCTCATAGTAGTCCTCCAAGTTGTGGTTGTTCGACTTGTGGATGGGACACCACACTTTGGAGTTGCCACCGTCTTCAGAGGACGGTCGGGGTCGTTTCTCGAGGCGTGGCCCCCGGCCACCCGGAGCTGCTGCGGCTGCAGCAGTAGATGTGTCGGCCGACGGCTTCTTCTTGCCGTTGGACTTTTTCTTCTTTTTGACACACCCGGAGGTAGTGGCTTCGCCTTTGGAGGATTTTTTGCCATCCTCCGGAGGTGGTTTGGAGTGCATTTCACGGCCCTCCGCAGCTTTGGCACACTTGTCTGCCAAGCTGAAGAGCTCCGTGACGCTGGTGATCTCCTTGACCGCCAGCTTCTCCAGCATCTTCTTATCTCGTACGCCCTGTCTAAATGACATGATAACAGAGGTGCTGGAGATAGAGGGAATAGTGTTTCGTACCTGGGAGAACTTCTGGATGAATGAGGGCGGGGATTCTCCCCCCCCCCTTCTGCACGACTGCAAAAAGGTCCAGTTCAGTGCCTGGTCGGGTGTATGAACTCCCGAAATTGGCGGTGAACTGTTGGCACAATTCCTCCCAACTATTGATAGAGTTGTGAGGAAGGCTCATGAACCAGGACATGGTGGTCCCAGTCAAGGCCACTGGGAAGTAGTTGGCCATTACGGCCTCGTTACCTCCAGCCGCAAGGATTGCGGTGGTGTAAATTTGGAGAAACTCAGCGGGATTAACAGCCCTGTCAAAATTCTCCGGCAGGTGAGGCCGGAACTTTTGTGGCCATCTGACCATGCGTAGGTGCATGGCCAGTGCAGAACAGCCTCCTCCTACTCCCTTGGGAGTAGGACTGTTTCGAGCCTCTCGCCTTTTGCGAGCACGCTCGATGTGGACACGGCCGTCCTGTTGACAGTAACTGCGATCAAGCTCCGCCCGGAGGTCATGAGTTGAAAGCCTGGTTACCGTATGAGTACATCGCGCCCTAGAAGGTAGCGACGTAACTCGCTGTGACGCAGCTCGCCTCCTATTTTGGGAAGCATGCGGACCAAGTCTTCCAGACACAGTCCGGCGCTGCGATGGGGCCCGCCCCGAAGTAGGAGGACCTTGGTTGCTGATGCGGTTGGCTGCTGTTGCAACCAGATGTTCCACATTAGCCCTCCACTGCTCCATTGCACCCTGGGATGCACCTGGAGGTGGTGGACGTTGGAGGAGAGCACGCGTTGCATGAAGCGCGTGTTCAGGGTTGTTGTTATTCGCTGATGCGGTGACCGACGCTGATGCACCGTCACGCTGCTCAGCTTGACGTGCTGGTGCAGGCGGTGGCGATGGAGGCATGACTCCTGCTGGAGCCACGGCATCTGCTGGTTGCTGCATGTTGGAGGGATTGCCCCCAGCGGGTTGAACGGCAGGGTTGCCGTTGGATGATCCAGCAGCTGAGTTCACCATACTTGAAATCTCGGGCACCCCTACCTAGCGCGCCAACTGTCGGTGTTTGGATCCGGCAGATCTTCCGACACTACCTTTGGTAGATCGAGGAGTTGTAGTTCGGTAATGGGCGCGCAGATATTCAAGAAGGTGAAAGACAAGTGACACAGAGATTTACGTGGTTCGGGCCGCCTGAGCGTAATACCCTACTCCACGGGGTGTGTTGGTGTTGTATTGAGCGTGTGAGTCTAGAAGAAGCTCCAGAAGAAGAAGCTCGTCTAGCTTAGGGAGTTCAGTCGTGGTCTGGAACTATACCTTGTGTACCGTCGACCAGTCCTTTTATAGTACAAGGACTGGTCGTTACACTGTTAGCCTGGCCCGACATGTGGCTCTGGCGGTTACACATGCTTGATACACAATTAATGAGGTTAATTACCCTTAATAGCCTGGTAACGGGCCTTAACAGTGTTGTTACCAATATTAAGGGCCATCCGATCGTGTGTCATTAATATGGTATTAATGACACTTAATCCAATCTTGAAGTCTTTGATTGCTCCTTGAAGGTCCGGAGCCATTGGGGGGTCCACCAGCCTAATTGTTGAAGTTGAAGGTCCGGAGGTCGCCACGTGGTAGCTCCGGAGCTTACCGTCGTGGACGGGTAGGTCCAGTGTTGTTGGACATGTGTCAGTACCGGAGCTTCCCTCTGTCTGAGGTTAGGTCCGGGGGTGCCATACTGGTATTCCGACCGGAGCTTTCCCATGTGTGGGTGATAGCTCCGATCTTATGATACACGTGGCAGCCCTAGGACTAACCATGTCGAGGAAGCAGGTCTGGTTACGCCTGACATGTGGGGCCTTCGGAGGTCTTCAAATCTGGTAGATGGAGTTTTCTTATGATCTTTGCAATCCCAAGGGGCATCCGGTACGTAGGGTATCGCCAATGGGTGAGCAGGACAACACCTAGCCGGTCAACTAGAGAGACCCCTTTCTTCCTGGTGTATGGAGCTAAAGCGATCCTTCCTCTGGAGATCGCCATGGGGTCACTCTGGGTTCGAACCTTGGACGAAGCCACGCAGGACAAGCTCCAGTGTGAAGACCTTGACCTCGTCGACGACGGAAAGTGCCAAGCCGCTGTTTGGAATGCACGATATCACTAGGCGCTTCGGCTCTATCACCAAAGGCATGTGCGCAACCAACGGCTTGAAGAAGGCGATCTAGTGTTGCAGAGAATACTAACTTGTGAAGGTATGAACAAACTGTCCCCCAGCTGGGAAGGTCCCTTTCGAGTGATCAAAGTATCCCGTCCCGGATGTGTTCGCTTGGCAACAAAGGATGGGACTCCGCTTCCCAATCCTTGGAACATCGAGCACCTCCGTAAGTTTTATGCTTAGTTTCACAGAGGTGAGTCTGTAATTACACATAATGTAAGCTATAGAGTCTATACACAGAGTCAGGTAGGTCCTAAAGGAGAACATTCGGACCCCTCCGGGAGGGTTCGCCAAGTTCAAGCCCACCTAACCGTGTTCCTGAACTTAAAGTGCGTTTTACCTACCTTGGGTTAGAACAAGATGAATAGCACACTTGGTTTGGTTCTGTACCCTAAGTGTGTTCTTGTCTTTCCTGTAATTCAGACCTATAATGAAAGACATTGTTATGTGAAAGCAGACTCCACGTGCATTAATTTTGTACAGGCTCATTTTTCTTTTATTATCTTTTCCTTCTTGTTTATAACAAAGTTATGCAATTATTTTTAAGATTTAGTCCAAGTTATCCATGTGATCTACGAGTTATATTGTTGATCTTTTTGAGATCTTAGCATTGCTAGATGGTCTACTCGCCTGAACGCCAAATCCAATGACATGTCCGGAGTGTGCTATTGACTTAGACTGGTCTAGCACCCTAAGTACGCCACTCTACCTAAATCCCGGCAGGCCTCAGTAGGGCGGGTCCGGAAGGCATTCAGATCTGAGTAGATTACATCAATATACTTGTTATCATGTTGAATTCCTTCGGACCTAAATTTCAAATAAGAATAGTAAACCACAAACAACTTATAGACGAGAGGATGAATTTTACTATTTTTCTTGTCTTTAACACGTAGGACAAATGGAAAGTTCATGGCGATGGTGGATGTTGCCGGACCTACCAAACCCCGACAACCCCCACGGGGCCTGTCGTTGACGTTTTATACGTTGAAAGTGGGCGCCATCGGAGCTAACTAGCTCCGACAACTCCCATGGGGGCCAGCCATCGACGTGAAGAATAAATGGTAATCCAAGTGAAGATGGTGAAGAAATCACCCCGAAGGGATTCGCCCGCCGTCGATGCTCTACGTGTTGACAATGGGTGTCGTCGGACTTACCAAGCTCCAACAACCCCATGGGCGCCCGCCGTCGACATTCTACGCGTTGGCAGTGGGTGCCGTCGAACCTATAAAGCTCCAACAACTCCCAGGGGGCCCGCCGTCGACGTAACAAAGGGTCCCTGGAGAAATCGGAGGCAAAATTCAGAACTCAGAGCTAACGGTCTTTCTATGAGTGAGAAGTGAAGTCGTCAAGACATTATCAAATCCTTTTGGTACATGTTCGCAATCAAATTGTGTACATCTACCAGGGACCAATAAAGTAAAGGATAATGTATTGAAGACAAATACAAAATGGAATTCATTCATTTCAAAAAGATTGGATTTCATTCATTCGATGATTGGATTACAAAATTGGAGAAGTACAAGTGAAGGCAGAAGAAAAATGTCCCAGGTCCTACAGAAGTACGAAGCAACTATCTGGGCAGCCTTCTGAACGTTGGCCCTGGCAGCATCCTCCTCTTCACGATGGGTCCTTTAATGACCGGATCTAGAGATAGTTGGGAATCTCGACTTTTGTAACACGTTAGCACATATTCGGCGACGTTCTTGGCCAGAGACTTCCCCTTCGTCTCTAGTTGGTTGACGATGACGTCACTCATCGTGTCGAGTTTGCTACCAGCAGAGCTAAGCGCCACCAACGCTTGGTCCAGCTCCGGCTCCGGGTTATCCGAACGTACCGAACTGAAGCCAAGTGGCACTAAAGCTTCATTGGCTCGCCCCAAGAAATCCCACAATCGCTGGGACTCGATTTCCCTTGAGCTCCGCAGTTCCTCCAGTGACCTTCTAGCACCCGCAAGCTCTGAACCTTCACGGGCGATTCGCTCGACCTCTTTGGCATGCTGTTGAATACTTTCAGCAACTTGCTTTTCGCTGTTAGCGAGCTCTGTCTCGTGGAGGTAGATGTGGTTCCGATGGTTGGCCAGGTCCTTCTCCCTGCCCATCACTTTCTCCTCTCTGGCGGCGACATCAGTCTCTCTTTTGGAGAGATCTTGACCCCTCTGCCAGATTTTTTTCCTCCTCCTGCTTGCACCGCTGATCAAGCTTTTTTGTGAGGTCAGTCAAGCTTTGCTCTCCCAGAGATAGTCTCTGGGCGAGCTCCTCCTCCCTCTTCATAATATCCTCCTGCTTCTACAGGATTTCTCCTCCCTCTCATTGAGGTCCTTTCGGCGCTTAAGGAGAATCTCATTCAGCTTGTTGAGGTTGTCGTGACGATCGTCAGCAGCCTCATTGCTCTTCCTAGCATGCTCGAGAATCTCCCGATACTTCGCGTCGAGGACCCTGATGGAAGCCTCCCGCTCATCTAGCAACTGGCCCCAGTATTTCATCTGGGCCTTTTCCTTATCGACCCATTCCTGCTGGTCAGCAAGCCGTGATTGCGCCAACTTGGTCTCAAAGTGAAGTATGTTGCGCCAACGTATCAAGGTGTGGCGCTCTTCTTTGAGGACCTTGATGTCGTGGTCGAAGGCGAGCTGAACTTGGTGGAGACTGGAGCAGGCATTGTCGATAGACAAAGCCAAAGGAATTGGGTCCAGACCTGTTGCGATCTCCTTCGCCGAATCCAAGGGGTCTTCTAACACAAAAATTGGGTCCCACGACACAAGTGTGGTCCCTGCGGTTCTGCAACGCTAGGGCCGCCCTCCGAGAGCTCTTCTGCCTCTACCAATGTCGAGGAGGGTCCCACCGAGGGAAATCCAACCTCTGGAGCTGACGACGAAGGTCCCCCTACCGGATCTCCCATCATCGGCTCTGCGGGTGGAGGGCCTTCCGCTGACTCCTCTAGGTGCTCCGGCTCTGACATGAGCACCTCCGGTGTAACTACATCTAGGGCTTGCGTTAGAGCTTCGCTCAGAGCCCTCACCACCACCGGCTCAGGCGCTGGTACTTCAGCTGCATCCAGCTCAGGTGTCGTAGTTTCAGCAACCTCCAGCACGGAAGCCGAGACTTCAAGCACTTTCGGCCCATTGGTCGGATCTTCAACAACTTCTGGCACAGGTGTCGGAACTTCAGTTACTTCCGGCTCAAATGCCGAAGCTTCCGCCATCTCTGCCTCCTGCATCAGAGCTTCAACTGCCATCTCTACAGCTGCAAACGCATCTTCACAAGCGTCTCCCCCGTGGTTTGGTGCTACCACGGGAGCTTCTGGCGTTACCTCTGGATACTGATCCACGAGAGCCGGCGCCGGAACTGTCATGACATCAGCCACCACTTGGGGAGGCACAGGGGTCAGAGTTGGAGCGTTCGCCCGCATAGCTTCCACCACTGCAGTAGGAGCAGGAGTCTCGGTATTCTTTTTCGATGCCCTGCAAATGAAGGATAAAAAGATTCAAGACATGATAAAAACAAAAATAGCAACTCAGGGTGAGAACATGATGCTTACCTTGGGATGCTACCGCTCCAGTTGGCGCAGAACTTCTTCATCGGGTGACCAGAGCCAGAGCCCACCGTAGTTGGTGTGGCAGAAGCTCCGGATTCCTGCCCGAGACATGCCGTAATCGTCGGTGTTGCCTCAGTCACGACCTCTCTTGGCTGCGAAGGACCTCCGGACCTGGAGCCCGTAGTCGGTGCTGGGACCGGGGTTTACTTGCCGGAGCTAGCGCCCCTTGAGGACGCCAGCTCCGAAGAAGGGGTCACAACCGAGGATCTGCTTCACCGGGGAGAGGGGGTTGTAGAAGTCGGAGGTGACCTAACGAAGCTCCCATCAGCATGCCTTAACTTCCTCTTCCGGCTGGAAGATTCGGCTGACTCCTTGCCCTTGCCTCTGCCTTTGATGGAGTCATCAACTCTCCGACTTGAGGCAGCGGGAGTGACCCTCTCTGAAACTACAGGAATAGCAAGCCCGGAGGTCGTGCGCCTCTCCACCAGGTCGAGGTCGTCCAACTCTGGCATCCCCCTTCGGAGCTCCCTACTAACCTTCGAAACCATGTTCAGGGGAAGGAATTCTGCTGGAAGAGTCAAAGCATCCTGGGAGATTACACCGTGTTGAAGTTTTTGGAGATGAAGTCTCATAGCTTCTTCATCCAGATTGGTCCAGAGGCCAACTTTGATCCGATTATGGTCCATCTCGCTGGTGAAAGCCCAGGCGGGCCACTCCCCCTTCATCAACGGAGCCCACCTGTTGGACAGAAAGTTGTCGAAGACCATTTGAGGGGTCACGCCTCCCTCCACGCACTGACGGATCCTGGTCAAGACGGGCTTGAATGCTTCAGGCAGCTCCAGAGCCACATTCCAAGCGTCAGTGTCAACATTGGGGAGGCCTATCGGCACCTCCAGCCTGTTGTGATGATCCACCGCGATGATCATCCAGTACTTCTTCCAGTTGTCCCACTTGCCGGAGGGGAAGGTCCTAAAGTACTTGAAAGGACAGTTCTTGCGCTTCACGAAGTAATAGAAGCTCAAGTACTCATCACTCTTCCCTGTGGTGTGGACCATGAAGAAGGTCCAAAACAGCTCAATGCACGGCGTCACACCCACCCACATCTCGCAGAAGTGGATGAAGGTCGCCATAAGCAAGAAGGAGTGGGGGTCGAGGTGGTGAAGCTGCAAACCGTAGAAGTCCAGAAGCATCAGCAAGAAACTGAAAATGGTGGGATGAGCCTCACCATGGCATACGATGAGAAGTAGACGATCTCTCTGGCTCGCTCCTTCTTCAAGGTACGCTTGCCGAAGCGGATCATGTTGTTGAAGGAGTCGTTGGACCACCCCATGTAGGTTCAGACCCTCGACAACTCCTCATCGCTCTTGATCTTGCTGCGGGGAAGACCGCACTCCATCGTGGCAAAGTGGAGCAAAAGCTGGAAAGACTATGTAGAGGTTAGGCAAGTTCAAATGAAAGCATAAAGAGTCCTCAAACCGTGCGGGGTTTCCATCTTAAGTAAGCATCCGCAACGCTTGGATGGAAACCACGGCAAAATCAAGATCATGTTTCGAAAATCTACCCTGTCAATGATGAATGGGCCCGAGTCCACTCCGACGGAAAAGTCAAAGTTATTACCCCAGGTGAACCATTGTCATGATGGGAAGTTGGAAGCCCGAGGGTGGCAGCCTAACAGGGCGCGCGGAACCGATACGATTTTCGTATTGGGAACCGACGACCTTCAATTGCGTGAGATCTGCACACTAGGATCTCACCCGCCGCATCAAGGAGCGCCACACAGTGATGGTTTAACTACAGACCGTCGTCCCAACGGCCCAAGACAAGACCTTTGAAGCCACAATGCAGGAATCGAAGATGGCCCCACAATGCCTGGCGTGTGAGCTCACCGTGAGGTAGCTCGCCGTCGGGAGGTGGACCGCCGATCAGAAGCACCTAAGAGGAGGGGAGCCTGCACCCTAGGGTTAGGGTTTCAACCCTAACCGTGATGGCTCTAAGGCCCGGTGGCGCCCGTGGTCCTCCCGCCAGCGCGGGATGCTCGCTATTGGGTGAGTGTGCCGCCGTTGAAGAGTTCCATCGGTGTTCCTTAAAACCGGCTAAGGAGACTGAGTTCGGGGTGCTCCGTCGAGGAGGCGACCATCGAACACGGTGGCGTCGACCTCCGGCGAGCGCAAAGTATCGGGGAGGAGAATCGCACAGCCAAACTGAGGTTAGTGTTCTAAATCCCCTTTCTATTCCCGAGTTTGAGTTGAATCTGAAGTTGATTTCAAATCTTCTCCTAAGTGTTCTTCTGATTTGGTCCAAATTGATATTTCATATCGATTTGGACCCTAATTTTAGTCTAATTTGGGGATTAGATTTCCCTATTCCCCAATTTGGTTTTGATTTCAAGTTGAAACTGAAAACCCTAAGGATATTAGTCTGATCACCTCCTTCTAAATGTTGTAGAACCATTGACTTAGGGTTTAGAGATCGATTGATCTCTCTGAGTTCGATCAGACATGATCGGAGCTGAGATGGCCGAAGCCTCTAAGATGGCCGAGGCCTTAACCCCAATTAGGATGGCTCTGACGCCATTGTTAGAAACTGAGGATGAGTACTTAGTGCCTAATTGAGGATTAGGCTCAGCTAATTAGCAAGAACACATAGCAATCACCAATCAACGCTAATCTAATCTACGAGGATTAGGCATACCTTCCGCAGCAGAGGTGTTGGTGGGCATTAGAGTCTGTCGGGAGGGCTAGAGCACCTCCACCGACGTTGGAGCAGCGCTGGCGACAAAGTGCAACAACCGTGGAGGCGGCGCAACATGATGAGGAGCCTTTCCAAGACTGTCTCCTCAAAAGCGATCGATGCCTCTAAGTTTCTGGTGGCTAGGCGTGTCTTAGATTGGGATTAATTGCTTACGGGTGTCGGTGCCATGCTAATATAGAGAAGAGGTGCCCCAGAGGGCCACCCAACAACCGAATTCTTTTGGGATTTGATGTTCCGATCAACACCTTGGGGAGGAAGTAGGAGATCGAGTCAGTTACAACCGTAACCGACCCCTAAACCCGTGGCCACCTAATTTTATTTCCAACAGCTGTAAATACTTATTTACTGGAACAGTTGAGTTCAAATGAAAAAAAATAACATGATCAGCAGCAACAACGAAGCTGATATAATTGCACATAGTTACTATATGCTTACTCATAAGGTGAAGATTCTGTCACTTTGTACGTTACAATGTTTCCAGCCAAATGATAAGCTGCCGGATGTAAACCTTCACTTGTCAACAGGCTTACCTTTCTCCCTCATCTTAGCCACCGCTTCCTTCATGGCCTCTTTCCTCTTCCTGCTGGCAAGCACTTTAGCCTGCACTCCGCTGACATTTGGGTCACTCTTCTCCTCCTCAGGCGGTGGCGGCCGTCTCTTCGAAGCAGCAGAAGCAATGCCAGGGCCCAGCATTGTACCGGCACCGGCAGCAATCAAGCTACCCAGGAACGCCCTATTGATATGTCACAGCAACGCATCAGACAGTGAACAGATTCAGAAGGGGAAGAGACAGAGAGAGGACTGAATCTGTACGGACTACCTCCTGGTGTCGCATTTCGTTTCCAGAGAATGAATGCTTGTGTTGGAAGGTTTTGGAGCAACCACCTTCATGATGATGTTTGTGTTGTGTGTTGTGGTTGTGGGGAGGAGAGGCATGGTGTGCGCCATTGCCGACGAACGCACAGTATGAGGAGTGATGCATGCTACCAGAGAGAGGAGAGGCATGGCTCTGTTCCGAGTGCAACCAGAGAGAGGAGATAGAAACGACCCCACGCAGGCGCCGTGTCAAGTTCCCATTGGCCGCAGGCTTTGTGACTGGATAAGGCGTATCCCTTGGCGTATGCCAACGAGTCGTATCTTTCTCTGCTTCAGTGTAAATTCCACAGCTGAGTGCGTGACAGGTGCGAGGTCGTAGGAGCGAATTTAAGGTGTGTTTGATTCAGTTGTGGATTTACGAAAATCTGATTCTAGTTGTGAGAAAGTTGTTGTAAGCTGTTAGTTGTGGAGAAGCTAAAATCTGTTTGGTTGTAAACAACTATCAGCTATAGAATCGGTAAAAAATGTCTATTATATTCTTATTACACTATAAGTTTGTTTCTATAAATAATGTAAATATAAAATGTTTTCATTTAAATAATAAAAATCAGTATGGATAAAAAAAGATATTCAAATATCATATGGTTGAATTGATGATCCGAGTCATTTACGTAATTTTTCTATCTCACACTAAATTGTTCCAATATTTGGAATCATCTGTCCCAACAGAGAAAATGAATTAGATCATTTTGTTCTAGCACATGAACAATTGTTTGAAGCGCAAAATTCAATTTTTTTTCTCATGCATAGCAACGGATTGCTCCAATCAAGATGAGATTCGGTGATGCAGGAACGCTGGGAGCACGCTGGAGGCATCAGCATCAAGCTCAACATCAAGACACGGCATCGAGCTCATCAGGTTAGGCCTCATCTCCATTCTCACTATCTGGCAGACATGACCGTCTCGAACTTTCACACCGAGGCAATTACCTTGTTCCTCCTCTTCTTGGCACCACGCTGGTTGCTAGCTTCGTCCTGACCGTGCCGGAAACGGAGCACAACAATGTCGATTTCCCATGAGTGGACGACGAGGATGCTGACGCACATATGAGACGCTGCCACCGCAGGATCATGTGTTTCCACCGTAGGAAGATGCGCCTCCACCGCTGGAACACGCTGGGCGCCGACGGGGCAGCCTCCCACGCGCGAAATAGGTTGTGGGGCAACCTCCTACGCGCAAAGGGGTGGCGGGGCAGCGCCGTGGAGAGGCAATAGAGCAGCGGCGGACCTCGCGACTGGGCGTCCGCCTCCTCGCGATGGGGGCGTCCGGTGGGAGGAGAAAAGAAAAATAAGTTTAGTTGTGTAATCAGTGGCATAGTGGATAATTTTGGGGGAAAGTTAGAATTGAAATCTGAGGTCTATACAGATTTCTAGTTGCACTAGAAAAATCTGCAGATTCCCAACAATGTGATTTTGTGGGGAAGCCATTTAGTTGCGATTTTAGCTTTTCGGTAGAGAATTTGGTTGAGGAAGCTGGACTAAAGAGACCCTTAATTTATTTCCAACGCCTAGCGAACTCGAACTCTGGGCGCCGGCAGCCTCGTAGTCGTAGCCATTGAGCTTGTGGAACATGGATGGCCCTCTCTCAGGGATGAAATCTCTCTCGGTGATGAAAAAGATCGGAAACGTAAATCGTTTCATTTTTATATAATTTTTTTTGGAAACGGAATCATCAGAAACAGTTACGATATCGGAAATTTCAGAAACGAATATATCAGATCGGAAGTATGTCGATATCGGAACAATTTCAAATATTTTTAGGAAACAAAATTTCAATATATTATTCATCTATAACATCAACAACTTAAATATAAAATATGATACAACAACTTTTAGTTCCAATTGTTGAAACAAAATCACTTTAGAAACCATTAGAGAGCAAATAAATATTTGACCAAAATGCTCGTGACTTTGGCATCATTGATTTCATTTAGTTTTTTTTGTTTAATTGTGCTTATGAATTAAAGAATACTAACTTCTCATTACTCAAATCGATGGGTGAATAAAAAATAAAAGGAATTGAGCTTATTACATGTCAGTCCACTAGGCCCGACCTAATATTCGAAAATTATTCGGTATTGTTCGGAAATTTTCGACTAAAATATGCAATTCTGACAATTCGGTCGGAAACCAATCCAAATTGTTTTCGTTCCGTTTACCAAATTCTATTGTCCATTTCTGTCTCATTTCCGTATAATTCTGACGGAAACGCTAATTGGATCGGAAAATTTCAAAAACAGTATTAGATGATCCGAAAATTTACCATACCGTTTTCATCCCTACTCTCCATCCTCACGTTCCATAACACCACATCGCGAAAGCTCAGACGTGTAGATTTCATTGGTTAGACCATCTGCAATGGGTTTCCTCCAAAACTTACTCTATACTTTACAGTTCTAGTATATTCCTCTACACTTTTAGTATTACACTCTGTAAATTTATTTATACTTCCAGCATATCTACTTTCAGAAATCTTTAAACTACTACGGACGGTCTTAGACTGCAACAGTGGCATACTGTAAAATATACTAGATATGTGTAAATTTAGAGTAGATAGTGTAAAAACGGAAGGAGAACTATGTATAAAGTATAATTTAGAGGAGGAGTGCGGATAGCTATACCGCACTCCCACCCACATCAACGGCAGCCCAAACGGGGCGACGGAGGTCCCACTCCCTTCACGCGGACCACCTTGCGCGCGGCGAGCCCGGAAGGTGTCGTCGAGGATCACGAGGGCTGGCAGCCGTCGCCTCCTCTCCTCCGTAGATGTAGTCGTAAGGGCAGCAGTTGTGGAGACCATGATGCTGAATTCTCTCTTCTTCGGCTGCTTTCTTTGGCCCCATCGTCGTTGAATTTATCGGCCGGACGTGTCGTTTCTTTTGTGTTAGGTGAGAAAGTTCGAAGAAAAAACGGCTTAGGTTTGACTTCACCGTGGCCGTGCATCGATTGGTACGGTAAGATGGTTAACCCCCGGCCCGACCCGCGTCGTTTTGTAGCAAGTCGTCAGACATCGCTCAAGATTCGTGCCACCTCCGAGCCATGCATCATCTTTGGCCGTCCGATCCTCCGACGGAGCGAGGGGCGGGCCCGCACGGTGAGCCCGACCGCTTCCACCTTCTCCGCCTCGTCGCCCCCCTCCCCCTTCCCTTCCATAACCATCACCTCCTCCCATTCCTCCCTCCCTGCCTGGCCCATGGTTCTCCCGCCCCGCGCTTCCTCCCCGAAGCCCTAGGCAGCCTCCTCGCGGCCGCCATGTCACCGCAGGCAGCGGGGGCACCGGCGTCGGCCGCGGCGCTCGGGTTCCTCCTCCCGACATGCTGGGAGATCGAGGTCACCTGCGCCGCCGCCATGATCCTCGTCGCGCTTTACGCCGCCTACGAGCTCATCAACCCGCGTCACGCGTCGCCAAGCGGAGGATCGTCCGCCGCCACCGACGACCACCTCCTCGCGCCGGACCTCGACGGCGCCGACAAGGTAACGGCTGCTTCTGTCTGGGGTTCTTCGGCCTTTTTTTTTCTGGGAATTTGGGCGATGATCAAGAGGCTAATGCTGTCATCCTTTGATTCGATGCGCGTCGATTGGATTGGACTGGTTTCGGCAGTACAAGGGAAGCTCCGGCGCGTATGTCGTGAAGGTGACTAGTGATCAGCCCTTTCGTTTCCATTTCGTTGTGCTGTGCTGCTGCCAGTTTGCTGTGGACAGTTCTGTGACTTGGACAATTTGTCTGCTCAGCTCGAATTGTTGGCCGCAAAGAATTTGATTGCGGCGAACATAAATGGGACGTCTGACCCCTACGCATTGATCACCTGCGGCGGAGAGAAGCGTTTCAGGTGATCACAATAATTCTGTATTTGATACTTTTGTGTATCGTCTTCTCTTCTTGCTCGTTGATTCGCAATCCTGTTAACTCGGATGGCCTTGGTCGTTTCAAGCTATCAGTAAATGTACATAGGTTTCGGAGGAGCTTCATTTCTAGTTATCACTGAATCTGCAAAATGTGTCGGGCTATAACTTTTTTTTTTTGCTTTACTGCTTTTGCCACATATTATCATCTCCATCAGTGGATGGAAGGTGTTACACCTTTGCTTAAACAATTGTGTTAACTTGTTGTGATGGTGGGCGCATCTACACTATAATGGAAACTGAATTACTTAGTTTTTGTACACATTCATGGGTGCTTGGGGTGTATGATTGAACTTGGATCCAGCACTGTGAAACATAAATATGGTATAGCAAGGAAACATGGGGAGTTGGCCTCAGGATTGTGTGAACTCAAAGTTTTGTGAAATTAGGTATTGGTGTGTGTGTGTGTGGGGGGGCGGGGGGGACAAGGTGGGTAC
Source organism: Tuctoria greenei (assembly GCA_036927565.1). Classification (NCBI taxonomy): domain Eukaryota; kingdom Viridiplantae; phylum Streptophyta; class Magnoliopsida; order Poales; family Poaceae; genus Tuctoria; species Tuctoria greenei. The sequence continues at coordinate 289,550,436 of JAYESD010000001.1, forward strand.
TCCCTCCGTTTCATTTTATTTGACGCTTTTAGTTCAAAACTGAACTAACTAGCGTCAAATAGGATTAAACAAAGGGAGTAATGCTTAAAAAGATGCACATGCTATCACAAAAAAATCTGGGGAAAAACAATAGTGGAGTGTTGATCAAAGAGACATCTTCTAGTGACCTCCCTTTTTATCCAACATAATGCTCTCTTATAAATATGTGATGGATGAGGTGTCGAAGGATATACAAGGGGATATCCTTTGGTGTATGCTCTTTGCTGATGATGTAGTGTTGGTAGATGAAACTAAAGATGGTGTTGATAAAAAATTGGAGCTATGGAGGCAGACCTTAGAGTCCAAGGGGTTTAGACTTAGTAGAACCAAGACCGAGTATATGAGGTGCAACTTTAGTGATGTCGGGTGTGACGAGGGAAATGTTAGTTTACAAAGACAAGTAGTACCTAGGAGGGACACATTTCAATATTTAGGATCAATGTTAGAAAGCAATGGTGATATTGACGAAGATGTTTGCCACATAATCAAGATCGAGTGGATGAAGTGGCGGCAAGCATTTAGAATCTTATGTGATAAGAAAGTCCCACAAAAATTGAAAAGAAAATTCCATAAGACGGTGATCAGACCTGCGATGCTGTATGGATCAGAATGTTGACCAACTAAAACGCAACATGTCCAACAAATGAGTGTTGCTGAGATGCGCATGCTACGGTGGATGTGCGGTCACATAAGAAGAGACAAAATTAAGAACGAGGTGATACGTGATAGGGTAGGAGTGGCACCGGTTGAGGAGAAGCTAGTCCAACATCGCCTACGGTGGTTTGGGCGCATCCATCGGAGATCTTCAGAAGCACCGGTTAACAGTGGGGTTATAAAGAGTAGAGAAAATTTTAGGAGAGGTAGAGGTTGACCAAGGTTGACATGGCAGGAGGCGGTGAAACGAGACTTAAAGGAGTGAGACATACCAAGAGATTTGACTCATAATAGGTCTGCATGGAAATTAACAATTCATATGTCAGAATCTTAGTTTATTTGTATTTTGTTACTCTTATCTTTTTTTTTTATTAATTCATTTTTAAAATAAATAAATTATAGAATCTTATTTTATTTGCATTTTTTACTCTTGTCTTAATTCAAAAAATTTTGGGTTTCATTTCTAGCCGACCCCAACTTATTTGGGGCAAAAGCTTGGTTGTTGTTGTTGTTATTGTAATGCTCTCTTATAAATATATAGATTTGAAACAGCAAATAACTAGTCTAATCATCCTCTTTTATCTCTCTCTATACCTTACAGCTCCATGGTTCCTGGCTCAAGAAACCCAATGTGGGGAGAGGAATTCAATTTTTTCGTTGACAGTCTTCCTGTACAGGTTATTCTCAGTTCCCTATTTCCTTGTTAATTTGGACTGTTTTAAAACATACAGTTATTCCAAGGTTGTCAATAAATTGGCAAGATACACCATTTTTGCTCTAATAAAACGAGACTGCATTGTTATACTACAAAACAATGTATGACAAGATCTTTAATATGGTCTTGTAATTTCCATTTTGCTTCTCACCCTGACACAAATTATTGCAGACTTAGGGGCTGTTTGGATGGTGCCCTGCCAGGCAGCCATCACAGTCCCAGGTGCCCCAAATCAGATGCTTGAGTGCGGCGCCTGAGCCAGGCAGCTTTGCCAGGGCATTAGTCCAAATAAGTCCTTATATTATACGTTATAATCCTGGATGCTTTACCATTGTTGTCGTGCAATTGTACTCTAGCTCAATTATCCTGTTCCTAATAAAAAGTTCTGAAAAGGCCTTGGAATGCATTAAGACCTGTACATTTCATATCACTTGTTCTCAAGTCTTTTATTCTCCATCTTCAATAGATAAATGTCACAATATATGACTGGGACATTGTATGGAAAAGCACAATTCTTGGTTCTGTTGTTGTTCCAGTTGAGTCTGAGGGACAGAGTGGACCAGTATGGTATCCACTTGAAAGTACATCAGGCCAGGTGAGTGATTTCTGTCGATCCTCCTGGTTCTTGACATTACGTTTTATCTTCAGATATCTTATAATAGTCTTCCTGTATCATCAGGTGTGCCTTCATATTAAGGCAATCAAGGTTCATGAGCAGTCCTCGAGGTCAAAATCTCACTATGTTTCTTTAATCATGAACTCGTTTGTTTTTGTGATTTGTTTACAGAAAGAAGTACTTTTTTCCTTCTGTTGTTTGTCATAACAAGTTTGAGGAGATTGACACTTATGTTTTAGCCACATGCTTCACTTCTCTTTGGCCTTTTGTCATCATGAGAATATATTTTGGATGTGCCACCTAAATATGCTGGGCCACACTGCTGTATCTTGCGCACAAATGCAATTTTTTAGTCTTAGGATAAAATCAATATGCGATTGCAATTTTTCTGACATGTCAAAATACTTCTGCATTCCAGGGTTCTAAATAATTCAGCTGAGGCTGATGCTCGTAGAAGGATATCCTTGGATAAGCAAGGTCCCACTGTAGTTCACCAGAAACCAGGTCCTTTGCAGACCATATTCGGACTTCCTCCAGATGAGGTTGGTAACTGCTGCAACTTCTTACTTAATTCAAGCCAGTAGTTCCAGTTTAAAAGAAATGCTGTTTCATTGCCTCTTTCCATTCAGGTTGTTGACCACAGTTATTCTTGTGCGCTTGAGAGGTCATTCCTGTATCACGGCCGCATGTATGTCTCTTCATGGCATATTTGCTTTCATTCAAACGTCTTTTCTAAACAGATTAAGGTTAGTTCACTTAAATTTCAGTTGCCATACTTTGGTCTTTACTTTAGGTTCTTTGTGTAGAACTCACTTTATTTTCTTTTGTACTTTATATGGTAAAACATTCAGTTTTTGTATTATTTCATCGATTTCATGTGCATAAGCAGACACTGAGATCGAGATAGATATAGATTTCGATAAATGTTTGTAAGCTCTAGCGAAGATGCGAGGTGTTACTAGGACCTACGTTTTTGTCAAAATAAATTAGAGAATTGATAAATATTGTAATCTCTAGCAAGGAAATTACTTTTGGGACTAAAGGGATTTGTTGTTGGTGTTTTTTTTTTTTTGACAAAAGGATAGTAGGGGAAGCCCCGACTGTGTTATATTTATAGATATAGGGCAATCCAAGGATTGCAAAGTTGGTTTCGAGTTACATAGGTTGAGCTTCATATTCCTGAGTTAGGAATGAGGAAGTTCAAACCTGAAAGCCAATCTAACATACAAGTTTTGGTGGAGCCCTTTAGCCTAATACATTGTAATGACAAGGATTTATGGAAGCAATGCTTCCATGCTGAGATAGTTGGCAGAGTCTCCTTGAAAATGAGTTCATTTCGTTGTTTCCATATTTCCTAGCTTGTCGTAATGAGGATCTCCATGAACGATGGACCTGTCCAGTTTGCTTTGGCTTGTTGGATCATTGCGAAGAAGGGTAGTTCATGGCTCCATTGAATATTTATGGCTCCCCAGTTTTCGCTGAATTCGCAGCCGAAGAAGAGGTGGTAAGTTAGTTCTTCAGTTGCCGTTGTGCACAGAACGCATGAGTAGTCGTTGTTTTGGATCTGACACTTCTTTCTTTTCAGAATGTTCTTGGAGTTTAGTCTATCCAGGAATAGTAGCCAACAGAAGATCTTGAGTTTCTTTGTGAGCTTTGTCTTCCATATCCATTTGATTGGATAAGGTGGTGTAATGTCTTTGAAGTTGTAGTCATACAATTTGGATGATGAAAAGCCCTTTGAGGAAGATTTGTAAGTCCAGACATCATTGCTTTGTTGGAGGTCTTGTACAATGGCCGTCAGGAGGTTGTATTCATGTAATGCTTGAGCGTTGAGTGGCGTGTGGAACCTGTGATGTAGTGTCTGTGTTGCTTTGTATTGTGCAACTGAGGCTTCCGGTTGTCTTGCAAATGTGTATAGGTTTGAAAAGCTTGATGCTAGTACTGCTGTGTGCCACTTGTCGTGCCACAAGGTGACTGTGTCTCCGAGCCCAATCCGTACCTGGGTATGCATTTTGAAATCTTCCCACTGGCTCATTACGTCTTTGAACCAAAAGGAGCCTCTATTTACCAGTTTGTGTGGTGGGGTCTCATTGTTGCAATATGTTCGGTAGATCAATTGTACTCATGGAGTATCTTTCTTGTTGTATAGTTTGTCTAGGAACTTTTGTAGGAGAGCTTGATTCATCAGTCTTTAGTTTTTTAGTCCCATTCCTCCTCTTCTCTTTGGTGCTGTCGTTCGTTCCCATTTGACCAGCGGCTTCCCTTTCCCTACAATGTCCGATCCTCTCCATAGACAGGTTCTTCGTGATTTGTCAATTGTGTGGATGGTCTTTGCCCTCAGTTTGATGGTGCACATGGTGTACATTGGCATAGCGGTAAGTAGGGAGTCTACTATGGTGCATCTGCCAGCTAAGGACAGATATATGGATGTTGCAGCAAGTTTATGCTCAATTTTTGTGGTGAGTGGCAGGAAATCTGTGTTTTTTTGGTTTAGTTGTGCCCAAAGGGATGCCCAGGTAGTTGATCGGCAGTGTTCCTAGTTGACAGCCAAAGGTGGCAGCTAGCGTGTTTGCTTGGTGGTGTGTTATGTTTAATGGGACTAAGGCTGATTTGTGGAGGTTGATTTTGAGGCCTGTTGCGGATGTAAAGGCTAGGAGCAGTCTTGAGGAAGAAGAGTTGTTGCTGGGAGGCTTGAAGTGTTATTATCGTATCGTCGGCGTATTAGATGATCGGGAAATCTAGGTCTGCTAGGTGTGGCAGTGGGTGATTCAGGAGTCCTCTGTTTTTGGCATTGTTTGTGAGGTGTTGTAGCAGGTCAGCTGCTATGACAAACAAGGCTGGGGATAGTGGGCATCCCTGTCTTACTCCTCTACGGCAATGAAAGTATTTACCTGGTGCGCCATTGAGTAGAACTGCGGATGTGTTACTTGATAGAATGTTTTTTGTCCAATCAATCCACTGCTGGGGGAAGCCTTTTTGTGCTAGGGCCCTAAGGATGGCCCCATGTTCCATCATGTCGAATGCCTTTTTGAAATCTAGCTTTAGCATGATAAGTGACCTTCTTGACTTTTTGCATTGGTGGATGAATTCGAAGTTCCAGGTAATGCAATCCTGTATGGTACGGGTTTTGATGAATCTATATTGGTTACTGTGTACAATATCGTGTAGGTGTGCTTGTAGCCTGTCACCCATGAGTTTGCTGATTATCTTCATGCTGGAGTTTAGCAGTGATATTGGTCTGAAATCTGCAGTTGTTTCTGGTGTTTGTACTTTGGGTATGAGTGTGATCAATGAACTGTTTATTGGGTCCAAGTTGCATCCATTTGTGAAGACTGCGTTGCATAGGGAGTAAATGTCAGTTTTGATGATGTCCCAAATTTTTTTGTAGAATTTGTTGTTGAAGCTGTCTGGTCCTGGTGCTTTGTCCTCAGGCATTTCCTTGATTGTTTGGTCTCTGTCTTCGTTTGTGAATAGATCTGTGAGTGTTTGGAGGTTCGGTTGGGGAGTGACGATGTTTTCTAGACCTTCCCATATTGTGGTTGTGTTGGTGGTACCCAGTCTTCGTTTGAAATCAGTCCATAATAATGATGCTTTTGCTCCGTGTTCCTTGACAGTCCTTCCTGATTCCTCTTTTAGACTTGTTATCATGTTGCGTCTGTATCTGTTTGTTGCCGCTGCCATGAAGAACCTTGTCGGTTCGTCTCCTATTTTCGTCCATCTCTCTGTGTATCTTTGCCTCCAATACTCTTTCTGTTGCTTCAGTAGGGTTTGTATGTGCGTTTTGATTAGGATTCTGAATGCTTGTTCAGGTCTGTTGAGTTGTCTTTGTTCTTCAAGCATGTCTGGTACCTGAATTGATTGATTGGAGATCTTGAGTTTTTTTGGTATGGAACCCACTGATTTGCTCCATCTTTTGATGGCTGCTCGTAGGGCTTTGAATTTTGTTGAGATAGCTCGTGCTGCATCGAGATCGGTAGTTGGCGTGCCATTCCAAATAGTGCTGATCAACTCTCGGAATCTCGGCATGTCGAACCAGTAGTTTTCAACTCTGAATTGTTGGGACTTGGGAATGGTTGTGCCTATTTGTACCATGCATGGGATGTGGTCGGAGGTTGTTTTTGCCAGTGGTAGTAGTATGGTTGATGGGAAGGAGAGGGACCAGTGTGGGGATGTGAAGCACCAGTCCAACTGTTGTAGTAGTGGTGCTGCTTGCATGTTGCTCCACGTGTATTTTCTGTCTTTCAGTGGAATTTCGACTAGTCCCAGTTAGTTAATCGCATTGTTGAAGGTTTGTATGTCATTTCCATTTCCTCCTGGTCTATTTCTGTTTTCCGGAGCTCTATAGTAGTTGAAGTCACCGATTATGATCCAGTCCTGGGATTCCTCTATGTCACGTGAGAAGAACCATTCCATAAAGTCTATTCTTGACTGCCTAGTGCAAGGTCCGTATACTGTGGAGAAGACCCATTCTTTAGCATTTAGGTTGGAGGTGAATTTGATTGTGATAGCAAAATGGAGGTTTTCTACCACCGTTCCCTGCACAAGGTTGCTATTCCATCCTACTAGTATTCCTCCTGATGCTCCTTGTGAGGGTGAGAAACTGTATTGGTCAAATTTTTTTGGCGCAATCTGTCTCATGAGTGTGTGATTGACCGTCTGAAGTTTGGTCTCTTGTAGGCAAAATATAATACAGTCTGTTTTTTCAATTTTTGCTCGCACCGCCTGTTATTTGGGTGGGTCACTTAGACCCCTAATATTCCAGTTTAGGAAAGTCCATTTCTGTTGTGGTGTGTTATCCACCGGGTAAACTTTGTAGTGAATTTAGAGGAAACATCGAGACGTAATCTTGTTTGAGGTATAGCATGAGAGCGGGTAGATTGTTCGATGTAGTAGGAAATATAAGTGCCCATGATACAAAATGTGGTCGGAGCCCAACACATTTGTGGTCTGGCCGGGATACAATGCAGATAGTGTTGGGCTCTATGGGCTGCATTACAATACCGACCAGTAACACAGTAGTTCAGTACATATGGTCTAGGAACGCGATCGTCACAAAAGATGCGAGGACTCATTGCTCAGAGGTTGTAGTCCCGCCCGCGATGTTGATGGGCGAGTTAAGTGCGACGATCACCATCGTCGCGTGGACGCCGCAGCGCTCGGCTTGGGCCTGCAGTTCCAATATTGGAATGTGAGGAAATGGAGCGGTTGTATTTTCGATAGTCTGAATGGATGAGAACTTTATAGGTCCGGAGAAGAGGTTGCGTTTGGTTTTACCGTTGCGCGTCGCGGATGGTGGGGCTGCTGGAGCCGAGATGGAGGGGGCGGTGTCACGCCGTGTTGTTCTTGTTGGCATACGGCGCCCGTTCAGTGCCACAGCAATTCTGGGGCTCCTCCTGACGTTCTCCTGCGAGATCGGCATTTGCTGGCATTGAGCACGTATGGTGAGTGTCTGCGTTGTGTTGTTGAGAGGGTTTTGAGCGTTTGATACCTGGCTGGTGGAGCTAGTATGCTGGCCTGGGAATCCACTGTAGATGGCTGGTTTGGAGCCGATCGCGTCTGGCGACGGTAGACCCTGCCAAAGCAGTTTGCAGGGCGTACCGAGGAGGGTGGGAAGGACGGACCTTGGGGGGGGGGGGGGGGGGGGAGCTCCCGAAATCTCGCCGTCAGTGTCGGCCCTCTAAGTGCTCCCATTGCCGAAGATTCAACATGATCACGTTGGACTTGGCCCGTAGAGTTGGGCGTCCACCAAGACGCATGCTCAGTTGGGAGGGCCGCCATCAAAAGGCGACGGAGGGCGTCAGAGTCGAATGGACGAATCCAATCCGGTTGGGTGGATGCATCACCTATGGTGAACTGTAGGGGTTGGGTGTTGTGGTTGTAGTTGCTCGGTCTATTGTTGTTGTTGACGTTGGAGGAGGAGGAGCTTGCTCTGGTGAGAGTGGTGCCGAAGCTCAACAGTTGCTGATCTTGGGCCTGATCTGGCATCTGAGGTTGATGCAGCCAGCCGCCCCAACAATTAGCGCCCTGGTGGTTGGCTTCTGCCGCCGCAACTGCGGCGTCCCAAACGGGGTCAGGGTTTGGCGGTGGGGGATCGAAGCCATCGTCATCAGCGTCGTTCTCCGGTTCCAGCGGCTGAGGGAAGGGGTGGGGTTTCCTCTCGGCGGTACATCATCTTCGGCCGGGGGGGTTGTTCGGGAGGATGGATGCCCTGTTGAGAACGATAACCGGGCAAGACCAAGAGCATGCTTGGTCGTTGGCGTCGCCGTGTCGGATGACAAGGCTACGGGGCACATTTCTTGCCCCATTGTAGGGGCACTTGCAGAGGACATAACCGTGCTAGCCTGGCACGTTGTGCCAAGCAAGGAGGAAGCCAAAGGTGGCTACAGCGGCGTCTATGTGGTGGACTTCTTGGTAGTCTAGGGGGAAGCCTAGCAGCATGATCCATCCCCTATGACTGTAGTTGGCTGTACGACGGTTGATGCCGTGGTCGTGTCGTGAGAAACCGATCGCTCGGTTTTCCACGACAATGGGCTCCTCTCTGAGGATGATGTCACGGTAGTAACCAGACTCGAACTGGAAGAGTCCGATCCCGAGCGGCGTGATGCAGGAGGAGCGCACTCTGAGTCCGTATTCTTGCTCTAGGACTTGCTCAATGCGGCCACGGAACCAGTCATACTCCTCATGGTTGATGAGGCCATCTCGGTCTTCAGCAATGACGAAGCAATGAGGTGGTAGTGTTTCAGGGGAGGGGTGGTGGTGGGGGGTTTAAATAGAGGTGGGTTTTGTTGGTGTTGTTGTCAGCCAACAATGTAGCGGAGTAAATAGGGAAACATTAACATGCGCTGCTTAGAAGCAATACACCTTCCAGTTGTGTTGGTGGTTCGAGTTTGTCCCTTTACTACTCTTTAGTTATTCAGTGATGATTTAGTTAAAATTTATGTAGCCAGTCATCGAGATACTATGAAAACCAAAACTAATTACACTACTGAAAATCCGGTTATTCATTTTCTTTTCCTCCATGGCATAGATTCTGGTGAGCTTAGCGAAGTTGCCAGTTTTTTTTCCATTGAAAATATGACCATATCTTATCATTTTATTTGTGTTCATGCATTTGTTTGCTTAACTTGTGTGATTAAAACATCTTTTCATCCATGTGAAGGTTGTGCTTCCTTTGAGAGATATTGATGAGGTAATTCTTATTTTCTTCTGTTTTTATATCTGCATAATTTCTGTGCTACAAATGTTAATGACATATCTATTTATTTTCTTATGAACACTTCAGATAAGGAGAAGCCAACATGCAGTTATTAATCCAGCTATTACAATATTTCTTCGAATGGGGGCTGGAGGGCATGGTGTTCCTCCATTAGGATGTCCAGATGGTAATCTTCTTGATACTTGCATAGTTATTATAATAATAGACCGCTGCATTTCCTTTTTATATGTGCAAAATCTGTATGATCTTTTTGTACATTGTACATGAAAATTGATAGAAACTCAAAAACCCTTTATCCCCTTTTTTTGTGGATAGCGGAAGGAGGGAACCCTACTGAATAATAGCATTGGTGATGTTTCTGTAGTATGTACCAGCATTCCAAAAGGCGCTGCAAGGTGGGCGCGCTCCGTGCTGCCCTCCCTCCTTGCCTTGGGGGGTAGGCGGCTGCGAGGTGTTCGCCTGTGAGTAGAGGGCGAGGGGTGAGCAGTGCAGAGATCGACCAGGGGTGCTGCCCTATGGGCTGGGCTGTGTGTTTGTCGTGTCCTGCGTGGTAGAGGGGAGTGGAAGTGCGCTGGGAGAATCAGTCCAGGAAGTGGGCAGTGAGAACAAATATGTATATATTTCTGTATTTTTAGAAATTTTAGAATGCACCATAGCTACAGTACATACCGTCTAGGCACCACCTCAGAACACTTAGGCTCTAGGTGGAGGGTCACCGCCCGCCTAGGGCCTAGCGCCTTTTGGAACCTTGGTATGTACAATAGATTCGCGTCACCACTCACTAGGAAAATGAGGACATATTTATGGTGTCTACAAGACCAAACGCAATCTAAAAGCATCTTAAAACAATCACGTGAAACAGAATTGGATCCAGTTGACAAGGAGTGGCAGGAATTCCATGAATATATTTCTTTTGCCTCGTACTATACAATACTAAGCTGAGAAACCCCAGTACCTGGCACTAATCATGCATGATGTCTATAACTTGAAAACCATAATGTTTGTGGACTGCCAGAAGGAATTCTAGTTGCAATGAGACAGGTTGTGGTTGCTTCATGTCATGTTTCTTATATTATATGTGCAGGAAGAGTCAGGTATAAATTTGCATCGTTCTGGAATAGAAACCATACATTTAAAGCATTGCAGCGAGCTGTGAAGAACTTCCAAATGATGATAGAAGCTGAGAAACGGGTACATAAAATTGTATTTTTGCACAGTATACTCTAGCCCTTCGCTGGTGCCATATTCTTGGTAACCACAATTTCATAATTGATCACTCTTTTATTTTATTTTTATTCTAGGAACGTGTTCAGTCGGCAATACGTGCACACAGTAGCTCCAGAAAAAACAGCAAGAAGGAAATAAATGTTCCAGAAGATTGTGCTGTTTTAACAGGGCAATTACAACCTTTTGTCAAAGAAGATGTTCTAGTCCCTGTATTCAATGTAATTCTGCTAACTGTATTCTTGCTTCCTGATTTTGTAGTTTATGATATAATGAAACCTGAACCATATATGATTTCAGGGAACTTTTCCATGTACTGCGGAGCAGTTTTTTAGTGTTCTATTAAGCGATGACTCAAGTTACATAACTGAGTACCGAACGGTTCGGAAGGATAAAGATATAAATGTAAGTATCCAGCAGAATGCTAATAGTTTGCATATGGAATATTCTATGCAGCCAATCCAACTTCATTTGGTGGAAGGACATTCAATTGTCCTATCTGTTCACGTATTTTTGTGAATTAGAGGATTTATAAATGCCAAATGGAGAAGATAGCCTTTCTAAACATCCAAATTAATGCACAGCTGTAGCAAAGGACATACATGTTCTCCTGTAATATGTGTTATGGCATGAACTTCTCCATATTTCATGTATGACTTCTGTTCTTGCAGGCAATTTATGTGCTGGCAGTGCACAGTACGAATCTTCTGATTACTATTGATATACTGTCTTGTGGGCCCATGTTCTACCGTTGTGTTTTTACTATTAAGAGCCTGCACAAACATACACAATCAATGTTTAAGGACCATCATTGTTATTCCTGGAAAAATGTGTGCACATTATAGTTGAGTTTTTCACTGTTGTACTTATTAAAGTAATAAGGATTGGCGTAGTTCTTGAACTTGCTGTATTTAGAAAATGTGTCTTAAAGACTTTAAAGGCCATGTCCCTTGTGGTACATCATGTATGCACCTGACAATTGATCAAAAATGAGTATACACCTAGTTGCAACCAATCAAGCGTTACATTGGTCCTTGATAATCTCCTAAAACTGTTATTTTCTGCAGCTGGGCCAATGGCACCTCGCGGATGAGTATGATGGTCAAGTGAGAGAACTTAATTGTAAATCAATATGCCGTAGTCCAATGTGCCCTCCGTATTCGGGGATGACAGAGTGGCAACATATAGTCCTTTCAGCTGACAAAACTGATCTGGTATGTTTATAATGTGCAGCTGAACAATCCAATATGGTTGATAATGTTTCATTCGTCAGTTGTAACTTTATCAATTAATTTACTTGAGATCATAAGTAATGTTGATTTCTCTGTTATTTGTAGGTCTTTGAAACGGTGCAGCAAGTACATGATGTCCCATTTGGTTCCTTCTTTGAGGTACTTATGAAAGATATTGTTTATACGTTTTGTTAATCAGTGGCATGCAGATCTATCTTGGCTTTGGACAAAGCTTCTTGTCCTATTTTCCATTCATGTATACATAAAAATATTTTACAATTCTATCATAGTTAATAACTGCTGGCTTTCAGATACACTGTAGGTGGTCTGTGAAAACTACCAGTTCTGGCTCGTGCAGTCTTAACATAAGTGCTGGTAATTTACTCTGATACCTTTCACTAGCTTACGTTCTCGCTTAATTTTCCCAGACCTATTATGTCAATTCTCTACTTGAACTGCAACCAAAATTTAAGGCTTTTGAAGGCAAGAGTCATGCTGAATTTTCAGGTGCGCATTTCAAGAAATGGTGCATAATGCAGTCTAAGATAAAGAGTGGTGCTGTAGATGAGGTATGCCCCCATGCGCTTAACTTTAATTAGTTGTTTTGTCGTTTATGATGCAACCCAGCTAAATCCTATTTAGAGTAACTCGTGCGATTGACATATTTTAGACTTGGTTCAAATACATTTCAATTTAGACATGCTCGCATACAGATTAATGATGGTCGTCTAAAAGAAGATTCATATAGTATCTTATCAAGGTTTAGTGGTATCCGCTTGAAATTATGTGTATAGCATTGTTTGTGTTGTTTGCTTACCCCATCACTTCTGTATACTGAGGTATATTTCTCATTCAATGTGCTTTGATACAACATTGGCATCCTTTCTAGTATCTACCAAATCAAAGCAATTGATTCAATGGTTTGCCATCTTAAATTTTCTTGGACACACCTTGAAAGGTGGTGATGTTTCTTTGCCTCGTCCTGTTATGTGGAATGCAAAACATCTGAAAATTGCGCAGCCATTGTTGACTGTGGCACAGGCTCATTGGCAACTTTGTTGTAACTTCTATTTCTTTCTTGCTACTTGTAGTGCATAAGAGTACATATGACTAAAATGCCCAGTTGCTGAAGTAGAATAATCTGTATTTCTTTAATTTCTGCTTTGATAAAGTCCATAGCACACAATTCTGAAGTATCTTCATTTATGTTTTCTAAACTTGCAGTACAAGAAGGAAGCCCAAGAAATGTTAGAATTTGCTCAGTCGTATATGCTAAAAGTTACATCCCCTAACCAAGACAGCAGTGCTCTTACCCAACAAGACGATATGCCACCCGATGCAATGACTGGTGATCAATAATGATACAGAATGTCATTTTTCTGCCTCAATATACTTGATCAGTTATGATGATATGCTGATATGATACACAGAATGGAAGGTGGACGTGTAAATAGTCAACGTCTAGCATGTTTAACTGCCTTCAAAAAGAAAGTGTAGATCTTGTAGCGTGTAAACCTCATCTTTTCCTGCCATTTATATTCTCGAGGACTGATGTATACTCCCTCCGTTTCTTTTTATTTGTCATCGGTTAAAATAAATTAACCAGTGATAAATAAAAAGAACGGAGTAGTTGTAACCCATATTACAGTGCTGACTATCGGCAGGTAAGCTGATGCTATTCAAGATGAACAAAGAAAGAACACAGAAAAAATAACACTTGAACAACGAGTGCACATGATTTGTCTATGCTTTCCCAGTCGTAATCATGATTTTTGCCGCCTGACTTGAGGCAACAATCCCCAATATTCAGACACAGGAACCGGCGCAATCCTCAGACTTCGGAAGACCTATTCTGCATATCTAATTAAAATGCACTTTTACATAGATAGATATTTCTAGGCGTATGCTACGTCAAGTTCAATTAGTTACTAAAATCAAATGGCAAATAATCTTTATTTACAACTAAGCATAAAAAAATTCATGTTTTTTACTTCCAACATGAACATGGTCGTCTTCGCATAAAAAAACGAACAGGGTCCTAAGGGGTAGGAGGTTAACTTTCGACTTAAATCGCTACAAATCATCTGGTTCAGTGAGATTTGCATCTTTGAAACCGTAGTTGGAAAAATGAATATGAGGCAAAGTGGCAAAAAAATCAGTTGTGGCAAGTTTATTGCTTTTTTATTTATTTTTGTATTAAAAGGTGACAAACTTTCGAGAAAAAGGAGAGTCAAACAGCACACGCTGCGTATAGACACTGGTGAATCCGGACCCACTTGCAGTATTAGCAGCTCTCCCGCCCCTCGGGGCATTTTCGGAAACCGCTTATTTCTGGCTAGGGTTTCTCTCCCTGCCCCCATATATAACATCTCTGCCTCCGCGCCGCCGTCGTCGTTACGGCTTCCCCCGACGCTGCGCCTGACGACAACTACCGGTTCGAAGGGAAAGATGGTAAGCTCGCTAGCTCCGTTCTCCATTCCGTTCGGCTGGTGCGTCATCTGTTTTGTTAGTGTTCTGCACTTGTTCCTGATATAGTCTGATACGATGCTACCGGGATTGCGAACCTCAAGACGCTGAGCTTGATACTTTAATTTTGAAGTAGCTTATACCTTAGATGCTTCGTGCCCCGATTGTTCAGTCTGTTGTATGTGGAGACTTTTGTTAGCAATATAGCATCAGTATTCAGTAGGTTACTGCTGTAGGGGAATGAAACTGGAATGCGGCAACGCGTCATAGCTCTTTTCTTCTGCCGGTGTGATATGAATTGGTATGCGATCGTTGTTGCTGGATTAATTGGGCACTTTGTGTATTCGACCTGCTTAGTATGAAATATCATGCCATGTGGCATGAGCGATCAATTCTTATTGGATTTGTGGAATTGTGGTTACGTTTCACTAGATATCAAAAGTCTAATTTCAGTAGGTGCATTCCGTTACGTCCTGGAATTTGCTTAGACTAATTGGAGATGAAGTCTCAGTGCAAATGGCAGAGTAGAATTTAGAGCGATGTGTTAATCGACTTGTATCGAAACTTTGTTAGTGAATTGTCCTGCTATGCAAAGTTACAAACACAATAATCCTCCAACTCTTACATCTCGTATCTAGTGGTTGGCGAAAGCTGATTATGTTTTAGCATTTGGGTATGTAGAACAATCTGTAGTGATTTTTTTTGAATCAATCACCAGTACAGTGAGTTCTTATGGCTTCATTTTGTGCTTTTATGCTTTTTTTTTTCTCAAACTAGCACCAAAGTCCTGCAATATTTGATAAGTAACCAGATACCAATGTCATTTCAGTCTTCTGTAGTACTCCCTCTGTTTCAAATCGTTGTTGTTAGGACCAGTGTTCATTAGTCGTCCGACTAATCGTGATTAGTCGTCCGCTCATCCACTACCGATCAGAGCCGTTGACCCGATCAGGGTGACTAGAATCCTAGTCGTTCGACTAGTCGTCCCGATTGGGCGACTAGTTGTCTGACTAGGAGCTCTGCCGACGAGGACGACGATGCAGAGCCGCCGGACTGCCGCCATTTGTCTTGCACAACCGTTGCTACTGCCGGGATGCCTCCAGGGCCATTGCTGTCGGGATGCTGTCATCGGCCCGCCGCTACCGGGAGATGCGCTGCCGGATCGAGATTGCCGCCGCTGTCGGGGGATGCGCTGCCGGATTGAGATCGCCGCTGCCGCCTGGGGATGCGCCACCAGATCAAGATCGCCGCCGCCACCACTTTAGGAGCGGGGAGAGATGTAAGGAAAGAATGATTCAGGGTTAGGGTTAGGGTTAGTTTTTATATACCTGTATATGAAAAGTGGGTCGTCAGATTAGATCCGACGGTTCAGATCGTGAGAGTACGGCCCAAAACGATCTCAGCCATTCTCTTCCAACTCGTCGCCTCTGCCCCCGTGCCGGCCCAGGCGACGCCTCCCCGCGTGCGCGTCCGCCGTGTGGCTCACGAACGCCGATACCGCCGACGGCTCTCTCAAGTCGCTGCCTTCGCCTCCACTGCTGACTCGGCCCGATGCTCGCGGCCCCCTCCTTGTTGTGTGTCCGACTCTGGTATCGCGATTGAAGCCGCCGCACCGTGCTCGACTGGCGCCGCCGCTCCCCATCGACTCCTCCCCACCGGCCGTCGCTCCTCTCCGCCGGATCCTCCCTGCCGGCCGACGCTCCTCCCCGTTGACCATCGCAGATCCACCCCTCATCCTCTTCCTCAACGCGCAACGGCGCAGGAGCGGGAGCCCGGGATGAGCTCATGGATTTTGCCCTTCCTCTCCCCTCCTCTGTTGTCCATGTGCTGTCGCGCTGGTCCTGGTAGTTGATTACTTGATGTACTGTTCTTGATAGTTGATACTGCAGTGTAGTGTTCCTGTACTTCCTGTACAATTGCGTGTGTGTCAGCTTGTGTTGCTAATGTGTGTCAGCTTGTGTTTACAAACTGATCTGAACTGTTTTTGCTGCTGCTGTTTTAAACTACTGCTGTTCAATGGATTAAACTGATGCATAAGTGTAATCTAAAATACATAGGACGACTAGGGTCTACTAATCGCCCTAGTCGACGACTAATCGATCTGGTCGCCCTAGTCAGTGCTTAGGCGACTAGGGTCGACTAGACGACTAATGAACCTTGGTTAGGACAACAACTCTTGTTCATTTTTAATTGGAATTCTTGTCATAACAACAATTTAAAAAGGATCGAGTAAGCTATTGTTGTTAATCAAATCTAGTTGGCCGTAGCAGTTAGTAACTTTATGGGATGCTGGCCTTGTGCTCAATGGAACTCAGTTACTCCCCTTTTGTATGAAACTAGGGATGATCGGTACTTGTAGCATCCTCTGATCACGCCGCGCCTTGATATTTGCTGCAGCCGAAGCAGATCCATGAGATCAAGGACTTCCTCCTTACTGCTAGGCGGAAGGATGCACGCTCTGTGAAAATCAAGAGAAGCAAAGATGTTGTCAAGTTCAAGGTGCGCTGCTCCAAGTACTTGTACACCCTTTGTGTCTTTGATGCTGAGAAGGCAAACAAGTTGAAGCAGTCACTCCCTCCAGGTTAGCACAGCTTAATTGTTGTATTCTTCCTATGGTTGTTCATTGCAATTTTTATCTGCCACTAGTTAAGCAGCAAGATGTTTTATTTTTATGCTTGATACTGATTTTTTTAATTGCATTCCATTGAGCCCCTATCGTCCCAAATAAGGTGAAGTGTGGTTCAGAGACTGTAACTGATAATTTTAGATTATTTTGTTGAGTTTATACCTTGTGGTTGAAATTCGTTTTAGTTTAATTAATGGTTGGCAGGGAAATGGTTACTTAGAGTGCGAAACTTTAATGCTCATTCATCGGACTTCCAGTCCATGGTGAATTAGTTTATTTTGTCTTCTGTCAATATGTAATGGATGTACGACCTCCTAAATGTATGTACCAAGCTTAGTGATTAAAATATGGACTTATAACTGCTAGTGTTTACAATCAAAAGGTTAGGCTGTATGAACGCACTGAATGGTAAGTCTACGACTCGGTTGGTATTTGTTTCCTCGATTTAGAAACTGGAAGCTTGAGAACCGGACGTGAATTAATCCCAAGGGTATGCTGATTATTTGAAGTAATTTGGTGAAAATTTGCATGTATTATTTTCATGATGCCTGCCCACCTTACATCAGAGGGCTGATTCAGTCGTTTGTTCCAGTGCACAGTATTAGTTTTCTATACAATTGTTCCAGCAACTGAGACGTCCATTATTTCCGCAGGTTTGAGTGTACAGGAAGTCTGAAGATTGAAGCAGGAGGTATTTTACTGAAGCAGGAAGCTTTTCTTGTGTCATCAGCAGAATGCGATGTTACGATATTTTTGGCCCGTGAGCCATGTAGACTTTATAGTGGATTTACATGTATCCACTAGTGTGTTTGGAAAGACAGATCACCGTCCAGATAAATACCGGTCTTGTTTGTTTTGTTGCTAATGATTATCTTACTAAAATTTAGTAGTTGATCATACATAGAGCGTGTATTTGAGTTGAAGCTAAAGTTTGGCAAGCTAATGGACACATGTGGTGAGCTAGTTCATTTTTCTTATCAATGTTGATCTAAACTTGGGAGCCAAATTCTTCATCAAAACTTGGCAAACCAATGATTTGAAAAGGTGAACAATGGTTGAAAGTCAAACAGATTTTATCACTTCTGACATATTTATTGCTGAAGTTCCCAAAGTTGTGGCGCCGCGTGGTTCTCTGCTGGGTTCACCATGCATTGCAGCTCAACTGTTTTTTTTTTTGGCAGTGAAATGATCTGTCAAATTGTATCATACATTTCTTGGGCGCCTGTCTAGAGCCTGGGCATTGAAGCCCTGCGTTGCGTCCAGGATGGTGCAGCAGCCACTCCCGGTCGTCTCATAGTCTCGAAGCATTCTTATGGATGACAAGGGTCGGGTGTAGCAAACACCCGAATCAAAAAAACCCGCGGGTTAATTTCTAAACACGAATCCGCATCCGCGAATGAAAATTAGCATGGCACCCGCACTCGCGGATTTCGGTGCCCATCGGGTTTGCAAAAGTCTGGAGCAGCATATTGACAGATCGGAAATTGTCCATAATTGTTTTACAAATACGACACGAAACATGAATAATCACAAATATTTACAAATCAGACATGAATAGATCACATGAATGATCACAAATGTTCACAAAAGTTCCATTACAAGCATAACTGCATAAAGTTTACACAAGTGTTTAATATTCACACATTCAACAAACTGACAGCCACAAAATGTTCACATAGATTCAACAGAGTCACGGACTAACACACACAAAAGTTCATTACAAAGTACTCCCTCTGGTGCTCAAAAAATTGTCATTCTACATTAAAGTCAAGAGTGCACAAAAAACTGTCGTTGTACACTACAACCGAAGAGTTCATCTGGGGAAAACCAAGTAATAAATGTTGTGTGCTTTCCCCATAGTAATTTCAGCAATAAAAGATCTGCAAAAATGGAGTAAAAATGTGATATTCTGCATGTCTAGGAATTGAACTCACATCTTACTGCTTGGCAAAGCATGGAGCACACCACTCAGGCTATAAAGAAGAGTTGGTCATGAGAGAAAAAGAATCTATTTAATGCTTCCTTAGTATACAAGAACATGTCCAAAACGACAGTTTTTTGTACACCGGGGGGAGTACATAACAGGTTCTGAAGACCGAACTGAAGCCACAACAAGTTCACAAAAGTTTGCAGATCTTCATTCATTGAATTAAAGGATGTGATCGATGAACCAGAAATTCAGCACTTCAGCTGTTCAACTAGAGAACCTGCAGTTTGAGTACAAGACTTCATATTCAATAGTGGAAGACTAAACTGAATACACAACTTCTAGAGTTCCTCAGTTCCAACATTCATTATTCAATAATGGTCGATGAAGGATCATCTTACAAAAGAGCATATTAGTGGAATTAAAACAGGATTAAATAGAACATTATAAAAATACTATAAAGTATGTTACCATTTGTCAGTGGTTTGGAACCGGCAGATCTCCCGACACTATTAAAGTGTTAGAGGAGTTTGATGTTCGGTATGGGCGCTCGGAGATTCAAGAAGGTGAATTGTAAATGGCGCAGGAGACACAAGAATTTGCGTGGTTCGGGCCGCCTGAGCGTAATACCCTACTCCACGGGGTGTGTTGATATTGTATTGGATGTAGCGCGTGTGTTAGCCTGTCTGAGAGTTTCAGGAGCCTCCCTCTAAATGTCGTCGGCCTGTCCTTTCATAATACAAGGGCAGGCCGTTACAAATTAGCCTGGCCCGACATGTGGCCCCGGTAGTTACTAGTATTGATACTTATTCAACACGTTTAATTTCCCTTAATGACCGGGTAATGGGCTTTGACAGCACCGTTACTGGTAATTAAGGTCGTCTGATCATGTGTCATTAAGTTCTGGCTTTTCTCCATCAATGTGGATTTTATTTTTCTTGCACACTGAAGTCAAGAAAAATAGTAAAATTCGTTTCTTGCCTATAACTTCATCGCGGCTTACGAATCTCGAGAAAATTGTAGGTCAAACGCGATTCTAAACACAATCGAATGCGTTGCCTTTTCTTCCAGATTCAATTGTCCTTGGTCCCGCCTTACTTCGGCCTGCCGGGGTGTAGGTAGAGTGGCGTACTTAGGGTGCTTGACCCGACTAAGTCGATAGCACACTCCAGCCCTAGATTGGCTTGGCGGCATTCAGGCGAGTGGGCCATGAACAATATTTGAATCCAAAAGAATAGACAATACAACTCGAATCATATATGAACCGGTCGAACTAAAATTTCTTAAGAATTGCACGTCTTTGTTATAGACAAGAAAGAGAGAAATAAAAATGTTGAGCCTGTACAAAATGAATGCACGTGGAGTCTGTTTCACCTGAAGATGTCTTTCATTATAGGTCTGGGGTACAGGAGAAACAAGTACACTCTTAGGGTACGGAACCAGACTAAGCGTGTTTAATTTCTCGTTTGTCCCAGGGTAGCTAGCCACACTTTTAGTTCTGAGACTGTGACAAGTGTTGCATGAACTTTGCGGACATTCAGAGGAAGGTCCGGCTGTTCTCCCAGAGGAACTACCCGACTCTGTACAATGACTCTATAACATACACCTCAAGTTACTACAGACTCACCTCCGTGATATTAAATGTAGAACTTACGGACGTGCTCGATGTTCCAAGGATTTGGGAGAGGTGTCCCATCCTCGGTAGCCAAGCGAACGCTTCTGGGACGGGATACTTTAATCACTCGGAAGGTTCCCTCCCAGCCGGGGGAGAGTTTGTTTAACCCTTCTCTAGATTGTATTCTCCGTAGCAACAGATCGCCTTCCTCGAGCTGTCGGTTGTGTACATGCCGCTGATGATAACGCCGTAGGGCTTGGCAATATCGGGCATTCTGAACAGCTGCTTGGCACCTTCCCTCCTCAAGGAGGTCTAGGTCTTCACGCCGGAGCTGGTCCTGCACGGCTTCGTCGAAGGTCCGGACCCGGAGTGAACCCAAGGTGATTTCCGTAGGAAGGATTGCTTCAGCTCCGTACACCAGGAAGAAGGGTGTCTCTCCAGTTGACCGGTTTGGAGATGTCCTGTTGGCCCATAAAGTGGGCGGAAGTTCTTCAATCCAATTGGCTCCATGTTTTTTCAAGCGCTCATAAGTGCGTGTTTTGAGTCCTTTAAGGATTTTAGCATTTGCTTTCTCGGCTTGGCCATTGCTTGCTGGGTGAGCTACGGAGGCGTAGCAAACTTGTATGCCGAAGTCTTCGCAATATCCTTGAAATGCAGAGCTTGTGAATTGGGTCCCATTAT
This sequence comes from Tuctoria greenei, assembly GCA_036927565.1. Classification (NCBI taxonomy): domain Eukaryota; kingdom Viridiplantae; phylum Streptophyta; class Magnoliopsida; order Poales; family Poaceae; genus Tuctoria; species Tuctoria greenei. The sequence goes on from JAYESD010000001.1 coordinate 289,571,447, forward strand.
CAGTAATGATTTTGTTTGGGACTCCAAATCTGCAAACAATGGACTGCAAAAAGTTGATAGCATATTGCTTGTTGATTGTCACAACTGGAGTTGCTTCCGGCCACTTGGTGAACTTGTCAATGGCGACGTACAGGAACTTGTAACCTCCGACGGCTCTTGGGAAAGGTCCCAAGATGTCCATCCCCCACACAGCGAAGGGCCATGTAGGAGGTATCATTTGTAGGGGTTGAGCCGGTGTGTGAATTTGCTTTGCATGAAATTGACATGCTTCGCATTTCTTCACCAGCTCAGTTGCATCCTGGAGTGCTGTAGGCCAGTAGAAGCCATGCCGAAAAGCTTTACCATCCAGCGTGCGGGACGACGCGTGGTTCCCACACTCGCCTCCATGGATTTCTGCGAGGAGTTCGCAACCTTCTTCCCTTGTGATGCACCGCATTAGGATGCCATAGGCACCGTGCCGGTAGAGATCCCCTTCTACCAACGTGTATCTTTTAGCCAATCTGACTACCCGGTCAGCGGATACATCATCGTCAGGAAGGATGTTGTCTTTCAAGTAGCTCCGGATCTCCGAGATCCATGCATCGGAACTAGCTTGAGCATTTGAGTCTTGCGTGCTGGGTTGCTCGGAGCTTCCGGCAGCACCTACGACCCTTGATGGCTGCCATGGTAATAGGGCCTTCGGGACCGTCAGCTTGGGGATGCTGATCTTGCCCCCTTCGCTCAGTTCGACAGGCTGAGCTGTTGGTTTTGACAACCTCCGGACAAAAGTTCCGTCAGGAGCCGGAGCTCCGGTTGACGCTTTCATCGAGAGTTCATCAGCTTCAGCGTTATGGGCACGCTGAACATGGTGGAGATCTAGGACCTCGAAGTCCTTCTGAAGCCTCTGGACTTCAAGGAGGTAAGCAGCTAGCTGGAGATTGTTGCAGGAGCATTTACCCTTCACTTGCTTAATGATGAGCTGCGAATCTCCCTTGACCACAGTTGCTTGACACCATATGACAGTGCCACCTTTAGTCCATAGATGAGTGCTTCGTACTCCACCATGTTGTTGGTCGCCTTGAAGTCAAGGTGTACCATGTATTTCACCTTCTCCCCAATTGGTGCAAGGAGAAGGATTCCAGCTCCGCCCCCCTGCTTTTGCATGGAGCCGTCGAAGTAGAGGGTCAAGTGAGGCTCGGTGAAGGCTGGAACTTGATGTTCCGGCTTCTGCTCACTGGGGCCCCCAGGGTTTGATGGAGAGGGAGTCCATTCCGCCACGAAGTCTGCCAAGGCTTGACTCTTGACTGCTTGCCTTGAAATGAATTCAAGATCAAATTCGGCCAATTCTGCTGCCCACTTTGCAATATTCCCAGTTGAATTGGGATTATGCAAGATTGCTCGAAGTGGGTAAGAGGTCACCACTGAGACTTTGTGAGCTTGAAAGTAATGGTGAAGCTTCCTGGAGGCAATAAGAACTGCATAGAGTCGCTTATGCACCTCTAGGTATCGAGTCTTGGCATCATGTAGTACTTCACTTATGAAGTACACCGGGTGTTGAATAGTTCGGACCTTCCCGGAGGGGCCCGGAGCTTCCTCTCCACTGACCCGCATCCTCCCAGAGGGATCCGGATTTTCCTTGGGGACCTCCGGCTCCTGGTTGGAGGAACCCGGAGCTTCTTCAGAAGCGACCTGGACCCTCCCGGAGGGGTCTGGGTCTTCTGAAGTGACTTCTTGTGGATTCGAGTCTGGGAGCTGGGACCCAGACTCGCTTTCAGGTACCTCCGGACCCTCCCAAAGGGGTCTGGATTCCTGAGTATGAGGTAGCTCTGGTCTCTCCGCAATCAGAACCATACTGACGACTTTGTCAGTTGCTGAAATGTAAAGCAACAAAGGCTCACCAGAGTTCGGAGCTACCAGAATTGGTAGTGTGGTGAGGAACTGTTTCAGCTCCAGGAATGCCTTCTCTGCTTCTTCAGACCATTGGAATGGTCCGGACTTCCTCAATAACTTGAAGAAGGGGAGTGCCCGTTCCGCCAGCCTTGAAATGAATCGGCTGAGGGCTGCTAGACATCCAGTTAACTTTTGGACATCATTGATGCGGGTTGGTGGCCGCATGTCTTCAATGGCCTTGATCTTCGCCAGTTTAGCTTCTATGCCCCGGTGACTTACCAGGAAACCAAGAAGTTTTCTGGAGCTAACCCCAAAGACACACTTGTCTGGGTTTAGCTTTGTGTGGGTGGCCCGCAGCTTGTCGAAGACAGCCTGCAAGGTGTCAAGGAGTAACTCCTTGTTCCTGACCTTGACCACGATGTCATCAACGTACACTTCCACTATGTCTCTAATGAGTTCTTCAAAGGTTTTATACATAGCTCGTACAAAAGTTGAAGCTGCATTCTTGAGACCAAATGGCATTGCTGTATAACAGTACAATCCATCTACTGTGATGAATGAGGTATGCTCTTCATCTTCCCTAGACATCCTGATTTGATGATACCCAGAATATGCGTCTAGGAAACACAGTAATTCACACCCGGAGGTGGAATCCACTATCTGATCTATTCTAGGTAGTGGTAATGGATCTTTTGGACATGCCTTATTTAGTGTGGTGTAGTCGATGCACATCCAAAGCTTGCCACCGGCCTTGGGCACAACGACTGGGTTTGCCAGTCATTTTGGATGGAAGACTTCTCGGATGAATCCAGCTTCGAGCAACTTCTTCACTTCTTGTCGGATGAAGTTTTGTCGCTCTATGGATTGTTTCCGAGGCTTCTGATGCACAGCCCGGGCGTTGGGGTAGATCTTCAGATTGTGCTCAATCACTTCCCTGGGGATCCCAGGCATTCGTGACGGTTGCCAGGCAAACACATCGACATTAGCCCGGAGGAAAGTGATGAGCGCGAGTTCCTATTTGTCGTTCAATCCCCCCGATATACGGGTGGTTTGAGCGGCATCGGAACCAATTTGGACGACTTTGACGGGAATGTCGGTGTCGCCGCTTGGCTGCACACGAGGTGCAGAAGTCGAGCCTCGTTGATGAATGCTCGGGGGTTTTGGAGCTTGCTCCTGCCTGGAGTCCTCTTCTTGCGCCGTGGTGAGTGCATGGAGTTCTTCCAGAGCAGTTACTCCGGCAGTACGATCTCCGCGGATCCGTAGAACGCCTACTGGTGTTGGCATCTTCAACATCAGATAACCATATTGAGCAGCTGCCATGAATTTGTACAGGGCAGGCCTACCCAAGATGGCATTGAAGGGTAAGCTGATCTAAGCAACGTCGAAGACCAACTTCTCGGTGCGGTACTTCTCCCGTGTCCCGAAGGTAACGGGGAGAGTAATAGCTCGGAGTGGGGTAATGGCCCCCGGACCTACTCCGAAGAAAGGTCGAGAGGGGTGGAGATCCGAAGGTCGGAGCTGAAGCTTAGTAAAAGCTTCGAAGCTTATGAGGTTAAGCCCCGAACCTCCGTCTACCATGACATGGTGGAGCTGGATGTTATTGATGGTAGGAGATACCATCAAAGGTAACTGACTTACTCCAACCATGCTCCGAGGGCAGTCCGAAGCATCAAAAGTGATGGATGTGTCCATCCACTTCCGATGAGGTTCCGGCCTGACTGTAGGAGCTACAGCAGCCATATCCCTATGCATAGTCTTGATGACGCGGCGGGAGGTGATGTCCCATGATCCACCAAAAATGGTGTTCATGGTCTTCCGACGCTCGTTGTCAGAGACGTCAGAATCATCGTCGACGGAGGTGTAGACGGCCTTCAGGACCTTTTTGGGATCCTGAAAACCTAACTTCTCTTCAGCCGGAGCTTCGTCGACTTTTTGCTTTCCTTCCCTTTGTCGGAAAGGAGATTCTTCCCGGCGCTTGTTGTAGCGCTCGACAAGGTTTTGGACCTCACGGTAGTCTTCCAAACTGTGGCTGCCCGTTTTGTGAATTGGGCACCACACCTTGGGCTTGCTACCGTCTTCAGAAGACGGTCGAGGTCGCTTCTCGGGGCGTGACCCCCGGCCACCCGGAGCTGCAGCGGCTGCAACATTGGGTATACCGGCCGACGGCTTCTTCTTGCCGTTGTTCTTTTTCTTCTTCTTGTCGTTCCCGGAGGTAGTGGCTTCTTCTTTGGAGGATTTCTTGTGACCCTCCGGAGTTGGTTTGGAGTCATCTCACGGCCCTCTGCAGCTCTGACACATTTGTCGGCCAAGCTGAAGAGTTCCGTGACACTGGTGATCTCCTTGATCGCCAGTTTCTCCAGCATCTTCTTGTCCCGTACACCCTGTCTGAATGCTACAATGACAGAGGCGCTAGAGATAGAAGGGATAGTGTTTCGTACCTGAGAGAACCTCTGGATGAATGATCGCAGGGATTCTCCCCCTTTTTGCACGACTGCAAAAAGGTCCAGTTCAGTGCCTGGTCGGGTGTATGAACTCCCGAAGTTGGCGGTGAACTGTCGGCACAGCTCCTCCCAACTGTTGATGGAGTTGGGTGGAAGGCTCATAAACCAGGACCTGGCGGTCCCAGTTAAAGCCACTAGAAAATAATTGGCCATTACGGACTCATTTCCTCCGGCTGCCAAGATTGCATTGGAGTAGATTTGAAGAAATTCGGCAGGATTGACAGTCCCGTTGAACTTTTCTGGCAGGTGAGGCCGAAACTTCTGTGGCCACCTGACCATACGCAGATGTATGGCCAGGGCTGAACAGCCTCCTCCTACTCCTTCAGGAGCAGAAAGGTCCTGAGCTTCCCGTCTTTCACGAGCACGCTCAATATGGACTCGGCCGTCTTGCTGGCGGTATCGGTGATCCAGCTCCGCCCGGAGGTCATGAGTTGAAAGCCTGGATACCGTGTGAGTACGTCGTGCCCCGGAGGGCAATGACGTCACTTGCTGTGATGTACCACGTCTCCTGTTGTTGGAAACGTGCGGACCAAGTCTACCAGACAAGGTCCGCCGCTGCGATGGGGCCCGCCCTGAAGGAGGAGGGCCCTGGTTGCTGATGCGTTCGGCTGCTGCTGCAACCAAATGTTCCACATCGGCCCTCCACTGCTCCAGTGCATCCCGGGATGCATCCGGAGGTGGTGGGCGTTGAAGAAGAGCACGCGCTGCATGGAGTGCGTGTTCCGGGTTGTCATGATTTGCCAACGCAGTGATTGACGCCGGTGCACCATCGCGCTGCCCAACTTGATTTGCTGGTGGAGGCGGTGGTGGTGGGAGTGTGACTCTTGCTGGTGCTGAGGCTCCTGCTGGTGGCTGCATATTGGAGGGATTGCCCCCAACAGCTTGAGCAGCAGGTTGACCGTTGGATGATCCAGCAGCTGAGTTCACCATTCTCGAAATCTCGGGCGCCCCTACCTGGCGCGCCAACTGTCGGTGGTTTGGAACCGGCAGATCTCCTGATACTATTAAAGTGTTAGAGGAGTTTGATGTTCGGTATGGGCGCGCGGAGATTCAAGAAGGTGAATTGTAAATGGCGCAGGAGACAAAAGAATTTACGTGGTTCGGGCCGCCTGAGCGTAATACCCTACTCCACGGGGTGTGTTGATATTGTATTGGATGTAGCGCGTGTGTTAGCCTGTCTGAGAGTTTCAGGAGCCTCCCTCTAAATGTCGTCGGCCTGTCCTTTTATAGTACAAGGGCAGGCCGTTACAAATTAGCCTGGCCCGACATGTGGCCCCAGCGGTTACTAGTATTGATACTTATTCAACACGTTTAATTGCCCTTAATGACCGGGTAATGGGCTTTGACAGCACCGTTACTGGTAATTAAGGTCGTCCGATCATGTGTCATTAATATGGTATTAATGACACTTAATCAGGTCTTGAAGTCCTTGATTCCCCTTTGAAGATCCGGAGCCATTGTGGAGCCTTCCGGAGGTCAGAGACTGAAGATCTGTTGGTTGGACACGTGACAGTACCGGAGCACACTGTGGAGAACAGATGGTTCCGGTGTTAGCCGACACATGTCAGCACTGGAGCTTCCCTCGGTCGGGGGTTAGGTCCGGGGGTGCCACTTCGGTACATAGCCCGGAGCTTCCTCCCTTGCGGGCGGTAGCTCCGGTTTGATAATACACGTGGTGACCCTAGGGGTAACCATGTTGGAGAAGCGGGTCCTGACATGTCTGACATGTGGGCCTCCGAAGGTCTTCAAATCAAGTGGGTGACTTTCCCTTGATATCTTTGCAATCCCAAGGGGTATATGGTACCCAGGGTATCGACATCATTTCTTCATCTTCGTCCTCCATATAAGCCATTAGAGTATTTTTAAAACAGGAGTCATAGCTAAACATGTCAGCATGTGACCAAGCTTGCATGCACATGAGGCTTTCAATTGTTTTTGGAGCAAGCCTACTCCGATGTGGACTAATTGTCCTACCCCCTGTACTAAAAACAGACTCAGATGACACTATTGTGACGGGAATTGCCATTATATCTCGAGCAATCTTTCTTAAAGTTGGGTATTTAATTCCTGCATACTGCCACCAATGAACCATATCCAAATCTTGAGTTCTTGGCAATGTTGGCTCCTCCAAATATGAATCTAATTCAGTTCGAACATAAGTTGAACACTCTTCTACTTCTTCAGACAAGAACTTGTCAAATAAGCCAAAGACAAGATCATCTCCTTCATTATGTATGACATTCTTTGCTGCACATACACCATGGTACTCCAATACTAGATCATACAACAAACTTTTGACTCTAGAAAGTTCATTATTTGTAGTTGGACTTTCTTCACCATGAATAGTGCTATAAAAGGCTTTCATGAATTTCGTTTTATATCTAGGATTTAAAATAGTAGTTACTTTCATCAAGCCATGCACATCTGTCCAATACTTACAAAATTTTTGTTTCATCAATGTTGACATCTCTTCTACCTTAGGAATATCACTCCTTCTCCATTTCTCAATAGCCAAATAAATGCCACAAATTTTTGGGAAAAACAAATTTGCTATGACATAGCCACTTTCTGACAATAGGTCAGTTGCATCATAGAATATCTTCAACCTACCACAAAGTTCTAAAGCAAATTCCCAATCATCATTGGTTGGCTTAAATGGTGCACAAAGTTTCTCTTTATTTGCAAGACGTTCAAAAATTGTTTGATACTCTATAGCAATGCTAAGCATGACGTAAGTTGAATTCCATCTAGTCTTACAATCTAGAGCTATTCTTTTACTATATTTGATATTCATTTGTGTATCCATGCGTTCAAAACATTCATATCTTTTTGGTGTGGCACACCAAAACCCAACACTTTCACACACCCTTTCAATACAATTTTCCATAACACTCATTCCATCTTTCACAATCAAATCTATGATATGTGCAACACAACTCATATGCAATAATGTACCATGAAGCATAAGAGAGGACAGAGGCATCTTATCTTGCATGGCTTGCATTAGATTATTATTGATGCTACAATTATCAAGAGTCATTGTGGACACTTTCTTCTCAATCTGCCAATCTTGTAGCACTTCGTAAAGGACATCACTTATAACTTCACATGTATGTGGGGCTGGCACATAAATGAACGTACAAAACATAACAACAGTAATATATTACTATTTACCAACAATGACAGCAATGACAACAACTATCTTTTGGGATCACAAGAAGTTAACAGCAGCAATATATTATTACCTTAATAGAAAACTTTTAAGCTTCCACTCTTCGTCAATGTAATGTACTGTAACAGACATATATCCTTTTTTTGATGGTTTGTTGTCCACATATCTGTAGTCACAGCAATACGAGACTGACATTGTTGAAATAAACTGACCAAAGAAAGTCTTTGCACCTCATACATATCCAATATATCCTTTTTAATAGTATTTCTTGACACTACTCTGAACAGAGGCTGCAATGTTGCACAAAATCTCCGAAAGCCAACATAATCAACTATGGATAGTGGATACTCATGGACACATATCATTAGTGCAAGTTCCTTCCTAGTAGTCTGCTGATTAAAAACATACTTTTCAACCACATCAACACCATTTCATCTTTTCCTAACTTTAAAATTACTTGCTTTAATCTTTTCCTAACTTGTCTGGATTCACAACATTTAAGGTGACCTCGCAAATGATTTGTTCCTGCTCTACTATGTCCAACTAGTTGTTTCTTACACAATTTGCATTGAGCTTTCTCTTTATCATTGACTTTAATTTTATCAAATTCTAGCCATACATCATACTTCAGTTTTCTCTTTGTACCAACATCTACATTGTCATCTACATCAAATGGTTGACCTTTAGATTCTACTAGTGTTGGTTGAGTATGAGAACATGTACAAGCAGCAACTGCACCAACATTGCTTGACGAAAAGACAACAACACTAGCAGCCGTGGACGACGGGACTGGGGATGGTGATGTTGGTGTTGCCCTCAAAGTAGAGGGGTCAGCTCGTCGCTGCCTCTTCACAGCAGTCTTTGCACTTGGAGGAGGTGACATGTTCTAGGTCAAACTGTATAGAGGTTAGACGATGAATGCAAGGAACAAGAATACTAAGTACCCGATCTTAGGAGACTTACTGTGTATTCCTGGCAGGCTTGCTGTCAACGACCGTTAACGTCGTGCGAGTAGTGACAGTGGAGTGGGTGGGCGGCAGAAAGCGGCGGCGGGCTTCACTAGGCGGTGGTGGGGACTGAGGGTGTGCAGTCGGGAGGGCTGCGGCCAGGAAGGGTGTGCAGTGCGCCTGCGCGAGCAGCAGAGTAGGGACTCGAAGGTGGAGGCGATGGGCTTCAGTAGGGCGGCGGCGACAAGCTTCAATAGGACGGCGGCGGCAGTGGCAAATGGGGAGAGGAGGTCGAGTGGAAGAGGAAGTCAGGACTCGGGTTGGGGACAGAAGTGGGAAGTGACGGCCGCACGACTCAGGGTCGGGGGATTAGGGTTTAGCGTCATCTGACTTACTAGGCCGGGTTGCGCCGCTGTGAAAATGGGTCGAACCAAATTGGATTGTATACTTTCGGGCGTCCGACGGGCACCCGCGGGTGAAAAATGAAACCTGCACCCGCATTACGTCGGGTCAGGTGCGGGTTAGACCCGCGGGTGTAAAAGTACACCCGAACCCGCACCCGACGGGTGCCAAACCCGTCAGGTACCCGCACCCGTGGGTTTTTCTGCCATCCATAAGCATTTCATGCTGGAATCATTGCAAACGGGTGATTTTTCAGTTGTTGGGACCAGAGGATACGAGAGGAGAGACATCGTTTGGGGTTGGTGCTTGCTCCTTTTGGTGGCCCTGACCAGTAGAGCTATTGAACCAGCGTCAACGAGTGTGCTCTGATTTAGGTGTGATCATGGACATAGCCATGGAGGCCATTGCATCTTTTTAGTCGCAGGTTGTGTTGTGTGCACGCTTAGGAATCTCCTCCTCTATCTAGAGTTGAAGAACATTCAAAAGCCTCGCTGTTGCATCGTCATGGGCAACAACGGTGAGGTGGTGCTCCTGAAGAGACGACCAAGTGGTCGAGGAAGAAGATCTACAAGTACGTACTGACCCAAGTTGATCCCGCCGCCACAATGCTCGGCGGAGGCGGGACGGCCGCGCCAGCGAATGGGGAGAAGGTGTTATAATATATATTAAACAAGTGATCACTTTAATGGACACATGTGGTTCCAATCGCCTCTCCCGAGTGGACGCATCTCCTCGCCGAATAGCCACCACTAGATGTATAAATAGAAAGCAAGTGAATGAATAAAATGATAGTTGATTATTGCAAGAACACTTTGTCTCCCTCTCTATTTTCATTCTCAACATGTTATCAGCACTGCTCTACGAGCGATTCAAGAGAGGAACAAGTTCTGGTAAGATACCTTACCAAGGACTTACTGACCTCGTTCTTGTAATATTCCAAGTGGAAGATCTTCACCGCCGTCGACGTCCTCACCGTGGAGGCTGGCACCACCATCCGATTGCTGCTCCTGCACAAGAAAATAATCACAGTGGGCGCACGTGCTACGGCCGCCATGGTGGCCAGCGCAATAGACTAGTGGAGGTTGCACCGATGGCACCACCGCTATCAAACTCAAGCATGCCACACCGACTCTTGGAGGAGCGGTCTCCGACCCCTTGCCCCGACCGACCCTCGGACCTCGACGCCCATCAAACAGGTCATCAAGGCGGACCGAGCGCCGTCCTCGGTGGGAAACCCCAAACCGGATTGCACAGGCCCATGGTCCTTCGTCATCGAGCGGACAGGGGGAGGAGGAAGGAGAAGAAGAAAAAGGCAACTATGATATCAGAGTTTCCACCGAAGCCGTCATGACACCATCGACACGACGAACAGTGAGGTTAGATATCGTACCTAGGGGTCGCCCCCAAGGCCCACTGGCATCACGTACATCGTCCACGCCACCGACCGGACCACAGCCGACACTTCCTCTCCAACCGTTGGAATTGGTGCCACCGCCGGCAAATACAAGCCCAAGTGGCAATTGTGTTTACGCTGATTTTCCCACCTCGCTAGTAGAGCCCAAGCGCCCCGCACTTGGGGCTCGGCCGCCGGTGCAAACCGGTGAGAGGTGGGGCACGGCAGAGGAACGACGCTGGCAAGGTGGAAGGGCGAAGGAATGACGCCGAGCAAGTGGAGGACAACGGAAAGGTGGAGTGCGACGGAGGAGAGCAGAAGGGTGCGGTTAGGGTTTACCCTAACTGACGCCCCCCTTTTTCCCTTGCCGCCTGGGCCGAGGTTAACGAAGTGTAGACTATAACACTTCCCCAAATGTTGAAGTGTAGACTAGGATACTTCCCCCGGTACTACTAAAACATAGTCTGCGGAGGTTTGTATTCGTATGGGTCGCGCGTAAGATTATGAATGAGATGGTGACACAAAGGGTTTTTACGTGGTTCAGGCCGCCTGAGCGTAATACCCTACTCCACGGGGTGATTGTTGATGAATTTGTGTGTGTAGTATGTGTGTGAGCTTGCTTTGGCTTAGTTGTCCTTGGTCGGACTTGGTTTCTACCGTGCGGCTCAACCCTTTTATATGCCAAGGACTGACCGTTACAGGGATTGTCTGGCTTGACAAGTGGCCCCGACTATAATTAATCACCTATACACGATCTACATGTATAAATTGTAATTAATAGAGTGATAACGTGCCTTAATAGTGGCATTAATAGTCTTGATAGTCCTCTGATCGTGTGTCATTATTGCTGAATTAATGACACATTAATCAAGTCTTGTAACGGCTGTTTAATAGCCTCTTGAATGTTCGTGCTGTTGGAGATCTTGTAGTTGTTGCTGGCGTAGGTTCAGAGGTACAACACGTGGCAGCTTTGGAGCTTCCCTCTGTGGGGGTGGGTGGGGGGGCGGGTAGCTCCGGAGCCACTCGACACGTGGTGGCACGGGAGCTTCCCTCTACTGGGGTTAGGTTCGGGGTTGCTAGACACGTGGCAGGACCGGAACTTCCTTGTGAAGGGAGGTAGGTACGCTCCCGTTGGACACGTGGTAGTACCGGAGCTACCCAAACGAGGGATGCGGGCCTATTGTTGTCAAATGTGTGTTGCCTTTGGGGGGTCTTCAACTCGGACGTGGGAACTCTTTGGCTTTTCTTGCGGTTTCGTGGGGTACCTGGTACGTGGGGTACCGACAGTGGCCCCCGGTCCCACCTCTGGAAGAAACCCTCGGGGTGAAGTTTTTCTACCAAAGGTGGGGCCATCTTTGATTCCAGCGCTAAGGCTTCAAAGCTTCTTGGTGGGTGATTGAAGTGACGACAAAGAGTTACACCACTGCGTGGCCCTTATTCACTCGGTGCATGGGATCCTGGCGTGCAGATCTCATGCAATTGAAGGTTGTCGGTTCCCAATACGAAAAACGTATCGGTTCTGAGCGTAATCTTTGTAGCCCTCTCAGGCGGCCGCCCTCGGGCTTCCAACTTCTCATCATAACAATAGTTCGCTTGGGGTAACTTCTAAAACAAAGTGGACCCAGGTCATTTGTGATTCGGGTCTGGAGGTAGTTTCCATTCAAGCGTTGTGGAGGCTTACTTAAGAAGGAAAGCCTGCACGGTTAGAGGGCTCTTTACACCTTCATTCGAACTTGCGCTCAGAACCTCTCCACCTTTGCATAGCTTTTCAAACTTTCGCTCCACTTTGTCGCTTTGGAGTTGGGTCTTCCCGGTAGCAAGATCAAGAACGATGAAGATTTAGCGATGGTTCAGACCTACATGGGGTGGTCCAACGCCGGCTTCAACAACTCGATCCGCTTTAGCAACCTTCCCTTCAAGAAGCAAAGCGCCGGGGAGATCGTCTTCTTCTCGGCATATGCCATGGTGGGGCTGATCCCACCTTTTTAAAGCTTTCTTCTGATGCTACTGGACTTCTACGGGCTCCAGCTTCATCACCTCGGCCCTCACTCATTCTTGCTAGTGGTGACTTTCGTCCACTTCTACGAGATGTGGGTGATCATGCCGCCAAGCTTCAAGCTCTTCCGAGCCTTCTTCACGGTCCACACTACTCAAAGGGGACTGAGTTGATTGGTTTCTACTACTTCGTGAAGCGCAAGAACTGCCCCTTCAAGTACTTGAAGACCTTCCCCTCTGAGAAGTGGGACAACTAGAAGAAGGATTGGGTGGTCATCACGGTGGATCATCACAATAGGATGGAGTTGCCTACAAGCCTCCCCAATGTCGACACCGACGCCTATAATGTAGCTCCAGAGCTATCCGAAGAATACAAGCCCGTCCTGACAAGAATCCAGCAATGTGTGGAGGGAGGAGTGACCCCTCAGATGGTCTTCGGTAACTTCCTAGTGAACAGGTGGGCTCCGCTGAAGATGAGGGAGTGGTATGCATGGGCTTTCAACAACAAGATGGATCACAATCGAATCGAAGCTGGTTTTCAGACTAATTTGGATGATGAGGCTTTGAATCTCCATCTCCAAAAGCTTCAACATGGAGCCATCACTCGGGATGCCTTGACTCCATCGGCGGACTTCCTCCCTATGAACATAGTTCCTGAGTTCAGAAGGGAGATCCAAAAGGGGATGCTGGAGCTGGACGACCTCGGCTTGGTGGAGAAGCGCGAGACCTCCAGAGTTGCAATTCAAGGAGCTTCGGAAAGGAGGGTTCCCACTGCTCCAAGCTAGAGGGTTGATGGCACTAGCAAGGGCAAGGGCAAGGAGCCAGCGGAATCTTCTAGCCTAAAGAGGAAGTTGAGACACGCTGATGGGAGCTCCGTTCAAATAAGAGTGCACATTCACTTGAGCCAGGATCCCAAACAAATAAACATTGTGTCATGTTTGTAGGTGCAATAATAATATGCATGATCTCATCACCTTGGCAGTGGGAGCTACGACAACCATCTCCCAACGCATAGTCTTGAGGATACGCCGGGGGGTAATATCCTAGGACCCTCCATATATCATGTAGAGAGTCTTCCGACGCTCATTGTCGGAGACATCGGAATCATCATCGACAATATTGTAGACCACCTTCAGGACCTTCTTGGGGTCTTGGAAACCTAACTCCTGATCAGCCAGAGCTTCGTCGACCTTTTGTTTCCCTTCCCGTTGGCAGAAAGGGGCTCTTTCTTGGCGCTTTTGTCGCGTTCAATGAGTCGCTAGACCTCACGACAGTCTTTGAGGTTGTGGGTGTTCGTCTTGTGTTTTGGACACCACATCTTATCACGTCACCTTCCTCAGTCGACAGTCGGGGTCGCTTTTCGGGGCGTGGCCCTAGCCACCAAGAACTGCAGCAGTAGGTGTGCCAGTCAACGGCTTTTTCCTGCCGTTGGACTTCTTCTTCTTTTTTCCACTACCGAAGGTAGTAGCTTCAGCCTTAGAGGAGGATTTACCAGCCTTCGGAGCTGGTTTGAAGTGCATCTCCCGACCCCCTGCAGCTTGTTGACATTTCTTACATCACAGATAAAAATCTGCAAGCGCACAAAAACTATCGTATAACACTTCCCCTTAAGAGTGTATTTATAAGGGTATCGAATCCAAGGAACGTGTGTGTAATCTTACGAACTAATCCACCCAAGGACACAAAGTTGTTTGGTAGGTAAGGAAGAGAGAGGAACTCAAAGTATTGATTCTAATTCACAGGAATTTGCAGTAGCTGCTTGCTTCGGGCACGGGTTTACCCCTAGCAACACTAGGCAACTCCCGCCAAGAGCCTATGGCATAGCCGAACGTGGAGGATTACATAGGAGAGAAAGGGTTGTCACCACCTACAGTCTACCTCTTCAATCCATGGGTCTACGAGATATTCACTGGTGATTTCTAACCTAAGTGTCACACTTACGTTCTAAATCACAACTCTCGTTGTTTCGAACACAAAACTACAACTAGAGCCTCTAATAGATTAAAGCAATGAACCCACAAGTAACTACTTGTGCAAACTACTATGAATTGAGAATCATACTTGAATTGAATTCACAAAGGCTTACTTGATTTGAATAACACCATTGTAGGGGTACAAGTGTAGAAGATGGACTTGACAAGCCCAAGCCTCCTTCTCCCAAACTCTTCACCACACACTCCTTCTACATGGCAGCCTCTAGGACTACTCTAAACCTTTGGAGTGATATTATATTCTCAACTTTTGGTGTGTGTGTGTGTGAAGTGAGGTGTGGGGTTCTATTTATAGGGGGAGAAGAGTCGGTTCCCACCACCAATTGCGCGCGAATCAGTCACCCATGACCTCTTCAAGCCGGGAGGAGCCAACACATAGCGTTTGACCGCTTTTGGGGGCAAGAACAAGTCGACCAACTAGGGGAGTCGGCCGACCTGGTCTTGGCCCCATTGGGGTTGTGCTTTCTCCATGTCTCTACCAGGTGGGTCCCCTTGACTGATATTGGTGCTACACTGTTGGATGGCCTCGGATACTTCTGTTTGTGGGCCATTTGATCCATGTGATGACATGTGGTGTCGCCTGATTCGTTGAAACCCTATTTTATGGATTACTCTATGCATGTCTTGGTATTTTGAGTCTGAATTCATCTGCATACAAATAAACACCAACACTTGTGGAATTGGTTAGTTCTTAACCCTACCACTATGTTGTGTTTCTCTTTTGTGCCCATTATGAGGTGAATTGATGGTCTAAATATGACACTTAAGGACCGTCAACAAACTCACCCACACTTAGTCCTTTGCTCGTCCTCGAGTGAAGGCAAGAAAAAGAACTAAGGTGCTGTCAAAAAATTTCTTATAAGTTAGAAAATGAGGATACTATATATTTCAACTCATACCTCAATTCATGAATTCCCTTTGTGGAATGTGGCTATCACATAAATCTTGGGTGTTTAAAGAGTAGAATGATTGGAATGTAGTTCTCTTGGATCTTGTCCTACAGAAATGATCTTACGATTTGCTATATTTGGAAGGTCAAAAAAACAGTTGCCCTTATCTCTCAATTGGAATCTCTCAAGTCTCTTGAAATATTTTCATCCCCACCTTGGCATGTTGTGCCAATTTTGTCCCTATACTAAACATGGCTATTTCTGGAGCTTGGTAGGGATAAATGTCGCACACGTTGCAATTCATGTATTACAAAGTCAAAAACTTGAACCTATGAGAGACTTATGCAACAAACAAATTAACAAAGGAAATTCTTGTGCACATGAATGGGATGGATATATGTGGACTCCATGTTTTCTCTCTTTAAGGATGAAACATGGCTACTCTCTTTTTCTTTTTCTCTTTTTTTTTGAATTTTGTAGCCATGTCTTCTACTCCTTTTTATTTTTTCTAGAGAGATTTTTGATGACCAAAATATATGGAGTTTCTTTATTGGATGGATGAATGGTGGATGCAAATTCTCAATGTGAGAAATTTTGCATGAATAGGGTGCACAAGAATTTCTAAGTCAAAAGATCATGCATGTCAATCATTTGGGTTACGAGTTTGACAAAGTTCAATGAAAAGCAAAGTGGCATATGCATGTGCTTTCCAAGAATTTGTATCATATGGCCTTGGTGGGTATTTAAATTTCCAATGAGAGAATTAGGCAAAGTTCAAGACTCCAAATTGTGCAAGCATCAACAAATCAATTTCAGGCAAGGAGATATCTCCTCAAGTAACTCATTTACCATACCACACTAGTCAAATACTTAGATGACATGTTTTCCTATTATGCTTGTGGGAATTATGAACAGGTTAATAAATCAAAATATAAAGTACTCAAATTTTAAGTCAAGTAAATTCTATCAAGTTTTAAATGTTAATTATTGAGTTGAATTGCCTTCATATATTCAGTTTTAAATATCATATCAACTCAAACAGTAACGTAGCATGCATATTTAGGGGTAGGAGATCCATACTGGTTTTGTGAAGCAAAACTAAGCCTTGTGGGGCCCACACTAGGTCGTCCGACCAGGGGGTTCGGCCGACCCCTTCTTGCCTCCCTGTTGCTCTGTTTCGATGTGATGTAGTCGTATAAAAGGTTGCGACGTGTTTTGAGATGCAACGCCAATGTTGTATGTCGGGATTTCGTGAGTTTGGGGTTGTCGGTGGTTGAATCCGGCAGATCTCCCGACACTACTATCAGTAGTCCGTGGAGTTTATAGTTCGGTAATGGGCGCGCAGAGATTCAAGAGATGGTAGCAAATTGACAGAGAGGTTTACGTGGTTCGGGCTGCCTGAGCGTAATACCCTACTCCACAGGGTGTGTTACTGTTGTATTGAGCGTCTAAGAGTCTCTGAGTGTGTCCGAGAGCGTGTCTCGCGTATCTAGCATATCTCGCGTATCGTCGACCAGTCCTTTTATAGTACAAGGACTGGTCGTTACACCGTAAGCCTGGCCTGACATGTGGCCCTGGCGGTTACTAATGTTTAATACACAATAAATGGGGTTAATTACCCTTAATAGCGTGGTAACAGGCCTTAATAGTGTCGTTATTGGTATTAAGGGCCTTCCGATCGTGTGTCATTAATATGGTATTAATGACACTTAATCGAGTCTTGAAGTCCTTGATTGTTCCTTGAAGGTCCGAGTCGTTGGGGGTCCACCAGTCTGATTGTTGAGGTTGAAGGTCCGGCAGTTCGGACACGTGGCAACTCTGGATCTTACCGTCGTGGACGGGTAGGTCTGGTGCTGTTGGACATGTGTCGGTACCGGAGCTTCCCTCTGTCTGGGGTTAGGTCCGGGGTGCCATACTGGTATCCAGTCCGGAGCTTTCCCATGTGTGGGCAGTAGCTTCGGTCTTATGATACACGTGGCGGCCCTAGATCTAACCATGTTGGGGAAGCAGGTCCAGTTACAGCTGACATGTGGGGCCTTCAGAGGTCTTCAAATCTGGTAGATGGAGTTTCCTTGTGATTTTTGCAATCCCAAGGGGTATCCGGTACGCAAGGTACCGACAGTGGCTCCCTGGGCCCCCCTCTGGGAGAGACCTTTTGGATGAAGTCATTCTGTCGGAGGTGGGTCCATTATTCGGTTTTTGATCCGTGTCTTCAAGGGTCTTCGGATGTGTTGTTGGCGGTAGTTCGCAGTTAAACCACCGCCGCGTGGCATATCCTGGATGCGGCAGGTGAGATCTTAGCATGCAGATCTCACGCAATTGAAGGTCGCTGGTTCCCGATACGAAAATTGTATCGAATCCGTGCGCCCTGTTAGGCCGCCGCCTTCAGGTTTCCCGCCTTTCATGATGACAACCATTCGCCTGGGGTAAGGACCTCGACTTGATCATCGGGGTGGTCTCGGGCCCCCTTGTCATTGGCAGGGTGAATTTTTTGAATGGTATCATCAGCTCCTCTGCGGTTTCCATCCAAGCGTTGCGGGGGCTTACTTAAGAAGGAAAGCATGCACCGTTTGGGGGTTCTTTATGCCTTTCATTCGAACTTGCGCTCAAACCTCCAAACTTTCGCTTTCTTTTCATCTATCTCCTCGCTGTGCTGCAATGGAGTTGGGTCTTCACCAGAGCCGACTGAAGACTGACGGTGATTTGAAGAAGGTCCGGACCCTCATGGGGTGGTCCCCTGACTTCTTCAACCACCTGGTCTGTGCCAGCAAGCTTCCTTTTGTGAAGGAGCACGCCGGCGACATGGTGTACTTCTCCGCGTACGCCATGGTGGGATTGATCCCACCTTTCTCCTCTTTCTTCTTGATGCTGCTAGACTTCTATGGTCTGCAGGTGTACCACCTTGGCCCCCACTCCATTCTTCTAGTGTCGATCTTTGTCCACTTCTGCGAGATGTGGGTGGGCATTCCCCCCTACGTCGAGCTCTTCTGCATCTTCTTCATTGTCCAGACCACCGGCAAGAGTGACGAGTACCTTGGCTTCTATTATTTTGTGAAGCGCAAGAAGTGCCCGTACAAGTACTTGCGGTCGTTCTCTTCTGGGAAGTGGGGCGACTGGAAGAAGGATTGGATCGTCAGGGTGGAGGAGCATGAGAAGCTGGAGTTGCCCGAAGGCCTCCCCAACATCGACACTACAGTTTGGAGTGAAGCTCTGGTGTTATCGGACACCTTTAACCCTGCTCTGACCAGGATCCGCCAGTGCGTGGAAGGAGGTTTGACTCCTCAGGTGGTATTTTGCAACTTTCTGACCAACAAGTGGGCTCCGCTGAAGAAGAGGGAGAAGCTTGCTTGGTCCCTCAACAGTGTGCTGGACAACGATCGAATTGAGACCGGTTTGAAGTCCAACATGGAGGTTGCAACTTTGGAGTTTCACCTCAAGAAGTTCCAGCACGGCATCGACGTCGAGGGTGACGACTTGACTCTGCCAGCGGCTTTTCTCCCTCTGAACATGGAGGCGGAGTTCAGCAGGGAGCTCCGGCGAACGATGCCGGTGCTTGACAACCTTGGTGTCATTGAGAGGCGTTCGATCACCGGGTTGGCGATCTCCAGAGCTTCCGACGATGGTCCCCCTTCCATCCTGGAACAGAGAGTTTAGGTCGTGGGCAAGGGCAAAGAGTTGGCCGAGCCCTCGAGCCGCAAGAGGAAGCTGAAGCATGCTGACGGGAGGTCCGTCAGGCCTGCTCCTCCCGCAGCGACTCCTTCTCCCCGGAGGGGAAGGTCTTCATCGGCGGCAACTACTCCAGCATCAGCATCTCCTCGGGGTGCTAGCTCCGGCCATGCGACTCCAGTACCAGGGCCAGCTGAAGGCTCTGGGTCCGGAGGTCCTTCCCGGTCGAGGGGGGCCTCAACCAAAGTGATGCCGATGGCAGCAGCGATCTCCGCGGAAATTTCCGGAACCACCATGCCAGTGGCGACAGGGTCCGTCTCTGAGCGTCCGGAAAAGAGGTTCCGTGCTAACTGGTGCCAAAGCCTTCTGAGGTAATTTTTGATTTTTTTACCTCAGTTGATTATTTTTTGTTGTAATTGTGTTTTGAGTTTCTTTGTCCTTCATCCACAGAGTGCCCAAGAAAGGGGTTGAAGATTCGGTTCCTGCAGCAGCAGTTGAGGCTATGCAGGCGGAAGCTCCAGCTCCAATTCCAGCGCCGCCCCAAGAGGTGGCTGAGGCTGCAGCAGCTCCAGCGCCGGTTGTCGTGGTCTTGGACCTCGACTCATCCCCAGAAGTTCCCGTGGTAGCGCCGGACCACGGGAATGCAGATGTACCAGCGGCACCAGCTCTGGAGGTTGAAGCTCCAGGCTCGGATGCTGAAATGAGGGACGCTCCAACCTCAGAGCCGGAGGTAGCTGCGATTCTGGCCTTGGAGCCGGATTTTGTTGAAGCCCCAGTAGTCGAGCCGGTGGTTGATGAGGCCCCGACGGTACAGCCGGGTGTTGATGAAGTTCCGTCGCTTGAGCCGGTTGTCGAGGAAGCTCCGGCGATAGAGCCGGTTGCTGCAGAAGTTTCGGCGATAGAGCCAGTCGTCGACGAAGTACTGGCACCTGAGCCAGTTGCTGTAGAGGTGCCGGCGCTTGAGCCCATGGTGGTCGAGGAGTCAGCACCGAAACCGGCGGTGGAGGAGGCGCCAACGTCAGAGCCGAACGTGGCTTCAGCTCTGGCGGAATCTTCTACGCCCACCCTGGAAGCAATGGTCCCGGAGGTGCCCGCACCTAAGCCAGGGTGCCAAGATGAAGTTGCGGGCTCCCTGCGTGAGGGGCCAACTGTTGATGACCTGGCGGCGGGACCTTTGGAGCCAATTCCAGAGGTCGAAACTTCTACTGCAGGACCTTCCTCGGCGGCGGCCGAGGCTATCCCGGAGGACGGCCCTAGTGCCGTGTAAGCTCAGGGGACCGCTCTTGTAGAGTGGGACCCAATTTTTGTCACGGAGAACCCGCTGGAATCGGCAGAGATGACCCCGGCAGGTCCTGACCCGATCCCCCTATCGTTGTCTATTGACAACGCCTGCTCCAGTCTTCGTCAGGTTCAGTTGGCTTTCTACCACGACAGCAAGGCCCTCGAGGAGGAGCGCCAAACTCTTAGGAGGTGGCGCAACCGGCTTCATTTCGAGACCAAGCTGGCGCAGTTGAGGTTGGCTGACGACAAGGAGTGGGTGCAAAGGGAGAAGGTCCGCCTAGAATACTGGGGTAAGCTGCTGGATGAGAGGGAAAGCATGACGCAATCCCTTGACAACTAGTCCCGGGCCATCTACGAGCAGGCCAAAGCTGCTAATAGCGCAGTGGACGATCGCCAGGAGAGGCTCGACGCCATCCACGCTAGTCTCGTCAAGCGTCGGGAGGCTCTTGAGGTGCGGGAGAGAAATCTCGAGGATGAAGAGCAAAAACTCCTGGAGCTGCGGGACGACATCATGAAGAGGGAAGAAGAGCCCACTCAGAGGCTAACTCTGGGTGACAAGAGTCTCGAGGAGCGCACCAAGAAATTGGATGAGCGCTGCGAGAGAGAGGAGAAGAATGCCTGGGAGCGAGGGCAGGAACTCCACAGGAGGGAGGATGACGTTGCTGCCAGGGAGAAGAAAGTGCGGGGCAGGGAGAAGGACCTGGTCGACCGCCGGAACAAGATCCACCTCTGGGAGGAAGAGCTCGGAAAACTCGAAAGGCAAGTTAATGAAAAGATTCAGCAGAACGCCAAAGAGGTTGAGCGCCTTTCCCGTGAGAATTCGGAGTTTGCAGCAACTAGAAGATTCTTGGAGGAGATGCGAGGCTTGAGGACTGTGGAGTCCCAACAGGTTTGGGACTTCCTGGGCAAAGCCAATTATGCACTGACGCCAATGGGTTTCAGTCCCATGCGTCTGGATGATTTGGAGCCAGAGCTGGACCTGGAGTTGCAGGCGTTAATTTCGGCAGGCAACAAACTCACCAAGATGGGTGATGTCATCGCAGACCAGCTAGAGACCGAGGGACAATCTCTGGTGAAGGACGTCGCAGAATTTGTGCTGACGTGCTACACAAGCTGGGACCCTCAATTCCCCCTGGACCCGGTGCTTGAAGGCCCCATCGAAGGAGAGGGAGAAGCTGCCCAAGCCAGCATATCAGATGCTGCCCAGAAGGTCGCCTCGTTCTTCCATAGGGTCTAGGACCATCTCTTTGTAGCTCCCACTTGTATCCTCTCTTATTTTTCTCCAATTTTGTAATCTCTTGTCTCCAGATGAATGAAATCCAAGTTTTTTGTGAATTTCATTTTTTGTCTTCAACACATTTTGTCCCACTTGGCCCCCTGGTAGATGTACACAATTTGATTGTGAATATGTACCAAGAGGATGTAACAGTTGTTGAAGACTTGCACGCTTCGAACTTGTAGGTTGTAGGTCTGAAGTCTTCGATAGTGAAGGCCCCCTGAGGTTGTCGGAGCTTAGTGGCTCCGGCATTGACCATCGTCGGAGCTTAGTAGCTCCGGCAGTAGTCTCCATCAACGCGTAAAGCATCGACGATTAGTCCTCTGGGGTGTCGGAGCTTGGTGGCTCCGACAATGACCTCTGTCAACACATGGTGTGTCGATAGCAGACTCCACTATAGAGTCTTTCCACCATTTTTTCTTCATGTTGACGGCTGGCCCCCTAGCTTTACCGGAGCTGAGTAGCTCCAGCGACGCTCGCTATCAATGTTTGAGCATCGACCACAAGCTGCCTAGAGGATGTCGGACCTTTGGCAGCTCCAGCTTCATTCACCATAATCATGAAATATTTATTTTTCCTGCACACTAAAGTAAAGAAAAATAGTAAAATCTATTTTCCTATCTATAACTTTATTGTGACTTACTATTCTCGAGAATTTTTTAGGTCGAACACAATTCTAAATACAATCAAGTGCACTGTCTTGTTTCCTTCAGATCCGATCGTTTCTGGACTCGCCTTACATCAGCCTGCCGAGGTGTAGGTAGAGTGGCGTACTTAGGGTGCATGACCAGGCTAAGTCGATAGCACACTCCGGCCCTAGATTGGCTTGGCGGCATTCAGACGAGTAGACCATCAACAATATTTGAACTCGGAAGAATAGACAATGCAACTCGAATTGTACATGAACTGGTCGAGCTAAAGTTTCTTAAGAACTGCACAACTTTTTTATAGACAAGAAAGAGAAAAATAAAAAATATTGAGCATGTACAAAGTAAATGCACGTGGAGTCTGTTTTCACACAATGATGTCTTTCATTATAGGTCCAGGGTACAAGGGAAACAAGTACACTCTTAGGGTACGGAACCAGACTAAGTGTGTTTCGTTTCTCATTTGACCCAAGGTAGCTAGCTACACTTTTAGTTCTGGGACTGTGACAAGTGTTGCATGGACGTTGCGGACCTAACAGGGTAGGTCCGGCTGTCCTCTCGAAGGAGCTACCCAACTCTGTACAATGACTCTATAACATACATCACACGTAATTACAGACTCACCTCCATGATATTAAGCGTAGAACTTACGGAGGTGCTCAATGTTCCAAGGATTGGGGAGAGGTGTCCCATCCTCGGTTGCCAAGCGAACGCATTCGGGACGGGATACTTTGATCACTCAAAAGGGTCCTTCCTAGTTAGGGGAAAGTTTGTTTAACCCTTCTCTGGATTGTATTCTCTGTAGACCAGATTGCCTTCCTCGAGCTGTCGGTTGTGAACATGCCGTTGGTGATAGCGCCGAAGATCTTGGCGGTATCGGGCATTTCGAACAGCTGCTCAACACCTTCCCTCTTCAAGGAGGTCAAGATCTTCACGCCGAAGCTGGTCCTGCGTGGCTTCGTCAAAGGTCTGGACCCGGAGCGACCCCAAGGTGATTTCCGGAGGAAGGACTGCTTCAGCTCCGTACAACAGGAAGAAGGGTGTCTCTCCAGTTGACCGGTTTGGAGTTGTCTTGTTGGCCCATAGAGTGGGCGGAAGCTCTTCGATCCTATTGGCTCCATGTTTTTTCAGGCGCTCAGAAGTGTGCGTCTTGAGTCCTTTTAGGATTTCTGCATTTGCTCTATCGGCTTGGCCATTGCTTGTCGGGTGAGCTACAGAAGCGTAGATGACTTGGATGTCGAGGTCTTCGCAATATCCTTGGAATGCAGAGCTTGTGAACTGGGTCCCATTATCAGTTATGATTTTGTTCGGAACTCCAAATCTGCATACAATGGACTGCAAGAAGTTGATAGCTGATTGCTTGTTTATTGTCACAACTGGAGTTGCTTCCAGCCATTTAGTGAATTTGTCAATGGCAACATACAGGAACTTGTAACCTCCGACGGTTTTTGGGAAAGGTCCCAAGATGTCCATCCCCCACACAGCGAAAGGCCATGTAGGAGGTATCATTTGTAGAGGCTGACCTGGTGTGTGAATTTGTTTTGCATGAAACTGACATGCTTCACATTTCTTCACCAGCTCAGTTGCATCCTGGAGCACTGTAGGCCAGTAGAAGCCATGTCGAAAGGTTTTACTGACCAGCGTGCGGGAAGACGTGTGGTTCCCACACTCGCCTCCAGTGATTTTTGCGAGGAGCTCGTAGCCTTCTTCCTTTGTGATGCACCGCATTAGGACGTCGTTGGCACCGCGCCGGTAGAGATCCCCTTCTACTAACGTGTATCTTTTAGCCAATCTGACTATCAGGTCAGCGGATACATCATCGTCAGGAAGGATATTGTCTTTCAAGTAGCTTCAGATCTCCGATCCATGCATCGGAGCTAGCTTGAGCATTTGAGCCTTGCGTGCTGGGTTGCTCGGAGCTTCCGGCAGCACCTACGACCCTTGATGGCTGCCATGGTAACAGATCTCGCCCTCTTCGCTCAGTTCGGCGGGCTAAGCTGTTGGTTTGGACAACCTCCGGACGAAGGTTCCGTCGGGAGCCGGAGCTCCGGTTGACGCTTTCGTCGAGAGTTTGTCAGCTTCAGCGTTATGGACACGCTAGACATGGTGGAGGTCCATGACTTTGAAGTCCTTTTGAAGCCTCTGGACTTCACGGAGATAAGTAGCTAGTTGGGGATTGTTGCAGGAGCATTCACCCTTCACCTGTTTAATGATGAGCTGCGAATCTCCCTTGACCAACAGGTGCTTGACACCATATGATAGTGTCACCTTTAGTCTGTAAATGAGTGCTTCATACTCCGCCATGTTGTTGGTTGCCTTTAAGTCAAGGTGGACCATGTATGTTACCTTCTCCCCGGTTGGAGCTAGGAGAAGGACTCCAGCGTCGGCCCCCTGCTTTTGCATGGAGCCGTCAAAGTAGAGAGTCCAGTGAGGCTCGGTGAAGACCGGAGCCTTGAGTTCCGGCTTCTGCTCACTAGGGCCCCCAGGGTTTGATGGAGAGGGGGTCCATTCTGCCACAAAGTACGCCAGTGCTTGACTCTTGATCGCTTGCCTTGGGACGAATTCTACGTCAAACTCGGCCAATTCCGCTGCCCACTTTGCAATGTTCCCAGTGGAATTGGGATTATGCAAGATCGCACGCAGTGGATAAGAGGTCACCACTGAGATCTTGTGAGCTTGGAAGTAATGGCGAAGCTTCCTGGGGGCGATCAGAACTGCATAGAGCAGCTTATGCACCTCTAAGTATCGAGTCTTGGTGTCATGGAGTACTTCGCTGATGAAGTAAACTGGGTGTTGGACTGTCCAGACCCTCTTGGAGGGGCCCAGAGCTTCCTCCTCATCGACTCGGACCCTACCGGAGGGGTACAGACCTTCTTCGGGGACCTCCGGGTCCTTGCTGAAGGACCCGGAGCTTCTTCTGGGAGTGACCCGGACCCTCCCGGAGGGGTCCGGATCCTCTTGTTCAACAAGAGTAACTCCTTGTAGATCCAATTCTAGGGGCTGGGACCCAGACTTGCCTTCAGGAACCTCCTGTCCCTCCCGGAGGGGTCTAGATTTCTGAGCTTGTAAAGGTTCTGGTCTCTCCGCCACCAGGACCATGATGACAACTTCGTCAGTTGCCGAAATGTAAAGCAGTAAAGGCTCATCAGGGTTCGGAGCTACCAAGGTTGGTAGGGTGGTGAGGAGCTGCTTCAGCTCCTAGAACGCCTTTTCTGCTTCTTCAGACCATTGGAATGGCCCAAACTTTCTCAACAGCTTGAAGAAGGGTAGTGCCCATTCCGCCAGTCTTGAGATGAACCGGCTGAGGGAGGCTAGACATCCAGTCAGTTTCTGGACGTCCTTTATGCGGGCTGGTGGCCGCATATCTTCAATGGCTTTAATCTTCGCCAGATTCGCCTCTATGCCTCGGTGGTTCACCAAGAATCCAAGAAGCTTTCCGGAGCTAACCCCGAAGACACACTTGTCTGGGTTCAGCTTTGTGCGGGTGATCCGCAGCTTGTCGAAGACATCTTGCAAGGTGTCAAGAAGTGACTCCTTGTCCTTGATTTTGACGATGATGTCATCAACATACACTTCCACTACGTCTCTGATGAGCTCTCCAATGGTTTTGTACATAGCTCGTACAAATGTTGAGGCTGCATTCTTGAGACCAAATGGCATGGCAGTATAACAATACAATCCATCTACTGTGATAAAAGAAGTGTGCTCTTCATCTTCCCTAGACATTCTGATTTGATGGTACCCAGAATATGCGTCTAGGAAACACAGTAATTCACACCCGGAGGTGGAATCCACTATCTGATCTATTCTAGGTAGTGGGAATGGATCTTTTGGACATGCCTTATTCAGTGTTGTGTAGTCGATACACATCCGAAGCTTTCCTCCGGCCTTTGGTACTACGACTGGGTTTGCCAGCCATTTTGGATGGAAGACTTCTCGGATGAATCTAGCTTTGAGCAACTTCTTCACTTCTTGTTGTATGAAGTTCTGTCGCTCTACTGATTGCTTCCGAGGCTTCTGGTGTACAGGCCGAGTGTCGGGATAGATCTTCAGATTATGCTCAATCACTTCCCTAGAGATCCCAGGCATTTGTGACGGTTGCCAGGCAAACATGTCAACGTTAGCCCGGAGGAAAGTGATGAGCGCAAGTTCCTATTTGTCGTTCAGGCCTCCTCATATATGGGTGGTCTGAGCGTCATCGGAACCGATTTGGACGACTTTGATGGGAAAGTCGGTGTCGCCGCTTGGTTGCAAGCGAGATGCAGAGGTTGAGCCTCATTGACGAATGCTCGGGGGTTTCGGAGCTTGCTCCTGCCTGGAGTCTTCCTCTTGCGCTGTAGCAAGTGCGTGAAGTTCTTTCAGAGCATTCACTCCAGCAGTGCGGTCTCCACGGATCCAGAGAACACCAGCTGGTGTCGGCATCTTCAACACCAGGTAGCCATAATGAGCAGCAACCATGAACTTGCATAAGGTTGGCCTGCCCAGAATGGCATTGAAGGGTAAGTTGATTTGAGCAACGTCAAAGATCAACTTCTCAGTGTGATAGTTCTCCCGAGTCCCAAAGGTTACGGGGAGAGTAATGGCACCAAGTGGGGTTATGGCCCCCGGATCTACTCCAGAGAGAGGTCGGGAGGGACGAAGGTCCGAAGGTCGGAGCTGAAGCTTGATGGAAGCTTCGAAGCTTATGAGGTTCAGCCCCGAACCTCTGTCCACCATTACATGGTGGAGTTGGATGTTGTTGATGGTCGGAGATACCATCAATGGGAGTTGGCCAGCTCCAATCATATTCCAAGGGCAATCTGATGCATCAAAAGTGATGGTAGTGTCCATCCACTTCCGGTGCAGCTCCTCCTTGGTGGTGGGAGCTACTAAGGCCATGTCCCGCCGCATGGTTTGAGGACACTACGGGAAGTGATGTCCCACGAACCACCAAAGATGGTGTTCATGGTTTTCCGACGTTCATTGTCGGAGACGTCGGAGTCGTCGTCGATGGAGGTGTATACAGCCTTCAGGACCTTTTTAGGGTCCTGAAAGCCTAACTCCTCTTCAGTCGGAGCTTCATCGACTTTCTGTTTTCCTTCCCTTTATCAGAAAGGAACTTCTTCTCGGTGCTTGTTGTAGCGTTCAGCAAGGTTCTGGACCTCTCGGCAATCTTCCAAGTTGTGGTTGTTCGACTTATGGATAGGACACCACATTTTGGAGTTGTCGCCATCTTCAGATGAAGGTCGGGGTCATTTCTCGGGGCGTGGCCCCCAGCCACCCGGAGCTGCAGCAGCTGCAGCAGTGGGTGTGCCAGTCGACGGCTTTTTCTTGCCGTTGGACTTTTTCTTCTTTTTGCCACTCGCGGAGGTAGTGGCTTCACCCTTGGAGGATTTTTTGTTATCCTTCAGAGGTGGTTTGGAGTGCATTTCACGGCCCTTCGCAGCTTTAGCACACTTGTCTGCCAAGCTGAAGAGCTCCGTGATGCTGGTGATCTTCTTGATCGCCAGCTTCTCCAGCATCTTCTTATCTCGTACACCCTGTCTAAATGCCACAATAACAGAGGCGCTGGAGATAGAAGGAATAGTATTTCGTACCTGGGAGAACCTCTGGATGAAGGAACGCAGGGATTCTCCCCCCTTCTGTGTTACAGCAAAAAGTTCAAGTTTGATGCCTGGTCGGGTGTATGAACTCCCGAAATTGGCGGTGAGCTGTTGGCACAATTCTGCCCAGCTATTGATGGAGTTGGGCAGAAGGCTCATGAACCAGGACCTGGTGATCCCAGTTAAAGCCACGGGGAAGTAGTTGGCCATTACGGCCTCGTTACCTCTGGCTGCAAGGATTGCAGTGGAGTAAATCTGGAGAAACTCAGCGGGATTGACAGTCCCGTCAAATTTCTCCGGCAGGTGAGGCTGGAACTTTTGTGGCCATCTGACCATGCGTAGGTTCATGGCCAGAGCAGAACAGCCTCCTCCTACTCCCTCGGGAGCAGGACTGTCTAGAGCCTCTCGCCTTTCGCGAGCACGCTCGATATGGACGCGACCGTCCTGTTGACGGTAACAGCGATCAAGCTCCGCCCGAAGGTCGTGAGTTGAGAGCCTGGTTACCGTATGGGTGCGTCGCGCCCCGGTAGGCAGTGACGTAACTTGTTGAGACGCAACACTCCTCCTATTTTGGGAAGTGTGTGGACCAAGTCTGCCCGACAAAGTCCGATGCTGCGATGGGGCCCGCCCCAAGGGGGGAGGACCTTGGTTGCTGATGCAGTCGGCTGCTGCTGCAACCAGGTGTTCCACATCAGCCCTCCACTGATCCATTGCACCCTGGGATGCACCCGGAGGTGGTGGGCGTTGGAGGAGAGCACGCGCTGCATGGAGCGCATGTTCGGGGTTGTTGTTATTCGCCGATGCGGTGACCGACGCAGATGCTTCGTCCCGCTGTCCATCTTGATTTGCTGGTGCAGGTTGCGCAGTGAGGTTGCCGTTGGACGATCCAGCAGCTGATTTAACCATCCTTGAAATCTCAGGTGCCCCTACCTGGTGCGCCAACTGTCGGTGGTTGAATCCGGCAGATCTCCCGACACTACTATCAGTAGTCCGTGGAGTTTATAGTTCGGTAATGGGTGCGTAGAGATTCAAGAGATGGTGGCAAATTGACACAGAGGTTTACGTGGTTTGGGCCGCCTGAGCGTAATACCCTACTCCATGGGGTGTGTTGCTGTTGTATTGAGCGTCTAAGAGTCTCTGAGTGTGTTCGAGAGCGTGTCTCGCGTATCTAGTGTATCTCGCGTATCGTGGACCAGTCCTTTTATAGTACAAGGACTGGTCGTTACACTATAATCCTAGCCCGACATGTGGTCCTAGCGGTTACTAATGTTTAATACACAATAAATGGGGTTAATTACCCTTAAGAGCGTGGTAACGGGCCTTAACAGTGTTGTTACTGGTATTAAGGGCCTTCTGATCGTGTGTCATTAATATGGTATTAATGACACTTAATCGGGTCTTTAAGTCCTTGATTGTCCCTTGAAGGTCCGAGCCGTTGGGGGTCCACCAGTCTGATTGTTGAGGTTGAAGGTTTGGCAGTTCAGACACGTGGCAGCTCTGGATCTTACCGTCGTGGACGGGTAGGTCTGGTGCTGTTGGACATGTATCGTTACTGGAGCTTCCCTCTGTCTGGGGTTAGGTCCGGGGTTCCATACTGGTATCCAGTCCGGAGCTTTCCCATATGTGGTCGGTAGCTCCGGTCTTATGATACACGTGGCGGCCCTGGAACTAACCATGTTGGAGAAGCAGGTCCGGTTACAGCTGACATGTGGGGCCTTCGGAGGTCTTCAAATCTGGTAGATGGAGTTTCCTTGTGATCTTTGCAATCCCAAGGGGTATCCGGTACGCAGGGTACCGGCAGGGGTACCTCCCCCACACTTGTTCCCTGAATTCTTTATTCACACAAAATAAACTAAAGATGGAACTTTACTGGGTTAGATGATCCGGTAAGTCCCTTTTATTGAACTCAAATATGGGGATGCTTACATTATTCAACCTAAACTGAATGAAAAATAAAAATATGGAATCAAACTAAACGAAACTAGTAAGCATCCTATGCGTTCGAAACATCTACACTATGGAGCGTTGTAGATGTCGGGCTTCCCGACGGCATTGCATATGCGCCACAGCTTGGCGCTCATGCCACGGTGAACACCATCAATCTCCTCCTTGAGGGATATGAGTTCATCCTTCAGTTCCGCCCTCTCGATGTGCCCTTCAGCTACTAAGTTCGATAGCTTCTTGTTCTCCAAATGGAGAGAAGCTAACTCCTTAGAAAGATGTGCCACTTTAGGGGCACGAGGAGATTTCCTGTCGCTGTCCTCAAATTGGCCACGTGGCCTTCTGGTAGCACGCGGCGAGAGGTGATGCCTAACTTGGAGGGTGACGAGCTCGTCGATTCCTCCATCGCCAAATTATCCACTTGTTTGAAAAAACCTTTTGCATAACCTCCATCAGACTGGTGCACCCTGTGGATAATGAGGCGGTCTCCCACATGCTCAGGCGAGGTACGACGACGGGCAGGTATCATCGACTTCATGGGCGTCCTCTGAGGGGAGAGTGACCGCTCAACACCACAAGGTGTGGTGCTACGCCCACGCGGAGTCTTTGTTAGTGGCAGGATCATAGCGAGGGGCACGACATCCAATGCCATGACGGACTCCAAAGTGAGGGGGGACTTGTCATTGGACGGCGTGATGTCTTCGCTCAGGTTGAAGGTTGAGCTAGAGTGGGGATGAGGCACAATCTTCTTGTCATCCATGACTTGGAACAGGAGATAGATTTTTCTATATGGTGTAAGGTTCCCCTCTCTGTTCCCGTCAATAAATAAGTGGGGGAAGTACGATAGCACCGAGAGTCTTGTTGAGATACGTCAGGAGAGTCCGCTTGCAAAAACAAAAGGCTGACGGCGCAAGGGGAGTGTCGGCCGACCCTAGGGTTCGATCGACCCCTTCCTGGCTCCGTTTGTGCCAAGTTTTCGTGGGTTGGCTTAATGGGCCCCATAGCTGAATAATTCGATGGGCCCATTAAATGGGCACAGAGAATTTAGACAGAATTTAAAGAAATGGTGTGAAAATCAATAAGATTTATCACGTCAATTTCTTTTTCCGTCTCATCCTAATGGGATTCGAGAATTAATTTGAGTTGGTGCCCATTCACTTTAAATAGATGATTATCATCACCTTGGAGTGTGATTGCTCCATGGTATGAGGTTTCTACTACGGTGAAGG
Organism: Tuctoria greenei; assembly: GCA_036927565.1. Lineage (NCBI taxonomy): Eukaryota > Viridiplantae > Streptophyta > Magnoliopsida > Poales > Poaceae > Tuctoria > Tuctoria greenei. Next base: position 289,602,229 of record JAYESD010000001.1, read on the forward strand.
GTCCTTCCCATTTACTTTTGAGCTTCCCATGTCCAAAGAGTTTAACCCTAGAATTGAAGAGTAGGAATTTGTCTCTAGGTTTGAACTCTTTAGGTGTAATCCTCTTATGGTGCCATCTTTTAGTTCTTTCCTTGTAGATTTTGGCACTATGGTACGCCTTATCTCTCCACTCTTCCAACTCGGAGAGTTTCTTCAATCGGTGCTTTCCTGCTTCGTGAAAGTCCATGTTCCACCGCTTGATAGCCCAATAGGCTTTATGTTCCAACTCTACAGGAAGATGACAAGTCTTCCCATAGACAAGTTGGAAAGGAGACATACCGATGGGATTTTTGTAGGCAGTACGGTATGCCCACAATGCGTCTGGTAGCTTATGCTTCCATCCCGTACCCATTTCCAAGACGGTCTTTTGCAGAATATTCTTAATTTGCTTATTAGATGTTTCTGCTTGACCACTTGTTTGTGGGTGGTATGGGGTAGCAATATTAGTTGAACACCAAGCTCCCTCAAAAAGCTCTGGAAGGTCTTATTTATGAAATGAGACCCTCTATCACTTATGACCATACAGGGAGTGTCAAATCGTGGAAAAATGATCTCACGGAATATTTTCCTAGCTTGCTTGGAATCAACATTTTTGCATGGCAAAGCTTCTACCCATTTTGACACATAATCTACAGCCACCAGGATATACTCGCAATCATAATACCTAGGGAAAGGTCCCATGAAATCAATACCCCACACATCAAATAATTCCACTTGGAGATTATATGTTAGGGGCATCGCATTGCGAGCTGAGATTCATCCATGCTTTTGGCATTTCCAACATTTGCAAATGAATTCTTTTGTATCTTCATACATAGAAGGCCAATAGAATCCATATTGCCAGATCTTTGCTTGGGTACGATAAACATCGTAATGGCCACCATAGGGGCTAGCATGGCATTTCTCAATAATCTTGGTGCCTTCGATTGATGGAACACACCTTCTAAGAAGGCTATGAGCACAAACTCGATAGAGGTATGGGTCATCCCAAAGGTGTCTTCGACTCTCATAGATGAGTTTCTTTTTGTTTTCCCAGGGTGGTACGTATCCCGTGACCATGAAGTTCACAATATCTGCATAAAAGGGTGAGAGTCAGTCACCTTGAGAAACATATCATCTCGTAAGAATTCATTGATAGGGATGTCCATGGTTTGGGTGACTTCCATACGTGAGAGATGATCTACCACGAAATTCTCTACTCCCTTCTTATCCTTGATTTCTAAGTCAAACTCTTGGAGTAGAAGAATCCAATGGATTAACCTTGGTTTAGCATCCTTTTTGGTGAGCAAGTACTTCAAGGCAGCATGGTTTGTGTAGGCTATGACCTTGGCTCCAACCAAATAGGACATAAACTTATCAATAGCAAAAACTACCGCCAAGAGCTCTTTTTCTGTTGTGGCTTAATTGAGTTGAGCTCCTGTTAGAGTTTTGCTAGCGTAGGCTATTGCATGATGCTTTTTATCTTTGGTTTGGCCTAGGACCGCACCAACAGCAAAATCACTAGCATCACACATGATTCCGAATGGCAGCGTCCAATCGAGAGGTTGAATGATTGGATTTGAGATGAGTGCCTTTTTGAGTGTATCAAATGATTTAAGGCATTCATCTTCGAAATTAAAGGGAGCTTCCTTAGCTAGTAGGTTAGTGAGGGGTCTAGCGACTTTTGATAAATCTTTGATGAATCGCCGATAGAACCCCGCATGACCTAAAAAGTTGTGGATTCCCTTCACGTTTATAGGAGGTGGAAGTTTTTATGACTTCAATCTTTTCTTTGTCCACCTCTATCCCTCTCTCGGACACTAAGTGTCCAAGAAAGATGCCTTCTCGGACCATGAAATGACACTTTTCCCAATTAAGTACGAGATCCTTTTCTTGGTATCTTTCTAAGACCTTGTCCAAGTTTCCCAGACAATGATCAAAAGTTTTCTTGGAACGCATGATAGGAATAGAAAACTTTCTCCCTCCAAGGTTGACATTGAGGTTTCCTTCCAAAGGAATTTCCATGAGAAATTTCTCAATGGGAATCCCAATCATAATGTCGAAATCTTGGATTTCGAACACATGGAAATCGAGGATTGCCTCAATATCATCGTGTCTTACAGACACCTATTGCAAAACCCCAAGGATGTTTCTGAAAGAGTCTCGGAAGGATTTACATGTTGGTGCCAATGGCACATCACCAAGAATGGCGAGAGCACAATAATCAGAAATGAGATTTGTTCCAACAATGGGGTTGTATAGGACCTTCATTGGTGTCTCTCTAATATAACATAGAATAGTTGCCAAAGGTGAGGTCATCTGAAGGATTTCGGGTGATAGCTCAACTTCTGCAGTCCATTCCCTACTTAAAATAGAGGTTAACTCCTTGAATGTCTGTTGGACGAACACTCCATCAGGTGGGTCAGGTGGAGTTAAAGGCAATGATGGTTTCCTATGGCAACAATACTTCGTGGTATTTCCAAAATCTTCAAATATCTCTTCCTTGAAGTAGAAGGGAAACTTCGAAGGTTGAATTTCTTCTTCCTTCGTAGTTTCGGGTTTGGGAGAGGACTCCTCTGACAAGGTGTGGGATAAGCAAGAGATGGGTTCTTCCTTGTCCATGGATTCATCCTCGAATCTTGACACTACTTCTTCTTGAGGGGGCTCATTAAGACCCATAATGAAGGAAGAATTTTCTAGAATTCGATCTAGAAGATCCTTGCCTTCTTTCGGCGTCTTATGGAGGAAAGATCCTCCAACCGTAAGGTCAAGATGTAGGGCAGACTCTTTGTTCAATCCCATATAGAAGTGTTGCAAGAGCAACGGATCGGAGATAGACAAATCTGGGCCGGAATTTCTCAAAAGAGAAAATCTATCCCAAGTTGCACCTATGGATTCCTTTTCCATCGGCTAGAAGCATAGTACTTCCTTCGTAAGGAGACAATTCGGGCAATTGGAAAGAAAGCAAGACAACATTGTTTCGTAATTCATTTCAATTTCCATTTGTCTTCCCAACGTTGTGGTCGCACCATTGTTTGGCTTTTTCCTTAAGGGAAAAAGGAAACAACTTCCATTTGAGAGTTTCTTGTGTCATACCTTTGATTAGAAGGCATTAATACAATTGTTCGAACTCTCTCAGATAGTGGTAAGGGTTTTCACAATCCGTTCCTAAGAAGGATTGTTCCCAAACCATGGTTATGAAGTCAGGGCAAAGTTCATAGCTAGTAGAACAAATGGGTTCCGCCGAAGGCGGTGGCACACAGCAATTGCCCTTTGGGGCAGAATATGGAAGAATGGTGGGTTGCTCCATAAAGGTGGTGGTCGTAAGAAAAGGAAAGGTAAGATAAGGAGATGGATATGAGGGTGAACAAGGTTCGAAGATTAACAGCAACTGTTCCGCGGCAACGGCGCCAGAAATTCTTGTTGTTGACGTTTCTTACATCACAGATAAAAATCCGCAAAGCACACGGAAATAGTTGTATAGCACTTCCCCTTAGGAGAGTATTCCCAAGGGTATAATATCCAAGGAACGTGTGTGTAATCTTACGAACTAATACACCCAAGGAAACAAAGTTGTTTGGTAGGTAAGGAAGAGAGAGGAACTCAAAGTATTGATTCTAATTCACGGGAATTTGTAGTAGCTGCTTGCTTTGGGCACGCGTTTACCCCTAGAAACACTAGGCGACTCCCACCAAGAGCCTATGGCATAGCCGAACATGGAGGATTACAAAGGACAGATAGGGTTGTCACCACCTACTGCCTACCTCTTCAATCCGTGGGTCTATGAGATATTCACTGGTGATTTCTAACCTAAGCACCACACTTAAGTTCTAAATCACAACTCTAGTTGTTTCGAACACAAAGATACAACTAGAGCCTCTAATAAATTAAATCAATGAACCCACAAGTAACTACTTGTGCAAACTACTATGAATTGAGAATCAAACTTGAATTGAATTCACAAAGTCTTACTTGATTTGAATAACACCTTTGTAGGGGTACAAGTGTAGAAGAGGGACTTGACAAGCCCAAGCCTCCTTTTCCCAAACTCTTCACCACACTCTCCTTCTACTTGGCAGCCTTTAGGACTACTCTAAACCTTTGGAGTGATATTCATTCTAAACTTTTGGTGTGTGTGAAGTGAGGTGTGGGGTTCTATTTATAGGGGGAAGAGTCGGTTCCCGCCACCAATTGTGCGCGAATCAGTCACCCATGACCTCTTCAAGTTGGGAGGAGCCAACATGTGGCGTTTGACTTCTTTTGGGGGCAAGAACAAGTCGGCCGACTAGGGGGGTCGGCCGACCTGGTCTTGGCCCTGTTGGGGTTGTGCTTTCTCCAGGTCTCTGCTAGGTGGGTCCCCTTGACTAATATTGGTGCTACACTATTGGATGGCCTCAGATACTTCTGTTTATGGGCCATTTGATCCATGTGATGACATGTTGCATCGCCTGATTCGTTGAAATCATATTTTATGGATTACTCCCTGCATGTCTTTGTATTTTGAGTCTAAATTCACCTAAATACAAATAAACACCAACACTTGTGGAATTGGTTAGTTTTAACCCTACCACTACGTTGTTTTTCTCTTTTGTGCCCACTATGAGGTGAATTGACAGTCTAAATATGGCACTTAAGGACCGTCAACACAGCCCCAACACATTTGTCGGCTAAGATGAAGAGCTTCGTGACGCTGCTGACTTCTTTTGTCGCCAGCTTCTCCAGCATCTTCTTATCACTAACACCCTGTTGAAATGCGACAATGATAGAAGCATTGGAGATTGAAGGAATAGTGTTCCGTACCTGAGAAAACTGTTGGATGAATGATCGCAACGATTCTCCCGCCTTCTATTGTATGGCGAACAAATCCAGTTTTGTGTCAGGTCGGGTGTAGGAACTCCCGAAGTTGGCAGTGAACTGACAACATATTCCCCCCCAACCGTAGATGGAGTGAGGAGGAAGACTCATGAACCAGGACCTTGTTGTCCCAGTTAGAGCTACTGGAAATTAATTGGCCATAACAGCCTCATTGCCTCCAGCCGTGAGGATGGCGGTGGAGTAGGTCTCTAGGAACTCGACGGGATTAACAGTCTCATCGTACTTCTCCGGCGGATGAGGCCGGAACTTTGGAGGTCATTCAACCATGCAAAGATGTATGGCTAGGGCTGAACAGCCGCCCCCTACTCCCAAGGGAGAATTTTCACAAGTAGCTTGCCTCTCACGAGCGCGCTCCATGAGGGCGCGGCCATCCTGCCTCATGTACCAGCGGTTGAGCTCCGACTGAAGATCATGAGTTGAGAGCCTCGACGCTGTATGAGTGCGGTGTGCACCGGAGGGCAGTGACATCACTTGCTGGGAGGGCGCACACCTCCTGTGTTGTAAAGCATGAGGACCAAGTCTACCAGACAAGTCATGTTTCTTGAAGGTGCCTGCCCAGCAGGGGGCGAACCTTGGTTACTGATGGAATTGGTTGCAGCTACAACCAAGTGATCCATATCAGTGTGCCATTGCTCCATCACACCTTGAGGAGCTCCAGGCGCTGGAGGACGCTGAAGAAGAGTTTGCGCTGCGTTCAGCACGTTCTTAGGTTTGTTCGTCGATGCAGTGACTGACGCGAAGACACCATATTGTTGCAATGGTGGAGGTGGTGGATTAACAACACCCGTTGGTACGACAGCGTTGGTTGGTTGCTGCATGTTGGATGGATTTCCTCTAGTAGGCTGCTCAACATGGCCGTTGGATGATCTTGCAGCAGAATTCACCATCTCGAAATCTCAGGCGCCCCTTCCTGGCGCGCCAAATGTCGAAGTGTATACTAGGACACTTCCCTAAATGTCAAAGTGTAGACTAGGACACTTCCCCTGATACTACTGAAACGTAGTCCGCAGAGGTTTGTATTTGGTTGGGGCGCGCGTAAGATTATGAACGAGATGGTGACATAGAGGGTTTTAACGTAATTTGGGCCGCCTGAGTGCAATACCCTACTCCATGGGGTGGTTGTTGATGAATTTGTGTGTGTAGTATGTGTGTGATCTTGTTTTGGCTTAGTTGGCCTTGGTCGGGCTTGGTTTCTACCATGCGACTCAATCCTATTATATGCCAAGGACTGACCGTTACAGGGATTGCCTGGCCCAACAAGTGGCTTCGGCTGTAATTAATCATCTATACACGATCTACATGTATAAACTTTGATTAATAGAGTGATAATGCGCCTTAATAGTGGTGTTACCGATCTTGATAGTCCTATGATCGTGTGTCATTAATGCTGAATTAATGACACGTTAATCAAGTCTTGTAACGGTTGTTTAATAGTCTCTTGAATGTTCGTGCCGTTGGATATCTTGTAGTCATTGTTGGTGTAGGTCCGGAGGTACAACACGTGGCAGCTTCGGAGCTTCCCTTTGTGGGGGGTAGCTCCGGAGCCACTCGACACGTGGCGGCATTGGAGTTTCCCTCTACCAGGGGTTAGGTCAGGGGTTGCTAGACACGTGGCAGGACCGAAGCTTCTTTGTGAAGTGAGGTTGGTCCGGTCCCACTGGACACATGGTAGTACCGGAGCTACCCAAACGACGGATGGGGGCCCAGTGCTGTCAAACGTGTGTTGCCTTCGGGGGTCTTCAACTCGGACGTGAGAATTCTTTTGCTTTTCTTGCGGTATCATGGGATACCTGGTATGTAGGGTACCGATAGAGGCTGTCCGGGCCGTGGCCGCTTGGGTCGCGTGTGGGCCGCGCCTAGACTATTCCATTTTATTTTACAACTCTTTATTTATTTTATTTATTTTTTCTTAGTTTGAGATTTAAATATAGTTCAAATTTAAATTTCAAAATGTAAATATTATGTAAATATAGTTATAATCAATATTATGTTGTGATTATGACAAGTGTTGCATTGCAATATTTTCTTGCAATATTTCGAGAATTCACATAATTTGGCTAAAATTAAAATTTTGGCCAAATGAATTTAAAAATTCAATCAGTAACACACTGTCCGAAATTCCTTTTGTTGAGACCATTATTTAAAATTTTGACCCAAAAGTAATAGAAATTTGTTAACTATATTTCGAGTATTTACATGTACCATCATTTAAGCTAATTTTAAAATTTTGGCTTATGATGAGACAATATGATTACACATAAATAAAAATATTTTATTTATCTTAATTAAGCTATTTAATGACATTGGATTAATCTAAACATGAATCATCTCTAAATAAAACTAGGTGTATAGATAATATTCATCAATTATGCATGAATATGATATATACCTAGGTTTATTCTTTTTGTTAAGCTAATTTTTACAATTGGTTGAACATAATGAATATTCCTAAGTGTTATTGTTATGATTAACACACTTATTACAACACCACCATGATGATTTTATTAATAAAATTTATGGTTTCCTATATGTAGGAATCAATAGCTCGCGAGTTTGAAGAATTTGTCCTTCATGGTCACAACTATCCTACATGGGCTCTTGACATTGATATAAGTTTGGCTTTTCGTAGAATCATGCCTGCACTTACTCCTTCTGCAGAAATAGATGTGTCATTTCTGGATACATACAAGTATCAGACACTTTATATCATCGAGAACCATCTTCACCCCAATTTAAAGTCGGAATATGTGATGGAGGAGGAACCTCATAGTCTTTGGGTGGTATCAAAAGGCCATTATGAACAACAAAAGACAATTTTATTGCCAGAGGTCAATCATGAATGGACTCAACTTCGTCTCCAAGACTTTAAGTCTATAGAAGACTATAATCATGTTATTCATAAGGTATGTGCCAAATTAAGGTTTTTGAGAAAGAATCATCAGAGGAGGACAAGATTGAAAAGACACTTCAAATAATGCTCCCCTTAGATAGTGTCTTCTAACATCAATATCGGGTTCGTAACTACTAGCAATATGCTGATCTCATTCGTGATTTAAAGCATGATGAACTTACTATTAAGAATCATCATCAATATCGTGTTGGAGTTGCTTCTCTATTTGAAATTCATCATAATGAGAAGAAAGCTAATGCCTTTAAGTATTCAACTCCTAAGAAGAATGGTAGATCTGCTAGACGCCGCCGTAATAGGCAGTAAAAAATGTTCTCAGAGACAATGAAAAGGATGGTATTTACTATAAAGGAAAAAATGTGCATGTAAGGCATGTTACACTTTTAAGCATGTAGCTGACAAGTGTCACACTCCTAAACACCTTGTAGACTTGTACCGGAAATCACTGAGAAAAGACAAGAAAGCTCAAGGATCGGGAAATGAGTATAAAACTCACTTTAGTATCCCAACAAAGCCAACACTTGAAGCCGTTGTTCAAACAAGGATGTGAAAAATACAAGCAACAACGAGCCGATATTGAATGTTGATGACTACATAGACTTAGACAATGTTGTGGTAAAATATAAATCAAATGATATGTTCAGCGATCTAATCTAGATCGTTTACCATAGAAATTTGTAAATAATAAGTCTATATAATAAAGTGTGTTGTAATGTAAAATATAGTTCTCTTGTTTAGAGTTATTTAATACTCTAATTTTATAACTACGTGTTTCAATGCAATTAATTGAACTATTAAAATTCTTAATTGCTAGATCTCATGTGAAGTTAAATGTGCCTTGTGGATTGTTGCACCACAAAATCTATACTTAGGGAAACAAAATACTTCAAGATCCTAACTAGAAAGTCAAAAAATGTTTTAGCCATCGCTGACACAATGCAACAATAGTTGGCTCTGGTCGAGCCACTATAATATTTCCAAATGGTACACAAGTTATGATCGAGGATGGTTTATTTTATCCCAATTCTACAAGTACCCTCATAAGTTTTAGAGATATCCAAAAAAAATGGGTTACATGTATGTACTCATGAAGATAACAAAGAATAATTTCTTATTATTTCCAATAATTTCGGATATGGCCATGAAGTTCTAGAAAGAATTCATTCTACTCCATCTGGATTGTATTATACATATTTTGAACCTGTACTATAGGTTGCATACAAGATGATTTTCTAGAATATTGATACATTTAAGATATGGTATTCACGCCTAGGCCACCCTGGAATAGGGATGATGCGGAAATTTATCGGTGACTGGACCAGCCATGAATTAAAAATGCAAATTTTCTAAAATCTAATGATTTTGTATGCACTTTATGTGCTATGGGCAAGTTGATCTTGCAAACTTTCCGCTTTAAGATCCACGTTGAACCTTTGAAGTTTCTTGAACGAGTTCATGGAGACATTTGTGGTCCCATACAATCAATGTGTGGTCCTTTTAGATACTTTATGGTATTAATTGACACATCTACTAGATGGTCACACTTGTGTATACTATCTACACGTAAACATGATTTTACTAAATTTATGATATAAATCATTAGATTAAAAGCGAATTATCCTGAATATATGATAAAAAAGTATGTGTGTAGATAATGCTGCTGAATTTTCATCTCGGACCTTCAATGACTATTGTATGACTCAAAGTATTGAAGTACAACACTCTGTTCCATATGTACACACACAAAACGGTTTGGTAGAATCTCTTATAAAGAGAGTAAAACTCATAGCTAAACCATTATTGGTTGCAATTTAACAATATCTTGTTGGGGTCCTGCAGTTTTACACGTTGCTTATCTTTTACAACTATGACCAACTGCATATCATACCACCTCCCCACTACAACTTGTGTGTGGAGATCAACCAAATATCTCTCATCTACGAAAATTAGGATGTGTAGTGTACACAGCAATTTCACCATCTAAGCGAACTTCTATGGGACCTCATAGAAAATTGAGGATCAATGTGGGATTTCAATCCCCGTCTATCTTAAAATATTTGGAGCTTTTAACGATTGATTTATTCACGGCTCAATTTGCTAATTGTATTTTTAATGAGGATCATTTTTTGGTTTTAGGGGAGATAATAAACTTATCAATGATAGCCGATAAATTAATTGGGATGATAAATTCATCCTAACATCTGATCCACGTACAAAGGAGACTGAACTTCAAGTTCAGAAAATTATTGAGTTACAGCAAATTGCTAGTAACTTGCTAGGTGAATTTACTGATTATAAAGGTGTAACAAAGTCTTTGAATCCTGTTATTAATGCGCCTTATAGAGTGAAGGTACTAACAAAAACCACTCCACCTCCGAAAAGGGAGAGATTAATTCAGCAGAAAGATGCTTCAAATAAGCGTCAAAAGATTAAGAGGACAAAATGCTTCTCAAATCAAGTAAATGCAAGTCAACAAAATATTTATGGACACCAAATGGATGTGACAAATCCATGACTCAGCCACACACTATAGAGCAGACTGGAGAATCGGAAGACCTTAATTCTTACATGTTAGGAAATTATGATGAGTTTCACGTGGTACAAGAAATTTTCATCAATTATACTAGTTCCGAAGAATTGCTTGAGCGTAATACAAGGGTTGTCAACTAATGCTTTTCAACCAAACTGAACTTCTTAATGATCCTGATCCTAAGACCATAGCAGAGTATAAACAACACTGGGACTGGATCAAATGAAAGGAATCTATCAAGGCAGAACTTGACTCACTGAAAAAAAGAGAGGTATTCAATAATGCAGTATATACACCTCCTAGAATCTATCCTGTCGGGTTCAAGTTGGTTATCGTCCGAAGATAGAAAGAAAACAATGTGGTTGTGAGATTCAAGGCAAGACTAGTTGCACGAGGGTTCAGGCAGAGACCCGATATTGATTTCAATAAAACATATTCTTCAGTAATGAAAGGAATAACTTTCCGATATCTTATATCTCTAGCAATATAAAAGCATCTATCTTTACAGTTGATAGATGTCATAACTGCATATTTATATGGGTCACTAGATTCGAAAATATACATGAAAGTCCTTGATGGGATACCTATACGGAATGAAAATATAGGACACAACATGTATTGTGTCAAGCTCAACAAGTCTTATACGGCTTAAAACAGTCTGGAAGGATGTGGTATAACCGACTGAAGGAGTTCCTTCTAAACAAAGGCTACTCTACTAATGATGATTGTCCTTTTGTCTTCATATGCAAATCGTTAACTGAATTTTGCATTATTTCAGTATATGTTGATGATTTAAATATCATCCATACTGAGCTTGACATTAATGAAGCTTGCAATCATCTAAATATAGAATTTGAGATGAAGGATTTAGATAAAACTAAATTTTGCTTAGGTTTACAACTGAAGCATCTTCATTCGGGCATTCTCGTATATCAATCGGCTTATGTCCAAAAAGTATTAGAGAAATTCAACATGGATAAAACATATACATCTAAAACTCCTATAGTAGTAAGAGCTTTAGAAAAGAATACAAATCCATTTCGGCCACACCAAGAAGGAGAAGAGGTATTGGGTTCCGAATACCCATACCTAAGTGGTATTGAAGCACTTATGTCTTGCAAATAATACAAGACCCGATATTGCATTTGTAGTAAATCTACTAACAAGGTATAGTGTCGCTCCAATCATGCGTCATTGGAAAGGAGTTAAAGATATTTTTGTATATCTTAAAGACACAACAAATCTAGATCTTTTCTTTTAGAAAACCAAGAGCTTAACCCCTCATTGTCTATGTCGATGCTGGATACTTAAGTGATCCCCATAATGGTAAATATGAGACTGAATTCATGTTCTTACATGGACAGACGACAATATCACAGAAATATTCTAAACATACTCTAATTGATACGTCTTCAAATCACTCCGAAATCATATCATTATATGAAGCTACACGTGAATGTGCATGGCTACGCAGAGTGATTAACCACATTCAAGTCTCATGTGACATTGGGCTTATTGAGTCACCAACCATTATCTATGAAGATAATACAGCTTGCATTGCTCAAATACAATCACGTTACATGAAAACTAATGTCACTAAACACATAACACTTAAACTTTTTTACCCACATGAACTTCAAATAAATGGAAAATTAATCACCAACAAACGAAGTCATGTGATAATTTAGCTGATCTATTCACTAAGTTCCTATTAAACTCCACATTTTGTAAATGTGTCGATGGTATAAGTATGCGTCGACTTAGAGATTTACAGGGTTTAGAGTGAGCTTTGTCATAGAGCTATCTGATAATAGCATCTTGTACTCTTTTTCTAATGTGAGTTTTACTTTTATAAGTTTTCTCACAAAAGTTTTAATGAGGCAATGAGAATGTAAGATAAATGTCTGTTTTTCGTATTTTTCCTACAGAGGTTTTTATATGAAAACGAATATGACATTTAAATGTTGTGCTTTTCTCTTGTTTTAACAATATTTTTAGAAATATAACTTCAGATTTTTTATGGAGTTTTCGAAGATAATATTCATTTAACGAGTAGTTCAAGTGCTCAAGGGGGTGTTATAATACATAATAAACATGTGATCACTTGAATGAACACATGCGGTTCCAACCGCCTCTCCCGAATGAACGCATTTCCTCGCTAAATATGAATGAATAAAGTGATAGTTGATTATTGCAAAAAAACACTTTGTCTCCCTTTCTATTTTCACTCTCAACAGAAGGGACGGCGCTCACGCGGCGAACCAAGCCGGCCGGGGACGGGATTTTCTTTTTCAGGGTATTACGGGGAAATAAAATTATTGATGTTGATTGGGTAACTATGAAAATTATATATATATATATATATATATATATATTTGTGGAAGGTAACTCTGAATAACTTTGCTTTAAGAGTTGAGAGTGGCTACCCACAATTCTTGACTTGCTGCCCTCCTCCATCTGCAGGAAAAGTAACACACACGTTTGCCTTCGGAGTAACCAAGGAAAATCTCTTTCTGTGTGTGTCTTTTTGAAACGTCGGAAGGAGGGCTCACACGTAATATCATATAAGAAGAAAAATGACCCAGTTTATATGGAAAACCGGGCCCAAAAACTATACATAGAGAAGATAATGCCACATTCTCTACACAATGACGCAAACACCACTAGCTTTGTGGATATCTAAAAACAGACGATCCACTATACCTTTGATGCTGAGTAGAGATAACAAAGAACTTTCATATAATGTTTACCCTCCAAAAATGACGCCTCCAAAGAGGAAAACGACGTAGAAACGTCGTCACTGCTAACATGGTTTTCACTTGGAGGATCGGCGAGGGAGGTACCTTAACAACACCTCAACAGGACTTGCGACGCGCGCACGCGCCGCTGTTGTCAGCCCCTCGCCCAAAGAACAATTGTACATAATATGTCACACCACCAACATTTATGGTTGACGGTCGTCTGTCTCGCAATACCACCAGACAAAGTTGTCCGCGTCACACTCCCAACCACAACAGTACCAAGACACTACACCCACAACCACCACCGCACCATCCCAAACAACCTGTTTGCTCACAAGCTCTACAGTAAGCCAGAGCCTAGCATCACATGGAGCGCGTCAACTTTCGGGTCCTTCTAAACTTCTCACCTTTCATCGCTACGCCACGAAGGTCGAGGAACTAATCCTTACCAGTAAAAGACAGTCACCATCTGCTGACGTTGGCACCTATGAGTCACGCCGCCCAGATCCACCATCGCAGACGCTCCGCAAACTCTGTTGCTCAGATCTACGGTCGCAGACACCCTGCCGCCCAGATCCACCGTCGCAGTTATCTGCGAGCCCCACCGTTCAGATCTGCCATCGCGATCACACCCACAAGCTTCACCACAGTCACTCCAGGGGACCATCCGAGAAGATGAGGATCACCACCGCTGCACACTCTAGTGGAGTACGATTCACCGGATTTGACCGCCTCCGTCCCGAAAATCAGCGTCGCTGCCACTGACGCCCTCGCAAGCCCACCACACACAGGGGGGAAGAAGCTCTTCGTTGCCACTACAACAGTCTTCATCGGCGCCACGAAAGCCTTCTTCGAGCTTCACCATCCACCCGTCACAGGCTACCGCCACATTCGACAGCTTCGACTCAAGAGTTGCATGGCCGAGGCTTGTCGTGCACCACTGCATGGCCGAGGCTTGCCGTGCACCACCATTGTCACAGCTTCGCCTTGCGTCACCACCGGATCCAACCACTCGCCAAATACGGCTCCTGCTTCCTTTTGTTGGCGATGGTGTAGCCTTCCCTCTCACACCCCGCTGCCACCTTCAACTGTCGCAAACACCCGCCGCAGATTCACCCGTGGTCGAGCCAGCACCAATGGAAGTCTGCTCGCGCACAGGGAGATGTGTCGTCGTCGGCCGGTGTCACGTTGTTGAAGAGCTCCTCTTCCAGGACCAGAGAGTCCAACCTACGGACAGGCGCGCCGGTTCTGACAACGCCTGCGCCGCATGGCGGAGCGGGAGAGCCCGACTCTAGACGCGCCGGGCTTCCAACTTCGCCCGTCGCGGCCAACACCAATACTCCCATAGCAGTGTCGTGACCCATGGCCGCCGATTCGCCTGAGATCGGGACGTGAGCACACGCAGGGTTTCGCCGTCGAGCAAGAACGCACGCGTAGGTGGTCAAGATCGGGAACAGACAAAAGTGTTTTCGGTTTCGGCTTGTCTGCCGAGCAGCGCCGATCACGCGCGCTTTAACCACCAGCTCTCTGGCTGTCCCGAGCGTTAACGTTACAGACGGATAGGCCCCACCGGCCAGTGTTTACCCGTTACAATAACGTTTGACGCTCATACAAAAAATGATAACTCACACAGAACGTCTTCCTCACGCTCCAGCTCTGTTCAGCGATGCCGCGGTTGTGACAGTGCCCCCGCCGCTCAGAGGAGCTTGCCCCCAAGCACCCACTTCAAGGAACCTTTTGAGTAGCGTGTACCAATCTTCCCATGTTGATTTTGCTGGATCGTCCTTGGACCAGGAGACCTTTGCTTGCGGTACAGCTTGATTGCCTTTCTTCACAAGCCGGTGATCCACGATCGCCACTGGCTTAAGCTCCATCGTCTCCATGTCAAACTGCGCTGGAAGGTTAGAATACACTGGGCGATGATCTTCAATGAAAGACTTGAGCTGGGACACATGAAACACGGGGTGAATTAAAGAATGTGCTGGAAGTTCTAACTTGTAAGCCACTTTACCGATCCGCTGAAGGATCTTGTAAGGTCCATAGTACTTGTAAGAGAGCTTAGCACATGGACGATTAGCCACAGAGAATTGAGCATACGGCTGCAGTTTTAACAATACCAGCTCGCCCTCCTGAAATTCCCGTTCCACTCTCTTCTTGTCAAATTGTTGCTTCATACGGTTCTGGGCAGCTGACAGCTTCTCTTTTAGCAAAGCAGAATAAGTATCACGCTCCTTCAGGAAGTCCGCAAGAGATCGTTCTGTATCTGGAGGATAATGGGGCACAGCCAAGAAGTTGGGATCATACCCGTATAAAGCTTTGAAAGGGGAACAACCCAATGAGGAGTGAAAGGTGTTGTTGTACCAATATTCAGACAGAGCAAGCCATTTCTTCCATTTACTCGGAGTGTCAGCCACAGCACACCTCAAATACATCTCTAAACATTGATTCACCCGCTCCGTTTGACCGTCTGTTTGTGGATGATAGGCTGTGCTCAATAGGAGTTTGGTGTCAAGCAAACTGAAAAGCTGTCGCCACAATGCACTTGTGAAAACTTTGTCCCTGTCAGACAGAAGTGTCTTCGGCAGACCATGGAGTTTGATGACATTGTCTAACAGCACTTGAGCAACTTTCAAAGCAGTGAAGGGGTGTTTGAGTGGGAAGAAATGTGCATATTTGGTGTACCTGTCAACCACCACCAAAATGGAGTCATAACCTTCAGACTTCGGTAAACCCTCCACAAAGTCAAGAGAAATATCTTGCCAAGCCCCTTGAGGTATAGGTAACGGTTGGAGAAGTCCTGCAGGAAGTGTGTTCTCGCATTTAGCCTGCTGACACACTCTACATTGCTTGATATAGTCAGCAACGTCTTGTTTAAGCCCTTTCCACCAAAATGACTTCTTTACTCGCTGGTAAGTCGATTGGGTTCCAGAATGGCCTCCTACTACTGTGTCATGAAGTGCTGCAATCAATTTCGTCTTCAATGCAGAATTGTCTCCAACACAGATCTGATTACCTCTTCTTATAACCCCTTGATGCAGAGCAAACCCCTTTTCATCGGGACTGTGAACTGCTAGTTGAGCTAGGAGTTTCTGAGTAGCAGTGTCAGTGGCATAACTATTTAAAACCTCCTGAATCCAAGCAGGTTTCACTTCAGAAATAATGTTCATATGTCCCACGCGGGATAGGGCGTCAGCCACTGCATTGTCTTTACCTTTCCTGTAAATTACTTTAAAGTGTAAGCCCATAAGCTTAGTCATAGCTTTCTTTTGTAAATCTGTTTGTAAGGTCTGATCTTCTAAATAGCTCAGGCTTCTATGGTCAGTGGTGATAATGAACTGATTTCGCTGTAAATTTTATCTCCACTTGTCTACTGCTAGAAGTAAAGCCAAGAATTCTTTCTCATATATGGAGAGGTTCTTATGTTTTTCAGAGATAGCTTTGCTCAAGTAGGCTATAGGTCGGCCATTCTGCATTAGGACTGCCCCAAAGCCCAGCTCACTGGCATCAGTTTCGACCATAAAAATCTCATCAAAATTTGGAAGTGCCAGAACTGGAGTGGAGACCATGGCATGTTTCAGGGACTGAAAAGCAGCCTCTGCTTCATCAGTCCAGTGGAAAGTCTTCTTTTTTAGTAATGCAGTCAATGGTCTGGCCATCAACCCATAATGCTTGACAAACCTCCTATAGTATCCTGTTAATCCGAGAAAGCGCACTGACACTATAGAGAGCTTCCACCTTTCAAGCTGTCTTGCCTTTACCCTGAGAAGTAGCACTTGGGGCCTCACGGATGAGAATCTTGCTGTGGGCCACTTTACCATGGCTTCAGTTTTTAAGGGATCAGTTGAAACTCCATCTGCAGATATTATGTGACCCAAATAGGCAAGCTCTGATTTCATAAATGAACACTTAGATTGTTTGATGAAGAACTGATGAGCTCTCAGTGTTGTAAGGACCTGACAAAGGTGGTCCAGATGCTAATCCAAAGAGTTGCTATATACTAGAATATCATCCATAAATACCAAGACAAACTTCCTCAAAAATGGAGCAAGGACAGAATTCATGGCACATTGAAATGTGGCTGGTGCATTTGTAAGTCCAAAAGGCATAACTTTGAATTGATAATGACCATTGTGTGTTTTAAATGCTGTTTTGAATTCCTCACCTTGCTTCAACCTAATCTGGTGATAACCAGATTTCATGTCCAAACTAGAAAATATTGTAGCACCTGCAAGCTCATCAAGTATTTCCTCTACTAGGGGCATGGGAAATCTATTTTTAATTCTCAAGTCATTCAGTTTCCTATAATCAACACAAAATCTCTACGTGCCATCTTTTTTTTGGACTAAAAGAACAGGTGAGGCAAAGGGACTTACACTATTTTCTATTAATCCAGCTTGCAATAAGTCCTGCACTTGCTTCTCTATTTCAGTTTTATGCAATGGAGAGTATCTATAAGGCTTGGAGTTGTAGGGGACAGCACCTTGTATCAATGATATAGCATGATCAAAAGGCCGAGAAGGAGGCAGTGATTTTGGGTCTTGAAAAACATCTGCAAAGTCCTTCAGTAACATTGCCAGTCTGTTATCTGAAGAGTCTCCAGGCTGAATACTGAATATAGTTTCATCAGAACTTTCAGGCTTGGATAGAGTCAGCAACTCTTCATTCTGAAGGACAACCATAGACCAGATATCATTTCCTTGAATCCACTTGTATAATTGTACAGCTGACAGCGCAGGAAGATCATGTTGTACCATCGGATGGACTCCTTTTAGCTCCACAGGCAATCCTTTATGACTGAACTTCATAGTCTTAAGTTTCCAATCGCAGAACATAGGGCTATGACTTTGGAGCCAGTCAAATCCTAATATGGCATCATAAGCTCCCAGAGGTAAGACCTTCATATCTGTAGAAAATGTGTGTCCATTGCACCACCAATTAACCTGTGGCACCCAAGTATCGCAAGATAAGATACCCCCATTGGCCACCCTGACAGAAATCGAAGAGCACCTGGAAGTCTGCAACCCTGATCTTGCAACAAAAGCAGAGTTGATAAACATAGCAGAGCTACCTGAGTCCACCAAAAGGAGGAAAACTTGATTTTTTACCAGTGCACGCAACCTTAGACAGTTATCACCTTCAGTGCCTGAAATGGCATGGATAGAGATCACATTAAGATCATCCATCTGTTTATCTTCCTCATCCAGTTGCAATAACACGTCTTGTGTGAGCTCCATCTGCAGCTCCTCGGCAGACAGAGCATTCAACTGCACTTGTTGACGTTTGGGACATTTAGCCAGATGACCGGGTTCAAATTTTTCACCACAAGAATAGCACAAACCATTGATTCTGCGGTACTCCCTTAGTTGCCTCTCTTTGGACAGGTTAGAGGACTGTCCTACTTGTTTGTAGTCCGGGTTGGCCCATGCAAGAGGTCGTGCTCTATAATTCTGATTCCATGGTCTTGCTCTAGCTTTCTCCAGTAGTTCTGTTTGCAGACGTGCTAAGAGGATGGCTCTACTGACTGATGATGGAACTTGTGACATAACAGGGCCTTTTATGTCAGATTCCAGTCCTCTGATAAACTGAGTGACAAAAAAATACTTCATCGAAGTTATTGTTATGCATAGATGTGGTGTATCTCAACTGCTCAAACTGAGTAATATATTCTTCCAATGATGCAGTCTGTCTCAGGTCCAAGAAATCATGCATAGGTTTGGGATATTCATAATCCCCGAATTTCTCTTGCACAGCTCTTGCAAATTCATTCCAGGTTCCCAAACCAACAGAAGATTTATACACCTGTAGCCATCTAGCTGCATTGCCCTCCATGTGTAATGACGCAGCTCGAACCCAAAGAGATTCCTCCACCTGAAACAATGCAAAGTAGTCGACGCACTTGTCTAACCATATGGTCGGTTGCTCTCCCTGAAATGATGGAAATGTCAGCTTCAGCGAAGACTTGTTACCAGCCCTGCCATCCCGCCGGCCAGCTTGAACCTCCTCTGTGGGCACACGATGTCTTGGTTGCCGGGAAGGTCCCGGTGTATCTCTCGTGGTGCGTCCTCCCTCACGTCTGTTGTCTGGTGAGTGGTCACGGGAACTGACGGAACGAGAATCCGAAAAATGCTCCATGTCGTTAGCCATGCGCTCAAGCGTCAGTGCCGCCACACTCTTACCTGTCTCATGGACCTGACGAAACAGAAGCTCTCTCTCCTTCGCAGCATGTTCAGCCACCGAAGCCGCCGATGCCTGCTGCTGCAGTATGGTCTTCTGGATCTCGTCGGAGCGATCGAGGCGCTCGGTAATATCATCCAACTTCTGCAACAGCTTTTCCCAGCGAACACCATCTCGACGCTCCGCGTCAGCCATCTCGCGCAGCACCAGCCGCTTCTGCTGGGATGGCTGTGTCGTCGTCGTGACGCCCTCTGGTACTCAAGCCAACCGGGGAAAAAAAATTTCGCCGCCGCCTCTCACCTCCCAGGATTTTACGGCTCGAGCTCCCCATCACCAACGCCGCCGAGGATAACTAGCTCTGATTACCAACTGTCGTGACCCATGGCCGTCGATTCGCTTGAGATTGGGACGTGAGCACACGCAGAGTTTCGCTGACGAGCAAGAACGCACGCGAAGGCGGTCAAGATCGGGAACACACAAAAGTGTTTTCGGTTTCGGCTTGTCTGCCGAGCAGCGCCGATCACGCGCGCTTTAACCACCAGCTCTCTGGCTGTCCCGAGCGTTAACGTTACAGACAGATAGGCCCCACCGGCCAGTGTTTACCCGTTACAATAACGTTTGACGCTCATACAAAAAATGATAACTCACACAGAACGTCTTCCTCGCGCTCCAACTCTGTTCGGCGATGCCGCGGTTGTGACAAGCAGGCAGCCACGGTCGCGCTCTCCGCCGGCGAAATCCTCCACCAGCGCCTCCCGCGCGTACAGCACGGACGCTCGCCTTCGACGCCCGCGCCCGACCCAATCTTCCGCGCGACCGCCAGATCCGGTATTCGAGGCACCGGATCCGCTCGTCGGGTCGTCGGATCCGGTCGCCGCCGCCTCCTTCGCTGACGACCTCCATGCGCGCCGCTGCATTCACGAATACAGCTTCAATATGTCAACAGACCGCGCCGCCGCCTTCCTTGCAAGCAGCGCAGCCGCGGCCGCTTGCTCTGGCGACGACGCGGTGGAGGGATGCGGTGGATTTGGAGTCGGCGGGCCTCTGTGGGTGTGTCGTAACGCTAACATGTGTAGCCAAGATGTCAACCACTTGTACGAGACATGCTAACTCCGACGACCTTTATCGCATCACGCGACGTATCCTATACTATTCAACGAGTACAAACCTAACGAAAAGGGGCTCAGCCTTATGAAAATGTGTCAAAAAAATTGCGTGTAAGGTGTGGGCACGTGCTAAACAAGAATTCGTGTTCGTAGAATTTAACGGAGGAATTGATGCAAATGGACACATTTGTATGTGTGTGTGAATCCTCCTCGCTTACTCGAATGCGCGGCTCCCTGCCAAGTGTCCCGCCCGATCGCACGGGCGCGAGACGGTGCCTCCGCCACGCACAGGTTTGGGGCCCACGAACGCCGTCGATCTCGGTACGGGACGGTCCAGATCAGAGAGACACCCGAGGACGCGGGCCCGCGAGCCAGCGCCATCCTCATCACGTCACAGGCAGCCGTGCCGTCTCACCGAGTCTCCATTCCATTACTCTGTCCGCACCCCTTTCTCTCTCTCCTCTCCTCACCGCCTCGTCTCCCCCCACCGGAAGCCGGCAGCGCCGTGAGCGCGGAGGGGAGGGAGTGGAGCGAGGGGCGATGAGGATGCTGTCCAGGGCGTGCTCGATCGTGGCCTCCTCCCTCCCGCGCTGTTCCTCCTCTGCCACCGCCCCCACGGTCGCCTCTCTCTCTCTCTCCCCCTCTCTCCTCGCGTATTCCTGTTCCGTATGATTGTTTCGTGATTCTCGGCGGGGGTTTGGATCTGGGATCGGCGGCTTTGCGCTGAGCGCGTGGCCGCGGCCTGCAACTGCCTCGGTGGCAGCGGAACAGAAATTGCTTTTTCGCACTCGAGACCCTCGTTTGCCTCGTTATTGCTGAGCCACACAGTTGTTTACTCATTCCGGTTCCCCCGTCCCTCGTTTGTTGCTTGGATACACAGTTGTATACCCATTCCATTTCCATGCCGCCGTTGTCTCTAGTTACGTGCGATGAATTCCATTTCCTCGGAACTCCACGAGTTTGTTGGGATTAGTCTGGGCAAAATTTCACTTAGTAGTTGCTTTGGTTGGTTTTATGTGTATCTTGAATGTGAAATATGATAGTCAGATCCTGTTGCTTCGCAGATGAGGAGCCAGCCGTCCTTGCTGCGGAGAGCCGGGAAGCAGTGGCTCGGAAAACCCCTGCTATATGGAATTAGTACCCTGCTAGTCATGCCACTGAGGACGCTGCAAGGAGTGGGACGTGTGTTCGGCGCAGGACGATTGCTCTGCAACATGACCAGCGTCTCCTCATCCCTGCAAATTGAGCTTGTGAGTGGTCTACATTGATTTTTCCTCTATGTAGCCAATAATTCTTTTTTGTCAAATTTATCTTTCATATTGCTCATTGATTGCCTAATTGCTATATTGACAAGCAGTGCTCTGTCCCTCTATATGATAGAATTTAGCAGTATGATTAGCCCTTTTGAGGAAGATTTTCAAACCAGTTGTGATTAATTTCTTACATTTGGATTGCATCTCTTTGTAGGCATGAAACACCAGGCCTTAAGGCCATTCGAGTAGGTAAGAGCAAGGAGCTCTTGTTTATGGGAAGAAGCTTCCCGCCCTATTGCTTCTTCCTTTATAGCTTATCTATTGTTCTCTATCCTTTACCTGACTACATCGTCTGCACTTGACACCTTAGCCTGTATCTTTATGATTGACATTGTTAAGGATACATTGATTTGACACATTTCTTATTCACAATGTCTTTCGCATTACTTGTTCGAATATGGAATAGGAAGGATCCCAGTCTTAGATCCCTATAATGAAGAGGATAATGAAATAACTGACATTGTCCTGTAAAAAAGAAGTGGTGTATACCTTTGGAAAGATGTCTTGCTATCAGATGTTCACACAAACTTGTTGCAGTTTACATTACTTATCTTCCTATCTGTAGATGTGTCTTGTCAATAAATCATATTACTGAGCTTCCCTAATCATTCAGTGGCAACTATTCTTTTCAGGTACCCTGTCTTCGAGATAACTATGCATATATCTTGCATGATGTTGATACTGGAACAGTTGGAGTCGTGGACCCTTCTGAGGCTATGCCTATTATAGATGCATTGGAAAAGAGAAACCAGAACCTGACTTATATACTGAACACACATCATCACTATGACCATATTGGTGGAAACTTGGAACTGAAGGCAAAATATGGTGCAAAGGTATGCATTTCTGCTCTTTGCTTTGCCATTTTCTTGCATAGGCAAAATATGGTGCAAAACTTGGAACTGAAGGAAAAATATGACCATACATTTCTGTGGTGCAATCAAACTCTCTATTGTTATGAGCTGAAATGAATCCGGTAGGGTTATACATCTACTCAAAGATGAGCTAGTCATGAAAGTTGATATTAATATCTGTAAAATTGAAGCAGATTAAACAAAATCCAAGATTTAGTTTTGTAGTCGAAGTTCAAAATTGAGCAGATAATCACAACTATTTCTCAAGTTGAGTGTGATTTATGCTTACAGTAGCAAATTTGATTTTGACTATTTTCTCGGTAAATAGAAGTGAACCATTTGACACAAGTATCTCTCTACTGGATGCTTCTACCGCAAACACTATATGTTACTATATGAACAGTGACAGTGTCAACTATCACATTCTAACAATTATGTTCATTTTTCCTAGGTAATTGGTTCTGAGAAGGATAAGGATAGAATTCCTGGCATTGACATCACCCTTAAGGACGGTGACACATGGATGTTTGCTGGTCATCAAGTTTTTGTACTGGAAACTCCTGGACATACATCTGGTATTTAATTTCAAATTTCTTCTAGGTTACAATATGTTCTCTCTTGTCTTCTTTATTGAATGGTGTAACTACACCAGTCTCTTACTGTGCACAAACAGGCTTATCCTTACAAGGGTGGTATATTCTTGCATTAATTTGCTGGGCTCTGAAAGTACTCAAAGTAGTATCAGAATCTACTTTTGTTATTGTCCTACAGAAAACCATGGGATACGACCACAGTAGGAGCATACTGATTTTTTTTTTTTGCTTCATTGCTTTCTTTACCCCATCCGCACATGTGACCAATATCCTTCTTTTCTCTCCCTGTTTTGCTAATAATTACATTTACTGGCGCTACTTTTTACAGTGCAGTTACCTCACTTCCCCTCTATTTCTTACAGGTCATGTATGCTATTATTTTGCTGGTTCTGGAGCCATATTTACAGGCGACACCTTGTTCAGTCTATCATGTGGAAAACTTTTTGAAGGGACTCCACAGCAGGTTTTTTTCTGTCTTGTAAATTTATTTGGTTTTGAAAGGATTGTAAATTCTTTTGTTGATGTATATGTATGAAGATAATCCTGATTCTCATATTTCAAGTTCCTATTTGAATTTTGTAACAAGCTAATTACTATGAAGTGCTTTTAATTTGGCAAAGAAGTTGCTTAATTATAATTATTATGTATTTTTGGTTGAGCTTCTGATTTTGTAATCTAGTTTCGGTTATTTCTTAGCTACAACTATTAGAACCTGACAACCATGAGTGATTTACAGAGTATTAAGGGTTAAAAAAAGGGTGCTCAATTTATTTGAATCCCAGAGTTCTTTCTACATTTGTGTTCGGTGTTCACTTTAGTTTATCTTGATACCAAAGAGATTGTTGAGAGCACGCTTGGGACATGTACTGTTTTCTTTTTCTAGTAAGGAATCAAATAGTGTTCCGTGTCTCATTGGGATTTATGCGAATTCTATCCTTTCGGACTGCAGATGCATACTTCACTCCAGAAAATTGTAGCTCTGCCTGATGAGACAAAAGTATACTGCGGACATGAATATACTTTGGTGAGTAATCATTCTATCCTGTTCCAGAAATTTCCCGCATTGCCCCATTATTTAGTTCTCTTTGCAGAGCAATTCAAAGTTCGCCTTGAGTGTCGAACCAGGAAACAAAATATTACAAGAATATGCTGCACATGCAGCTGATCTTCGTAATAAGAATATGCCCACGGTAATATGATTTTCCACTATCTTCATGACAAGTTAATGTTTCTGCATCATTTATGAGATTTCTTGCTTTGTTTACTTTGCAATTTGTTGAATTATTCTTATGAATATACCGAATGCTCGGTGCATACTTTTCGGGAATGCAATTACTCATCAATACTTAAATGTTGACCAATATTTCCATTGTTTTTTACTTTTTCTTTAACCTGAACCCAACTTTCGTGTCTGCCAGGTGCCAACAACGATTGGTAGAGAAAAGCAGTGCAATCCTTTCTTGCGAACCTCCAACTCAGAAATCAAGAGGACTCTATCCATTCCAGATCGTTCTAGTGAAGACCGTGTCCTTGAAATCATCCGTCGTGCAAAAGACAACTTTTGACTGACAAAATTACATTCTGGTGACCTGACCAACTGTCCTGTTAAATAGCAAACAACTTCTTAGAAGAAATATAGGGAGAAAGGTATATAAGTTTTTGCAGTTTTTGAAATGCTTCGGCAAAATCGTGCCCACAGTATATGTAGCTTGCCCGTGCTTGTCAGTAGCAGCCGGTGATTCTTTTGTCAAATAAACATGATCGCTTGTCATGGGCACTGTAAAAGTATGCGAGGCAGCCGTTTGATAGTTTTACTTCATTTCTGGTTCCGTGTGCGATTGGCATTGTTCGGCGATCTATTTGACATTGGGGAATACGTGGAATATGTGCAGTGACAGCGCATGAACCCAGTGCAAGGGACTCAACATTGCAATGCCTGGAAACGTACTTATATGCTTCTTTATGAAAGGTTCATATAGGATCCTTGATAGCATGAATGCCACGCTTGGACTTTACGCCACATTGTGTAAAAAGTGCTGTTCGGTCATCATCAACCGTGCTCGATGTGACGCGTCACCGAAAGAGGTGGCGTCATGATTCTTGGGGAGTATCCCTAGCAATCTGAACAACTTTTAGATGTTCTTGTTACGCTGGACAGTTGATGTGTCCCATGAGCCTTTTCACCGACCAAATTGTAAAAGAAGCTGGACATGTTCCACAGCCACAGGTTGTCAAAGAAGACCTGCGCCTCATGAGCTCCATTGGACTAACAGTCGGCAGTGTCACACTATAAAGCATACTGAATACACTGTTTCGCAATGTAATATAAAGTACATACTGTAAAAGTAGAAGAAGAATAGTGTATAGAGTATGCTTTTAGAGAGCGCTGATGCGAATAGCCTGTTCGAACGCTATAAGTCTGGACGCAGCGGCCGCGCTAAACGCACCGCTATGGACGTTTAGCGGGCGTCGTAGGCCGCAGCGGCAGCGCCAAAAAGCGCGCTATCCCAACGGCCGCTACAGTTCGCCTCCAGATTTGACGACGACACTATGAGCCAATTGAAAAAAAAAAAGAGAAAAGGAAGAAAATAGGAGAGAAAAAAAAAAGAAAGAGGAAGATATATTATAAAATATGTAGTAGTAAATATAGAGATGTGATATAGAGATGAGCGTGAAGAATGAAACTGTAAAAAAAAAATCTTTAAAAGATAAGATATAGAAGCGGGATAGGTCCACGAGCCTGGACAGTCTAAATTCATGTTCTAGTCTATCATAAATCTCATGAATCGATTTTCCTAGGAATCTTAGATCAAGCTTAATAAACTACAATGAGATGAAAACAAGCGCAAAACGTTCCTGTCGTGTTCCTTAAAAATATCGTATCTACGAGGCAAATATTTTTTTCGAAACAAAAACAATGCATCCCCCCCCCCCCCAAAAAAAAAACTTGAATCAAAACCCCACTCGTGTCTCTCCATTCCGCCTTGTCGCCCAGCAATGGCGACCGCCGAGCCCGGCCCGACCCCATCCAAGCCCGCCTGCGCCGTGACCTTCGGCCGTTCTACCCTCCTCGGCCGCCACCTCGCCGTCGCGCTAGCCGCCTCCGGCCGCTGGTCTGCCGTCACCGTGCTCGACCCCTCCCCGTCCCCGCCCAACTCCCCGTCAGACTCCCCTCTCCTCCGCCACCTAGCCGTCGACCTCTCCGACACCGCGGCCCTCAAATCCGCGCTCTCCGGCGCCGTTGCAGTCTTCCATGTGGACGCGACCACCGCCGCCTCCGTGAGCGACGGGTCCTTCCTCTCCCTCCACCGCCTCGCCGTCGAGGGCACGAGGCGGCTCCTCGCCGCATGCCGAGCGGGCGGCGTGGGGAGGGTGGTGTACTCCGGCTGCGCCGACGCGGTCGCTGCCGGCGCTCGGGATGTGATCAATGCCGATGAGGACTCCGCGCCCTACCCTGACAAGGTTTGTTGACACGCGGTATTGCAATTCCTCGTCATGATCTGCTCGGCCTTGGGATGCCATGTTTTGGAGGTGATGGTGTAGTGATAGCTGCTCGGTGTTTGGTGTTGGACGCAGTTCGGGAATGCCGTGAGTGAGCTGAGGGCGCAGGTGGAGATGATGGTGCTGGGTGCGGATGGGATGGATGGGGTGCGGACGTGCGTGCTGCGGCCGAGTAATATGTTTGGTCCTGGGGATTCGAGCCTAGTGAGGTTCGTCGCCCGACACACAAGGTCTCCTTTCGGCAAGGTATTCCACACTGAACTTACATCTTTCTGTTCTCATTGTCTTCACGATTCAGAACTTGGCACATCTACTTCCTATGTGGAAGAAATATATTTTAATTGTAAGAGGTTAAGAGTTGGTTTTCGTGTTGACATGATTAGAGAACTGTGTGGGTCTACTGGTTCGTCGATGCAGCACAAGTTATGTATAAAGTGGAGTTTTATGTTACTATATGATGTATGCTATGGTTAATTAATTTACATAGGACTGTGTTGTAGTCCTTTCCCCCCATTTCAAATTGTATCTAGCAATGATGTAAGAACTCTTGCATTCTGTCGCAGCTAGAGTATGTTAGAAAACTTGTATTAGCTGGTTGGTTGTAACTATGCTATCATTCCTCTAGAAGTGTTGTTTTCAATGTACACTAATACTAATATGCAAGATGTATATTACTTACCCTTCCAGATGGTTCTTGCTTATAATAGTAGTTCTTAGTGGATGGCCCATGTCACTTTAATTGGATGATATCTGTGGTCTTAGTCTTATTTGAATGGCCTAGAGTAACTCGGGCTTTCTTTCTCGCAGATACATCATTGGCTAATATATTTTTCTTTCCCCATTTCAATTACTAGTCTCCATTTGGCTGCACAATCGTTGCCTCTGCATTTTCTGAATGGTACCCCCCAAGCATCTTCGAGCTATGAACTACTAGTTTTCTTATGCTGTTCTTTTCAGTTTGTAATAGGTGGTGGCAGTAACATGTCTGACTTCACCTATGTGGACAATGTGGCCCATGCCAATATTTGTGCTGATCAAGCTTTGTGTTCAGATGCAGCTTCTGTTGCTGGAAAGGTACACCTTTACAGATTAAAGCTGTATTTCGTCAATTTTATTTGATTATTAATGTTGTGCACTGAATTTTACAGCCCTTTTTTATTACTAATGGTGAACCTGTTGAAACATGGGGGTTTATTAGCTGCATAATGGAAGCCATGGGTTGTCAGAGGTATTTCTCTCCCTCTTATCTTATAGCTGTTCCCTGATGGCAACTTGAGAAATTAACACATGCTATGGTTTCTCTTCCATTTTAGGCCCAGGATTAATCTTCCTGCAAAGATGTTACTGTTTGCAGCCTCGTTTTCCAATATGATTCATCACAGGCTTGGTTTTCAAATATTATCCACTCCGCTTCTGCATCTAGATACAATACACTTCTTGTCCTTCTCTAGAACTTTTAACACTTCAAAAGCTAGAAGATTACTTGGTTATCAACCAATTGTATCATTAGAGGTAAGATTGTTCTCATACCATGCGGTATTGAACTATATTGATCCTATATGTTACCTATTTTTCCTTGATCTGTTTGTTTGCACGGATGTGACAGTCAATAGATTTAAATGTTTACTGTATATCAGGATGGCATTATGAGAACTGTCAGATCATTTTCGGAACTACCTGATAATTCAGGTTTGTCAAGGCAACGAGGCTCATGTGGTTCATCAAAAGCAGAAAAGCTGTTAGGCAGTGGAACAGGTGATATACTAGTTTTATTAAGAAAATGTCTTTCCGATCTTGTTTTTGCTTTCCATCAATTGTATAAGCTAGAACATTGGATATCTAGTTTTTGGTACAGTTATGTGTAGAACACTTTAAGTTGTTATTTAGTCTATCATCACAGTATCCTGATTTGCATTGTTTTCACCTTCCTGATTTGTGATCTTTGTATTGCAGCTGCTGATATTCTTCTTTGGAGGGATGACAAGAGAACGTTTTCATATATCACAGTACTGTCTCTGCTTTTCTACTGGTTCCTGCTTTCTGATAGAACTTTTATTGCGTCAGCTGCCAAGATTCTTCTTGTGACATTGCTTGCTCTTTTCATCCATGGTGCATTGCCTCCACAAGTGTAAGTATACTGGTTTGTGTCTCTGATGTTCAGTTTCTTTTGACATATGATCTTATATGGGTGTTGCCCAATTACATAAGACATCATAGTGTATAGTATCTGAGTACAGAAGTTTTACTCTTATTGCAGGTTTGGTTTTACAGTTGAGAAGGTTACTTCTGATTGTTTTGAAGTATCACACTCAACATTGAGGAATTCATTCATGTGCCTGGCTTCTGCATGGAATGGAGGAATACATCAATTGAGGGTTCTAGCAGAAGGTGACGACTGGAGTGCCCTTCTAAAGGTTTGTCTCATGTCAAGCTTTGTTGAGAACAGTGTATCCTGGAAGCTTTATTTTATTGGAATGCCCAGTTTGATGTTCCATTTCCCTGTAGGAGCTGCCTAGTAAGTTTGGGCTCCCTCCTTTATCCCATGTTCTATTTGAATTTGACATAATTCTTATGTTTTTCTGTCAGTTATAGGATTAATTTAAATTTTGAACAGATTATTATGTGGCTACTTCTATTCTGAATCTTTCTTCAGTCAGGGTTACAGTTGACTTTTTTTTTGAGCTGTACTTGGGTCAGAGATAACTTTTATGGGGTTAACTATATTGTTGCCTCTTTCATCATGTTTGATTCATATGCCTGTGAGTTACTTGGTTGGTTTGTTCCATCACGGTAAATAGCTCACCCTGCTTAAAAAACTTCCTTCTGGTTAATGATAGTCAGAAAGATGCACCACATAGCTACAATGTTTCATAGCTGAAAGATAGGCTTTAAGTTGAATATTTGAATTGAAGATATGTGTTTTGTAAATTAATATGTCTATGCATGACAAAATATTATTACAAGAACGGCACCATGGTGACAACTGTTTTGACTTATAAATGATTGAACTATTGTTTCTTTGTTTTGTTACAGGTACTTGTTTTTCTGTACAGCATCAAACTAATGCTGAACTTTCAATTCAGAGTTCTGATCGGCTTTGGTAAGGGATTATCTTTCACCCTTTCTACATCGTACAAATATGAATTTATCATCTGATCCTCTTCCCTCATGAGTGCAGTGTTGGCATCTCTGTTCGTTGTCTTCATCGTCTATGAACAATGCGAGGAAGAAATTGACAGCATTGCAGCTATTACTTCTGTCAAAATCAAGTGGATAATGGACAGAGTAGCTAGAAATTTGCTGGCGTCTTTAAAGTCATATATATCCTAGAGCGGACGTCCATGACCATGACTTTCTCATGCTTTGTGGCTAGAACTTATTCGCATACTTTTGGAGATATCGTCGTTGTGTTTTTTCTCTGTAAATAGATAGTCCTTTTATTAGGAGCTAACACGTCCTCTGCAAGTACAATTTACCGATCCCTTCTTTTCAAAATTCTTGATGAACAAGCCACTTTTCTTGTGGTACGTGCATTGAGGACCCTTGCTCGCTGGTGTTTGTAATTTGAGGTAACAAGTTGTCATTCAAAAGTTACGAATTTTGTGAGTGAGCGGGGGTGGACCGGCCAGCTCGGTTGGGGTCTAGTTGCGCCTGCTGAGGACTGCTCGCTCTGGGTGCCTACCTTCTTAAATTACCGTCGCTGGCTGCTTGAACCAGCTGGCTATGGATTTTGTGAAACGTTACGTTTTTGCATGATATTTTACAATATCAGCCAGCATGAAGGTGTCAATCCAAACGAATAAACGTATGTATCTTATTCTAAATCTGGGCTTTATGCTGGCTGGTAAAGGAATCGAGAGATCATATATCAGAACTGTGCTAGACGTAAGATGTTCCATTGATGATGGATCCCGAAAGTATGTGATCTGGTTGATCCCTCCATCTGTGACCTGCTCGAGGTTCAAGGTTATTCAACTGTCGGTGGTCTTCATACGTGTAGCACGGTCCTTACGTTTTTGCTCTTACGGTTTCTTCGTCTAGTCATTTTTGTTACTGTTGCGTCATTCCGATTCCGACTAGCAGACTATTTGGGTGGTGGCCCAACATTCCCTCTTATCTCACCACTAGGACTTCCCTTTCCGAGACTGTCATCATTTTCCCTCCCGTTTTACCAAACAAAGGATTAAGGTTATTTGCACTCATTTTCTAATAAAACATATTTTTATACACTATTCTTCTTCTACTTTATCTACTCTAAATTTACACATATCTAATATACTTTACACAGTATTGCTGCTGCGGACAGCCTAAGCTCATCCTACTCATTTATCTTTCCCCACCTGCCATTTTGCAAATCCAAATGTCACCTGGCTTGTCTCACACCTACATGACTACATCCATCTAGTACCTCAATGCAAAAAGGACTTAAACAAGACAGAACCGGGGAGGAGAGGTGAACACTGAACCGTGAACAGCACGCGAATCTCAGGTAAACGAAACCATTCCTCCTTCTCAAATCCGCTCGTTTCCCCTCTCTTCTGCTCAATTTCGTTTTCTTGCAAATCGTCTTCTGCTAGATCTTCTCTTCCACAATTTCCCTCAAATCCTCGTTCCCATTTCTTTCTTGCTATCGATTTCTTTAGCTCAGCGTTTCGGTCGTCGAATTCTTTCGCAGCGCAATCTTGACCCGAATCTTGGCTAAAGCCTGCTCCTTGATGCTTTCTACGGCGCGAAGGCGGCGCCTTTGAGAGCTTTGCGCTTGCGGGAGCAAGGAGATGAACAAGGACAAGGCTCCAATGTCGGGAGACGGTGGCTCCGGCGATGGCTTGCGGCCGGAGTACGATATCAGCCGTATGCCTGACTTCCCTACCCGAAACACCGGCCATCGGCGCGCGCACTCCGAGATCCTAAGCCTCCCCGATGACCTCGACCTCTCTGCCCCCGGCGGCGGTGACGGGCCTTCGCTGTCGGACGAGAACGACGAGGAGCTCTTCTCCATGTTCCTTGACGTGGACAAGCTGAACTCGTCTTGCGGAGCGTTGTCGGGGGCTGAAGCTGAGTCTTCGTCTGCCGCCGGTGGTGGCGGTGAGGGGGCTAGGCAAGGCCATCCACCTAGGCCAAGACATCAGCACAGCCAGTCCATGGACGAGTCCATGTCGATCAAGGCGGAGGAGCTGGTCGGGGCGCCTGGAATGGAGGGGATGTCGGCCGCAGAGGCCAAGAAGGCAGTGTCTGCGGCAAAGCTGGCTGAGCTTGCTCTTGTCGACCCCAAGAGGGCGAAAAAGTATGTTTCTCACAGTTCTTCTAGTGTAGTTTCTTCTGTTACACAAACTTTATACATGTTACTATTTGGTTTGGTTGACTAGGTTTATCTTTGTAACAGGATTGTACAATTCCATTTTCTTGAAATGCTGAATTATTTATTGATCATTGCATATCAAGTAGTTGAATCTGTTTATTTGCCATCAGGAGATTCTTTGCTCTGGGAAGATTTACTACACGTTGTAGTATGAACGAACAGGAATGATACTGTATGCTTCTTTCATGTAGTAGGTTCCTTTCGAAGAAAGATAGATGAACTAGTGAAACTGAGGGAAAAAAACATGGTAGCATTTGCCATGGTTCTCATTCGCATAGATGCAAGAACAAACAGTATTACTGGTTATTTCATGTGCCACTTTTCACATGTAGTATTGAAGGCTATTCTCACTGACCTTTATGTTTGTCTTCGTGAATTCTGTTATTAGGCTTGCTTTGATGCTTTGTACTCGCAAATAATCTGGTCGACCAGGTTTAATTTGAATGATCATATTGCATGTTGATGTATTTCAGTTCGAATTATTGCATTTAAAAATTTCATCTGATAGAGTTTTAGCCTTGGAAATATATTGTACGATGTGGTATATGAATGGATCGAAATGGTCTAGTTATTTGAAGGTTGCCTCATGGAGTGGATTGCATTAGAAGAAACAAGGTTATGGATAAGTGAAAGAGAAAATATTCTGGTGTGATCAAATACTCCAAATGTGCAAGTGGGATCTGTTTCCTCAGTTCCAGAATCTTTCCGTTGCCTTTATGTTAAAATGCATATTCTTGGACATGATATTGTTTTTATACAATGAATGCATGATTTAATGTCTGATTGATTTTCGGTTTCAATCATTTAACAGGATTTGGGCTAACAGACAATCTGCTGCAAGATCAAAGGAAAGGAAGATGCGCTATATTGCTGAACTCGAGCGCAAGGTGCAAACCCTGCAAACAGAAGCAACAACATTGTCAGCTCAACTGTCATTGCTGCAGGTAGGCACCATATCACCGGAGATCCCTTGCATTTTTCTATTTAATGACATAATGTTAGACTCATCTGTGTGCAGATGTGTTAACCAGTGTGTGGGGTTTGTCCTGAGATCATTGAGGTTCAGGAACAGATACAAATGCCTAATTTAAAAACCTAATAGTAAAAACCGGATGTGCTATTGAACTCATGAACTGCTCAGTCCCAGATTGATGGTTTGACTGGCATTGAACCTCGTTTCAAGACAGTATTGGACAGATTAATATACTTGCATACAAAGTAGACTGGCTCTTCCTCCCTACTCCTGCCTGTGGGAACCCATGCACATGTTCTGCTCATACCAACACAAGTCTATTTTTTAAGAAATATTTAAGCAGGCGTCCACATGAGTGCAATTAATCTGTACGATGTATTGCCCTGTTATATGCATGATAAACATGGTTTGGGTACCAGGCATAGTGTTTTGACCGCATCATACATGAAATGCATTTAATGAACGAAGCATAATGCAAATCTTTGGTGATAACATGGGGATTTAGTGGAGATTTCAGGTTCAATCCGCTTATATTGCACTCGCCTGATTTTTAATGAGATAATAACTATAACTTGCCTGTTTATTTTTCTCTTCTGGGCTAGCTGCCAGTTTCTTTCGAACCAGCACTCTGCTCTGCTTTCAAAAGTTGTGACAAAAGTAGAGCCATCTGTCCGGTATCGTTTGGTCAATCTAATATAATCTACTATGTCTTCTTGTGGATGATGCCCCTGTTCTAGGAGTCAAATTACAAGATGTTAATATCTTATCTCATCAGTATGTACCGTACTCTCTTCGTTGCAGTGACATAAGTCTTTCACTAGTTGTTACTTGTTAGGTATTTGGGACATTCGTTTCCATAGCCAAATAATAGGAGGCGTTGTTTGGTGTTTTCTTGTTGGAGATAATACTCAGAGGAAATAAATATTAGAGCGGATATGTTCTGTACTTATATTATAAGTGATGCTTTTATATGTCAATATCTTTGTCATATGATCTTGTATGAATGACTACAAATGCGTTGTTCATAAAAGTTTTCCAGCATATGGACAATTCTGGAGCTGCCATTTAATATGGTTTTGTTTCACTATGCTCTTTTCATTATGTATGTGTGCAATCTGTCATTCAGCTCATTCAGTTTGCACCCACATGTTGTTTAATTCGGTGCATGCAATTATACATGTGTGCTAAGTGTTATTTTTATGCCTTTAAACTGAACTTACTTCAGATAACTAACGGTTATCCTGCTCATTTTGTTGCTATGTTAGAGAGACACCAGTGGGCTAACGACTGAGAATAGTGAGCTGAAGATTCGTCTGCAGACCATGGAGCAGCAGGTGCATTTACAGGATGGTAAAAACACCTTGTCCAACTTATGATAATAATATAAGGAATACTGCTTTATAACAGTAACAACTTTGTTCTACAACACTCTTCTTGACATAGCATTGAACGACACTCTGAGAGCGGAGGTCCAGCGACTGAAGATGGCAACAGGACAGGTGGCCAATGGCAGTGGAGGGATGATGATGAACTTTGGCGCGGTGCCACAATCTTTTGGCACCAACCAGCAGATGTTCCCAAGCAACCAAGCGATGCAATCTATGTTGGCCACTCACCAGATGCAGCAGCTCCAGCTCCAATCACAACAGCCTCAGCAGCCACTGCACCCTCAGCAGCAGGCGGCAAGGGAGTTGAAGATGATGGGTCCGATGGGCACGCAGGGCCTGTGGGGTGATGAGAAGTCACGGAGCACCGGCGGTTGAGCTACTGGTTCCGAAAGCCTGGTGTTTAAGTGGTGGTTAGGAGTGACGAAGGTGCTTGTTTTTGGGATGTTGCTGTGCAAGTGTAGTTGTTGTTTACGTTTACTCAGACTCAGTTATCTATAGACTATAGGCTCAGCTCTCTGCCTCTCTCTTCATCTTCAGTTGATATGGTTGGATTGGATGGTCACAGGTATTTCATCTAGTACTGGATGGAGTTTGTTCGTAGTTCTTTGTCAGCTCAAAGAAAAATGGTTGGGCTTCTTGAGGCTTCCAGCTAAATCTTTTGTTTGATAACGGAAGCATACTCAATGTCATGACCTGGAGGCGTCGTTCTGGAGGCTCTTTCGTACACGACTTTGATCCGACGTTTGATAATTTGCTTGAACATCACTCTGCCCCGACTTACATCGGTGACTGCGTTTGGTCATACAGTAACTTTTTAATGAGTCAAGGCCACTAGTTGGCTATGCACGTCACTGCTTCCTGCTGTGCGGTATTGTACTTTAATTTACACTAGTCAGCTACGATAGTAACTTGTATAGTACTCCCTCCGTCTCAGAAAATTCTTTTTTGAATTACAAAGCGACAAACTTTTTGAGACGGAGTGAGTAACCAGTATGTGAATGCACATGCACAGTTCGGAGCACATCTATAACTAGCTCCCTCCTCTTTACAATAGTTATCGTTAGGACACCAAATCTGGTTCAATTTTGAACTAAATTTGTTATCCTAAGGACAACTATTGTGAGAAGGAAAAAGGAGGAAGTACTACAAAACAGTAGAATGAACAGTGGAAAAGGACAACTGGCGTGCCCTTGAAGGATTCTCTGACGCGCGTGTGTACAAGAGAGAAGGACCGGATGGCGGTTACAACGACGATCATCACTTTTCTATTATTAACAGCATCGAGCGAGGGTGACCAACCGGGTTCACCCATCGGCACCAAACAAACCCTTGTTTACCGCGTCTGGTTCAACCACTAGTCCTATCGCACTCGATCAATCCTCCATATACCATATAACCGGGCATGCAGCTGGCACCTCTTCACTCCACTCGTCGGCCGCCGCGCACCATCATCACTCGCCGATGTCGGGGACGACGGCCGCGGCGCGCGTGCTGTACGTGCCGCTGGGGCGGCAGCGGCGGCGCGGCGGAGAGTACGCGGCACGGCGAGCGCTGTTTCTGCAGAGCTACCGCTTCTCCTTCTCGGCGGACGGCAGGCCGGAGGAGCAGGTGGAGGAGGGGCTGCGCGTGCGGCTACGGGCGGCCGTGGCGCGGGCGGGCGCCGGGCTGGCCAGGGTGTGGCGCGGGTGGCGGCCGCGCGCCGGCCTGACCCTGCTCGGCTGCTTCGGACGACCGCGACGTCACCGCCACAAGTTTTACATGCACGACTAATACGTGTGACGCTGCATGATGCCACGCAGGGAAACGTGTTACGTGGCTGCTTGTTGAGTGGATGCCTGGGTGGCAGCACACTCCGTAGTGTACCAAGTGTATACCATACACACTGCACCCTGTATATAGCCTTCCTGAAAATAAAAGATGTTATACCCATACTCTCTTTTTCGTTTTACTTTTCCCGCGCTCCGAAAATTTTGCCGCTTTGTTTTTTAACTACAAAGTGACA
The DNA here is from genome assembly GCA_036927565.1 of Tuctoria greenei. Classification (NCBI taxonomy): domain Eukaryota; kingdom Viridiplantae; phylum Streptophyta; class Magnoliopsida; order Poales; family Poaceae; genus Tuctoria; species Tuctoria greenei. Next base: position 289,638,564 of record JAYESD010000001.1, read on the forward strand.
AATTTTCGAAATGGAAAGAGTACTTTTGAACTGCTCTAATTTCATTACATAAAAGTAGTGAAATTACGCCGTCGTCTCCGCTGCCGGTCATCGTCAGTACGCGTTCACACCGTCACCTTCGTCTCGTTGGCCGCCGTTCTCCCCACTGGGCGGCTTATCATCGCCGTTGCTGAGGGTGGTATTGGAAAATAATGTTACACATGCTTGACTCGACAACTCATCAAAATTTTTGAAGTTGTTAGTCAGTTAGATCACGTAGACTTAGTCATATGTACTTCGACACTCTTTCCATTCTGTAACAAATGGAGACACGTCTCCACTACTTGTACTTCGGCTACTTAAAAGTTGCTGATGAATATAATGACACGCAGTGCATTATACACTCTTTCATGGTAATCAGAGCAACGTATAAAATCCTCTCTGCCCTCCATTTCCTTCCCGATGGCCTCTACTTTGTCTTCAACGTCCAGAACCACCATCAGCTCCATGTACAGCAGATCTTCTTCATCCATCCTCACTTCCAGCCAGTTATCTTCGATGGCCGCTGCTACTCAATCTGTGAACATTACTAGCCTTGTCATGGTACGTCTGGACATGTTTTCCACGGCTATCACAGGTGGAAATGACTCTTCCTCGTGCTTGGGCCTTTTCATCTTCAGCACCATGTCGACGGTTCTGATCCACATCCTATCGATCCTGCCTGGATTCAAGAGGATCTCACAGTGCTTATGTGGATCCATGCCAACTTGGTTGATGACCTTCTTGATTTCGTCATGGACGACGATGTCACTGCGCTTAGTGTCTGGAACAAGATCGCCAACTATTTTCTTGGTAACAAATCTAACCGTGCTGTCCAACTTGAGCAGGAGCTTCACAACCTCCAACAAGGTGATTTATCTGCCTCTTCCTATTGCCACAAACTGAAAACTCTTTCGGATGCTCTTGCCGATTGTGATCACCAGATCACTGATCGTGCCCTTGTCCATCAATTGATCCGAGGCTTGAATCCCAAATACCATGTACTACATTAATTACTCCCTGCTCTGCCTTCATTCCCTACTTTTTTGGAGGCCCCTGACCAACTGATCGTCGCCGAAAATTCTCTTGCATCATCTTCCACGAAAACACAAGAGATGACACTTGCAACCACTGACGACACCTCTGGTCAAGGCTCAAACCACGTTCCTCCACGCACTGATAATGACCAAGGTGGCTCGTCTACCTCGCCACACGGTTGTGGACGTGGCAATACTCATGGACGTGGACGAGGATGTGGTGGTCGTGGCAACTTCAACGGCAATGGTCGTGGCAACGGTGGTTTCAATCCATGGATGTAGAACATTCCTCCATTGATTGATGCCTGGCTCGGTGCTAGATAATTCAGCATGGCGTGCAATGTGGACAGGAAGCACTGGCCCTGGTGTACATGGTTCTCGCCCACAGGCACCTCAGGGTCAAGCATTCAACACTTATCTGCCTTAGCCATCAACTCAGTTTGCTCCTTCAACTCCAGCTGCCTTCGACACACAAGGACTTCTTCAGGCTTTGCAAGCTGTTGCCCTGCCACAGGGAAACTCTACTCAGGAGTGGTACATGGACACGAGTGCCAACAGCCACATGAACTCTGACTCAGGTATAATGATTAAATATTGTCCTACATCACTGTAAAATTCATCTAAAGTTATTGTTGGCACTGGTTCCCGAATTCCAGTCTTGGCACTAGCACTGGCTCTGTTCAACTATCCACACCTTTTGCATATTTTCAGTTACTCTGTGTTTTGCACACACCACGGTTAATTCACAATTTGATTTATGTACGAAAAATTACCTTTGATAATTGTTACTCTATCGAATTTGATCCTCTTGGATTCTCTGTCAAGGATCTACGCAGCAAGGACGTGATCATGAGGTCTAATAGTGATGGAGAATCGTACCCCTTCTACCCACCATACAGTTCTTCAGCAGACAAAGCCTTGAAAACATCCACCACCACTCCTTGGCACCGGTTATAGGTGGCCAACGGGCCGTGCCGGGCCGACCCGGCCCGAGCCCGGCCGGGCTCGTGCCTAAAAAACTTAGGCCCGGCACGGCCCAGGAAAAAACCGGGCCGTGCCGGGCCGGCCCACTGGTCAGGGGTCCAGGCCCAGGCACGGCCCGAGCCCATTTTAACCGTGCCGGGTCGTGCCGGGCCATACCGGGCCGTGCCGGGTCGGGCCGGCCCGTAGACAATTTTAGTTAAAAATATAATAAAAATAACAGGAAAATCACTATTCGGGCCTAAATGGGCCGTGCCGGGCCGGGCCACCCGGCGGGCCAACCGTGCCGTGCCTAATCGGGCCGTGCCGACAAGCCCGACGGGCCGAAGATCCAGGCCCAGGCACGGCCCGTGTCGTGCCTCGGGCCGGCCCGGGCCCGATTTTTTCGGGCCGGGTCGTGCTCGTGTCGGGCCATTTTTGTCGTGCTTCGGGCTGGCCCGTTTGGCCCGGCCCATTTGGCCACCTCTAGCACCGGTGACTTGGGCACCCAGGAAAACATAGCTTAGATAATGTTTTGTCTCTATTTTCTATTCCTCACAAAAATAATTAGTACTATTTTTGTGATGCTTGTCAGAAAGGGCGCCATGACAGGCTGCCATTTTCCTCATCAAACTCTGTCACTTATTTCCCTTTTCAAATGTTGCATTGTGATCTTTGGACTTCACCTATTGAGAGTGTTACTGGTCTGAAATATTATTTAGTGTTACTAGATGACTACACTCATTATCTCTGGACTTTTCCAATTAGACACAAGTCTGAAACCACAAATATTATTCAGAGGTTCTATGCTCTCATATCAAATCAGTTTAAGTCCACAATACAATCTTTTCAATGTGACAATGGCAAAGAGTTTGATAATAATGCCCTACACTTGTTTTTCAACAAACTTGGATCACATTTCGGTTCTCTTGCCCATATACTTCTCCTCAAAATGGGAAAGTCGAGCGTTCCTTGTGCACCATCAACGATGTTCTTCGCACACTCCTTTTTCAGGCTCATTTACCTCCATGATTCTGGGTTGAAGCACTTCACACAACAACTTACCTCATAAACAAATGACCCTGCAAGCCTCTCAATATTCTCACTCCATACAAAGTCTTATATGGCTTGATACCGATTATTCTCACATAAGGGTCTTTGGATGTTTGTGTTACCCAAACACATCGGCAACAAGCCCTCACAAACTTGCACCTTGGTCTACTGCATGTGTAATCCTTGGATACCCTGCAGAGCAAAAGGGCTACCGCTGCATGGAAATATCAACGGGTAAAATTATTATCTCACGCCATGTCATTTTTTATGAAGCCCGTTTTCCATATAAACCACAGTCTACTGAGCCACCATGCATCATTGAGAAACAATCGCCCCTGTCACATAAACATCTGCCCTTGCCAACTTACCAACCTGGACCTCCAACACACACAATTCCTCACAAATACAGCAAGTGCACTTTCTACTCCCATCAGTCAGACAAGCCATACACACCAGAGCAGAACACCATCCTCACTAAACTCCTCCCAGGGAAGCACGATTCCTCACAATAATTCCCCAGCTGAGCCTATGCCCATCCCATCACCTTCTCCTCCAATCAGTCCAGAGTGTCCAATACAACTAGCTACACACAAAATGACTACATGAGCCAAAGATGGAATTTTTAAACCGAGACAGTTACTGAACCTGAGCTCCACTGAATCCATTTCCCCCGTACCCACCAACTATCGTTCTGCACTAAAAGATCTTAATTGCAACAATGCCATGTTAGAGGAATATAACACTTTGATGTTGAACAATATTTGGTCACTTGTTTCTAAACCTGCAGGTGCAAATGTGGTCACTGGGAAATGGACTTTTCGCCACAAACTGAACTCTGATGGATCACTAAATCGATACAAGGCTAGATGGGTGGTCAAAGGTTTTTCACAAGAGCAAGGTATTGACTATCATGAGACTTTTAGTCCTGTTATTAAACATGCTACTGTCAAGATTGTGCTCAACATTGCTACCTCATCAGCCTGGCCAATACATCATTAGACGTCGAAAATGCTTTTCTGAATGGTGCCTTGACTGAAACAGTGTATTGTCAGCAACCATCAGGTTTTATTGACAGCAATAATCCATCTTTTGTATGCAAGCTAAACAAGTCACTATATGGGCTCAAACAGACTCCTAGAACCTGGTTTCTTCGGTTCAAAAATTTCACAACACTTGGTTTCAAGGCATCCAAGTCTGACAGCTCCTTATTTGTTTTTCACAACTCTGTCAGTACTGCTTATCTCTTATTATATGTGGATGACATCATTTTAACAGCAAATACAAAACACTTCCTGGATGATATAATAAAGAAGCTCTGCCAGGAATTTTCTATGACTGATCTTGGTCGCTTACATCATTTTCTTGGGATTCATGTTCAGCACACCACCTCTGGTCTTCTTCTCAGTCAGGAGCAGTATGCATTGGATATTTTAGAGAGAGCACATATGAACAATTGCAATTCTGCATCAACACCCATTGATACAAAGGCTAAGTTATCTGCAACTGAAGGCACTCTCTTATCCAACCCAACTGAGTACAAAAGTTTAGCCGGAGCCCTCCAATCTTGACCTTAACAAGGCCAGATATCACATATGTTGTACAACAAGCATGCTTACTCATGCACTCACCGAGGGAACCTCATCTTAGCTTCCGAAAAAGGATCCTCTGATACATTTGTGGTACTGTTAATCTGGGTTGCACATCGTCAAGTCTCCATCTTCATCCCTGATTGTCTATTCAGACGCCGATTGGGCGGGATGCCCTGACACTAGGCGATCGACATCAGGGTTTTGTGTGTTCTACAGCGACAACTTGTTTTTTGGTCTTCCAAACGCCAGTTCATTGTTTCTCACTCAAGCACTGAAACATAGTATCGTGGCGTTGCAAATGCAGTCTCTGAAGCAACATGGATGCGTCAGCTTCTCAACGAACTTCATCAGCCATTGTCCAAGTCGGCAGTTGTTTTCTGTGATAACATAAGTGCCAGGTACTTATCCAATAATCCAATTTAGCATCAGAGAATTAAAACATAGAAATTGATCTGCATTTTGTCAGAGACAAAGTGTCACTCGGGGAGATCAAAGTTTTGCATGTACCTTCCTCCATTCAGTTCGCAAAGACTGCCGGGGGGGGGGGGGGGGGGGGGGGGGGGTATTGGAGAATAATGTTACACGTGTTTGACTCGGCAACTCATCTAGATTCCTGAAGCTGTTAGTCAGTTAGATCACGTAGGCTTAGCCGTGTACTTCGACACTCTTTCCACGTTGTGTAACAAACGAAGATCACAGGTCTCCACTACTTGTACTTCGCCTACTTAAAAGCTGCTGATCAATGGAATGGCATGCAATGCATTATACTCTTTCAGGTGGTACGCTCGGAGCTGAAGATATATGCATTACTACCTTTGGTTCCATCCAGAATCCCTGATATTGGTGTTGCCTCCGTCCTCGTTCTGTCGGTCGATGCTAGAAAACATTCCGTTCTCTACTAGATCCGTCAGGCACTTCACTTTAATACAGTGGGATTTTTATATCGCATTAGAAGAAAAGAATCGCGAATATGCAATACCAGACCGCCAAACCGAACGGGTGACGAGGCGATCGATCGCACGCGTTTTTCTCGTCTTTGACTTGCGCGGTCGTACAGCAACCAGCTGCTCTGCTGGTCGCGTACTCGATCGGTCAGCACACGCCTGCCACTACGCCTCACTCCGGAAGTCCTCGCGCGGTGTCGTCAGATTGTCCGCGCGCTCACACACGGCTTCGATCGAGTTCGCTTTCCACCTCGGCGACCAGCCGCTCCACTCTGTTTCTACCTCAGCAAACGCGTCAACCTCCACCGACCGCACCGCACCAGCGCCTCTATCTATAAGTACGACGACGGCACAGGCCTCCTGAGCCATTGCCGCTTATTACAGCGCGTACCAGCCAAATTAGAACATACACGCTGTTCCTGTTCGATCGGCAGCTACTGCTACTACCAGGCTACCAGCTAAAGAGAGAGAGAGAGAGAGAGAGAGAGGCTCTCCGGTCATCGATGGGCTCGTCGAGGCAGCAGCAAGTGACGGTTCTCTTCGTGCTCGCGGTGGTTCTCCTTGCCGGCGCTGGCGTCGCGAGCGCCGCGAGGCCGGCACCGCTGCTGGGAAGCGGTGTTGAGGAGGCCGTGTCATCGTATCAGGCGACGGCGGCGGCGGCGTACCTGGGGATGTCGTACGACCAGGCAGCGGCGGCGGTGGTGGAGAAGGCGAGGGAGGCGGTGGAGGCGCTCCTGCTGGCGAGGCTGCCAGCCGGGCCCAGCCCCAAGGGCCCCGGCCACTAGCTAGCTGGCTTGCTTGCTTCCAGCAAGCTAGCATCAGCGGACTGGTCCACACGTCGACGCGTATTATACATGATCGTCGACGCGTGGTTGATTAATTATATGCATAGCATGTTGTGCGCAGATACTTGTATATATAGGTTACTGTTGATGATTCGTGGCACTAGTTAAAATTCTTAATTGTGTACACACTCTGCTGAGGCATGTACTTAGTTACCGGCTGGTTCTTTTATTCTTATTTTTTTATTATTGGTATACAAAAGAATTGTTGCAGCACACTTTACATTTGTAATTTTTCTGCAGGCTTTGTTTTAATTAATGAGAGTATGAATTAACTAAGGTGCAGTTCTCCGTTCCTTCAGATGATCTATTGCTCATCTCACTGAACACAAGCACTGCTTCATCCTTCATGCAAGAGATGGATGTGGTCAAGTTATCCACGTGGACGGTTAGAGCTATTTACGATGATCCAAATCTAGACCGTTGTAACTAATATTGTTTAAGACGCCCTCGGCTCATGTGGCACGGGTCACCTTAGTTACGAAGGTCAGGACCAGCCATCATAAATAAGCTAATATATGACGGTGACCATCTTAAATGTTAGAATCCTCAAAGAATTCCGACGAGTTGCTCAACGACGGGGAAGAATTTGTGGCGGCGAGAGGAAGAAGATAAACAGTGCTCGTTCAGGATTACGGTGCAACGAACGCCCTCAGCGCCAAACGCCATGTCTACTACGTGTTCCCTACTTACATTAACGATTATAAAGGCCAATTTATACGCACACGGAGCAACTAACTCCAATTCTGCCAGAGATCGTGATCCGCTGTTCGCCCTCACCCCACAGCCCGAGCTTTGACTCGGCGTGCGTGGGCGCCCATGACGCTCACCTCGGCGACCCATTCTGTGACCCACACCCTGCACTACACTCGCCAACTACCTGCACACACGCCGCACACACATACGTGCCATATTACCCACACACACGTTACCGACGTTCGCCGACAGACTTTGCTCTGACAGAGTCGCGTCACAACATCGCGATCGGGTTTATTCCGAACAAACTCCCCCTTAACATGATCGCTGATGGTTGAAACACATGAGCGTCGACTCCTCGTCGGCGTTGGCGGGTAGAGCCTCCTCCTCCTTCTTCAACTTGCAGCAATCGCGGACGAAATGGTCACGAATCCCACAATTGAAGCACTTCCCAACGGAATTCTTCGATTTGGAGCGCGCCTTCCATTCCGCCTCTGTGAAGAGTAGTTGTCCATCGCCGGTAGACATCTCCCCACCTTGAGTGCGCCGGCAGCAATGTTCTTCGAACACATTCAACCTCCCAAGTGCCTCCTCTAACAACATCTTGTCGATGTCACAAAATTGCTCGATCCCTGCAACAGCAGGGTAGAGCGGTCTGGGACGGCGTCAAGGAGCTTCTTCACCATGGCAGCGTCGTCAAGCGTTGAGCCCAGGTTGGCGTACCTCACCGCCATGCCACTGATCTTGCCGGTGAAAATCATCGAGCGATTCTCCATTGCTCATGGACAATCGGTCGAATTCTCCCTTCAATGTGGACAATCGAGCCGCCTTCACTCGATCTGCACCAACGAACCTCGATTTGAGACTGTACCACACCTCCTTCACCATGGATTTCGTCGAAACCTGCATAAGAATATCCTCCAGCAAGGCTTGCAGCAGTAGCACCCTTGCCGTCTTGTTCTTGCGCTCGTCCACTCGCGTGATGTCTGTCGGATCCACCACTCCCAAAGCCCCTGAGCGTCAAGGATCACATGGACCTTGATCGCCCATGCCGCGCAGCTCTGTAGGATCAAAGAGCACGTGAAAAGCTACCATATGGGGGGTGAATGGTAGATTTAAAAATCTTACGCACCGAAAACAATTAAATCCCAATCCTTTCGGTAGAAAAAAATGATCTGTTAAAGAAATCGTGTGTGAGACTAATCTAAATGTGTTTCACCGTGACAAAAGTGATAGTTATCAGAGAGAATCAAGTCACGAAGACAACACTATAAGAATCACTCAAATCCGTCGAGAAGAACTCAAGTTATGATCAAAAGATCAAACAAAGGTCAATCTGCCCTACCCGAGAAAAAATAGTTTTGGAATGCTGCAAAAAACTCGTGTAGATCATAGACCATAAATCCAATGACCGTGAAATTTTGACAGATGATAGATAATCAAGTTGTGAAGACAACCCAAAAAGAATCACGTCAATTGGATCTGTAAAACTCGAGTTATGATAAAACCACCGACGAAAGGTAGTGCTGTCCAGAAACTCGATGAGTAAAACTTATCTTTAACAAGTCGGACGAACAAGGCACAAAAGTTCCTTCAAACTACGAATTTTTATTCAATAGAACACAATAGGAACAGCCCTAAAGTCGTGCACCACGAGCTCTGGGCTCCCTTGCTTATATAACTAGCTCGAAAGCCAACTCAACTCAGATCAGGAACCTAATCCTACTCTGTTCACGAATCGTAACTTTCCATAACTGCTTAGGATTCTTCTATACGCAGATAGAAGCAATCTTAAGACTTTCAAACACCTTAGGAACGTATCCCAAATTCCTAAAAAAACTCAAATTCGTGACCCACACAAAATCCTATCATAACCAACTCAAATCTTTCCATATTTGAGTCAAACTCGACTCAGCCGCAGCCTGAGTCCATAACCTAGTCGGTTGGACCTTTCCGACCAAAATTCTTTACGTCCACATCTCTTCATCACGTCTCGGAACCATGTAGTCACGTCCATTCACTCCTTGCACACGTGCAAACATCTTTCAATGACGTCCACGATACCTTCATATGCATCGTTCTTGATTCAATCATGCTGCGCAACCTCCTGATCAGCTCAACCACAATTCCTCCTGAATTTGGTTGTTGGAACTTCATCTCCTCCCTGAGACTAGTCCAATGGATCCTGTCACCAGCCATGTCTTGAACTCAAGCAACACCTGCACATGAATAAACAACCAATCCATACGAGCCCAAATCCTCGACTTGACTCAAGTTAGTTCCGAACACAACACCCTATGTGAGAACCTCACATAAGCATGTTGCAAAACCACAGTAACACGATGTCATCCATATCAACCAAAACGCACCAAAAACTTAGCAAATGATTACTAAGCAATCTTTCCAACAATGTAAAGCAAGTACGAAACATTGCAAATGAAAAGCAGAAGTACTACGGTCAAGTTCCGGACCTTGCCAGAGCAAACCAGATCTTGAGCCGGAGCTTACAAAAACTAGTAGAACCTAGCGTCGGAGCTTACCAAAACTAGTACAACCAAGCTCCCGCCGGAGCTTACAAAACTAGCAGGACCTAGCGCCGGAGGTAACCAGAACTAGTAATCCCAAAAGCCGGAGCTAGAAAAATCGACTTCGGAGCTTAGCAAAAACACAGCGGAGCTATCAAAATCATGTCGGAGCTATCAAAAGCATGTCGGAGCTATCAAATACATGTCGGAGCTATCAAAGACATGCCGGAGCTAAAGACAAAACTTCACCGGAGCTGACCAAAGCTAGTCGGACTTTGCTGTAGCTCGGAGCTAGAGTCGGACCTTGATAAAAAGGTGTTTTGGTGATATTCAAAACTTTTATTGTCAAAGCAAGTGTATTCACTACAAGCCAATGTATTCAGCACACATAGGTCTAACAATATCCCCCTAGATGAATGCATTGGCAACACCACTTAAAATCCAAACATTGGCTTATTCTCATTAAAAGTTTTGAAGACAATTTCTCCCCTTTTTGTAAATCAGAAATAAAATGAGAAGAAAAGCAAAAATTCAAAATTCACATATTTCTCCCCCTTTATCATCTCTCCCCATGCACATTATCTTTCCCTTTTTGAATGTGTGATTAATCTCCCCCCTTTGACAATGTATTCAGCAAGGTAAAAGAGAAATTTTAATTGTTATGAGCATATTATAACATATACATATAAAACAAAGCTCATCCAAGTCATATTATCAAGTAACTTACACTATCACATCAATGAGATACATAAAGTAGTGTAAGCCATGCTAGAGATCATATGTAATTTTCAATTTAAGCAAGTTATGATCTCACAAACTTAACTATTTCATAACTTGAAAGCATGACACTAGTTGCTGCATTTTATTATTTTTCAAAACACAAATTTAGATCATATGATATTTTTAAGAGATTATATGCGCATATGCCTTATTCTAACCAACCAAGCCAAGCCTATGTCATTTGACAATCAGAAGCTTAAGGACATGGTTTTAGTCATACACAACTTCTTCCAAGTTCAAATCTAAGTGCAATGATAAGCCATCTCAAAAGAAGAAATGCGATGCATGCATATTCTCTTGATCTTTTCTCAATTTATATTTGTTCATAAAAACTCAACATGTGAGTTGATTACTTGATTAATTCTTAATGATTAAAAGCACTTGTGAACATGTAACAAGTTCAAAATAGCAAGAAAGTTCGATCATGACCAGTTTTAGTGTAAGTAATTATTCCAGTTACTAGACATGACAAAAACTACAAAATATATAACACAAGTAATGTAGTAAGAACTTTCAGCATGTAAAAGGAATCACAAAGTCATATATATATGAAATACTATGCTCATATTTCAAAACTCCCCCTCAATTTAAGCCATGAGGATGCATAAACCCTATTTCACTACGAATGTAACAAAAACGAGTGAAATCCAAAGGTTTTGTAAAAATGTCAGCCAATTGTTGTTCGGTATCTACATGGTGAAGCACAATGTTTCCTTTTTCAACATTATCTCGGAGAAAGTGATACCTAATGTCAATGTGCTTAGTTCTAGAATGTTGCACGGGGTTTTTAGCAATGCAAATGGCACTAGTGTTATCACAAAACAGTGGAACACTATCTAGATCAACCTCATAGTCCTTAAGTGTTTGAACAATCTAAAGAATTTGTGAGCAAGCACTAGCAGCAGCTACATATTCAGATTCGGCTATGGATTGTGCAACTGAATTTTGTTTTCTAGAGGACTAAGCAACAAGAGAATTACCAAGAAAATGACAAGCACCGGAAGTACTTTTCCTATCAATCCTACAACCCCCAAAATCAGCATCCGAAAAAGCTTTCAAAGTAACGGTTGAGGAAGAAGGAAGAAAAATGTCAAATTCTTGGGTTCCATGTAAGTACCTGAGAATCCTTTTAACGGCTTGACGATGTGAAACACGTGGGGAAGCTTGAAACCATGCACAAAGACATACGCCGAATTGTATGTCCGGTCTTGATACCGTGAGATACAAAAGTGATCCGATCATGCTTCTATATTCTTTTTGATTCACAGGTTCACCATCTTCATCAAGTTCAAGTGTTGTTGTTGTTCCCATTGGTGTCCGAAGAGGCTTGCTTTTGTCCATGTTGAAGCGCCTTAGGAGGTCTTTGGTACACTTCGTTTGATGCACAAAGGTACCCTCCTTGGTTTGCTTGATTTGCAGCCCCAAAAAGTAAGTGAGTTCACCCATCATACTCATTTCAAATTTGGAACTCATCATTGCTGAAAACTTGGACACAAGATCATGAGAGGCACCACCAAAGATAATATCATCCACATACACTTGAACAAATAATGAGTCATTGCCATGCTTAAGCACAAAAAGAGTTTTATCAACCTTGCCCATGGTAAACCCCTTTTCAAGTAAGAATGTTTTTAACCTATCGTACCATGCTCTAGGGGCTTGTTTGAGATCGTATAAGGCTTTGGACAGTTTGTAAACATGATTAGGAAAATCTGGATTTTCAAAACCCGGTGGTTGTTTGACATAAACCTCCTCATATATGTAGCCATTAAGAAAAGCACTTTTAACATCCATTTGAAATAGCTTAAAACCTTTAGATGCTGCAAAAGCTAACAAAATTCTTATGGCTTTTAATCTAGCGACAGGAGCAAAAGTTTCATCAAAATCTAGACCTTCAACTTGAGTGAAACCTTGAGCAACCAACCTAGCCTTATTCCTAACCACAACCCCATCCTTACTTTGTTTATTTTTATATACCCATTTAGTTCCAATTAAAGTGTGACTTTGAGGTGGAGGTACAAGTTTCCAAACATTATTTCAAAATTTTCTAACTCTTCTTTCATGGCAATAATCTAAGATTCATTAGTGAGTGCGTATGATATATCTTTGGATTCAAAAGAAGCAACAAAAGCAGAATGAGCATAAGAGTTTGAAACGCAAAACCTGGACCGTGTGACTCGTTCGTGCAAGCTTCCAATCATCTGTTGTGGGGGATGATCTTTGTAAAAACATAGAGGAACAGATGTCTCACAAGCTTCTTCTCCTTCATGTTCGTCACAAATCGATGAGCTTGTGGCTTGAGGATGATTTGAATCAGCATTGATGGTTGTCGGTGCTGGTTGAGAATTAACATCCGGAGCTAAACCAAAGTCTTTAGCTGCTGAATTTTCTGGCAGCAACTTCAATTCTTCCTCATCTTCAATGAAAATGCTCTCCCCCTGCGGATATGGATCTAGACCTGCAATGTTTGAGCTAGTACCTGGGCTAGATTCATCAAAAGACACTTCACAAGTCTTCACAATTTTGTTAGTGTCAAGTAAAAGCACACGGTAGCCTCTAGTATGAGATGGATAACCAAGAAACATGCCATCAATGGATCTAGGTTCAAATTTATCAAGATTACCATGTTTCTTAACAAAGCATTTACAACCAAAGACCCGAAAGTGTGTAACACTAGGCCTATGTCCAAACCGGGAGCTCATATGGTGTTTTACCTAGCTTAGCACGCAAGAAAACATGATTTGAGACATAACAAGCGGTTGCTAACGCATCAGCCCAAAATTTCCTATGAGTTTGATATTCATCAAGCATAGTCCTAGCCATCTCAACTAAGGTTATGTTCTTTCTTTCTACAACACTGTTTTGTTGAGGTACATATGGTGAAAAGAATTGATGATCTATTCTATTTCCAGCACAAAAGTGATCAAAGGATTGATTTTTAAATTCAGTTCCACTATCACATCTAATTGCTTTTAATGATCCTGGGTGATCAATTGATAATCTAAGAAATAAAGTTCTAAAGTGACTAAAAACTTCATTCTTAGACGCTATAAAGTAAACCCAAGAGTATCTAGAATAATCATCAATGATAACAAGAACATACCATTTACCTCCGAAGGATTGAACACGTGAAGGTCCTACGGTGTCAAGATGCAAAAAGTTGACATGGTTCAGTTGTCATGATCATTGTGAGAGGAGTATGTGAACCTGCAACCGTCTTAGCATGTCTACAAGAAGAGCACACAATTTCTTTGTCCCCTTTAAGCTTAGGCAGCCCACGTATGCGATCAAGAGCACTAACACGCGTTAGGCGATCAAAGCCTACGTGACCAAGTCTACAATGCCAAAAATATAAGTCCTTTGAATCATTAGCAACTAGACAACTATGCTTAGAGAAAGACATATCAAAATCAACTTTAAAAACTCTTCCAAACCGAGACATGTTAAAAATAAGCTCACTATTTGAACCTACAACTTTGCAGCAGTTTTTATTGAAAATAATTTCTAGATTTTCATCTAGCAATTGTGCAACAGAAAGCAAGTTGTATTTCAAATTTTTGACAAGTGCCACATCCTTCAAAGTGTAGTGATCATTTACTCTAACCGAACCCTTAGCAATTATAGGAGTTGAATAATTATCGGCAAAAGTAACATTCTCTACACGTGACACAAAAGAGGGGGAGGAGAACCAATCTTTGTTAACGGTCATGTGGCGTGAGCAACCTGAATCCACAATCCAAATATTCTCCTTCCTCAAACGTGTAACCTACATAAAAGCACAATACATTGATGACTCAATACTGGAGTTAGTCAAAAGGCATTTAGAAATCCAGTACTGAGTCACGCGACGTGCAGCAGGAAAAACACGCGAAAGCTGAGACAAAACAACTGGTTTATGAGTCAAAGTTTGAGATTTTTTATTCTTGACTACTGACCTATAATGTGTTACTTGTGTAGCACAAAAATCAGTAGCTCCGGAGGCAAAAACAGAAGGTCCGGAGGTAAACTTTGAATGTTTTTGACTCAAAATAGCAGGTTGTACATTCGGTTCAATGTGTGCAGCAAATTTTGCATGAAAGTTACGAGATCTAGCAACCATTCTTTCCTTTCTCTGTAGTTTAACTAGTCTATAACAAAAATTTATGACATGACCATCTCTACCACAGAAGGTACAATGAAATTTAACTTTGTGTTCATGTCTAGATGAGCAAGCAATATTTTTATTTAAAACCGAATGAGACAACACTCCTGCAGATTTAAAAATCACTCCTTTTTGTTTAGGAACTGTTTGAATCAAACCACTTCCTAATGACTTTACAATTTTAGGTGGACGTGCCTTAGCATGAGCATGAGAATCAAAACCTAAACCAGTTTTATCATTGCAAGACTTGGAAGAATTCAGCAGGAAGTTTAGGTTCTTATTCCCATTACAAAACCGATCTAATGTCCTATGCATGTCATCAAGTTTATTGGACAGATCAAGGTAATTTTCATATGAAGTTTTTCCTTTTAGTTTGCAATTGGAACAAAATTTAACTTCATGAGAACGTAAAGCATTGTTCAATATAGATGTCGACTGTTGGAGTCGGCAGATCCCCTGACACTACGAAAGTGTGGAGTTTGTGGTTCGGTTTGGGCGCGCGGAGACTCAACAAAGGTGAAATGCGACTGGACACGAGTGACACAGTGGTTTACGTGGTTCGGGCCGCCTGAGCGTAATACCCTACTCCACGGGTGTGTGTGTGTGTTGTCTTAACTTGTGAACCTCAGCGTGTTCGAGAGTCCCCCCTGTGTATCGTCGGTTTGTCCTTTTATAGTACAAGGACAAACCGTTACAAGTCAGCCTGGCCCGACATGTGGCCCTGGCGGTTATTAGTATTGATACACGAGATTAATTGTTGTTAATAACCCTGTAACGGCTCTGACAGTGTCGTTACAGGTGTTAAGATCGTCCGATTAAATATCACTAACGTGGAATTAATGATAATTAATCGGGTCTTGAAGTCCGTGGCTGTCCTTTGGAGATCCGGAGCCGTTACAACGTCTCCCGGGGGTTTGAAGCGGCCAGCTCCGACGTATGGACACGTGGCAGCTCCGGAGCTTGCTCGTGGGAAGCGGGAAGCTCCGGGGTGGCCTAGCACGTGTCAGGTCCGGAGCTTCTCTCGGTCAGGGGTTACCTCCGGAGGTGCCGTTTCAGTACCTAGCCCGGAGCTTCACCCTTGCGGGTAATAGCTCTGGTCTGACAGTACACGTGGCAACCTAGGGGCTAACCATGTTGGAGAAGCGGGTCCGGTTACGTTTGGCGAGTGGGCCCCCGAGGGTCTTCAATTTGAGTAGAAGTCCTTCCCTTGAGATCTTTGTATCCTCAGGGGATGTATGGTTTTTAGGGTACCGACAGTGGCCCCCTGGACCTACCTCCGGGGAAGACCAACGGGATGAAGTCATTCCGCCGGAGGTGGGTCCACACTTGCGACTCTTGAACTGGGTCTTCAAGGGTCTTCGGAGGTGCCTTTGGCAGGGCTTTACGGTTAAGTGCCGACGCGTGGCGCACCTCAGGCGGCAGATAAGATCTTTGGCGTGCGGATCTCTCGCAATTGAAGGTCGCCAGTTCCCGATACGAAAACCGTATCGGTTCCGCGCGCCTTGTCAGTCCGCCGCCTTTGGGTTTCCCGCCTCGTGATGACAACTGTTCGCCTGGGTAAGAACCTCGACTTGATCGTCAGGGTGGTCCCGGGCCCTCTTGTCATCGGCTGGGTTGAATTCTTGAGTAGTATCCTTGACTCCCCTGCAGTTTCCATCCAAGCGTTGCGAGGGCTTACTTAAGAAGGAAAGCGCACCGTCGGGAGTTCTTTACGCTTTCCATCTGTTCTTGCGCTCAAACTCCCAACTCGTGCTTTGCTCTTCTCCTCTTGCCTAGCTGTGCTGCGATGGAGTTGGGTCTGCGTGAGAGTCGTTTGAAGACGGAGAGCGATCTGAAGAAGGTCCGAGCCCTCATGGGGTGGTCGTCGGACTTCTTCAACCGTTCAGTCCGCGCCGGCGGGGAGCTTCCCTTTAAAAAGGAGCACTCCGGCGAGATGGTGTACTTTTCATCGTACGCCATGGTGGGGCTGATCCCACCGTTTTCTTCCTTCTTCTTGATGCTGCTGGACTTCTATGGTCTGCAGCTATACCACCTTGGCCCTCACTCCATCCTCCTTGTGTCCATCTTTGTCCACTTCTGCGAGATGTGGGTGGGCATCCCTCCCTGCATCGAGCTTTTCCGAACCTTCTTCACCGTCCAAACCACCGGCCGAAGCGACGAGTACCTTGGCTTCTACTACTTTGTGAAGCGCAAGAAGTGCCCGTTCAAGTACCTCCGGTCATTCCCTTCCGGGAAGTGGGATGACTGGAAGAAAGATTGGGTAGTCGTCCGGGTGGAGGAGCAAGAGCGGTTAGAGTTGCCAGACGGTCTGCCCGGCATTGACACGTCGGTGTGGAGCGAAGTTCCGGTGCTGGCGGCAGCTTTCGACCCCATCCTGTCCAGGATCCGCCAATGTGTGGAGGGAGGATTGACTCCCCAGGCGGTGTTCTGCAACTTCCTGTCCAACAGGTGGGAACCGCTGAAGAGGAGGGAGAAGCTCGCCTGGGCCCTCAACAGCGTGATGGACGAGGGCCGGGTCGAGACCGGGTTGAAGTCCAGCATGGTGGGGAAGTCCTTGGAGTTTCACCTCAAGAAATTCCAGCACGGCATCGATGTTGACGGAGAGTACTTGACTCCGCCGCCGGCTTTCCTCCCCCTGAACGTGGAAGTGGAGTTCAGTAGGGAGCTCCGGCGGAAGATGCCCGCGCTTGACGACCTTGGTGTCGTCGAGAGAAGATCAACCGCCCGGTTGGCGATCCCCGGGTTGTCGGAAGGCGGCTCCGCCCCTGTCTCTCAGCCAAGAGCTGAGGTCACCGGCAAGGGCAAGGAGCTGGCGGAGGAGCCGGAGAGCCGGAAGAGGAAGCTGCGACATGCTGACGGAAGGTCCGTCGGGCTTGCTACTTCCCCCCCAGTTCCCCATCCTCAGGAAGGAAGAACCTCCGCCGCCGTGGCGGCTGTCCCCGTGGTGGGGTCTTTTCGGAGCGCTACTGTTCCGGCGGTGGGATCCTCCCGGAGTGCGGCTGTCCTCATGGTGGGTCCCTCCGGAGGTGCCAGCTCCGGACAGGCGACTCCGGTACGAGAAGCGGTGAGGGCCTCCAGGTCCAGGAGTTCCTCCCGATCAAGGAGAGCTCCGACCCGGGAAACGCCCGCGGCCACGGCAAGTCCTGGGAGTCCTCCCGAAGCTCCTACACCGACCGTGGCCAGCCCGGAACGTCCGGGAAAGAGGTTCCGCGCAAGTTGGTGCGTGAGCCTCCCAAGGTAATTTTTCTTGCTTATCTCAATTAACTTTTAATTATAGCATTTGTTTGCTCAATTTCTTCGTTCTTTATCTGCAGCGTTCCCAAGAAGGGGAGTGAAGCTCCGCCCTCAGCCACAGTGTCTGAGGCTGCGAGGGCTTCTGCTCCAGCCCCGGTGCCGCCCCAAGCGGAGGTTGCGACAGCTCCGGCGCCGGCTGTCGTGGTCATGGACCTCGACTCGTCTCCAGAAGTTCCCGTGGTAGCGCCGGACCACGGGATTGAAGATGCGCCAGCGGCACCCGCTCCGGAGGTTGAAGCTCCGGGCCCTGGTGCTGCAGAAGTAGATGCTCCGGCTGTTGAGTCGGGGGAAGTAGCGGTCCCGGCTTCGGAGCCGGAAAGCGCTGAAGCCCCGGCGGTTGAGCCGGAGGTAGCTGAAGCCCCGGCATGCGAGCCGGAAGTTGAAGTGGTTCCGGCAATTGAGCCGGTTACTTCCGAAGCTCCGGTCGCAGAGCCGGTAACTATTGGAGCACCGGCTGCAGTGCCGGTGATTGCTGGAGCGCCGGCCACAGAGCCAGTGGTCGAAGAGGCGAGGGAGCTCGAGCCTCCCTCAGGAGAAGTGTCCCGGCCAGAGCCATTGGAGGCGACGACGTCGATGGTACCCGTGGCGGAGCCAGAGTGCCTGAATGAAGTCGCCGGCCCCCAGCCTGAGGGGGCAAACGAAGACTTGGTGGCGGGACCTTCTTCGGTGGCGACTGAGGCCATCCCGGAGGAGTGCCCTAGTGCTTTGGAAGCTCGGGGTTCCACTCTTATAGAGTGGGACCCAATTTTTGTAAGTGAAGACCCGCTGGAACCAGCGGAGGAGACCCCAGAAGGTCCGGAGCCCATCTCGCTGTCGATGTCCATCGACAACGCTTGCTCCAGCCTACGTCAAGTCCAACTAGCCTTCTTCCATGACAGCAAGGCTCTTGAAGAGGAGCGCCAAACCCTCAGGAGGTGGCGTAATCGACTCCAATTCGAGACCAAGCTGGCGCAGTCGAGGATTGCGGATGACAAGGAATGGATCAGGCGGGAGAAGGTCCGCCTGGAGCTCTGGGGTGAGATGCTGGACGAGAGGGAGAGCATGACTCACAGCCTCGACGCCCAATCTCGGGAGTACCATGACCAAGCTAAGGCTGCTAACGACGCGGCCAACGCTCGGTTTGATCAACTCGAGGCCATCAGCACCGCACTCATCAAGCGCCGAGAGGCACTTGAGGGAAGGGAAAAGCGGCTCGAGGATGAGGAGCAAAAACTCCTGGAGCTACGGGATGACGTCTTGCGACGTGAAGAAGAGCTCGCCGAGAAGACAGCTCTGGCGGACAAGGGTATCGAGGAGCGCACTAAAAAATTGGAAGAGCCCTGCCTCGAGGAAGAGGAGAAGACCTGGGTGCGGGGGCAGGAACTCTACGAGTACGAGTGTGCCCTTGTCGCCCGGGAGAAGAAAATAGAGGCTAGGGAGAAGGACCTGGTCGACCGCCGGAACAAGATCCACCTCCGGGAGGAGGAGCTCGGAAGACTTTAGAAGCGGGTTGCTGCGAAGATTCAGCAGAACGCCAAAGAAGTCGAGCGTCTTTCCCGCGAGAATTCGGAGCTGGCGGCGGCCCGGAGGTCCCTGGAAGAGATGAAGGGCCTGAGGAAGACGGACTCCCTGCAAATTTGGGAGTTCCTGAGCAAGGCCGATGATGCGCTGGCGCCGATGGGTTTCAGCCCCGTGCTCCCGGATGATCCGGAGCCGGAGCCGGACCTTGCGTTGCAAGCGTTGAGCGCTGCGGGCAGCAAGCTCTCCAAGGTGGGCGACGTCATCGCGGACCAGCTGGAAGTCGAGGGGCAATCCCTGGCTAGGAACGTCACAGAGTATGTGTTGACGTGCTATACTAGCCGGAACCCTCGATTCCCTCTGGACCCGGTGCTTGAAGGCCCCGTCGAAGGAGAAGGCGAAGCTACCCGAGCCAGCGTGTCGGAGGTCGCCCAGAAGGTCGCCGAGTTCTTCCATAGGGTCTAGGACCATCTCTCTTAGCCTTTACTTGTATCTTCTCTTCTTTCTCAATTTTGTAATCTCTTGTCTCCAGATGTAATCTCCGGTCTTCTGATGAAATGAAATCCTCACTTTTTCATGAATTTCATTTTTTTGTCTTCAACATCTTTGTCTTTACTTGGCCCCCTGGTAGATGTGCACAATTTGATTGTGAACATGTACCAAAAGGATGTTGAGTTTTGTTGAAGACAAGTTTGCTTCGAACTCGTATAATTTAGGTCCGAAGTTTTCGATAGTGAAGGTCCCTTGAAATCGTCGGAGCTTAGAAGCTCCGACACTGTCCATCGCCGGAGCTTAGTAGCTCTGGCAATGGCCTCTACCAACGCGTTAAGCGTCGATAGTTAATACTCCAAGGTGTCGGAGCTTAGTAGCTCCGGCAGTGACCCTTGCCACGCCCAGTGATAGGGTCTTCTCACCATCTTTAAGTCAACGTCGACGGTTGACGCCCTGATAGGAGCCGGAGCTTGGTTAGCTCCGGTTTTCTCCATTAACATAGTGTTCATTTTTCCTGCACACTTAAGCCAAGAAAAATAGTAAAATTCGTTCCTTATCTATAACTTCGTCGCGGCTTACGGTTCTCAAGAGAATTTCAAGTTGAACACGATTTTTAGTACAATTGGATGAATTGTCTTTTCTTTTAGATCCAATTGTCTATGGACCCACCTTACTTTGGCCTGCCGGGATGTAGGTAGAGTGGCGTACTTAGGGTGCTTGACCAGGCTAAGTCGATAGCGCACTCCAACCCTAGAATGGCTTGGCGGCTTTCAGGCGAGTTGGCCACAGACGACATTTAAATCTAAAAAATCCGACAATTCAACCCAAATCGTACATAAACCGGTTAAACTAGAACTTCTTAAGAATTGCACGTTTCTGTTATAGACAAGAAAGAGAAAAATAAAAATGTCGAGCCTTATGCAAAAATGAATGCACGTGAAGTCTATTTCACATGAAGATGTCTTTCATTATAGGTCCGGGGTACATGGGAAACGAGTACACTCTTAGGGTATGGAACCAGGCTAAGTGTGTTTGGTTTCTCGTTTGACCCTGGGTAGTTAGCCACACTTCTAGTCCGGAGACTGTATCAAGTGTTGCATGAGCTCTTCAAACCTTTCGGGAAAGGTCCGGCTGCTCTCCCGGAGGAACTACCCGACTCTGTACAATGACTCTATAACATACACTTCAAGTTACTTAAGACTCACCTCCGTGGAATTAAGTGTAGAACTTACGGAGGTGCTCGATGTTCCAAGGATTTGGGAGAGGTGTCCCATCCTCGGTAGCCAAGCGAACGCTTCCGGGACGGGATACTTTGATCACTCGGAAGGGCCCTTCCCAGCCGGGGGAAAGTTTGTTTTGCCCTTCTCTGGATAGTATTCTCCGTAGCACCAGATCGCCTTCCTCGAGCTATCGTTTGTGTACATGCCGCTGGTGATAACGCCGTAGAGCTTGGCGGTATCGGGCATTCCGAACAGCTGCTTGGCACCTTCCCTCCTCGAGGAGGTCTAGGTCTTCACGCCGGAGCTGGTCCTGCGCGGCTTCGTCGAAGGTCCGGACTCGGAGGGAACCCAAGGTGATTTCCGGAGGAAGGATCGCTTCAGCTCCGTACACCAGGAAGAAGGGTGTTTCTCCGGTTGCCCGACTTGGAGAAGTCCTGTTAGCCCATAGAGTGGGCGGAAGCTCTTCGATCCAATTAGCTCCGTGCTTTTTCAAACGCTCATAAGTGCGCGTTTTGAGTCCTTTAAGGATCTCTGCGTTTGCTCTCTCGGCTTGCCCATTGCTGGCAGGATGAGCTACGGAAGCGTAGCAAACTTGTATGCCGAGGTCTTCGCAATATCCTTGAAATGCGGAGCTTGTGAACTGAGTCCCATTATCAGTGATGATCTTATTTGGGACTCCGAATCTGCTCACGATAGATTGTAGAAAATTGATTGCATATTGTTTGTTGATCGTCACAACAGGAGTAGCTTCCGGCCACTTGGTGAACTTGTCGATGGCGACGTACAGGAACTTGTAACCTCCGACGGCTCTTGGGAAGGGTCCCAAGATGTCCCATCCCCCACACAGCGAAAGGCCATGTAGGAGGTATCATTTGTAAGGACTGAGCAGGTGTATGAATTTGCTTTGCATGAAATTGGCATGCTTTGCATTTCTTCACTAGCTCAGTGGCATCCTGGAGCGCTGTAGGCCAGTAGAAGCCGTGCCGAAAGGCTTTTCCGACCAGCGTGCGGGAAGATGCGTGGTTCCCACACTCACCTCCATGGATTTCTGCGAGGAGCTCGCAGCCTTCTTCCCTTGTGATGCACCGCATTAGGATGCCGTTGGCACCGCGCCGGTAGAGATCCCCTTCTACCAATGTGTATCTTTTAGCCAATCTGACTACCCGGTCAGCGGATACATCATCGTCAGGAAGGATGTTGTCTTTCAAGTAGTTCCGGATCTCCGAGATCCATGCATCGGAACTGACTTGAGCATTTGAGTCTTGCGTGCTGGGTTGCTCGGAGCTTCCGGCAGCACCTACGACCCTTGATGGCTGCCATGGTAACAGGGCCATCGGGACCGTCAGCTTCGGGATGCTGATCTCGCCCCCTTCGTTCAGTTCGGCAGGCTGAACTGTGGGTTTTGACAACCTCCGGACAAAGGTTCCGTCAGGAGCCGGAGCTCGGGTTGACGCCTTGGTCGAGAGTTCGTCAGCTTCAACGTTGTGAGCACGCTGAACATGGTGAAGGTCTAGGACTTCAAAGTCCTTTTGAAGCCTCTGGACTTCAAGGAGGTAAGCAGCCAGCTGGAGATTATTGCAGGAGCATTCACCCTTCACCTGTTTGATGACAAGTTGTGAATCTCCTTTGACCAGCAACTGCTTGACACCATATGATAGTGCCACCTTTAATCCATAGATGAGTGCTTCGTACTCCGCCATGTTGTTGGTTGCCTTGAAGTCAAGGTGCACCATGTATTTCACCTTCTCCCCGGTTGGTGCGAGGAGAAGGATTCCAGCTCCGGCTCCCTGCTTCTGCATGGAGCCGTCGAAGTAAAGGGTCCAGTGAGGCTTAGTGAAGGCTGGAACTTGTGGTTCCGTCTTCTGCTCGCTGGGGCCCCCAGGGTTTAATGGAGAGGGAGTCCATTCTGCCACGAAATCTGCCAACGCTTGACTCTTGATTGCTTGTCTTGGAATGAATTCAAGGTCGAATTCAGCCAGTTCCGCTGCCCACTTTGCTATATTCCCAGTTGAATTGGGATTATGCAGGATCGCTCGAAGTGGATATGAGGTTACCACCGAGACTTTGTGAGCTTGGAAATAGTGTCGAAGCTTCCTTGAGGCAATAAGAACTGCATAGAGCAGTTTATGCACCTCTAGGTATCGAGTCTTGGCATCATGTAACACTTCACTGATGAAGTATACTGGGCGTTGAATGGTCCGGACCCTCCCAGAGGGGTCCGGAGCTTCCTCTTCATTGATCCGGACCTTCTCTGAGGGGTCCAGACTATCTTCGGGGACCTCCGGGTTCTGGGTGGAGGAACCCGGAGCTTCTTCAGAGATGACCTGGATCCTCTCGGAGGAATCAGGGTCCTCTGAAGTGGCTTCTTGTGGGTTCAAGTCTGGGAGTTGGGACCCAGACCCGCTTTCAGGAACCTCCGGACCCTCCCGAAGGGATCTGGATTCCTGAGTATTGGGTAGTTCCGGTCTCTCCGCAACCAGAACCATACTGACGACTTCGTCAGCAGCTGAAATGTAAAGCAATAAAGGCTCACCGGGGTTCGGAGCTACCAAGACTGGTAGGGTGGTGAGGAACTGTTTCAGCTCCTGGAATGCCTTCTCTGCTTCTTCAGACCATTGGAACGGTCCGGACTTCCTCAGTAACTTGAAGAAGGGAAGTGCCCTTTCCGCCAGTCTTGAAATGAACCGGCTGAGGGCTGCTAGACATCCAGTTAATTTTTGGACGTCTTTGATGCGGGTTGGCGGCCGCATGTCTTCAATGGCTTTTATCTTCGCCGGATTAGCCTCTATGCCCCGGTGGCTTACCAGGAAACCAAGAAGCTTTCCGGAACTAACCCCGAAGACGCACTTGTCTGGGTTTAGCTTCGTGCGGGTGGCCCGCAGCTTGTCGAAGACAGCCTGCAAGGTGTCCAAGAGGGACTCCTTGTTCTTGACTTTGACCACGATGTCGTCGACGTACACTTCCACTATGTCTCTGATGAGCTCTTCGAAAGTTTTGTACATAGCTTGTACAAAAGTTGAAGCTGCATTCTTGAGACCAAAAGGCATGGCTGTGTAACAATACAATCCATCCACTGTGATGAATGAAGTATGTTCTTCATCTTCCCTAGACATCCGGATTTGATGATATCCTGAATATGCATCTAGAAAACACAGTAATTCACACCCGGAGGTGGAATCCACTATCTGGTCTATTCTAGGTAGTGGGAATGGATCTTTTGGACATGCCTTATTCAGTGTGGTGTAGTCGATGCACATCCGAAGTTTCCCGCCGGCCTTAGGCACAACGACTGGGTTTGCCAGCCATTTTGGATGGTAGACTTCTCGGATGAATCCGGCTTCGAGCAACTTCTTCACTTCTTGTCGGATGAAGTTCTGTCGCTCTACAGATTGCTTCCGAGGTTTCTGATGCACAGGCCGAGCGTCGGGGTAAATCTTCAGATTGTGCTCAATCACTTCCCTGGGGATCCCAGGCATTTGTGACGGTTGCCAAGCAAACACGTCAACGTTAGCCCGGAGGAAAGTGATGAGCGCGAGTTCCTATTTGTCGTTCAAGCCACCCGATATGCGGGTTGTTTGAGTGACATCAGAACCAATTTGGACGACATTGACGGGAATGTCGGTGTCGCCGCTTGGCTGCACACGGGGTGCAGAGGTCGAGCCTCGTTGACGAATGCTCGGAGGTTGTGGAGCTTGCTTCTGTCTGAAGTCCTCCTCTTGCGCTGTGGTGAGTGCGTGGAGTTCCTCCAGAGCAGTTACTCCGGCAGTGCGATCTCCGCGGATCCGGAGAACGCCTACTGGTGTTGGCATCTTCAACACCAGGTATCCATAATGAGCAGCTGCCATGAATTTGTACAAGGCAGGTCTACCCAAGATGGCGTTGAATGGTAAGTTGATCTGAGCGACGTCGAAGACCAACTTCTCGGTGCGATACTTCTCCTGGGTCCCGAAGGTAACGGGGAGAGTAATAGCTCCGAGTGGAGTGATGGCCCCCGGACCTACTCCGGAGAAAGGTCGAGAGGGCTGGAGGTCCGAAGGTCGGAGCTGAAGCTTAGTGAAAGCTTCGAAGCTGATGAGGTTAAGCCCCGAACCTCCGTCTACCAGGACATGATGGAGCTGGATGTTGTTGATGGTGGGAGATACCATCAAGGGTAATTGGCCAGCTCCGACCATGCTTTGAGGACAGTCCGAAGCATCAAAAGTGATGGGTGTGTCCATCCACTTTCGATGTGGCTCCGGTCTAGCTGTAGGAGCTACAACAGCCATATCCCGTCTCATAGTCTTGATGACACGACGAGAGGTGATGTCCCATGATCCACCGAAGATGGTGTTCATGGTTTTTCGACGCTCGTTGTCGGAGACGTCGGAGTCATCGTCGACGGAGGTGTAGATGGCTTTCAGGACCTTTTTGGGGTCCTGAAACCCTAACTCCTCTTCAGCCGGAGCTTCATCGACCTTTTGTTTTCCCTCCCTCTGTCGGAAGGGAGACCCTTCCCGGCGCTTGTGGTAGCGCTCGGCAAGGTTTTGGACCTCCCGGCAGTCCTCCAGTCTTTGGCTGCCCGTTTTGTGAATGGGGCACCACATCTTGGATTTGCCGCCGTCTTGAGAAGACGGTCGAGGTCGCTTCTCGGGGCGTGGCCCCCGGCCACCAGGAGTTTCAGTGGCTGCAACGTTGGATGTGCCGGCCGACGGCTTCTTCTTGCCGTTGGTCTTCTTTTTCTTCTTGCCACTCCCGGAGGTAGCGGCTTCTTCTTTGGAGGATTTTTTATGATCCTCCAAGGTTGGTTTGGAGTGCATTTCACGGCCCTCCGCAGCTCTGGCACATTTGTCAGCCAGGCTGAAGAGCTCCGTGACGCTGGTGATCTCTTTGATCGCTAGCTTCTCCAACATCTTCTTGTCTCGTACACCCTGTCTGAATGCCACAATGACAGAAGCGCTTGAGATAGAAGGGATTGTGTTACGTACCTGAGAAAATCTCTGGATGAATGACCGCAAAGATTCTCCTCCTTTTTGTACGACCGCAAAAAGGTCCAGTTCAGTGCCCGGACGGGTGTATGAACTCCCGAAATTGGCGGTGAACTGACGGCACAGCTCCTCCCAACTGTCGATAGAGTTGGGTGGAAGGCTCATAAACCAGGACCTGGCGGTCCCAGTTAAGGCCACTGGAAAGTAATTGGCCATTACGGCCTCGTTTCCTCCAGCTGCTAGAATCGCAGTGGAGTATATCTGTAGAAATTCTACGGGATTGACAGTCCCGTCGAATTTTTCCGGCAAGTGTGGCCGGAACTTCTGTGGCCATCTAACCATGCGCAGGTGCATGGCTAGGGCGGAACAGCCTCCTCCTACTCCTTCCAGAGTAGATAGGTCTTGAGCATCTCGTCTTTCTCGAGCTCGCTCGATGTGGACACGGCCATCCTGTTGGCGGTAGCGGCGATCAAGCTCCGCCCGGAGGTCGTGTGTCGAAAGCCGAGATGCAGTATGGGCACGTCGTGCCCCAGAGGGCAACGACGTCACTTGCTGTGACACAGCTCTTCTCCGGTTGTTGGAGACATGTGGACCAAGTCTTCCAGACAACGTTCGTCGCTGCGACGGGGCCCGCCCTGAAGGAGGTGGACCCTGGTTGTTGAGGCGTTCGGCCGCTGCTGCGACCAAATGCTCAATATCAGCTCTCCATTGCTCCATGGCACCTTGAGATGCATCCGGAGGTGGTGGTCGCTGGAGGAGAGCACGCGCTGCATGGAGCGCGTGTTCTGGGTTGTCACGACTTGCCGGCGCAGAATGTGACGCCGGTGCACCACCATGTTGTCCGGCATGTCTTGCCGGAGAAGATGGTGGTGGTGGGAGTGTGACTCCTGCTGGAACTGAGGCTCCTGCCTGTGGCTGCATGTTGGAGGGATTGCCTCCGACAGCTTGAACAGCAGGTTGCCCGTTGGATGATCCAGCCGCAGAATTCACCATTCTTGAAGATCTCAGGCGCCCCTACCTGGCGCGCCAACTGTCGACTGTTGGAGTCGGCAGATCCCCTGACACTACGAAAGTGTGGAGTTTGTGGTTCGGTTTGGGCGCGCGGAGACTCAACAAAGGTGAAATGCGATTGGACACGAGTGACACAGTGGTTTACGTGGTTCGGGCCGCCTGAGCGTAATACCCTACTCCACGGGTGTGTGTGTGTTGTCTTAACTTGTGAACCTCAGCGTGTTCGAGATTCCCCCTGTGTATCGTCGGTTTGTCCTTTTATAGTACAAGGACAAACCGTTACAAGTCAGCCTGGCCCGACATGTGGCCCTGGCGGTTATTAGTATTGATACACGAGATTAATTGTTGTTAATAACCCTGTAACGGCTCCGACAGTGTCGTTACAGGTGTTAAGATCGTCCGATTAAATATCATTAACGTGGAATTAATGATAATTAATCGGGTCTTGAAGTCCGTGGCTGTCCTTTGGAGATCCGGAGCCGTTACAACGTCTCCCGGGGGTTTGAAGCGGCCAGCTCCGACGTATGGACACGTGGCAGCTCCGGAGCTTGCTCGTGGGAAGCGGGAAGCTCCGGGGTGGCCTAGCACGTGTCAGGTCCGGAGCTTCTCTCGGTCAGGGGTTACCTCCGGAGGTGCCGTTTCAGTACCTAGCCCGGAGCTTCACCCTTGCGGGTAATAGCTCTGGTCTGACAGTACACGTGGCAACCTAGGGGCTAACCATGTTGGAGAAGCGGGTCCGGTTACGTTTGGCGAGTGGGCCCCCGAGGGTCTTCAATTTGAGTAGAAGTCCTTCCCTTGAGATCTTTGTATCCTCAGGGGGTGTATGGTTTTTAGGGTACCGACAATAGAAATTTCATTCATAGCATCCTGTAGTTTCTTATCAAGATCATCACAAGTAGAACAATGCAAATCAATTGTAGAACAGCTAGCATCTTTCAAGTTTTTATCATTAAATGCAACAAACTCTTTGTTCTTTTCAATTTCTAACTCTAGTTTATCAAGTGTGGAGGTGTGCGCACTTCTTAATGAGGACAATTGTTCATATATTAAATCACATGAGGAACATGCATCATCACTAGGAATCAAAGTTTTTAAACGGTTGATTTCAGATCCTAGTGATTCAATTTTAGCAGCACTATCCCTAAGCTTTTTGTCCTTTTTCTTAACAATAATAGTGGCACGAGAAATGGCATCACACATTTCTTCGCAAGTAGGACATACCTCTTCATTGTCGCTGTTGTGTTCTGCCTCCTCCATACTTGATCTTGACTTGCCCGCCATAAAGCACAAGTTTGCCAAATCATCTTCATCTTCATCACTTCCATTGTCCACATCGCTTGAACTGAACTCTTGAAGCGCGGTAATGAAACTGTTGATCATCTTGCGTCCTATGGTACCTTTCTTCTTCTTGTTGAAATTTCCAGAGGAGGTCCGAACCTTGCTTTGTTTTTCTTCCCGGGTGGTTGGACTTGAAAGGTTAGGGCATTCTGTACGAAAGTGTCCTGTTTTACCACATTCAAAACAACGTTGAGGTCCGGAGCTTCCTCTCCTTCTAGTTCTCACATTTTGCAATGCTTTTGAGAATCTAGTAGAGATGAGTGCCAACTCCTCTTTTGAAAATTCTTCCATCTGCTCCACGGTTAGTGAGGACAACAAAGCAAGAGTATTGCAAGATGGTGATTGGCCGGAGCTAGACATATCACGTTGTGAAACAAATGCAATAGACTTATTGGGGTTCTTACGTGAGATTATGTCAATTTCATGAGTTTTTAATTTGGAATATAGCACATCTAAAGTAAGTGAACTCATGACAGTAGATTCACGAATAGATGTGACTTTCATCTCCCAAATTGACATATCTAATGCACTTAGCAATTGCCTAGCATTTTCAGCATCTGAAAAATTAACATTGACGCTACGCAAGTTGCTGAGAATCTTATTAAAGTGAGCAAAAAGGTCATCAATAGACTCACCGGGTTGCATCTCGAAGCGCATGTATTCTTTCTTGAACGTGTCTTGCCTTACCTCTTTGATCGTATTGGATCCTTCGTGATAGTCACAAACTGCTTTCCACACATCGTATGCAGATCGGAGGTGTGCAACACGGTCGAAGTCGCTTTGTGTTAATCCTTGTATGATCAAGTTCTGAGCCTTGTTGTTGTTGTTGTCGACATCTCTCAGATTTGTAGCTGTAACTTGATCGTTTGATGGTACTTCGTAAGGCTTGTATACCTTCTCCCATATTGCAAAGCTTTGTGACTGTATAAAAGCCTCCATGCGTGCCTTCCAAACCTAAAAATCAATACCAGCAAACACACAAGGTTTGGCAGAGTACTTCTCCATGATGATTAGTCAAAAACACGCGCAAATCACAAAGATTAGAGGATTGTGGCTCTGATACCAATTGTAGGATCAAAGAGCACGTGAAAAGCTACTAGAGGGGGGGGTGAATGGTAGATTTAAAAATCTTACGCAGCGGAAACAATTAAATCTCAATCCCTTCGGTAAAAAAATGATCTGTTAAAGAAATCGTGTGTGAGACTAATCTAAATGTGTTTCACCGTGACAAAAGTAATAGTTATCATAGATAATCAAGTCACGAAGACAACACAACAAGAATCACTCAAATCCGTCGAGAAAAACTCAAGTTATGATCAAAAGATCAAACAAAAGTCAATCTGCCCTACCCGAGAAAAAACAGTTCTGGAATGCTGCAAAGAAACTCGTGTAGATCCTAGACCACAAATCCAATGATCGTGAAATTTTGACATATTATAGATAATCAAGTTTTGAAGACAACCAAAAAAGAATCACGTCAATTGGATCTGTAAAACTCGAGTTATGATAAAACCACCGACGAAAGGTAGTGCTGTCCAGAAACTCGACGAGTAAAACTTGTCTAGAACAAGTCGGACGAACAAGGCACAAAAATTCCTTCAAACTACGAATTTTTATTCAATAGAACACAAGAGGAACAGCCCCAAAGTCGTGCACCACGAGCACTGGGCTCCCTTGCTTATATAACCAGCTCGAAAGCCAACTCAACTCAGATCAGGAACCTAATCCTACTCTGTTCACGAATCGTAACTTTCCATAACTGCTTAGGATTCTTCTATACACAGATAGAAGCAATCTTAAGACTTCCAAACACCTTAGGAACGTATCTCACATTCCTAAAAAAACTCAAATTCGTGACCCACACGAAATCCTATCATAACCAACTCAAATCTTTCCATATTTGAGTCAAACCCGACTCAGCCGCAGCCTGAGTCCATAACCTAGTCGGTTGGACCTTTCCGACCAATTCTTTACGTCCACATCTCTTCATCACGTCTCGGAACCATGTAGCAACGTCCATGCACTCCTTGCACACGTGCAAACATCTTCCAATGACGTCCACGATACCTTCATATGCATTGTTCTTGATTCAATCATGTTGCGCAACCTCCTGATCAGCTCAACCACGATTCCTCCTGAATTTGGTTGTTGGAACCTCATCTCCTCCCAGAGACTAGTCCAATGGATCACGTCACCAGCCATGTCTTGAACTCAAGCAACACCTGCACATGAATAAACAACCAATCCATACGAGCCCAAGTCCTCGACTTGACTCAAGTTAGTTCCGAACACAACACCCTATGTGAGAACCTCACATAAGCATGTTGCAAAACCACAGTAACACGATGCATCCATATCAACCAAAACGCACAAAAAACTTAGAAAATTAATACTAAGCAATATTTCAAACAATGTAAAGCAAGTACGAAACATTGCAAATGAAAAGCAGAAGTACTACAGTCAAGTTCCGGACCTTGCCAGAGCAAACCAGACCTTGAGCCAGAGCTTACAAAAGCTAGTAGAACCTAGCGCCGGAGCTTACCAAAACTAGTACAATCAAGCTCCCGCCGAAGCTTACAAAACTAGCAGGACCTAGCACCGGAGCTAACCAGAATTAGTCAGAACTAGTAATCCCAAAAGCCGGAGCTAGAAAAATCAACTTTGAAGCTTAGCAAAAATACGGTGGAGCTATCAAAATCATGTCGGAGCAATCAAAAACACGTCGGAGCTATCAAAGACATGTCGGAGCTATCAAAGACATGCCGAAGCTAAAGACAAAACTTCACCGGAGGTGACCAAAGCTAGTCGGACTTTGCTGTAGCTCGGAGCTAGAGTCGGACCTTGATAAAAATGTGTTTTGGTGATATTCAAAACTTTTATTGTCAAAGCAAGTGTATTCACTACAAGCCAATGTATTCAACACACATAGGTCTTACAAGCTCGCCGGCGACACAATTGGGTACGCCATGCATGGACACCGTGCCCCCCCCCCCCCCCCCCCCCCCCGCGCTGTGAGGCACCAAAGCCATCGATCTTTCTCCCGAACCTCGCTCCGATACCAATTGTAGAATCCTCAAGGAATTTCGACGATTTGCTCAACGACGATGAAGAATTTGCGGCAGCGAGATGAAGAAGGTAAACAATGCTCGCTCGGGATTATGATGCAACAAATGCCCTCAGCGCCAAACTTCGTGTCTACTGCGTGTTCCCTAGTTACAATTGACGATTACAGGGGCCAATTTATATGCACACGGAGCAACTAACTCCAATTTTTCCAGAGATCGTGATCCGCCGTTCGCCCTCACCCCACAACCTGAGCTTTGACTCGGCGTGCGTGGGCGCCCACGACGCTCACCTCGGCGACCCATTCTGCGACCCACACCCTACAATACACTCGCCAACTACCTGCACACACGCCGCACACACATATATGCCATATTACCCACACACACACGTTACCGACGTTCGCTAGCAGACTCTGCTCTGACAGAGTCGCGTCACAACATCGCGATCGGGTTTATTCCGAACAATGATCGCTGATGGTTGAAACACATGAGCACCGACTCCTCGTCGACGTTGGCGAGTAGAGCCTCCTCCTCCTTCAACTTGCAGCAATCGCGGACAAAATGGCCACGAATCCCACAATTGAAGCACTTCCCAACGGAATTCTTCGATTTGGAGCGCACCTTCCATTCCTCCTCTGTGAAGAGTAGTTGTCCATCGTCGGTATACATCTCCCCACCTTGAGTGTGCCGACGGCAATGTTCTTCGAACGCATTCAACCTCCCAAGTGCCTCCTCTAACACCATCTTGTCGATGTCACAAAATTGCTCGATCCCTGCAACGATAGGGTAGAGCGGTCTAGGACGGCGTCAAGGAGCTTCTTCACCATGGCAGCGTCGTCAAGCGTTGAGCCTAGGTCGGCGTACCTCACCGCCATGCCACTGATCTTGCTGGCAAAAATCATCGAGCGATTCTCCGTTGCTCATGGACAATCGGTCGAATTCTCCCTTCAATGTGGACAATCGAGCCACCTTCACTCGATCTGCACTGACGAACCTCGATTTGAGACTGTACCACACCTCCTTCGCCATGGATTTCGTCAAAACCTGCATAAGAATATCCTCCAGCAAGGCTTGCAGCAGTTGCACCCTTGCAGTCTTGTTCTTGCGCTCGTCCACTCACGTGATGTCTGTCGGATCCACCACTCCCAAAGCCCCTGAGCGTCAAGGATCACATGGACCTTGATCGCCCATGCCGCACAGCTCGCCAGCGACATAATTGGGTACGCCATGCATGGACACCATGCCCCCCCCCCCCCCGCGATGTGAGGCACCAAAGCCATCGGTCTTTCTCCCGAACCTCGCTCCGATACCAATTGTAGAATCCTCAAGGAATTTCGACGAGTTGCTCAGTGACGATGAAGAATTTGCGGCGGCGAGAGGAAGAAGGTGAACAATGCTCACTCCGGATTATGACGCAACAAACGCCATCAGCGCCAAACGTCGTGTCTACTGCGTGTTCCCTACTTACAATTGACGATTACAGGGGCCAATTTATACGCACACGGAGCAACTAACTCCAATTTTGCTGATCCGCTGTTCGCCCTCACCCCACAGCCCGAGCTTTGACTCGGCGTGCGTGGGCGCCCACGACGCTCACCTCGGCGACCCATTTTGCGACCCACACCCTGCACTACACTCGCCAACTACCTGCACACATGTCGCACACACATACGTGCCATATTACCCACACACACACGTTACCGACGTTCGCCAGCAGACTCTGCTCTGATAGAGTCGCGTCACAACATCGCGATCGGGTTTATTCTGAACAAACTCCCCCTTAACATGATCGCTGATGGTTGAAACACATGAGCGCCGACTCCTCGTCGGTGTCGGCGAGTAGAGCCTCCTCCTCCTTCTTCAACTTGCAGCAATCGCGGACGAAATGGCCACGAATCCCACAATTGAAGCACTTCCCAACGGAATTCTTCGATTTGGAGTGCGCCTTCCATTCCGCCTCTGCGAAGAGTAGTTGTCCATCGCTGGTAGACATCTCCCCACCTTGAGTGCGCCGATGGCAATGTTCTTCGAACGCATTCAACCTCCCAAGTGCCTCCTCTAACAGCATCTTGTCGATGTCACAAAATTGCTCGATCCCTGCAACGGCAGGGTAGAGCGGTCTGGGACGGCGTCAAGGAGCTTCTTCACCATGGCAGCGTCGTCAAGCATTGAGCCTAGGTCGGCGTACCTCACCGCGCTGCCACTGATCTTGTTGGCGAAAATCATCGAGCGATTCTCCGTCGCTCATGGACAATCGGTCGAATTCTCCCTTCAATGTGGACAATCGAGCCGCCTCCACTTGATATGCACCGACGAACCTCGATTTGAGACTGTACCACACCTCCTTCGCCATGGATTTCGTCGAAACCTGCATAAGAATATCCTCCAGCAAGGCTTGCAGCAGTTGCACCCTTGCCGTCTTGTTCTTGCGCTCATCCACCTCGCGTGATGTCTGTCGAGTCCACCACTCCCAAAGCCCCTGAGCGTCAAGGATCACATGGACCTTGATCGCCCATGCTGTGCAGCTCGCCGACGACATAATTGGGTACACCATGCATGGACACCCCCCCCACCGTGCTGTGAGGCACCAAAGCCATCGATCTTTCTCCTGAACCTCGCTCCGATACCGATTGTAGAATCCTCAAGGAATTTTGACGCGTTGCTCAGCGACGATGAAGAATTTGCGGCAGCGAGAGGAAGAAGGTGAACAATGCTCGCTCGGGATTATGACGCAACGAACGCCCTCAGCGCCAACCGTCGTGTCTACTGCGTGTTCCCTACTTACAATTCACAATTACAGGGGCCAATTTATACGCACACGGAGCAAATAACTCCAATTTTGCCAGAGATCGTGATCCGCCGTTCGCGCTCACCCCACAGCCCGAGCTTTGACTCGGCGTGCGTGGGCGCCCACGATGCTCACCTCGGCGACCCATTCTGCGACCCACACCCTGCACTACACTCGCCAACTACCTGCACACACGCCGCACAAACATACGTGCCATATTACCCATACACACACATTACCGACGTTCGCCAGCAGACTCTGCTCTGACAGAGTCGCGTCACAACATTGCGATCGGGTTTATTCCGAACAAACTCCCCCCTTAACATGATCGCTGATGGTTGAAACACATGAGTGCCGACTCCTCGTTGGCGTTGGCGAGTAGAGCCTCCTCCCCCTTCTTCAACTTGCAGCAATCACGAACGAAATGACCACGAATCCCACCATTGAAGCACTTCCCAATGGAATTCTTCGATTTGGAGCGCGCCTTCCATTCCACCTCTGTGAAGAGTAGTTGGCCACCGCCGGTAGACATCTCCCCACACTGAGTGCGCCGACGGCAATGTTCTTCGAACGCATTCAACATCCCAAGTGCCTCCTCTAATAGCATATTGTCGATGTCACAAAATTGCTCGATCCCTGCAACGGCAGGGTAGAGCGGTCTAGGACGGCGTCAAGGAGCTTCTTCACCATGGCAGCGTCGTCAAGCGTTGAGCCCAGGTCAGCGTACCTCACCGCCATGCCACTGATCTTGCCGGCGAAAATCATCGAGCGATTCTCTGTCGCTCAAGGACAATCGGTCGAATTCTCCCTTCAATGTGGACAATCGAGCCGCCTTCACTCGATCTGCACCGACAAACCTTGATTTGAGACTGTACCACACCTCCTTCACCATGGATTTCGTCGAAACCTGCATAAGAATATCCTCCAGCAAGGCTTGCAGCAGCTGCACCCTTGTCGTCTTGTTCTTGCGCTCGTCCACTCGCGTGATGTCTGTCGGATCCACCACTCCCAAAGCCCCTGAGCATCAAGGATCACATGGACCTTTATCGCCCATGTCGTGCAGCTCGCCGACGACATAATTGGGTACGCCATGCATGGACATCGTGCCCCCCCCCCCCGGTGCTGTGAGGCACCAAAGCCATCGATCTTTCTCCCGAACCTCGCTCCGATACCAATTGTAGAATCCTCAAGGAATTTCGACGAGTTGCTCAGTGACGATGAAGACTTTGTGGC
This sequence comes from Tuctoria greenei, assembly GCA_036927565.1. Classification (NCBI taxonomy): domain Eukaryota; kingdom Viridiplantae; phylum Streptophyta; class Magnoliopsida; order Poales; family Poaceae; genus Tuctoria; species Tuctoria greenei. The sequence goes on from JAYESD010000001.1 coordinate 289,674,051, forward strand.
GGCGAGAGGAAGAAGGTGAACAATGCTCGCTCGGGATTATGACGCAACGAACGCCCTCAGCGCCAAACGTCGTGTCTACTGCGTGTTCCCTACTTACAATTGACGATTACAGGGGCCAATTTATACGCACACGGAGCAACTAACTCCAATTTTGCCACAGATCGTGATCCGCCGTTCGCCCTCACCCCACAACCTGAGCTTTGACTCGGCATGCGTGGGCGCCCACGACGCTCACCTCGGCGACCCATTCTGCGACCCACACCCTGCACTACACTCGCCAACTACCTGCACACACGTCGCACACACATACGTGCCATATTACCCACACACACACGTTACCGACGTTCGCCAGCAGACTCTGCTCTGACAAAGTTGCGTCACAACATCACGATTGGGTTTATTCCAAACAAACTCCCCCTTAACATGATCACTGATGGTTGAAACACATGAGCGCCGACTCCTCGTCGGTGCTGGCGAGTAGAGCCTCCTCCTCCTTCTTCAACTTTCAGCAATCGCGAACAAAATGGCCACGAATCCCACAATTGAAGCACTTCCCAACGAAATTCTTCGATTTGGAGTGCGCCTTCCATTCCGCCTCTGTGAAGGGTAGTTGGCCATCGCCGGTAGACATCTCCCCACCTTGAGTGCGCCGACGGCAATGTTCTTTGAACGCATTCAACCTCCCAAATGCCTCCTCTAACAACATTTTGTCAATGTCACAAAATTGATCGATCCCTGCATCGGCAGGGTAGAGCGGTCTGGGATGGCGTCAAGGAGCTTCTTCACCATGGCAGCGTCGTCAAGCGTTGAGCCCAGGTCGGCGTACCTCACCGCCATGCCACTGATCTTGCCGGCAAGAATCATCGAGCGATTCTCCGTCGCTCATGGACAATCGGTCGAATTATCCCTTCAATGTGGCCAATCGAGCCGCCTTCACTCGATCTGCACCGACGAACCTCGATTTGAGACTGTACCACACCTCCTTCGCCATGGATTTCGTCGAAACCTGCATAAGAATATCCTCCAGCAAGGCTTGCAGCATTTGCACCCTTGTTGTCTTGTTCTTGCGCTCGTCCACTCGCGTGATGTATGTCGGATCCACCACTCCCAAAGCCCCTGAGCGTCAAGGATCACATGGACCTTGATCGCCCATGCCGCGCAGCTCGCCGACGCCATAATTGGGTACGCCATGCATGGACACCGTGCCCCCCCCCCCCGCGCTGTGAGGCACCAAAGCCATCGATCTTTCTCCCGAACCTCGCTCCGATACCAATTGTAGAATCCTCAAGGAATTTCGACGAGTTGCTCAGCGATGATGAAGAATTTGCGACGGTGAGAGGAAGAAGGTGAACAATGCTCGCTCGGGATTATGACGCAAAGAACGTCCTCAGCGCCAAACGTCGTGTCTACTGCGTGTTCCCTACTTACAATTGACGATTACAGGGGCCCATTTATACGCACACGGAGCAACTAAATCCAATTTTGCCAAAGATCGTTGTCGACTGTTGGAGTCGGTAGATCCCCTGACACTACGAAAGTGTGGAGTTTGTGGTTCGGTTTGGGCGCGCGGAGACTCAACAAAGGTGAAATGCGATTGGACACGAGTGACACAGTGGTTTACGTGGTTCGGGCCGCCTGAGCGTAATACCCTACTGCACGGGTGTGTGTGTGTTGTCTTAACTTGTGAACCTCAGCGTGTTCGAGAGTCCCCCCTGTGTATCGTCGGTTTGTCCTTTTATAGTACAAGGACAAACCGTTACAAGTCAGCCTGGCCCGACATGTGGCCCTGGCGGTTATTAGTATTGATACACGAGATTAATTGTTGTTAATAACCCTGTAACGGCTCCGACAGTGTCGTTACAGGTGTTAAGATCGTCCGATTAAATATCATTAACGTGGAATTAATGATAATTAATCGGGTCTTGAAGTCCGTGGCTGTCCTTTGGAGATCCGGAGCCGTTACAACGTCTCCCGGGGGTTTGAAGCGGCCAGCTCCGACGTATGGACACGTGGCAGCTCCGGAGCTTGCTCGTGGGAAGCGGGAAGCTCCGGGGTGGCCTAGCACGTGTCAGGTCCGGAGCTTCTCTCGGTCAGGGGTTACCTCCGGAGGTGCCGTTTCAGTACCTAGCCCGAAGCTTCACCCTTGCGGGTAATAGCTCTGGTCTGACAGTACACGTGGCAACCTAGGGGCTAACCATGTTGGAGAAGCGGGTCCGGTTACGTTTGGCGAGTGGGCCCCCGAGGGTCGTCAATTTGAGTAGAAGTCCTTCCCTTGAGATCTTTGTATCCTCAGGGGGTGTATGGTTTTTAGGGTACCGACAGTGGCCCCCTGGACCTACCTCCGGGGAAGACCAACGGGATGAAGTCATTCCGCCGGAGGTGGGTCCACACTTGCGACTCTTGAACTGGGTCTTCAAGGGTCTTCGGAGGTGCCTTTGGCAGGGCTTTACGGTTAAGTGCCGACGCGTGGCGCACCTCAGGCGGCAGATAAGATCTTTGGCGTGCGGATCTCTCGCAATTGAAGGTCGCCAGTTCCCGATACGGAAACCGTATCGGTTCCGCGCGCCTTGTCAGTCCGCCGCCTTTGGGTTTCCCGCCTCGTGATGACAACTGTTCGCCTGGGTAAGAACCTCGACTTGATCGTCAGGGTGGTCCCGGGCCCTCTTGTCATCTGCTGGGTTGAATTCTTGAGTAGTATCCTTGACTCCCCTGCAGTTTCCATCCAAGCGTTGCGAGGGCTTACTTAAGAAGGAAAGCGCACCGTCGGGAGTTCTTTACGCTTTCCATCTGTTCTTGCGCTCAAACTCCCAACTCGTGCTTTGCTCTTCTCCTCTTGCCTAGCTGTGCTGCGATGGAGTTGGGTCTGCGTGAGAGTCGTTTGAAGACGGAGAGCGATCTGAAGAAGGTCCGAGCCCTCATGGGGTGGTCGTCATACTTCTTCAACCGTTCAGTCCGCGCCGGCGGGGAGCTTCCCTTTAAAAAGGAGCACTCCGGCGAGATGGTGTACTTTTCATCGTACGCCATGGTGGGGCTGATCCCACCGTTTTCTTCCTTCTTCTTGATGCTGCTGGACTTCTATGGTCTGCAGCTATAGCACCTTGGCCCTCACTCCTTCCTCCTTGTGTCCATCTTTGTCCACTTCTGCGAGATGTGGGTGGGCATCCCTCCCTGCATCGAGCTTTTCCGAACCTTCTTCACCGTCCAAACCACCGGCCGAAGCGACGAGTACCTTGGCTTCTACTACTTTGTGAAGCGCAAGAAGTGCCCGTTCAAGTACCTCCAGTCATTCCCTTCCGGGAAGTGGGATGACTGGAAGAAAGATTGGGTAGTCGTCCGGGTGGAGGAGCACGAGCGGTTGGAGTTGCCAGACGGTCTGCCCGGCATTGACACGTCGGTGTGGAGCGAAGTTCCGGTGCTGGCGGCAGCTTTCGACCCCATCCTGTCCAGGATCCGCCAATGTGTGGAGGGAGGATTGACTCCCCAGGCGGTGTTCTGCAACTTCCTGTCCAACAGGTGGGCACCACTGAAGAGGAGGGAGAAGCTCGCCTGGGCCCTCAACAGCGTGATGGACGAGGACCGGGTCGAGACCGGGTTGAAGTCCAGCATGGTGGGGAAGTCCTTGGAGTTTCACCTCAAGAAATTCCAGCACGGCATCGATGTTGACGGAGAGTACTTGACTCCGCCGCCGGCTTTCCTCCCCCTGAACGTGGAAGTGGAGTTCAGTAGGGAGCTCCGGCGGAAGATGCCCGTGCTTGACGACCTTGGTGTCGTCGAGAGAAGATCAACCGCCCGGTTGGCGATCCCCGGGTTGTCGGAAGGCGGCTCCGCCCCTGTCTCTCAGCCAAGAGCTGAGGTCACCGGCAAGGGCAAGGAGCTGGCGGAGGAGCCGGAGAGCCGGAAGAGGAAGCTGCGACATGCTGACGGAAGGTCCGTCGGGCTTGCTACTTCCCCCCCAGTTCCCCATCCTCAGGAAGGAAGAACCTCCGCCGCCGTGGCGGCTGTCCCCGTGGTGGGGTCTTTTCGGAGCGCTACTGTTCCGGCGGTGGGATCCTCCCGGAGTGCGGCTGTCCCCGTGGTGGGTCCCTCCGGAGGTGCCAGCTCCGGACAGGCGACTCCGGTACGAGAAGCGGTGAGGGCCTCCAGGTCCAGGAGTTCCTCCCGATCAAGGAGAGCTCCGACCCGGGAAACGCCCGCGGCCACGGCAAGTCCTGGGAGGCGACGACGTCGATGGTACCCGTGGCGGAGCCAGAGTGCCTGAATGAAGTCGCCGGCCCCCAGCCTGAGGGGGCAAACGAAGACTTGGTGGCGGGACCTTCTTCGGTGGCGACTGAGGCCATCCCGGAGGAGTGCCCTAGTGCTTTGGAAGCTCGGGGTTCCACTCTTATAGAGTGGGACCCAATTTTTGTAAGTGAAGACCCGCTGGAACCAGCGGAGGAGACCCCAGAAGGTCCGGAGCCCATCTCGCTGTCGATGTCCATCGACAACGCTTGCTCCAGCCTACGTCAAGTCCAACTAGCCTTCTTCCACGACAGCAAGGCTCTTGAAGAGGAGCGCCAAACCCTCAGGAGGTGGCGTAATCGACTCCAATTCGAGACCAAGCTGGCGCAGTCGAGGATTGCGGATGACAAGGAATGGATCAGGCGGGAGAAGGTCCGCCTGGAGCTCTGGGGTGAGATGCTGGACGAGAGGGAGAGCATGACTCACAGCCTCGACGCCCAATCTCGGGAGTACCATGACCAAGCTAAGGCTGCTAACGACGCGGCCAACGCTCGGTTTGATCAACTCGAGGCCATCAGCACCGCACTCATCAAGCGCCGAGAGGCACTTGAGGGAAGGGAAAAGCGGCTCGAGGATGAGGAGCAAAAACTCCTGGAGCTACGGGATGACGTCTTGCGACGTGAAGAAGAGCTCGCCGAGAAGACAGCTCTGGCGGACAAGGGTATCGAGGAGCGCACTAAAAAATTGGAAGAGCGCTGCCTCGAGGAAGAGGAGAAGACCTGGGTGCGGGGGCAGGAACTCTACGAGTACGAGTGTGCCCTTGTCGCCCGGGAGAAGAAAATAGAGGCTAGGGAGAAGTACCTGGTCGACCGCCGAAACAAGATCCACCTCCGGGAGGAGGAGCTCGGAAGACTTGAGAAGCGGGTTGCTGCGAAGATTCAGCAGAACGCCAAAGAAGTCGAGCGTCTTTCCCGCGAGAATTCGGAGCTGGCGGCGGCCCGGAGGTCCCTGGAAGAGATGAAGGGCCTGAGGAAGACGGACTCCCTGCAAATTTGGGAGTTCCTGAGCAAGGCCGATGATGCGCTGGCGCCGATGGGTTTCAGCCCCGTGCTCCCGGATGATCCGGAGCCGGAGCCGGACCTTGCGTTGCAAGCGTTGAGCGCTGCGGGCAGCAAGCTCTCCAAGGTGGGCGACGTCATCGCGGACCAGCTGAAAGTCGAGGGGCAATCCCTGGCTAGGAACGTCACAGAGTATGTGTTGACGTGCTATACTAGCCGGAACCCTCGATTCCCTCTGGACCCGGTGCTTGAAGGCCCCGTCGAAGGAGAAGGCGAAGCTACCCGAGCCAGCGTGTCGGAGGTCGCCCAGAAGGTCGCCGAGTTCTTCCATAGGGTCTAGGACCATCTCTCTTAGCCTTTACTTGTATCTTCTCTTCTTCCTCAATTTTGTAATCTCTTGTCTCCAGATGTAATCTCCGGTCTTCTGATGAAATGAAATCCTCACTTTTTCATGAATTTCATTTTTTTGTCTTCAACATCTTTGTCTTTACTTGGCCCCCTGGTAGATGTGCACAATTTGATTGTGGACATGTACCAAAAGGATGTTGAGTTTTTTTGAAGACAAGTTTGCTTCGAACTCGTATAATTTAGGTCCGAAGTTTTCGATAGTGAAGGTCCCTTGAAATCGTCGGAGCTTAGAAGCTCTGGCACTGTCCATCGCCGGAGCTTAGTAGCTCCGGCAATGGCCTCTACCAACGCGTTAAGCGTCGATAGTTAATACTCCAAGGTGTCGGAGCTTAGTAGCTCCGGCAGTGACCCTTGCCACGCCCAGTGATAGGGTCTTCTCACCATCTTTAAGTCAACGTCGACGGTTGACGCCCTGATAGGAGCCGGAGCTTGGTTAGCTCCGGTTTTCTCCATTAACATAGTGTTCATTTTTCCTGCACACTTAAGCCAAGAAAAATAGTAAAATTCGTTCCTTATCTATAACTTCGTCGCGGCTTACGGTTCTCAAGAGAATTTCAAGTTGAACACGATTTTTAGTACAATTGGATGAATTGTCTTTTCTTTTAGATCCAATTGTCTATGGACCCACCTTACTTTGGCCTGCCGGGATGTAGGTAGAGTGGCGTACTTAGGGTGCTTGACCAGGCTAAGTCGATAGCGCACTCCAGCCCTAGAATGGCTTGGCGGCTTTCAGGCGAGTTGGCCACAGACGACATTTAAATCTAAAAAATCCGACAATTCAACCCAAATCGTACATAAACCGGTTAAACTAGAACTTCTTAAGAATTGCACGTTTCTGTTATAGACAAGAAAGAGAAAAATAAAAATGTCGAGCCTTATGCAAAAATGAATGCACGTGGAGTCTATTTCACATGAAGATGTCTTTCATTATAGGTCCGGGGTACATGGGAAACGAGTACACTCTTAGGGTATGGAACCAGGCTAAGTGTGTTTGGTTTCTCGTTTGACCCTGGGTAGTTAGCCACACTTCTAGTCCGGAGACTGTATCAAGTGTTGCATGAGCTCTTCAAACCTTTCGGGAAAGGTCCGGCTGCTCTCCCGGAGGAACTACCCGACTCTGTACAATGACTCTATAACATACACTTCAAGTTACTTAAGACTCACCTCCGTGGAATTAAGTGTAGAACTTACGGAGGTGCTCGATGTTCCAAGGATTTGGGAGAGGTGTCCCATCCTCGGTAGCCAAGCGAACGCTTCCGGGACGGGATACTTTGATCACTCGGAAGGGCCCTTCCCAGCCGGGAGAAAGTTTGTTTTGCCCTTCTCTGGATAGTATTCTCCGTAGCACCAGATCGCCTTCCTCGAGCTGTCGTTTGTGTACATGCCGCTGGTGATAACGCCGTAGAGCTTGGCGGTATCGGGCATTCCGAACAGCTGCTTGGCACCTTCCCTCCTCGAGGAGGTCTAGGTCTTCACGCCGGAGCTGGTCCTGCGCGGCTTCGTCGAGGGTCCGGACTCGGAGGGAACCCAAGGTGATTTCCGGAGGAAGGATCGCTTCAGCTCTGTACACCAGGAAGAAGGGTGTTTCTCCGGTTGCCCGACTTGGAGAAGTCCTGTTAGCCCATAGAGTGGGCGGAAGCTCTTCGATCCAATTAGCTCCGTGCTTTTTCAAACGCTCATAAGTGCGCGTTTTGAGTCCTTTAAGGATCTCTGCGTTTGCTCTCTCGGCTTGCCCATTGCTGGCAGGATGAGCTACGGAAGCGTAGCAAACTTGTATGCCGAGGTCTTCGCAATATCCTTGAAATGCGGAGCTTGTGAACTGAGTCCCATTATCAGTGATGATCTTATTTGGGACTCCGAATCTGCTCACGATAGATTGTAGAAAATTGATTGCAGATTGTTTGTTGATCGTCACAAAAGGAGTAGCTTCCGGCCACTTGGTGAACTTGTCGATGGCGACGTACAGGAACTTGTAACCTCCGACGGCTCTTGGGAAGGGTCCCAAGATGTCCATCCCCCACACAGCGAAAGGCCATGTAGGAGGTATCATTTGTAAGGACTGAGCAGGTGTATGAATTTGCTTTGCATGAAATTGGCATGCTTTGCATTTCTTCACTAGCTCAGTAGCATCCTGGAGCGCTGTAGGCCAGTAGAAGCCGTGCCGAAAGGCTTTTCCGACCAGCGTGCGAGAAGATGCGTGGTTCCCACACTCACCTCCATGGATTTCTGCGAGGAGCTCGCAGCCTTCTTCCCTTGTGATGCACCGCATTAGGATGCCGTTGGCACCGCGCCGGTAGAGATCCCCTTCTACCAACGTGTATCTTTTAGCCAATCTGACTACCCGGTCAGCGGATACATCATCGTCAGGAAGGATGTTGTCTTTCAAGTAGTTCCGGATCTCCGAGATCCATGCATCGGAACTGACTTGAGCATTTGAGTCTTGCGTGCTGGGTTGCTCGGAGCTTCCGGCAGCACCTACGACCCTTGATGGCTGCCATGGTAACAGGGCCATCGGGACCATCAGCTTCGGGATGCTGATCTCGCCCCCTTCGTTCAGTTCGGCAGGCTGAACTGTGGGTTTTGACAACCTCCGGACAAAGGTTCCGTCAGGAGCCGGAGCTCGGGTTGACGCCTTGGTCGAGAGTTCGTCAGCTTCAACGTTGTGAGCACGCTGAACATGGTGAAGGTCTAGGATTTCAAAGTCCTTTTGAAGCCTCTGGACTTCAAGGAGGTAAGCAGCCAGCTGGAGATTATTGCAGGAGCATTCACCCTTCACCTGTTTGATGACAAGTTGTGAATCTCCTTTGACCAGCAACTGCTTGACACCATATGATAGTGCCACCTTTAATCCATAGATGAGTGCTTCGTACTCCGCCATGTTGTTGGTTGCCTTGAAGTCAAGGTGCACCATGTATTTCACCTTCTTCCCGGTTGGTGCGAGGAGAAGGATTCCAGCTCCGGCTCCCTGCTTCTGCATGGAGCCGTCGAAGTAAAGGGTCCAGTGAGGCTTAGTGAAGGCTGGAAATTGTGGTTCCGTCTTCTGCTCGCTGGGGCCCCCAGGGTTTAATGGAGAGGGAGTCCATTCTGCCACGAAATCTGCCAACGCTTGACTCTTGATTGCTTGTCTTGGAATGAATTCAAGGTCGAATTCAGCCAGTTCCGCTGCCCACTTTGCTATATTCCCAGTTGAATTGGGATTATGCAGGATCGCTCGAAGTGGATATGAGGTTACCACCGAGACTTTGTGAGCTTGGAAATAGTGTCGAAGCTTCCTTGAGGCAATAAGAACTGCATAGAGCAGTTTATGCACCTCTAGGTATCGAGTCTTGGCATCATGTAACACTTCACTGATGAAGTATACTGGGCGTTGAATGGTCCGGACCCTCCCGGAGGGGTCCGGAGCTTCCTCTTCATTGATCCGGACCTTCTCTGAGGGGTCCAGACTATCTTCGGGGACCTCCGGGTTCTGGGTGGAGGAACCCGGAGCTTCTTCAGAGATGACCTGGATCCTCTCGGAGGAATCAGGGTCCTCTGAAGTGGCTTCTTGTGGGTTCAAGTCTGGGAGTTGGGACCCAGACCCGCTTTCAGGAACCTCCGGACCCTCCCGAAGGGATCTGGATTCCTGAGTATTGGGTAGTTCCGGTCTCTCCGCAACCAGAACCATACTGACGACTTCGTCAGCAGCTGAAATGTAAAGCAATAAAGGCTCACCGGGGTTCGGAGCTACCAAGACTGGTAGGGTGGTGAGGAACTGTTTCAGCTCCTGGAATGCCTTCTCTGCTTCTTCAGACCATTGGAACGGTCCGGACTTCCTCAGTAACTTGAAGAAGGGAAGTGCCCTTTCCGCCAGTCTTGAAATGAACCGGCTGAGGGCTGCTAGACATCCAGTTAATTTTTGGACGTCTTTGATGCGGGTTGGCGGCCGCATGTCTTCAATGGCTTTTATCTTCGCCGGATTAGCCTCTATGCCCCGGTGACTTACCAGGAAACCAAGAAGCTTTCCGGAACTAACCCCGAAGACGCACTTGTCTGGGTTTAGCTTCGTGCGGGTGGCCCGCAGCTTGTCGAAGACAGCCTGCAAGGTGTCCAAGAGGGACTCCTTGTTCTTGACTTTGACCACGATGTCGTCGACGTACACTTCCACTATGTCTCTGATGAGCTCTTCGAAAGTTTTGTACATAGCTCGTACAAAAGTTGAAGCTGCATTCTTGAGACCAAAAGGCATGGCTGTGTAACAATACAATCCATCCACTGTGATGAATGAAGTATGTTCTTCATCTTCCCTAGACATCCGGATTTGATGATATCCTGAATATGCGTCTAGAAAACACAGTAATTCACACCCGGAGGTGGAATCCACTATCTGGTCTATTCTAGGTAGTGGGAATGGATCTTTTGGACATGCCTTATTCAGTGTGGTGTAGTCGATGCACATCCGAAGTTTCCCGCCGGCCTTAGGCACAACGACTGGGTTTGCCAGCCATTTTGGATGGTAGACTTCTCGGATGAATCCGGCTTCGAGCAACTTCTTCACTTCTTGTCGGATGAAGTTCTGTCGCTCTACAGATTGCTTCTGAGGTTTCTGATGCACAGGCCGAGCGTCGGGGTAAATCTTCAGATTGTGCTCAATCACTTCCCTGGGGATCCCAGGCATTTGTGACGGTTGCCAAGCAAACACGTCAACGTTAGCCCGGAGGAAAGTGATGAGCGCGAGTTCCTATTTGTCGTTCAAGCCACCCGATATGCGGGTAGTTTGAGTGACATCAGAACCAATTTGGACGACTTTGACGGGAATGTCGGTGTCGCCGCTTGGCTGCACACGGGGTGCAGAGGTCGAGCCTCGTTGACAAATGCTCGGAGGTTGTGGAGCTTGCTTCTGTCTGAAGTCCTCCTCTTGCGCTGTGGTGAGTGCGTGGAGTTCCTCCAGAGCAGTTACTCCGGCAGTGCGATCTCCGCGGATCCGGAGAACGCCTACTGGTGTTGGCATCTTCAACACCAGGTATCCATAATGAGCAGCTGCCATGAATTTGTACAAGGCAGGTCTACCCAAGATGGCGTTGAATGGTAAGTTGATCTGAGCGACGTCGAAGACCAACTTCTCGGTGCGATACTTCTCCCGGGTCCCGAAGGTAACGGGGAGAGTAATAGCTCCGAGTGGAGTGATGGCCCCCGGACCTACTCCGGAGAAAGGTCGAGAGGGCTGGAGGTCCGAAGGTCGGAGCTGAAGCTTAGTGAAAGCTTCGAAGCTGATGAGGTTAAGCCCCGAACCTCCGTCTACCAGGACATGATGGAGCTGGATGTTGTTGATGGTGGGAGATACCATCAAGGGTAATTGGCCAGCTCCGACCATGCTTTGAGGACAGTCCGAAGCATCAAAAGTGATGGGTGTGTCCATCCACTTTCGATGTGGCTCCGGTCTAGCTGTAGGAGCTACAGCAGCCATATCCCGTCTCATAGTCTTGATGACACGACGAGAGGTGATGTCCCATGATCCACCGAAGATGGTGTTCATGGTTTTTCGACGCTCGTTGTCGGAGACGTCGGAGTCATCGTCGACGGAGGTGTAGATGGCTTTCAGGACCTTTTTGGGGTCCTGAAACCCTAACTCCTCTTCAACCGGAGCTTCATCGACCTTTTGTTTTCCCTCCCTCTGTCGGAAGGGAGACCCTTCCCGGCGCTTGTGGTAGCGCTCGGCAAGGTTTTGGACCTCCCGGCAGTCCTCCAGTCTGTGGCTGCCCGTTTTGTGAATGGGGCACCACATCTTGGATTTGCCGCCGTCTTGAGAAGACGGTCGAGGTCGCTTCTCGGGGCGTGGCCCCCGGCCACCAGGAGTTGCAGTGGCTGCAACGTTGGATGTGCCGGCCGACGGCTTCTTCTTGCCGTTGGTCTTCTTTTTCTTCTTGCCACTCCCGGAGGTAGCGACTTCTTCTTTGGAGGATTTTTTATGATCCTCCAAGGTTGGTTTGGAGTGCATTTCACGGCCCTCCGCAGCTCTGGCACATTTGTCAGCCAGGCTGAAGAGCTCCGTGACGCTGGTGATCTCTTTGATCGCTAGCTTCTCCAACATCTTCTTGTCTCGTACACCCTGTCTGAATGCCACAATGACAGAAGCGCTTGAGATAGAAGGGATTGTGTTACGTACCTGAGAAAATCTCTGGATGAATGACCGCAAAGATTCTCCTCCTTTTTGTACGACCGCAAAAAGGTCCAGTTCAGTGCCCGGACGGGTGTATGAACTCCCGAAATTGGCGGTGAACTGACGGCACAGCTCCTCCCAACTGTCGATAGAGTTGGGTGGAAGGCTCATAAACCAGGACCTGGCGGTCCCAGTTAAGGCCACTGGAAAGTAATTGGCCATTACGGCCTCGTTTCCTCCAGCTGCTAGAATCGCAGTGGAGTATATCTGTAGAAATTCTACGGGATTGACAGTCCCGTCGAATTTTTCCGGCAAGTGTGGCCGGAACTTCTGTGGCCATCTAACCATGCGCAGGTGCATGGCTAGGGCGGAACAGCCTCCTCCTACTCCTTCCAGAGTAGATAGGTCTTGAGCATCTCGTCTTTCTCGAGCTCGCTCGATGTGGACACGGCCATCCTGTTGGCGGGTAGCGGCGATCAAGCTCCGCCCGGAGGTCGTGTGTCGAAAGACGAGATGCAGTATGGGCACGTCGTGCCCCAGAGGGCAACGACGTCACTTGCTGTGACGCAACTCTTCTCCGGTTGTTGGAGACATGTGGACCAAGTCTTCCAGACAACGTTCGTCGCTGCGACGGGGCCCGCCCTGAAGGAGGTGGACCCTGGTTGTTGAGGCGTTCGGCCGCTGCTGCGACCAAATGCTCAATATCAGCTCTCCATTGCTCCATGGCACCTTGAGATGCATCCGGAGGTGGTGGTCGCTGGAGGAGAGCACGCGCTGCATGGAGCGCGTGTTCTGGGTTGTCACGACTTGCCGGCGCAGAATGTGACGCCGGTGCACCACCATGTTGTCCGGCATGTCTTGCCGGAGAAGATGGTGGTGGTGGGAGTGTGACTCCTGCTGGAACTGAGGCTCCTGCCTGTGGCTGCATGTTGGAGGGATTGCCTCCGACAGCCTGAACAGCAGGTTGCCCGTTGGATGATCCAGCCGCAGAATTCACCATTCTTGAAGATCTCAGGCGCCCCTACCTGGCGCGCCAACTGTCGACTGTTGGAGTCGGCAGATCCCCTGACACTACGAAAGTGTGGAGTTTGTGGTTCGGTTTGGGCGCGCGGAGACTCAACAAAGGTGAAATGCGATTGGACACGAGTGACACAGTGGTTTACGTGGTTCGGGCCGCCTGAGCGTAATACCCTACTCCACGGGTGTGTGTGTGTTGTCTTAACTTGTGAACCTCAGCGTGTTCGAGAGTCCCCCCTGTGTATCGTCGGTTTGTCCTTTTATAGTACAAGGACAAACCGTTACAAGTCAGCCTGGCCCGACATGTGGCCCTGGCGGTTATTAGTATTGATACACGAGATTAATTGTTGTTAATAACCCTGTAACGGCTCCGACAGTGTCGTTAAAGGTGTTAAGATCGTCCGATTAAATATCATTAACGTGGAATTAATGATAATTAATCGGGTCTTGAAGTCCGTGGCTGTCCTTTGGAGATCCGGAGCCGTTACAACGTCTCCCGGGGGTTTGAAGCGGCCAGCTCCGACGTATGGACACGTGGTAGCTCCGGAGCTTGCTCGTGGGAAGCGGGAAGCTCCGGGGTGGCCTAGCACGTGTCAGGTCCGGAGCTTCTCTCGGTCAGGGGTTACCTCCGGAGGTGCCGTTTCAGTACCTAGCCCGGAGCTTCACCCTTGCGGGTAATAGCTCTGGTCTGACAGTACACGTGGCAACCTAGGGGCTAACCATGTTGGAGAAGCGGGTCCGGTTACGTTTGGCGAGTGGGCCCCCGAGGGTCTTCAATTTGAGTAGAAGTCCTTCCCTTGAGATCTTTATATCCTCAGGGGGTGTATGGTTTTTAGGGTACCGACAATCGTGATCCGCCGTTCGCCCTCACCCCACAGTCCGAGCTTTGACTCGGCGTGCGTAGGCGCCCACGACGCTCACCTCGACAACCCGTTGTGCGACCCACACCCTGCACTACACTCGCCAACTACCTGCACACACGCCGCACCCACATACGTGCCATATTACCCACACACACACGTTACCGACGTTCGCCAGCAGACTCTGCTCTGACAGAGTCGCGTCACAACATCGCGATCGGGTTTATTCCGAACAAACCCCCCCTTAACATGATCGCTGATGGTTGAAACACATGAGCGCCGACTCCTCGTCGGCGTTGGCGAGTAGAGCCTCCTCCTCCTTCTTCAACTTGCAGCAATCGCAGACGAAATGGCCACAAATCCCACAATTGAAGCACTTCCCAACGGAATTCTTCGATTTGGAGCGCGCCTTCGATTCCGCCTCTGTGAAGAGTAGTTGACCATCGCCGGTAGACATCTCCCCACCTTGAGTGCGCCGACGGCAATGTTCTTCGAACGCATTCAACCTCCCAAGTGCCTCCTCTAACAACATCTTGTCGATGTCACAAAATTGCTCGATCCCTGCAACGGCAGGGTAGAGCGGTATGGGACGGCGTCAAGGAGCTTCTTCACCATGGCAGCGTCGTCAAGCGTTGAGCCTAGGTCGGCGTACCTCACAGCCATGCCACAGATCTTGCCGGCAAAAATCATCGAGCGATTCTCCGTCGCTTATGGACAATCGGTCGAATTCTCCCTTCAATGTGGACAATTGAGCCGCCTTCACTCGATCTGCATCGACGAACCTTGATTTGAGACTGTACCACACCTCCTTCGCCATGGATTTCGTCGAAACCTGCATAAGAATATCCTCCAGCAAGGCTTGCAGCAGTTGCACCCTTGTCGTCTTGTTCTTGCGCTCGTCCACTCGCGTGATGTCTGTCGGATCCACCACTCTCAAAGCCCCTGAGCGTCAAGGATCACATGGACCTTGATCGCCCATGCTGCGCAGCTTGCCGGCAACATAATTGGGTACGCCATGCATGGACACCCCCCCCCCCCGCGCTGTGAGGCACCAAAGCCATCGATCTTTCTCCCGAACCTCGCTCCGATACCAACTGTAGAATCCTCAAGGAGTTTTGACGAGTTGCTCAACAACGATGAAGAATTTGCGGCGGCGAGAGGAAGAAGGTGAACAATGCTCGCTCGGGATTATGACGCAACGAACGCCCTCAGCGCCAAACGTCGTGTCTACTGCGTGTTCCCTACTTACAATTGACGATTACAGGAGCCAATTTATACGCACACGGAGCAACTAACTTCAATTTTGTCAGAGATCATGATCCGCCATTTGCGCTCACCCCACAACCCGAGCTTTGACTCGGCGTGTGTGGCGTGCCCACGACGCCCACCTCGGCGACCCATTCTGCGATCCACCCCCTACGCTACACTCGCCAACTACCTGCACACACGTCGTACGCACATACGTGCCATATTACCCACGCACACATGTTCCCGACGTTCACCGGCGGACTCTGCTCGGACAGAGTCGCGCCACGGCATCACTATTGGGTTTACTCCCAACAGTAAATTAACTTATTTATAACTAAAATATTATACTTGCTAGATCCCGTCGTAAATAACGAAATTTCCTCGTAAATAAACTATTTACGATCTGTTGACATTCCTGTGGCCAACTTTTAATTAAAATGACTATGACTAGTATCACCTCGCCAAACATATGTGCAATGAGCATGTGCTTTGCCATATTAGCTTATAGTCAGCAGCGGAATGGCAGAATTCAGCACGCACCAACCACTGACCAAATTAACCTGCTCTTATGCAAGCGACCAATCCACTATCTGATGGTGAGTGGTGACACCTGTATCTCGTGTGCTAGCGTGAGTTTTTCTTGGGATCGAGATTCTCGAGAGGTACGGAAAATTAGACTAATCTTACTTCCTGATTTGAGTCATCATTTGGTACCAAGACTTGATATAATCGTCTTTCTCCCGTGGATTAGTCATATCGCACTTATTCTGAAACCACCACAAGGAAAACAAGTGTAAATCGGGCGCAGTTATAGACTTGCACGGCAGAAAAATGGTGAGCGTGCAAGTTAGAATATCAACAACAGAGCTGTGCTAGTCCTTTTTTTCGAAAAGGGACAGAGCACAGATCAGAAAGCCACAGCTTCCCACCACATGCACGTACGTACGACCAACGGTAGTGTGCAATGAATTCTGGCCGGTGAGAAGGAAACGGAATTAACTAGCTGCAAATGAAGCATCGTACGCTACCATATGTCAAATTAAGCTGTCTGTGGAGATCAACAACGCTACACAAGATTGCCTTGCCCTTCACGTGCACAGCCATCATACAGTACAGCACTAATAGTTCAAACAAACGTGCGTCCGTGTTTGTACTGTATAAAATAGCAGGCAGCAGACGCCCTTGCACTTGCCGTCTTCTTCATCGCCGCCGCCGCTGCGAGCATGAGCTGTCTCGCTGACGCCGCGTGGGCGGCGCCCTGCGACGGTGCCTGCTTAACGCCGGCGGACAAGGCGAGGGAGGCGGTGGCGATGCTAATGTCAGGCTGCCGGCTGGAACCAGCCCCCGTGACTCAGGGCACCTAATAAAACGTTTTGTGATTTGTGCATGGTTTCATTGAGCGTTTTGGTACTGTATATAGGTTTGATTGTTTCGTCAATATTACCGGAGAATGGAGTTTGTCAAATGTGTCAGATCAGATTGCTTCTTATTTGATCTCATCTTGTTGTATTGATTATTTGCTGTTCGTAGTTCCATACATGAGACTAAAAATTAATAAAACTGTACATATGAAACTTTGAAATCTATATCATGTCCCTAACAAGTAACAAGTCCCTGACACGATATATGCTGATTACTCTGATTCTGACATGAGTTGTCGCTAATCTAAGATACGTACATCCGACATGCCTTTAAGAATACAGATGACCTTACTAAGAAGATGCCATTTGCATCAAACATTGGGATCATCCAAAAAAAGTTATCGAGGTTATAGTAGTACAAGAATCGGTAGCTACCAAAATCGAGATGCAGTATAAAGTATCTCCTTGCAGAGGTTATCATCTAGTGGTACTACCCTCACTAAATCAGCTCACTGTAAATGAATAACTGCGTCAAAGCAAAATTCTTTTCCTGGTTCAAATGATGCTTCAAGCTCTTCGTAGCTCTGCTGAATTGTCAGTGATTTGGATGAGTTAAGGCCCTCCTGTAAAGTAGCAAAAAAAAGGTGTGTTATTCCAAGGGCTGTAGCTTCCTGCTTAAATAAAGAAAAAAACAAAGACATGCTTGCTCCAACGATTGATTCGAGAACTTAAACAACAACAACAACAACAACCAAGCCTTTGTCCCAAACAAGTTGGGGTCGGCTAGAAATGAAACCCAACAATTTTGAAGAAAAGTAATAGAAAATAAGATGAAAGTAAAAAAAAAATCTACATTTTATTTATTCTAGAAATGGGTTAATAAGAAAGAAGATAAGAGTAACAAATTACGAATAAACTAAGATTCTGGCACATGAATTGCTAATTTCCATGCAGTCCTATCATGAGCCAAATCTCTAGGTATGTCCCACTCCTTTAAATCTCGTTTCACCGCCTCCTGCCATGTCAACCTTGGTCGACCTCTACCCCTCCTAAAATTTTCTCCACTCTTTATAATCCCACTGTTAACCGGTGCTTCTGGAGGTCTCCGCTGGATATGCCCAAACCACCGTAGGCGATGTTGGACTAGCTTCTCCTCAATCGGTGCCACCCCTACCCTATCACGTATTACTTCGTTCCTAATTTTGTCTCTTCTTGTGTGACCGCACATCCACCGTAGCATGCGCATCTCCGCAACACTCATTTGTTGGACATGTTGCCTTTTAGTTGGCCAACATTCTGCTCCATACAGCATTGCAGGTCTGATCACCGTCCTATAGAATTTTCCTTTCAATTTTTGTGGAACTTTCTTATCACATAAGATTCCAGATGCTTGTCGCCACTTCATCCACCCGATCTTGATCCTGTGGCAAACATTTTCATCAATATCACCATTGCTTTGTAACATTGATCCTAAATATTGAAATGTGTCCCTCCTTGGTACTACTTGTCCTTGTAAACTAACATTACCATCCTCGCACCCGACATCACTAAAGTCGCATCTCATATACTCGGTCTTGGTTCTACTAAGTCTAAACCCCTTAGACTCTAAGGTATGCCTCCATAGCTCCAATTTTCTATCAACACCATCCCTAGTTTCATCTACCAACACTACATCATCAGCAAAGAGCATACACCAAGGGATATCCCCTTGTATATCCTTCGACACCTCATCCATCACTAAGGAAAAGATGTAAGGACTTAAGGCTGATCCTTGGTGTAACCCTATTGTGATAGGAAAAGTGTCGGTCTCACTATCTCTTACGCGCACACTTGTCACCACATTATCGTACATATCCTTGATAAGATTAATGTACTTTGTTGGGACTTTGTGTTTCTCTAGTGCCCACCACATGACCGGTCTTGGTACCTTATCGTATGCCTTCTCCAAGTCAATGAACACTAAATGTAGATCCTTCTTTTGCTCCCTATACCTCTCCATAAGCTGACGGAGTAAGAAAATCGCCTCCATAGTAGACCTCCCAGGCATAAAACCAAACTGGTTTTTAGTGACATTGGTCACTTTCCTCAATCGGTGTTCAATCACTCTCTCCCAGAGCTTCATAGTATGACTCATGAGCTTAATTCCTCGATAATTAGTACAACTTTGAACATCTCCTTTATTTTTGAAGATGGGTACTAAAATACTTTTCCGCCACTCTTCAGTCATTTTGTTTGACTGAAAAATGCGGTTGAATAGTTTAGTGAGCCATACTATTGCTACATCCCCTAGACATCTCCACACCTCAATGGGGACATCATCGGGGCCGTGGGCCTTTCCTCCTTTCATCCTTTTTAGGGCCTCTCTAACCTCGGACTCTTGTATCCTCCGCACAAATCGTTTGTTGATGTCATCAAATGAGTCATCCAACTCGAACCTAATACCCTCATTCCCGTCATTGAATAGTCCATTGAAGTAGTCCCGCCATCTGTCCCTAATTTCTTCCTCCTTCAATAGAATTTGACCTGCCTCATCCTTAATGCATTTGACTTGGTTGAGATCTCTCACCTTTCTCTCGCGAAGTTTCGCCATCTTGTATATATCCTTTTCGCCTTCCTTTGTCCCTAGCCTCTCATATAGCGCATCATAGGCCTGCCCCCTTGCTTTACTCACAACACGCCTAGCATTTTTCTTAGCCTCTTTATACTTCGTCATGTTACTTGCACTTCTCTCATGATGCCAGCCCTTATAAGACTCCTTCTTCTCCTTAATAGCTTTTTGTACATCTTCATTCCACCACCAAGTGTCTTTATCTACAAGTTTCTTACCTTTTGTCCACCCAAGCACCTCCCTAGCCGTCTTCCTAATGTAAGTCGCCATCTTCTCCCACATACTATCTGCATCTTCCTCTTCGTTCCAAGGTCCTTCTGCGATCATCCTCCTTTTGAATGATTGTTGCGCTTCATCCTTCAACTTCCACCACTTTGTTCTCGTGGTTTTAACACCTTTGTCTCGTGACACACGCACGTGGAAACGAAAGTCGGCTACCACAAGTTTATGTTGTCGAACAACACATTCTCCAGGAATCACCTTACAATCTAAACATGCCCCTCTCTCCCTTCTCCTGGTGAGGATATAGTCGATTTGACTAGAATGTTGGGCACTAGTAAAGGTCACTATGTGAGATAGCCTCTTTTTAAATAGGGTGTTAGCTACCAATAGGTCATAGGCTACGGCAAAGTCTAGGATATCCTTACCCTCCTGGTTTCTATCACCACACCCAAAACCTCCGTGTACCCCCTCAAAACCTACGTTAGTTGTACCTACATGACCATTGAGATCTCCTCCTATGAAGAGCTTCTCGCTTACCGGTACACTACTAACCATATCCTCCAAGTCCTCCCAAAATTGTCTCTTAGTGCTCATGTCAAGCCCAACTTGTGGAGCATAAGCACTAATGACATTAAAGATAAGGTCCCCCACAACTACCTTGACTAGGATGATCCTATCCCCTCGTCTACAGACATCCACTACTCCATCCTTGAGGCTCTTATCTATTAGGATGCCTACGCCATTCCTAGTTCCCGTCGAGCCAGAATACCAAAGCTTGAAACCGGTATTCTCAACCTCTCTCGCTTTTTGACCTGCCCATCTAGTCTCTTGTACACAAAGAATGTTTACACGCCTCCTAATCGCAATGTCCACTAACTCTCGTAGCTTTCCCGTCAAGGATCCTACATTCCAACTACCCACCCGAAACCTAGTTTCCTCGGCTAGCTTCGTTACCCTTCGCATCCGTCGAGGAAGATGCAAAGACCCTTGCTCACTTAACACTACATTCGGGCGATGATGTAGCGCGCCACTAAGGTGATGGCGATCCGGCCCTCGCTCATTTAACACCACATCCGGGTTCCGATATGACGCGCCACTAAGGCGGTGGCGACCCGGCCCTCGCCCATTTAACACCATACCCGGGTTCCGGTATGGCGCGTCGCTAAGAGGGTTACACCCCAACGAATTTCCAATGAGTTTCATTTCCATGAGAATGGCTAAGTTTAGTTGCTGGCTCGCCAAGCCTATCACAACCCCCTCCTCCTTTACCCGGGCTTGGGACCGGCTATGTCATTACAACATAGGCGGAGTTGATTCGAGAACTTAAAACGAAAAAAAATAATAGAACAGTTATTTTGCTGTAACAAAATGCTGCAATATGTCTAGGAATGAATATGCTGCTTGTATTGCTTTTTGTCCTCCAAAATAGAATAGAAATGACTTGCATATTGCATAGAAGGGCACCCTGCCCTTTTTCCAATGCCGAATCAACGACCTCAGTAAAGCACCAAAATAAGGACCATATGCTTACCATGGACAGTTATACACTGTGTCGACAAGGAAGCATACCTAACAATGTCAGATTTACAATCAGCGAGTTATAGAATAATACTTACCTTTTGAACATACTCAGTAACTGTGCAATTAATAATTTTCTTGATGGTTTCCCTCTTTACTTTTGATGGACCAATTAAGTGTAGAGCAACTTCTTCTGGTATCTTGAGCATCACAAAGAAGCATGAAATAAGTCAGGACAATAACTGCCCATATGCAAATGAGCCCAAGAATATATGACACCAAAGCATAAAAAATGCTTTGTATAGCATCAGGAATAAGAGCTTACTTCTGGTGTTTTCCCTGAGTGATTCAAGACGTAGAATGCCAAGAGTAAACAAAGGAAGCGAGTAAGGATCATGTAACTAAATGAAGTATATCAATAGGATCATGCAAACAAAGGAAACATCCCAAGCTGGATAGATATCCATTACTCAGAAAAGTCAGAGAAGCAAAATAACTTTAAACAAAATAACATATAATTTACATTGAAAACCACCATTAGCAGTTTTTATGTAGCTTAACCAAGATTGTTCATTATGGCTGTCAAAACATTTGAAACATCAAGAATAACACAAATGCCAACTAGCTCTTCGAAACAAGGTAAGAAGAAAAAGGTCATCTGCTCGAAAATGAAGATACAAAATGCTGAGGTCATGAGCTAAAGTTATCCCCAAGGTGGATTAGAGTTCGGAAGACGCAAGAACTAAATCACACAACAGTTGCAGACAAAAATCAGGGTTTGTAAAATTTATAATAGTGGACCTCCTTTCATTCGCCGAAAGCCTGGAAGTGGTTGTGCTGCAGCAAGAATCTTTTTGAATACATTCTCATAGGCAGAATTTGTCATTGTTCCGGCTACATTTACTTGTATCTGCATTTGTAAAAAAGTATGACAGAAAGATACAAAATCACGAAGCAATTGGTCAAAACAGTTTAGATAATCCCTTGCCACTTGCACATATTACTGACAGTAAAATGCTAACTAACCTTTATCACTCTGTCCTCTTCAGTAGACACTGAAACACAGAAGTCTTCAAAAGCTATTGATGGCTGCCTTGGAATTTCTGTGCCTGTTGTTAGAACTGAACAATAAGTGAATATCAAAGATTTTCGGTGCATAGATCTGATGAATCGTAACAGAAAAAGATTGTACATTGTAGTGGGGATACTGCCTGAAGCGATCTGCAAACTTTCATGTTGGTTCTGCAAGGGAAATCCTGTAAGCAACTGTATTTGAAATCCTATAAGCGATTGCAATTTGCAAAGTAATTCTAGTATGAAGTGTTGGATATCATTAAGACAGTGTAATCTGGTGCAAGAGAGGAAGTGTTGGGCTGGATATTACTGACATGATCTAAGATAACCAACTGCACTTTGAAACAATGACTGTACATGATCATATTAAAAGCGATAAGCCATCAAAACCAACCTACCGTTGCAAATATTGTTTTTTGAACATCATGGAACAAGCTAGAGATGGTAGTCTATGAGCAAACTGATGTTGAGATGGGAGGCCTTTGTTACATATTTGATAGGTCATCTGCAGGAAAAAAAAACCACGACATTGAGAGATGAAGTTCTTCAGTAACATTTTCAAGCACATTGTCAGCCACACTCAATTTGCCAAACTTTGTGCTTTCTGAACAGGATAAAGTTGTTCAACATTCAAAGTGTACCACCCTTTCGAGAAAACTTCTCTGAATTGCTGACAAAATTTGGAAAAGAACCAAGTGACTACTGTTGGTTCGGTTCGCATACGCACTGACGAAGTGACGCCCACCCAAATTTCTGTATCGCGACCGTGTGAGGAAGAAAAGAAACAAGGAAACCAAACCAAATTTCAAGTCCTGACAGGGACAGCCCAACAGATGAGCCTGATCAATTTTAGGACAACTAATTCAGAATTCCCTAGAAACTCCTACTACACGAACACGACCGCGCAGGATTCTCACAAAACTAACCTGTGCAACCGTAAAACGGAAGCGGCGCTCCAGGCGCGTTATGCAATGGAGTGAGGCGCTCACCTTGGGGCTCCCGAGGCCCATCGCCGCAGCCATGGCGAGGGAGCTCCCGATGGGAACGGATAACTCCATTGCTCCTCGCAGCAGCAGGTCCACCACCACCAGGTCGCAATTCCACTTCCCTGCTCTGTGCCTGACCGTCCGATCGGCATTGGACGGCCCATTTATTAGAGTTGAGCAAGGAAGAGGGTAGTTAGGAGGAGCAGGTGTCACTCGGTCCATCACAGCCGTTGGATCCAAAGCGGACAGCTCCGTGAGCTGCTTCACTTCTCGAGTGACCTCTTCGGCGACGGTGGGCTGTCTGGGCTGGGCCGGAACCACCCTCTTCTCCGTCGCCTTCGGCTTCCCCCTCTAGCAAGAAAGAAAAATAAATCGTGTTTTTATATACCCGTGCCGTGCTGCGACGAGGGCTCGAGGGATTCCAGATCGAAGTTTTCAGACATGGCGGTGAGCTTCTTCGCCGCGACTTATCATCTTCCTACTGATTCTCGCACCGTTCTTACGAATCTTCGTTGGGGATTTCGCAGTGGGAGCAACCTATGGGCGGATCCAACGCCGCGAGCGGGAGCCAGGCGGTGGCCGGAGGAGGAGAGAGGCAGCATACGCTGTACGATTCGGATCCGTTTTCCTTGAGTCGATTTAGTTCTTCTTCTTGGTCGTATCATTTTGGAGCTAAATAAGGTTTTGCGAATCGGGGTCATGCGGGTTGTTGCGGATTAGGGTTAGCCAGTCGAGATGCCGGTCGTAATTTCAGGCGATGAGATGGTTAGAGTTGTTGGGAGGATGCTTATGAGTTCATCTTCTAA
Source organism: Tuctoria greenei (assembly GCA_036927565.1). Classification (NCBI taxonomy): domain Eukaryota; kingdom Viridiplantae; phylum Streptophyta; class Magnoliopsida; order Poales; family Poaceae; genus Tuctoria; species Tuctoria greenei. The sequence continues at coordinate 289,697,571 of JAYESD010000001.1, forward strand.
ACACCTGGGTTTAATCTTAGCTATCGTAGATGATGTAGAATTTGGTGGACGCTACCACCTTGGTGAAAGTGTATGGGCATCTGTATAGGATTTGTTTGGTCATTTGTTGATCCGTTATAAGAAATGCCAGGTTAGATTTTAGAATTATGTACCTTGATAAAGGTTACTTACTACTTGGGGGTTAGAATTATTACTGGTCCATACTCCATATGTTTATGCTGGAGTATTTGCAAAACGGGATTTGTCCAGGATTCTTTATTCTATCAATACAGCATTATGCTTGTGATTTTCAGAATGCCTCTAGTATCTAATGTCCTTCTAGTTCTAGCGCGTCTTTTCTGGTAAACTCTTTTTAGAGTTGTTCTGTGCTTTCACTATGTTTACCGGCTAATGAGAGTAACTGGTGTCGTCCTATGACATTGGCAGGTCTCCCTATGTGACTGGTACTTCAGTCATTGCCTTGAAATACAAAGATGGTGTGATCATGGCGTGTGACACTGGAGGTTTGTCACCAGTTTTCTGCACAGAGTCTATATAGTCCTATCATGATTGGTAACTCAGTATTATCTTCTTTTTGCAGCTTCCTATGGGTCCACTTTGCGATACAAGAGTGTCGAACGCATTAAGGCAGTTGGTAAGCATAGCCTTATTGGAGCAAGTGGAGAGTTCAGTGATTTTCAGGAAATTTTACGCTATTTGGATGAATTAACGTAAGTTTTGTCATAGTGAGTATATATGAATGTTCATATGATGACGACCTCTGGGTTTTTTCTGCTTTCGTGAGTTTTTTTTTCATATTGCTATGAAAGTTTAATAATCTCCACTCCCACTGCCTTTTCAGTCTGTCTGATCATATGTGGGATGATGGAAATTCCTTGGGCCCCAAAGAGATCCACAGTTATTTGACAAGAGTAATGTACAACAGACGCAACAAGTTTGATCCTCTCTGGAACTCACTTATACTTGGTGGTGTTAAAAAGGGTCCAAAGGGTGAAGAGAAGTATCTTGGCATGGTATTTTCTTCGTCCAAAACATCATCTTTTTTTTTTTTTTGAGCTCAAACATCATCTCCTTTCACTGCTTTAAAATTATTCAACATCTCATACCACATGATCTGCATACCATGTCAACATCTCATGCCACATTTCTAGGTTAACATGATTGGTACACACTTTGAGGAAAACCATATTGCCACTGGCTTTGGAAATCATCTGGCGATCCCCATCCTTCGTGCTGAATGGCGTGAGGATATGACTTTTGAAGAAGCTGTTAAGCTGGTTGAGAAGTGTTTGCTGGTCTTGCTGTACCGTGACAGGTCATCGATTAACAAATTCCAGGTATGAACTTTGTGACCTTTGACAAAATTGCTTAGACTGATGATACTCATTGTGCAGTTACTGGACTGTTTTTTTTTTGAACCGATTAAAATTTTTCTGAACCGATACTGGACTGTTTGTTGGCTGTTGTAATGTATTCTTAATGCGGCAGATTGCCAAGATCACCACTGAAGGAGCAACCATCTACCCACCGTACTCCTTGAAGACTTTCTGGGGCTTCTCTCACTTTGAAAACCCAGCTCAGGGTGCCGTAGGGTCATGGTAGATTTGCACTCCTGCTCATGCTACATGTGAGGCCATGAACTGGGAGCGATGAAGCGCTGCTGATACTGTTTCAGTTGGTGTGGAATCTGTTCTGAACATCACTGGAACTCCACATTTACTTTGTATGACAGTTCTGATTTTGGAGTTCAGTTTTTATGTTTAATTACTTCGTATGAATGGTTAAATGTAATTGACTTTGTGCTGCCATTTTTATTGCTCCCGATGGTCTGGAATGTAAGCCCAACCTTGCTTATAGGGTGTCTTGTCTTTAGTATGGCACGCCTGCCCACACTAATTTCTTTCATTAGCCTTAGTGTTAATCGGCACTAACTTGGCAAATGGTACGTTTCGCTGACAGCTTGTGTGCCTTTATTAGACCTCTTGTAAAGTGTGCTTGTTGTGTATCTAGCAGAGCGAAAGAGCAGAGTAAAACAACTAAAGAAGAGGTTCGTATGTTCTGTGCAAAACTCTTGTGAGGGCGCCAGAACTGACCAAAGCAGTTCGGTGAACACAGGTTAGAATACAAGTGAAAACAGAGCCTGGTGCGCAGAGAGTCGAGTGGGAAACATAGAAGACACATGGGTAGGCATTTGATCAATTCAGATTGATTAATTCGGTTAGTGAAAATTTCAGTTATGGTTAATTCGGTTTTATCATTAATTGCATTTTAATGCACAATATAAGAGTGTGTTTGGTTTGAGAGATATGGTGGGACGGAACATGACCATCTCACTTTTTTGTTGTTTGGTTTGGAGATACATGGGATGAAGTCATTCCTCGAATAAGAATATTCCACTTAGATGCGGAGTAGAATCATCCCACCAAAAACATGGAGATGAATCCGTTCCACCTCCGTGGAGGTAGGCGCGTAGCCCTGCGGAGGTACTCATATTCACATGTTCCTGTCCCATCCTTTCATTCAAACAGGAGATAGGATTATTCCGTTCCACACCATTCCACAAAACAAACAAGAAACAAAGATTGTACCACCTTCTAGACAAACAGAAAACGGGACTATCTCATCTCTGAAAATGTTTTCAGATGGATTCATCCCATCCCACTTTGATTCCAAAGCAAACACATCCTAAATTATTGGATAAAATGATAATAAACACATAAAAATAAACTCATAAATTACATTTATGGACCGGTGGTGGATGAAGATTATCAATATTGTGTTGTGCTATGAGAAATATTTCGAAACTTTTGTTAAAATAGGAGAAAATCACAACATAAAATGTCATATTCGTTTTCATATAAAAACCCCGTGGAGAAAAAAATGGACATTATCTTACATTGTCATTGTCTCATCAAAACTTATTGTAAGAAAATTATAATAGTAAAATTCACATAAGAAAAAAAGTACAATGTGATGCTTAATTGTCAAGTGACTTTACGACAAAGCTCCCCTAAACTTTGTAAATCTCTAAGTCGACGCATACCTATATTAGCGACACATATAGGTGGTCAATGGGCCGGGTCGGGCCGGCCCGAGCCCAGCGGGCTCGTGCCTGAAAACAATAGACACGATACAACCCGCGAAATAATCGTGTCGGGCCAGGCCGACACGACGGGCCGAAAGCCAAGCCCGAGCACGACACAGATCACATTTTCTCGTGTCAGGTCGTGCTGACCCGAAGTCCGACCGAGCCGAGCGGTTGTTGCCCCGTCGTGCCAAGGCTTCCTCGCGACCTGTCGCGCTTGCCGCGCCGCGTCAAGTGCAGATCCATGCGCATCACCGCAGATTGAAGACCCGAGGAGCGGGAACAACCGGACGGGCGCGAGCGAAGCGCCGGAGCTGTGGACCGTGGACAAGAGAGGAAGAAGAGGTCATCGGGGTGGGGCCGCGGCGTCGGAGCAAGAGGAGGCCGCCAGCGGGAGAGGAAGAGGAGGCCGAAGCTGTGGACGGCGCCGAAGCTGTGGACGGGAGCCACCGAGAAAATGGTCGAATGGGACGGGGATTGTGACTTCGTTAGCGGGGCTTCACGAAAGGAAGCAGCGGCGGTTGTTCTCGGGTAGGTCAAGATTTTGGTTACAGGACTAGACCATTTATATGTTAAACGGGCTAACGGGTTGTGCCTGTGCCAGGCCAGACACGCCGGGCCAACTGGGCCGAGCAAAAACGGGTCGTGCCAATCCAACCCGATAGGCCTAAGGCCAAGCCCGAGCATGGCACGTACCAGGCTTTGGGCTGGCCCGAGCCCGTTTTTTTTGTGCCGTGCTGAATTCGTGCCATGCTTTTTTGATGGGCTTTCGGGCTAGCCTGTTTGATCCGGCCCATTTGGCCACCTATAGTGACACATTTAGAAAATATGGAGCATGATAGGAACTTAGTGAACAAATAAGCCAAATTATCACATGACTTAGTTTGTAGGAGACTAATTTCTCCATTAACCTGAAGTTCATGTGGGTAGAATAGTTTAGGTGTTGTGTTTAGTAACATTTGTTTTCACATAATCTGAGTGCATCTGAGCAATGCAAGCTGCATTATCTTCATAGATAATGGTTGGTGACTCAATAGCCTCAATACACATGAGACTTGAATGCGGTTAATCACTCTACGTAGTCATACACATTCACATGTAGCTTCATATAATGCTATGATTTCAGAGTGATTCGAAGACGTAGCAATTAAAGTCTGTTTACAAAACTTCTATGATATTGATGTCTATTCGTGTAAGAACATGAATTCTGTCTGAGATTTTCCCTTATGAGGATCACTTAAGTATCCAGTATTGCCATAGCCAATGAGGTTAAGATCTTGATTTTTATGAAAGAAAAGACCTAGATTTGTTGTACCTTGAAGATATCGAAAGACATCTTTCGCTCCTTTCCAATGACGCATGGTTGGAGCAGCATCGTATCTTGCTAGTAGATTTATTACAAAAGCAATGTCGGGTCTTGCATTATTAGCAAGATACATAAATGCTTCAATGACACTTAGGTATAGGTATCTGAAACCTAATACCTCTTCTTGTTCTTTGCATGATCGAAATGGATCTGTATCCTTTTCTAAGACTCTTATTAGCATAGGAGTTTTAGTTAGATATGCTTTATCCATACTAAATTTTTCAAATACTTTTTAGACATAAGCCGATTGATGCACGAGAATGCCCTTATGAAGATGCTCTAGTTGTAAACCTAAGCAAAATTTAGTTTTTACCTAAATCCTTCATCTTTAGATGATTGTGTGCCTCATTAATGTCAAGTTCAATGCCAATGATATTTAAATTATCAACATATACTAAAATAATGCAAAATCCAATCAAGGATATGCGAGTGAATACACAAGCCCAATCATAATTAGTAGAGTAGCCTTTATTTAGAAGGAACTGAAAGTGCATCTAGGCATCCCTTGTGGGTTTTGGTTGATTTATGACAAACAAATGAGATCCTAACTAAATTGTTGAGATGAGCGGAGGTTTCAATAAAATTATGAAGAAAGTGCAAAAAGAAAAGAGAGTGAGGAATCAAGTTGAAAAGAGCTCAAGAGATGAATAGAATAATCTTTGTGTATGGAGTGTGTTGGAGAAACACACACCAAGAGCTCTAGCAAAAGAAAACCCTCTCACTGCACAAATTTACACAAGGCTGTTTAGGAACGGACAAGTCCTCCCAATGCGGACTTGTTCGCAACGGACTAGTCCGATAAAGTCCGGACTAGTCCGATAATACCTCTGATCAACATCGAACAAGTCCGATATTTCACGGACTAGTCTGAAATCCTCACTGACCAACTGCAGACAAGTTCCCCAATTTTGGACTTGTCCTTAGTCCCTCAAAATTTGACGACACCGGACTAGTCCGATATTACCCGGATTAGTCTGATAATCTCTTTGACTAAGATCGGACTAGTCCCACCTACCACGGACTAGTCCTCAGGACATCACACTTTACACAGAAATGGACAAGTACGATATCACCACATACTAGTCCGATAACCTCTCTCACTAAAATCGGACAAGTCCTACAAGTGCGGACTCGTCCTCAATTCACTAAGGGATTCACCACGCTAGACTAGTCCGATATGTGCCGGACTAGTCCGAATATCTCCAGTGCCCAGATCGGACTAGTCTGCATGTTTTCGGACAAGTCCGATATTCCTGAACACTTAGGGTTTTCCACACGCCGCACACCGAACGAGTCGGGAGTCCACCACGGACTAGTCCGGATTTTGCAAACTCTAATGGTAACTTTTAGAAACCCTAGTATAAATAGAGGTGTACGGCCCTACAACCAACTCTCGACCCCCTGCGCTGTCACACCTTACAAGAGCCCAGAAAACACGTCTCTCCACACAATCTAACGCAAGAAAGATCAAATCCTTGAGGATTAACCATAGACCAAAGGAGAGACACGTTCTTCACGTCTTGAGCTCTTGGGTTTGAATATCTCACACACTCGCTGTTTTATTGCATATCTTTCGAGTGTGTTTGGTGGTGTTTCAAATTATAAATCTTAGAGAGCCCTCAACTTGTGAGAAGGCCCCTTGAACACTGAAAGTGCATCTAGGTTCCCCGTGGGTTTTGGATGATTGATGACGACAATTAAGTCGCTAATGAGCTCAAGTGATCTTTAGCACAGGTGTGGACTCGATCGGGGACGCAAACCCTCAAAAAGGAAAAGGAAGGAAACGGAGTCGACTCGAAGCGTAGAAACTAGGGTTTCTAGTGTGTTGAGTTGGACTAGCCGTAGAAATAGGAGGGTGTGTGCGTAAAGTGCAAAGAGATCAAGTTAGGAGCCCAAGAGTGGTGGTTTAGGTAGAAACCCCTTTGAGAGTTGAAGTTAGAGTAGTCTGGCAGGAGGGGCCGGACTAGTCCGCCTGACGGCCGGACTAGTCCGCTCCTGGGCAAACTAGTCCGTTTTGGCACGGACTAAAATGTCATGTGTGACTTCGGACTAGTCCATAGTGGTACGGACTAGTCCGTGGTACCCCTAGGGTGAAGATTCGAGACTAAGTACAGGAGAGCGAACTTGTCCGTTTTGGGGCGGACCAAAAGGTTCTGAGTGAGATCGGACTAGTCCGTCCATGGGTCGGACTAGTCCGTGTTGCTAAGTGCAGAGAGGTTTTTGCGACTAAGTCTGGGAAGGCCGGACTAGTCCGCCCATGGGGTCGGACTAGTCCGTGGTCTTCAGACTAGTCCGTTTTCACACGGAACAAAAGGTTCTGTGTGAGATCGGACTAGTCCGGTGAGGGTCGGACTAGTCCGTTGTTGAAGTTACCGTTTGAATTTGAAGTTTGGCGGGTAGTGTGACGATTGCCGCGCAGTGCGACAGTTGTCAGAGGCGTCAGTGGTCCCCTAGGCCGGACTAGTCCGGGCTGTAGGCCGGACTAGTCCGCCCATCTACTGAAGTCAGCAGTATGGGCTTGGGACCTCTATAAATAGAGGTCCCCTGGGTTCTTTTGAACTATCCTTGAGCAACCTGTAACCCTAGCGCCGCCACAGCAAAACTTGGAGCATTCTTGAGCCTCTTTCTTGCCTACTTTCCCTCTAAAACTAATTCTTGAGTGGATTAGGGTTTAGTGAGGTGGAAAAGGGGAAGAACATCGCGCTTAGGCTCCCAGTTTGATCTCTTGCACTTTGTGAATCATTGTGATCTGTGGCTTGAGTTAATCTTTGTGATTTGCAATTGTAATTGTGGTGGGAGCCTCAGATTGTGAGAAGCCCCAACGAACCTTGTATTCATTCTTTGTGATAGTGGAGAACCAAGTTAGGCCCGTGCGGTAAACTTGGTGAGGGAAGGGTTGTTGAACCCGGTCATTTGTGGACTCCTCAACGGGGACGTAGATTCCTTGTGTGGGATCGAACCTCAGGATAAAATCCTTGTGTCTCCATGTTCTTTGCATTTCGTTTATCGAATATTTCGTTCTAGGGTTGCTAGTTTTGTCTTGTGCTTCATATTGCTATAAACTTGTTCCTATTAGTCATATATTTGTGTTGGTAGTTGCTAAACTTGACATAACCATATCCTCACCTGTAGCCTCGAGAAAATCGCCTTAAAACTTGCTAGAAACACTTTTTAGGGATCTTCACGCAGGCTGACCGGACTAGTCCGCCCTAAGACCGGACTAGTCCGCCCCCTGTAATTTAATCTCGTTTTATTAAGTCATTTGCAGGTCGATTAGCCTATTCACCCCCCTCTAGGCAACTTTCAATTGGTATCAGAGCAGGACTCTCCACAAAGAGTCTAACAACTCGGAGAGATGGCCGGAGTGGTGTTTGAAGAGGTGTCGACCAATGATTCTCAACCGACACGTGAGGAGACAATGGCTTATCAAGACAAGCTAACCGATGATGAGGAGACTCGCCAGCTCAAGGCGAAGCTCCGGGAGAAGCTGAAGATTGCTGCGGTTGATCCGTCAAGCTCATCAAGTGGTGGTGGCGGAATCAACTACAACCAACAAGGGTTCAACTATGAACGCCTTGCCGCCAACAACCACTACCTTTCCATCCCATTGGGGAAACCTCCCCAATTCGATGGAACTGACTATGGGATGTGGAAGCACAACATGAAGATCCACCTTGTGTCACTCAATCCCTCACTATGGCAAATTGTGTTGACCGGGGTGCACATCCCTAAGAATGAAGAAGATATCACTCTGGAGCAAGCCGTGCTCCTTCACCGCAATGCTCAAGCGGCCGGAGTAATCATCTCATCCCTCTCAAGAGACGAGTTCAACCGAGTGGATGGACTTGAGGTGGCCAAAGATATTTGGGACACTCTCAAGACGGCTCATGAAGGCAACCGAGTCGTCAAGGAAGCAAAGATTGAACTCATTGAAGGAGAGCTCGAGAGGTTTGCCATTATGGATGGTGAATCTCCCCAAGAGATGTCCAACCGCCTAAAGATACTCATCAACAAGAGTAGATCTTATGGCTGTACCAAGTGGACGGACCACGAGGTGGTGAAGAGAATGATTCGGGCATTCATGCCTAGGAACGTCTCTCTATGCTCCATGATCCGAGAAAGTCCGGGGTTTGCCAAAATGACCCCGGAAGAGGTCCTTGGAAGGATCATCAATCACGAGATCATGGAAAAGGAGGCGCTCTTCTACAACGACCTTCAAAGATTCACCGCCTCGAAGATGAAGAATGTTGCGCTCAAAGCAACATCCTCCCCAAAAGAGCAAACGGAAGATGATGAGGAAAGCCTTGACACCGATGAGGAAGAGGCCTTCTTCATCAGCAACTTAAAGAGGATGATGAGGAGAAGAAAAGGAGGATACAAGCATGAAGGAAAAGGCAAAGAAAAGGCAAGGCCCAAAAACAAGAGGGCTTGCTACAATTGTGGCGAGTATGGCCACTTCATAGTTGATTGCCCCCATGAAGAAGTGAAGAAGAAAAAGGAGGGCAAGCCTCAAGAGAAGAAGTTCTTCAAGAAGAATAGGCCCTCGGGACAAGCACACTTGGGCAAGGAGTGGGAATCTAACGATGAGTCCTCCTCCGAAGAAGAAGAGGAGAAGATGGCCACCATAGCCATCGGGAGGAGCTCCAAGGGAAGCAAGCTCTTCCCCAACCTCAACAACGACTACAAACCAACTTGCCTTATGGCAAAGGAGGGAAGGAGAAAGGTAACATCTCACTCCTCCTCCTCCATTTCCTCTCATGATGAATTTGATAGCGCTAGTGAAGATGAGCACATGTTTAAGGACATAAGCAAAAGCACCTTGTGTAGGATGAAGTTGCTTATGGATGAGATCTTTGAGAAGGAGGAGCTCATCAACAGACAAGAGGACATGCTCATCCTTGAAAAGGAGAGATGTCAAGAGCTTAATGAGCTCCTTGAGCTTGAAAGAGAGAAGAGCAAGGCATTGGAACACGAACTTGCTCTAAGCAAGAAAACGTGTTCAAGTCTTGAGGAGAAATCAATTGAGCTCAAGGATGAACTTGGGAACTTGACAAAAGTTAACAAGATCCTTGAGACTCAAGTTGGGTCCCTTAAGAACAATGTAGCCTCTTCCTCAGAGAGCTCAACCTCCTCAAAGGCCTCATCCAATGCTACCACGCCTTGCAAGTGCTCTAACTTAATCCTTAAACTTAAGGATGAACTAAACTTAGCGCAAGGCAAGCAAGCACCTAAGGGTGCCATCTTTGACAAGGAGAAGGTGGCGTATGCACGAAGTGCATACAACAACACAAGACCTCCCCATGTCAAGGATGGTCTTGGCTATACTAGAAGTGGTACGCACAACGCCAAAACCTCCAAGTATGGCAAATACATGATTGTCTTTGTTAAGGGAAGTTCATCTACAACTAAAATTGAGAAGAACACATCCACTAACAACAAAATGCCTAAATCTGAACCGCATCCTCTATTTCATGATTTTGATGCTTCTTATGTGCTTATGAGGAACAAATATGGCAAGGTGTTTGCTAGATATGTTGGGCCACTCCGCAAGAGCCCCAAGCCTTGCGTGTGGGTGCCCAAATGCCTTACCACTAACGTCAAAGGACCCAACTCCGCTTGGGTACCTAAAAGGAAGGCATAATCTTGTTTTGTAGGCATACTCCTCCGGTGGTTCCAAATGGGTGCTCGATAGTGGGTGCACAAACCACATGACCGGAGAGAGGACGATGTTCGAGGAGTATGAAGAACACGATGATCCAAATGAACGAATCCTCTTTGGAGACAATAGCCGAGGAAAAATCCTTGGCTCCGGTAAAATTGTCATCTCTCCTCAACACACTCTTTCTAGCGTTCTACACATTGATTCTTTAGACTATAACCTCTTGTCCATATCACAACTATGTGACAAGGGTTATAATTGTGTTTTCACTAATGAGGGTGTGAGCGTCCTTAGAAGAAGTGATAACTCAATCACTTTTAAGGGTGTGCTCAAAGGAAAGCTTTATCTTGTGGACTTTGCGTCGGATAAAGCTCAACTTGACACATGCTTAATGGCGAAAACCAACATGGGATGGCTTTGGCATAGACGGCTGGCCCATGTTGGCATGAGGAACTTACAAAAGCTTCTTAAGGGCGATCACATCCATGGCTTGAAGAATGTTGTTTTCGAAAAAGACAGACCATGTAGTGCATGCCAAGCGGGGAAGCAAGTAGGAGCTAAACATCCATCCAAGAACATCATGACGACAACAAGACCGTTGGAGCTGCTACACATGGACCTTTTCGGGCCAATAACCTACATAAGCATTGGCGGTAACAAATATGGTCTTGTTATTGTTGATGACTTTTCTCGTTTCACTTGGGTGTTTTTCTTGCATGATAAGGGTGAACCCCATGGTGTCCTCAAGAGGTTCTTGAGGAGAGCTCAAAATGAGTTCGCCTCAAGAATCAAAGCTATAAGAAGTGACAACGGCACCGAGTTCAAAAACACTCAAGTAGAAGAATTCTTGGATGAGGAAGGCATCAAGCATGAATTTTCAGCTCCATACTCCCCTCAATAAAACGGGGTGGCGAAATGGAAGAACAGAACACTCATCGAGATGTCAAGGACAATGCTTGATGAGTACAAGACATCGGATCGGTTTTGGGCGGAGGCGGTTAACACCGCTTGCCACGCCGTCAATCGATTATACCTCCACCGCCTCCTCAAGAAAACTCCCTACGAGCTTCTAGTTGGTAAGAAACCCAATGTCTCTTATTTTCGTGTTTTTGGGAGCAAGTGTTATATTCTCAACAAGAAGCCTAGGACTTCGAAGTTTGCTTCGAATTCTGATGAGGGTTTCTTGCTTGGCTATGAATCAAACACTCACGCCTACCGTGTATTCAACAAAACCTCCGGAATTGTTGAAATAACACGCGACGTGGTGTTTGATGAAACTGATGGCTCCCAAGTGGAGCAAGTTGATCAAAGTGTGCTAGATCAAGAAGACCCTCCACAAGAAGCACTTAGGAGAATGACACTTGGAGATGTTCGACCACAAGAACAACCTCAATGCTCAAGTGACCAACAACAAGATGATGCACGTACTCCTCCATGCGATCAAGTTGTCGACGGTCAAGTAGGACCTCAAAACGACCAAGAAGATGAAAGTCAAGGGAGAGGCACTCATCAAGGGGGAGATCAAGAAGAAGAAGAAGATGATGATGACTCAAGAGCTCAACCTCCACATCCTCGCGTACATCAAAGTGTTCAACGGGATCACCCCGTTGACAACATACTAGGAGACATTACTAAAGGGGTAATCACTCGTTCTCGTGTTGCAAACTTTTGTGAACATTACTCCTTTGTCTCTTCTTTGGAGCCCCATAGGGTTGAAGATGCCTTGAGAGATCCGGATTGGGTGGTGGCTGTGCAAGAGGAGCTTAACAACTTCGAGAGGAACAAAGTTTGGGAGCTTGTCAAGCGTCCACAAGCAAATGTTGTAGGCACCAAGTGGGTGTTCCGCAACAAGCAAGATGAACATGGTGTTGTGACAAGGAACAAGGCACGACTTGTAGCCAAGGGGTACTCACAAGTCGAAGGTTTAGATTTTGATGAAACCTTTGCTCCAGTAGCTAGGTTAGAGTCAATTCGAATATTACTTGCCTTTGCTACTCACCATGATTTTAAGCTCTATCAAATGGGCGTCAAGAGTGCGTTCCTAAATGGCCCAATCAAGGAGGAAGTATATGTGGAGCAACCACCGGGCTTTGAAGATCAAGAATTCCCAAACCATGTCTTCAAATTGCGTAAGGCTCTCTATGGCCTCAAACAAGCTCCTAGAGCTTGGTATGAGTGTCTTAGAGACTTTCTAATTAAAAATGGTTTCAAGATAGGAAAAGCTGATTACACTCTATTTACGAAGCACTTCAATGATGATCTTTTTGTGTGCCAAATATATGTCGATGACATTATATTTGGTTCTACTAACAAAGTGTTTTGTGATGAGTTTTCAAAGATTATGACGGGAAGATTTGAGATGTCCATGATGGGGGAGTTGAAGTTCTTTTTAGGTTTCCAAGTCAAGCAACTCAAAGAAGGCACGTTCATAAGTCAAACAAAGTACACTCAAGACATATTGAAGAAGTTTGACATGGACAAGGCTAAACCCATTAAGACCCCTATGGCGACGAATGGACACCTAGACCTCAACGAAGATGGTCCAAGTGTGGACCAAAAGGTATATCGTTCCATGATTGGCTCTCTGTTATATCTTTGTGCATCTAGACCGGATATCATGCTTAGTGTGTGTATGTGTGCACGGTTTCAAGCTGCACCAAAGGTGTGTCATTTGACCGCCGTGAAGAGAATTCTTAGATATCTAGTTCACACACCGAGCCTAGGACTTTGGTACCCCAAAGGATCCAAGTTTAACCTCATTGGTTATTCCGATGCGGATTATGCGGGTTGCAAAGTTGATAGAAAGAGCACATCCGGGACATGCCAATTCTTGGGTAGATCATTAGTGTCTTGGTCCTCTAAGAAACTAAAATCCATTGCTCTCTCCACAGCCGAAGCGGAGTACGTCGCAGACGGAAGTTGTTGTTCACAACTTCTGTGGATGAGACAAACTCTAAGGGATTATGGTATAAACTTGTGTCATATCCCTCTCCTATGTGACAATGAGAGCGCCATCAAAATAGCCCATAATCCAGTTGAGCATTCAAGGACCAAACACATAGACATTAGACACCACTTCTTGAGAGATCATTCCTTAAAGGGGGATATAGTGATTTCCCATGTGAGAACCGAGAACCAACTAGCCGACATATTCACTAAGCCCCTAGATGAGAATCGATTTTGTGAGCTTAGGAGTGAGCTCAATATCTTAGATTCTCGAAATGTGGCTTGAAACATGCACATCTGAATGTTTACTTATGCCTTGTTCAAAAGAATGCATGTGGTTGGAAAAACTCTCTCTATCTCAATTTTCTCCTAAATATTTGAAAAACTAGTGACTTTGTGAGTCATGGTCATAGTTTGAATGTTGGTGCTTACTGACCATATTCACAAAGTTTTGTTGTGCTTATTTGTCCAAAAGGACCTATAGTTGTGGGCATAAACTCATATATATTGACTTCAGCCCAGTAGGACCGGACTAGTCCGCCCTAAGGCCGGACAAGTCCGGAGGCAGACTAGTCCGCGACTGGTCCGCACACCGGACTAGTCCGCCCTGGTACCGAACTAGTCCGGCCCTTCGGGACTTAAACCCCCAGGGGCGGCCCAGACCCCTCTTCTCTCCTTTCACACTCGTCTCTCTCTCTCCCGCGCGCAAGCAACCGCCCCGTCGGCGATTTTTCGCTCCAGCCACCAAAACTCGCATCCAATCCGCGCATTGAAGCCTTTAGGAGTGTGGGATCGTTTCCCCGCACTTCTTTGACGCTTTCCTACTCTGATCTCGTCGATTTCTTCAGATTTGAGGAGGTATTTCCCTCTTTTCAAAAATTCCTCTCATTTTTGATTCTTGGAGTTTTTGATAGGAGTACCTTCATTAATGTTGCTCCATACATTCTTGCGATCATATTCTAGAAGTATTGCGCGTTGATTTGAAGTTTTTTTCAAAAAATCGTTAGGGTCAGGGTTCATCCTGTGCAACCCGGACTAGTCCGGCCATGGCGGACAAGTCCGCCGGCCGACTAGTCCGCCCCTAAGGCGGACAAGTCCGTTTTGCACAGGGAAAACCCTAATATTAGCTATTTCTTGAGATTCCTTCCGCAATATTTCACACCCTTGGTCTCTTATGTCCTCTTCTCGTTGTGTTCTCAGCACGATGTCAGATTTCGAGCGCAATCTTCCGAGTTCCAACCCTGCGGGTGAGGAGCGCCGCACCGAGGAGAGGGGTGCTGAAGTGCCTCCCCCTCCCACAGATCCCCGGGAGGCACGCACCAAAGCCCAAATCATCGAGGCAAGAACTAAGGCTGTCCTCATCGAGGCGCAGAAAGCAAAGGAAGAACGGCGACTGAAGACACTTGAAGCTTCCAGTGTAGCCGCAACTATCTACAACGAGGACGAAGCCATTGCTCATGCTACTGAAGACTCTCTCCGTGAGGCACGGAAGAAGAAGAGAGAAGAAAGAGAGGCTCATAATTCCAGGGCCGCAGAGGCCAATGCCTCCAAGAGGAAGAAGCTCGTCACCATTGACGAGAAGGCTAAGGGCAAGGAGCAAGCCCAAGGGGCAGCTGAGCCTAGGGTCGAGCGTGACCCCAAGAAGGGAAAGGCTCCGGCTCCAGTCGAGCCGAAGAAGAAAAAGCCAGCTTTCAAGGTGCCAGCCAAGAAGGCAGCCGGAGGGGTAGTGATCCGAGAGAAAGGGAAGGCCCAGGCCATTGGCCCTCTCAAGATGCACAGTCCAGCGCGAAACCCCAATAGGCAGCCCAACTTGGCTGCAAATGTGTTCAAAGGAAAGGGTGCTGAGAAGGCCAGGAGGCTCAGAGATGAGAATGTCTATAGGTTTGAGAGGTCCACCGCCGACCCTCGGTTTTGGTGTGACTTCCATTGCGATTACTATCGCACAGTCTATCAGGCAATGAAGAAGCCATTGATCCAGGCTCAATGGGTGGACTGGGCATATATGGCTAAGAAGAAACACGAGGCATTTGACGCAGTGATTGAGGTAGCTGAGCGCCATGGGATCAAAGACATTCTTGGATTAAAGTATGAATGGAATGAGGAGGTTATCGTACAGTTTTATACCACAGTTCACACACTCATGGCGACCGAGCCATCACTTGGATGACCAACGGTGAGCAGTACTATGCCACCTTCGAGGTCTTTGCTCAGGCTCTTGGACTGGAGAGTCACCTGGACCATGAGATCATTATCTCCAATCTCAAGGCTATGGACAGGGATGACATGAGCTACATGTACCTTCCTCACGTCCACTATGAAGCTGGATTGGCCAGAAACATCCTTCCCTTCTACAACATCCTTAACAGGATTCTTAGGAGGACGGTGGCTCCTAAAGAAGGGGATGCGAGGATCATCCAGGGTCACCTCAGGCACCTGTTGGTCCTCATTGATGGACATGAGATGTTCAACCTTGTGGATTACATCTTCGATGATATCTACAACATCTCACACACACCCAACCGTGCCTGTGGCTATGCCCCTTACATAATTTGCCTGATAGAGAAGGTGTCCGGGCTCGTGTTCGTGAAGGACACCACTCACCAGCCTCTCCGACCTCAGATGCCACCTGCTATCCCGACTCCTGCCCGGAGGAAGAATGCGGAGCCATCCTTCCGCTCCGAGGTGCCTCCTTCCGTTGCACCTCCGTCTCAGCACTCGGCGGGCTCCTCTAGCAGCGGAGTCCTCAAGTTTCTTCGGTCCATCTTCTCCTCGTGCCGCAAAGCCGAGGTGCGAGCTCAGAGGACTGAGCGGTACGTGAGGAAGATCTGCGACAAGCTCGAGATCCCGATGCCCTGAGGCCTCCGACGACGAGCTCACTCCGTACCCGCTTCTCACCCCCGACGAGTTAACACTCTTAGGTGAGACGGAGGGTACCTCCGCACCGACCTCTGACGACGACGACGACAATGCCGATGATGATGAGAATGTCACAGACCCCGAGGCCACGGAGAGTGGTAGTGACGAGGACGAGGACTAGCTTTTAGGTCCTAGTCCCCCTTCTTTTCCTTTTTGGTGCCTTGATACCAAAGGGGGAGAGTTAGGGGGAGTTAGTCTTTTGTGGTGTGCCTTTGGACTTGTCTTGTAATATTTTTATGCTACTTGGATGTTGGATGTTTACTTTTGTGCAAGACATGTTACTGTTGCTTAATTTCAATATGATGCTCTCATTGTCTATCTTGTGATAATATTGATGTTCTTTATATCTTGTCACAATTGTTGAGCACATCACGTAGGCACCCCATCGTAACGTGTGTGGGTATGAAAGATCTCCTCCACCTCTTTTACATGTTGCATACCTTGAGGGGGAGTCTATCATACGCACACATGTTATGAAAACCAAATTTATACTCTTAATTGTGAAGGACTTGATGTGTTGTCATCAATCACCAAAAAGGGGGAGATTGAAAGTGCATCTAGGTTCCCCGTGGGTTTTGGATGATTGATGACGACAATTAAGTTGCTAATGAGCTCAAGTGATCTTTAGCACAGGTGTGGACTCGATCGGAGACGCAAACCCTCAAAAAGGAAAAGGAAGGAAACGAAGTCGACTCGAAGCGTAGAAACTAGGGTTTCTAGCATGTTGAGTTGGACTAGCCGTAGAAATAGGAGGGTGTGTGCGTAAAGTGCAAAGAGATCAAGTTAGGAGCCCAAGAGTGGTGGTTTAGGTAGAAACCCCTTTGAGAGTTGAAGTTAGAGTAGTCTGGCAGGAGGGGCCGGACTAGTCTGCCTGACGGCCGGACTAGTCCGCTCCTGGGCAAACTAGTCCATTTTGGCACAGACCAAAAGGTCCTGTGTGACTTCAGACTAGTCCGTAGTGGGACGGACTAGTCCGTGGTACCCCTAGGGTGAAGATTCGGGACTAAGTCCAGGAGAGCGGACTTGTCTGTTTTGGGGCAGACCAAAAGGTTCTGAGTGAGATCGGACTAGTCCGTCCATGGGCCGGACTAGTCTGTGTTGCTAAGTGCAGAGAGGTTTTTGCGACTAAGTCTGGGAAGGCCGGACTAGTCCGCCCATGGGGCCGGACTAGTCCGTGGTCTTCAGACTAGTCCATTTTCACACGGAACAAAAGGTTCTGTGTGAGATCGGACTAGTCCGGTGAGGGTCAGACTAGTCCGTTGTTGAAGTTATCGTTTGAATTTGAAGTTTGGCGGGTAGTGTGACGATTGCCGCGCAGTACGACAGTTGTCAGAGGCGTCAGTGGTCCCCTAGGCCGGACTAGTCCGGGCTGTAGGCCGGACTAGTCCGCCCATCTGCTGAAGTCAACAGTATGGGCTTGGGACCTCTATAAATAGAGGTCCCCTGGGTTCTTTTGAACTATCCTTAAGCAACCTGTAACCCTAGCGCCGCCACAGCAAAACTTGGAGCATTCTTGAGCCTCTTTCTTGCCTACTTTCCCTCTAAAACTAATTCTTGAGTGGATTAGGGTTTAGTGAGGTGGAAAAGAGGAAGAACATCGCGCTTAGGCTCCCGGTTTGATCTCTTGCACTTTGTGAATCATTGTGATATGTGGATTGAGTTAATCTCTGTGATTTGCAATTGTAATTGTGGTGGGAGCCTCAGATTGTGATAAGCCCCAACGAATCTTGTATTCATTCTTTGTGATAGTGGAGAACCAAGTTAGGCCCGTGCGGTAAACTTGGTGAGGGAAGGGTTGTTGAACCCGGTCCTTTGTGGACTCCTCAACAGGGACGTAGATTCCTTGTGTGGGATCGAACCTCGGGATAAAATCCTTGTGTCTCCGTGTTCTTCGCATTTCGTTTATCGAATATTTTGTTCTAGGGTTGCTAGTTTTGTCTTGTGCTTCATATTGCTATAAACTTGTTCCTCTTAGTCATAAACTTGTGTTGGTAGTTGCTAAACTTGACATAACCATATCCTCACCTGTAGCCTCGAGAAAATCGCCTTAAAACTTGCTAGAAACACTTTTTAGGGATCTTCACGCAGGCTGACCGGACTAGTCCGCCCTAAGACCAGACTAGTCCGCCCCCTGTAATTTAATCTCATTTTATTAAGTCATTTGCAGGTCGATTAGCCTATTCACCCCCCTCTAGGCAACTTTCAAACACGGTTATTTACCCCCTTTGTGATTAGTGGAAGAGAATCAACGTTCGTGGCGATTCGACGAGGGTAGGGTTGGTGAAGACCCGATCCTCCGTGGACTCCTCAACGTGGATGTAGATTTCCTCTGTGGAATCAAACCACGGGATAAAATCATTGTGTCTTTACTTTTGTTCTTACTATTAATTGCAATCTAGGGTTTGCTCGATCTTGTTCAACTTACGTTTAAACTTTGAAACTAAAGTTAACTTGTGCCATATCTAGTTTCATTGAAGCAATACACTCGAGTTATAACTAAATATCAGCTTCATAGAGTACTTGGATCGAAATCATCGATCAAAGTTGATCGATCTAGTCCGCATACACCGGACTAGTCCGCACCCTATCGGACTAGTCTGATTTCTCTGTGTTTGATCAGGTTGTTAAGTGTTTTAGGTTTTGATAAAAGTTCAAAAAGCCTATTCACCCCCCTCTAGGCTACATTCAATTGGTATCAAAGCTAGACTCTTCAAAAGAGACTAATCGCTCGAAGAGAAGATGTCGGACATGAAGGTTGTGCACATGAATTTCAACCAAGAGAAGGTTGATGATGAAAAGGCTCAGAAGATGGAGAGGCTCCTTGACACAATCCAAGACTGTGAGGGTGATGATGAGGAGATGCTTGAACTCAAGGCACTCCTATGGAAGAAGGCACTCTCCAAAGGGAAGATAAAGATCGAGGATGAAAAGAAGAAGAAGGGGAGTAGTCACACTGACTACACTCGATATCCTTTTAATTATGATCGGTTAAATTTGAATAATAATCATTACTTATCAATTTCTCTAGGGAAAGCACCTTTCTTTGATGGCAATGATTATTCTATGTGGAGACAGAATATAAAGATGCATCTAATATCACTTAACCCCAGCTTGTGGCATATAGTGTGTACAGGGATAGATATCTAGGATGACGATGAAGAGCTCACACCAAGTCAAGAGCAAGCTATTCATCGGAACGCTCAAGCTGCAGCTGTCATAACATCATCATTGAGCTGAGATGAGTTCACCAAGGTGGATGGACTCGAAATTGCTAAAGAAATATGGGATACGCTACAAACCGCACATGAAGGCGAGCGTCATGTGCGAGAGGCTAAAATTGAAATGATCGAAGGCGAATTGGGAAGATTCGCCATAGAAGAAGATGAGTCACTGCAAAACATGTACAATCAGTTGAATAATCTCATCAATAAAGTTCGATCATATGGAAGCAAGAAGTGGAATGATCATGAGGTGGTGAAGCTAATTCTCAGAGCTTTCATGCCTCACAACGTAAATCTATGCTCGATGATTAGAGAAAGTCTCGGGTATCGGAAAATGACTCCGGATGAATTGCTTAGAAAGATTATCAATTTTGAGATGATGGAGAAACAAGCAAAGCATGTCAAAGAGATTGTCGACCTTGCCTCGGCAAAGAAGGAAGGAGTCGCTTTGAAAGTCCACTTGCAAGCCAATGTCAAAAGAGACTCGAGAGGCTCAAGAAGAAGACGACAGCGACGATAAAAGCAATGATATAGATGAAGAAGATATGATCCTATTTATGAAGAAATTCAAGAAGATGATGAAAAGAAGACAAGGTGGTAGATCAAATGAAGGAAGACACCAAGACAAATCGAGACCAAAGTTGAGGCGCACTTGCTATAACTATGGTGAATACGACCACTTTATAATTGATTATCCTTATGAAAAAAACAAGAAAAAGACCAAGGATACAAAGCCTCAACCCAAGAAGATGTTCAAGAAGAAAAAGCAAATTGGACAGGAGCATCTAGGAAAGGAGTGGGACTCCAATGATGAGTCCTCATCCAAAGAGGAAGAGGACATGGCTAGCATAGCCATCAAGAAGACAACCAAGAAATCCATCCTCTTCCCGACTATTGGTGCATGGAAGGACAACAGCACATGTATAATGGCGAAGGAAGGTAAAAGAAAGGTAACAACTAAATCTTCCTCCTCGTATTCCTTTGCCAGTGATAGTGATGATTCTAGTGAATACGATAGTTGTGATGAAAATGAATACTTGCTTAGTGGTTTAGATAAGAAAACTGCTTCTAAGATGAAATTTTTAATGGATAAGCTTGTTGATAAGGAGGAGCTTGTAGATCGCCAAGAAGATATGATCATCATTCAAAAGTAGGAATATCTTAAGATAAAAAAGCTCCTTGAACTTGAAAAGGAGCGAAGCAAGTCACTAGAATTTGAGTTAGCTTCAAGCAAGGAAGCTTTCTTGAAGTTAAGCTACTCAAATGTAATCATCAAAGATGAACTTGCTAACTTAACTAAAGTTAACAAGATCCTTGAGGTACAAGTTGAGTCACTCAAGCAAAGTGACACTTCATCCTCTTCAAGCTCACCTTCTCAACACTTAAAATCTGAAACTACTATTGCTTGTGCATGTGCTAAAATTGACACTAGCTTGAAAGAAAAGTCAACCTCGACCAAGCACAAGCTACCTTCTCATAGTGGCATATTTGACAAGGAGAAGGTCAAGTATGCACGTAGTGCATACTTAGTCTCACGACCTCCAAATGTCAAGTATGGACTCGAGTATTCTTATAGTGAAAAGAAAAATGCTAGAAACCATAAGAATAACAAGGAACACATTGTCTTTGCCAAGGGAAACTCCTCTCAAGTTAGAAAACTTAATAATGTTGATAAAAGTAACATTGTTAACACATATGAACAACAACTATTGTTGAAAACCTTTGACACATCATATGTTCTTATGAAAAGTAATCTTGGTAGAGTTTACGGTAAACATGTTGGGTCACGCCATGGGAACACCAAGTCTCATGTGTGGGTGCCCAAATAACTTGTAACTAACCTTAAAGGACCCAAGCAAGCTTGGGTACCTAAAACCAAGGCGTAATTTATTTTTGTAGGCCTACTCCTTCGGTGGAGAAAAATGGGTGCTAGATAGTGGATGCACCAACCACATGACTGGAGAAAGAAGGATGTTCGTTGAATATGAAAAAAATAAAGATCCAAGCGAAGGCATCTATTTTGGCGATAACAGTCAAGGAAGAGGTGTTTGGTATCGGTAAAATTGCAATTTCATCTCAACACACTCTTTCTGATGTTTTACATGTCGATTTCTTAGATTATAACCTTCTGTCCATATCTCAATTATGCGACAAGGGTTATAATTGCTTGTTCACTAATGAGGGTGTGAGCGTCTCTAGAAGGAGTGATTACTCGGTTGCATTCAAGGGTGTGTTAAAGTGAAAGCTTTATCTAGTTGACTTCAATAAAGATAAAGTCAAACTTTACACATGCTTGATTGCAAAGACCAACATGGGTTGGCTGTGGCATAGACGGCTAGCACATGTTGGTATGAGAAATCTTCAAAAACTCCTTAAGGGCGATCACATCCGATGTTTGAAGGATGTTGTTTTTGAGAAAGACAAGCCTTGTAGCGCGTGCTAAGCCGGGAAGCAAGTAGAAGCACCCCATCCCGCGAAGAATGTCATGACAACAACGAGACCGCTCAAGCTACTACATATGGATCTATTTGGTCCAATTGCTTACATAAGCATCAGCGGTAACAAATACGATTTAGTAATTGTTGATGATTTTTGCGTTTCACGTGAATTTTCATTTTGCATGATAAGACAAAAACTCAAGGAACCCTCAAGAAGTTCTTCAAGCGTGTCCAAAATGAATTCTCATTGAAGATCAAGAACATACGAAGCAATAATGGCATGAAGTCCAAGAACACCCAAGTTGAGGAGTACCTAGACGAAGAAGGGATAAAACATGAATTTTCAGCACCGTATTCCCCTAAACAAAACGGAGTAGCCAAAAGGAAGAACCGAACCCTCATAGAGATGGCGAGGACAATGTTGATGAGTACAAGACTTCGGATCGGTTTTGGACTGAAGCGGCACCTCTTGTCACGCCATAAATCGACTTTATCTTCATCGCCTACTCAAGAAAACTTCATATGAACTAATAACCGGTAACAAGCCGAATATTTTCTATTTTTGAGTTTTCGGTTCTAAATGTTATATTTTGAACAAGAAGCCTAGGACTTCAAAATTCTCTTCAAAGTCCGATGAAGGTTTCTTGCTTGGCTATGATTCGAACTCTTACGCCTATCGTGTCTTCAATAAGGTCTCTGAACTTGTTGAAGTAGCATGTGACGTAGTGTTCGATGAAACTAACGGCTCTCAAGAATAGCAAGTTGATCAATGTGTGCTAGATAGAGAAGAAGTTCCATGTCAAGCGTTGAGAAGAATGGCGTTGGGCGATGTTCGACCACAAGCGCCACCTCCAAATGCGAATGAAGAAGATGAACCACAAGAGGAGGAAAATGATCAAGGGGGAGCTTCTACACAGGATCAACCCCATGAAGATCAAGGTGACCAACAAATCAATGAGGGCAACCATCTAGGGGGAGAAGAAGATGACCATGAAGATTCAAGACCACAAGTGCCACATCCAAGAGTACACCAATGCATCCAAAGAGATCGCCCCGTCGACAACATAATCAGTGACATCTAAAAGGGAGTAACAACTAGATCTCGAATAGCTACTTTTTGTGAACATTACTCGTTTGTATCCTCTTTGGAACCACACAGGGTTGCAGATGCATTGAAAGATCCATATTGGGTGGTGACAATGCAAGAATTGAACAACTTCAAACGGGATGAGGTGTGGGAACTTGTTGAAAGGCCCAAGTTCAACGTCGTCGGCACTAAATGGGTCTTACGCAACAAGCAAGACGAACACGGGTGGTGACAAGAAACAAGGCACGACTTGTGGCCAAAGGGTATTCACAAGTCGAAGGTTTGGATTTTGACAGAATTTTTGCTCCCGTAGCTAGGCTTGAATCGATTCGAATATTACTTGCATATGCAACTCACTATGATTTCAAGCTCTACCAAATGGATGTGAAAAGCGCCTTCCTCAATGGACCAATCAAAGAGGAGGTGTACGTGGAGCAACCCTCCGGATTCGAAGATCAAGAGTTCCCCGACCATGTGTTCAAACTGCGTAAGGCTCTCTACGGCCTCAAACAAGCTCCTGGATCTTGGTATGAGTGTCTTTGAGATTTTTAATTGAAAATGGATTTAAATTGGTAAAGCTGATTACACGTTGTTTACTGAGCATTTTGACAATGATCTATTTGTCTGTCAAATTTATGTTGATGATATTATATTTGGCTCAACTAACAAATCATTTTGTCAAGAATTTAGTAAAATTATGACAGATAGATTCGAGATTCTATGATGGGTGAATTGAAATATTTCTTGGGATTCCAAGTGAAGCAACAAAAGGAAGATACGTTCATAAGCCAAACCAAGTACATACTCAAGAAGTTTGGAATGGACAAGACGAAGCCTATAAAGACTCCCATGACAACAAATGGACACTTGGATCACAATGAAGACGGACCAAACATGGATCAAAAGGTATATCGCTCCATGATTGGATCCTTACTTTACTTATGTGCATCTAGGTCTGATATTATGTTGAGTGTATGTTTGTGTGCAAGATTTCAAGCCAATCCTAAAGAGTGTCATTTGATAGCCGTAAAAAGAATCTTACAATCTTTAGTTCATACACCCAACCTAGGTCTTTGGTATCCTAAATGTTCCAAGTTCAATCTCATTGGATACTCCGATGCAGATTATGTTGGATGCAAAGTAGATAGAAAAAGTACCTCCGGTACATGCCAATTTCTAGGTAGATCCCTAGTTTCTTGGTCCTCCAAGAAACAAAACTCCATTACCTTATCCACGGCTGAAGTGAAGTATGTTGCAACCGGGAGTTGTTGTGCACAACTCCTTTAGATGCAACAAACTCTAAGGGATTACAGTCACATTATGAGCTGTATTCCACTCCTTTGTGATAATGAGAGTGCTATTAAAATTGTCCATAACCCCGTTGAGCACTCTAGGACCAAACGCATAGACATCCGACATCACTTTTTGAGAAATCATTCAATGAAAGGAGACATAGCCATTTCCCACGTAAACATTGAAAAACAACTTGCCAATATATTTACCAAGCTACTTGATGAAAAACGTTTTTGTGAGCTCCAAAATGAACTAAACATCCTTGATGATCGGAACGTGGCTTGAAAACTTGCATGCCTGTATGCCATATTCAAAATCTATTGATTGTGTTATGAAAATCATCTCTCTTTATTTTCTGCAAAAAACTATTTCAGTTACTTGATCTTGGTGAATTATGGTCATAACTTGATTGTTGTATGTTTACTGATCATATTCGTCAAGATTATTTGTGTGTTTTGCCCCATATTTTCTTCGTAAGCACCTTCAAATATATACGAATGGGCTAAATGCTTATGTTCTGGTGACCACGGACTAGTCTGTGGTTACCCGGACTAGTCCACACACTGTAGGCTAGTCCGCAGAGATCCGGTAGTCTGGACTACTTCGGTTGACCAAGGACTAGTCCGATTTTTTGACTCCATAACCCTAGGGCCGCCAAACCCTCTCTTCCAACTGCTCCATCTCCTGTCTCAAGTGAAGAGGCTCCGAGGAGAGCTCAAGGAGATGTGAGGCCTGCCTCCACTACTAGGACCCCTCCTCAAAAAGGGTCTCCTAGTGGCATCTTGAAGTACTTGGCCGCCATCTTTGGTTCCTGCAAAAAGGCTGAGGTGAAGCTTCAAAAGTTGAACAAGGCAAGAAAAGCAGACATGAAGTACGTGAAAGAAAATGTCAAGAATATTTGCCAGAAGCTGGAGATGGAGCCTATTGGATCTCTTGTCATCTCCGAGGACTCTCCTTCTGACTTCTCAGAGCTTCCACCTTTATCTCCTTCTGAGCTTGCTTATTTTGGCATTAGGGGCACAACGAGTGGTTCTCATCCTCCTTCTCCTCAGGATGACGACAATGAAGACGACGAGAGGATCGCCAGCAAGGAATGAGCCTGCAACGACTTCTAGATCCCTCCTCTTCTTCTTTTTGGTGCCTTGATGCCAAAGGAGGAGAAATTGAGGGGGGTCATTAGGTTGTAGCCGTAGATGAGAGATAAGAGCTCCTTTTGTATCTTTTGATCTCTGTTATTCTTTTGGTGGTGTAAGACTGTTTTTAGTGTTGTAAGACTCTTATTATGCCTCTAAGTTATGTTTATGAAGTCTGTGATGATAATTTGATATAATCTATGCTTATGCTTTGAAATTGACATATATGCTTGATGTTGATATGATTATATCAATTATCTCATTCTCATCACGATTATTGCTTACACACTATTAGTTTTGCACCCCATCATAAAGAGTGCACATATGTCTTATGTTTTCATTGCTTAATTTGTTCCAAGCTCATATGTGCACACTTTATGAAAATCTGGACTTTTAATCATATTTGTGAAATCTCAATTGGTTGTCATCAATCACCAAAACGGGGGGGATTGAAAGTGCATTTAGGCACCCCTTGTGGGTTTTGGTTGATTTATGACAAACAAATGAGATCATAACTAAATTGTTGATATGAGCACATGTTTCAATGAAATTATGAAGAAAGCGCAAAAAGAAAGGAGAGTGAGGAATCAAGTTGAAAAGATCTAAAGAGATGAATAGAATACTCTTTGTGTATGGAGTGTGTTGGGGAAACACACTCCAAGAGCTCAAGCAAAAGAAAACACTCTCACTGCACAAATTTACACAGGGCCAAACTTGTCCGATATACCCTGGACTTGTCCGATAATCTCTCTGTCCAGGAACGGACAAGTCCGATAAAGTCTGGACTACTCCGATAATACCTCTGATCAACATCAGACAAGTCCGATATTCCACGGACTAGTCTGAAATCCTCACTAATCAACTTTGAAAAAGTTCCCCAATTTTGGACTGTACTTAGCCCCTCAAAATTTCACGACACCGGACTAGTATGATATTATTTGGACTAGTCTAATAATCTCTCTCATTAAGATCGGACTAGTCCCACCTACCACGGACTAGTCCTCAGGACCTCACACGTAACACAGAAATGGACAAGTCCAATATCACCGCGGACTAGTCCGATAACCTCTCTGACTAAAATCGGATAAGTCCTCCAAGTGCGAACTTGTCCTCAATTCCCTAAGGGATTCACCATGTCGGACTAATCCGATATGTGTTGGACTAGTCCGAATATCTCCAGTGCCCAGATCGGACAAGTCCGATATTCCTGAACACTTAGGGTTTTCCACACGCTGCACACCGGACTAGTCCAGATTCCACCACGGACTAGTCCATACTTTGCAAACTCTAACGGTAACTTTTAGAAACCCTATAAATAGAGGTGTACGACATTACAACCAACTCTCAACCCTCTGCGCTGTCACACCTTCCAAAAGCCCAGAAAACACGTCTCTCCACACAATCCAATGCAAGAAAGATCAAATCATTGAGGATTAATCATAGATCAAAGGAGAGACATGTTCTTCACGTCTTGAGCTATTGGGTTTGAATATCTCACACACTCGTTGTTTTATTGCATATATTTCGAGTGTGTTTGGTGGTGTTTCGAATTGTAAATCTTGGGGAGCCCTCAACTTGTGATAAGGCCCCTTGAACACGATTATTTACCCCCTTTGTGATTAGTGGAAGAGAATCAGCCTCCGTGGCGATTCGACGAGGGTAGGATTGGTGAAGACCCGGTCCTCCATGGACTCCTCAATGTAGATGTAGATTTCCTTTGTGGAATCGAACCACGGGATAAAATTATTGTGTCTTTACTTTTGTTCTTACTATTCATTGCAATCTAGGGTTTGCTCGATCTTGTTCAATTTACGTTAAAACTTTGAAACTAAAGTTAACTTGTGTCATATCTAGTTTCATTGAAGCAATACACTCGAGTTACAACTCAATTTCTGTTGCATAGAGTACTTGGATCGAAATCATTGATCAAACTTGATCGATCTAGTCCGCATGCACCGGACTAGTCCGCACCCTACTGGACTATTCCGATTTCTCTGTGTTTGATCAGGTTGCTAAGTGTTTCAGGTTTCGACAAAAGTTCAAAAAGCCTATTCACCCCCCCTCTACGCTACATTCAAGAACTCTTTCAATCAGTTATATCACATCCTTCCATACAGTTTCAAGCCATATAATGACTTGTTGATATAGTTGTCCAATGGGACGTGCCGGGCCGGCCAGACCCGAGCTCGGGATTTGAAAGCCTTGGCCCGGCACGACCCGGAAATGGAACGGGCTACCATACAGTTTCAAGCCATATAATGACTTGTTGATATAGCTGTCCAATGGGACGTGCCGGGCCGGCCAAACCCGAGCTCGGGATTTGAAAGCCTTGGCCCGGCACGACCCAGAAATGGAACGGGCTACCGACCCGACATGCCTGCACCTTGGCCCAAGCACGGCCCGAGCTCATTTTATGCGGATCGTGTCGTGTCGGGCCTTCAACGGGTCGTGCCGACCCGTAACTTGGTAATAAAAATTTACATGTAATTTTTTTTTTAAAAAAAGCATGTTATACGGGCTTACAAGGGCCTTGCTGGATTGGGCCCCCCGCAGTCTACAGGCCACGCATCGAGCCAGACAGGCCATCGATTAAATGGGTCATGTTGAGCTAGCCTGACGGGCCTACGCCTAAGCCCAGGCACGGCCCGGGTCGGGCTACGGTCCTGCCCGGGCCTGGTCCCCTCCGCGTCGGGCCATGCTTGGGTCAGGCCAAAAACGTCAGGCTTCGGGCTGGCCCGATCGATTAGCCCGACCATTTGGACAACTATACTTGTTGAGCTTGATACAGTACATGTTGTGGCCTACATTTTTACTCGGTACAGGTATCCTATTAGGGACTTTCATGTATATATCCAAATCTAGTGACCCATATAAATATGTAGTCACGACATCCATCAACTACAAAGATAGATGCTTTCGTGTTGCTAGAGATATAAGATATCGGAAAGTTATTCTATTCATTATTGGAGAATATGTTTTACTGAAGCCAATGTCGGGTCTCTGCTTGAACCCTTGTGCAACTAGCCTTGCCTTGTATCTCACAATCTCATTGTTTTCATTCCGTTTACGGATGAAAACCCACTCCAACCCAACAGGGTAGGTTCTAGAAGGTGTAGTTATTACATTACCGAATACCTCTCTCTTTTTCAGTGAGTCAAATTCTGTCTTGATTGCTTCCTTCCATTTTATCCAGTCTGAGTGATGTTTATACTCTGTCATGGTCTTAGGATCGGGATCATTGAGAAGATCAACTATCTTTATTGAAAAGCTTGAGTTGACAATCATTGTATTACAACTAAGTAATTCTCCGGAACTAGTATAATTGATAGAAATTTCTTGTAACCCGTGAAACTCATCATGATTTTCCAACATGTGAGAATTAAAGTCTTCCGATCCTCCAGTCTGCTCCATATTGTGCACATGAGGGCCAAGTCTTGGATTTATCACATCCATTTGATGTCCACCAACATTTTGTTGATTTGCATTTACTTGCTTTGAGAAAGATCTTGTCCTCGTAGTCTTTGGACACTTATTTGAAGCATCTTTCTGCTGAATTAATCTCCCCCTTTTTGGAGGTGGAGTGGTTTTTGTTGGTTCTTCCACTCTACAAGGCGCATTAACAATATGATTCAAAGAATTTGTAACCCTTTGTAATCAGTAAATGCATCTGGCAGGTTATTAGCAATTTGCCATAACTCAATAATTTTCTAAATTTGAAGTTCAGTCTCCTTTGTACGTGAATTAGGGGTTAGGATGGATTTATCATCTCAATTAATTTCTCGACTATCATTGATAAATTTATTATCTACCCTAAAGCCGGAAAATGACCCCCATTAAAAATACAGTCAGCAAACTAGGCCGTAAATAAATCACCCGTTAAGAGCTCCAAATATTTTAAGATAGACGGAGATTAAAATCCAACGTAGATCACCAATTTCCTATGAGGGCCCATAGAGGTTCGCTTAGGTGGTGAAATTGGTGTGTATACAGCACATCCAAATTTCCACAAATAGGAGATATTTGGTTAATTTCCACGTACAAGTTGGAGTGGAGAAGTGGTATGGTATGCGGATGTTCGTAGTTTTAAAAGATCAGCAGCGTGTAAAACTGCATGATCCTAACAAGATGTTGGTAAATTACAACCTTGCAATAATGGTCTAGCTATGAGCTTGATTCTCTTTATCATAGATTATGCCAAACTATTTTGTGTGTGCACATATGGTACAAAGTTTTGTACTTTAATACCTTGAGCCATACAATAATCATTAAAGGTCCGAGATGAAAATTCAGCAGTATTATCTATACGGATACTTTGTATCCTATGTTTAGGATAATTCGTTTTAAATCTAATGACTTGTATCATAAATTTAGCAAAAGTATAGTTACGTATAGATAGTAAACACACATGTGACAATCTTGTAGATACGTCAATTAATACTATGAAGTATTTAGAAGGACCACACATTAGTTGTATGGGACCACAAAAGTCTCTTTGAATACGTTCAAGGAACTTTAAAGATTCAACATGGATCTTAAGCGGAGAAGGGTGCAAGACCAACTCGCCGATAGCACATGAAGTGCACACAAAATTATTAAATTTTGGAGATTTGGCATTTTTTAGTTCACGACCGGTGTAATTTCTAATAATTTATCGCATCATCTCTATTCCAGATGGCCTAGGCGTGTATGTCAGGTCTTGAATGTATCAACATTATGAAAAATTACCTTGTATGCAACATATGGTACGGGTTTAATATATGTGTAATAGAATCCAGATGGAGTAGAAGGATTCTAGAACCTCATGACCATACCCGTAATTATTGGAAATAAGGAGAAATTCTTCTTTCTTATATTCATAGATACATACATGTAACCTATTTTTTTTGGATATCTCTAAAACTTATGAGCATACGTGTAGAATCGGAATACAATAAAGCATACTCTATCATTACTTGTGTACTATTTGAAAATATTATAGTGGCTCAGCCAGAGCCAACTATTATCACATCGCGTCCAACGATGGTTAAAACATTTCCTAACCTTCTATTTAGAGTCTGAAAATATTTTATTTTCTTAAGTATAGAGTTTGTGATGCAACTATTCACAAAAGCACATTTCTTCTTCCATCAGAAACTTCACGTGAGATCCGAAACTTGTTTCCTCTCTTGAATCGCTCGTAGAGCAGTGCAGATAACATGTTGAGAATGAAATTTGAGAGAGAGGCAAAATGTTCTTGTGGCATCCATTGTTATCTTTATTCATTAATTGCTTCTCCTTTTATACATGGTGAGGAGACACGAAAGCGGAGAGATGCAACTATCCGGCGAGGAGACGCAGCAACCGTCGACGGCGGTTGTTCCTTCAAGTGATCACATATTAACATGTATCATAACAGTTTTGTTGTCATCTATAAGGTGCATGTATTTAATTATGTAAATTTTCTTAGAATGTGTTTTTGATATAGCAGCAAATAGTATGCAATGTCATCCACCTTCCTACTCCACTAACCTGAACCTGAATCTATTGAACTTTATACTAGATGTACATGAAACTAATGATTCTTAAGATTATCAACAAATCCAAATCTTGTAACTCGTTGTGTTCAACTCATTCTTAACGAGCGTAGCATCAAAATGAATCCAATATTCGCCTCAAGATAAGACCGAGTTTTTATTAAACTCAGGCCCTGTTTGACACAACTAGAACTTGTTACAAAAGTAATTTTTTTGAAAAGCTGATGAAAAGTAACTTCTGCTTATATGTTGTTTTTAGTTCATTCTAAAAAACAACTGAACTAATAAGCTGTTACAGAAACTTTCTATTTAGCACACCCTCAACTTATTTCTATTTAACACACCCTCAACTTATTTTTATAAAAAAGCTGCAGCAGAAGCTGTACCAAATAGAACCTCAATTTAAAAGAGAAGCTCGCTCAAGCTCGTTGACAGTCCTACTTTGTATAAAGAGTGATAAAAAAAATCCAGCGCAGCTCTATAACTGCTAAGAAATGTACACTAAAATCTACAAAGGTCTCATCTGGTACACAATTCAGGGAAAACTGGCACATTATCATTTTGCACATTTTGTTACATGGCATGGAACTGGGATAGCTCCCAAGTTGACTCCCTATTCTTTCATTCAAAAAAAATGTACAAAGGGAAAACAAGAATCTTATTACCGGCTGGAGCTAAGAAGCGTCTTTGTTTTCAACAAATGTTAACAAATACCTAACAACTAACTGCCTATGATCCTCATTGCTTTCTTTACTTATCAACTCTAAAGCACCTTTCATTATCCGGGAATACAGCCTTTCAAGCTGCGGCACACCATAGCCAGTAGTGACCTCCATGAACTGTAGCTTTAGGGCTTCTAGCTGTCCAAGAAAGACATCGTCAGTAGTCATGGCGGCAACTTCGCTGTTTTCAGTCTCCATCGGTTCAGGAGCAGGTACTTCTGGTGCTCCAGAGGGTGAATTGTCATTTTCTTTCTTTTCCTTCAGTATTCCATTTGAATCAGGTTCTTTTGAAGCTTCTTCCGGAGAAGTAGGCTTTGACAAATCAACCTCTTCAGGAGACTTTCCGTCTCTTACTGTCTCATCTTTATTCATGCCTGAAACAAATGGAAGCTCAATATCTTTATACAACTAGATACAAGCATGACGGTTAGAGTCAAAGGATGAAAAATCATGAGAACTGACCCTGTTCATTTTCAGCACTTTTCTTTTGTCTCTTTAGGACTTCATAACTTTGTGACATATCTGCATCTGGCTGTACATTACGAAGTCTTGCACTCATTCTAGTACCAGAAATCAGCTGAGCAATGGGAGCGGCTTGAAGAACAGAGCTATCTTCATCAACCATAACCTGCAGTGGTCCCCCCTGTGCTGCAATTTTATCACAAAAGGACACCAAAGACGGGTCCATCTGTGACAACATACCATGCACCTGACCAAAATAGTCCGTTAGACATGACAAATGAGTGGTGTAGTATACAATCTAACGGTAATCAATGTGATAAAATGAATAATGTACCACATCTCGGAGTTCGCACGCTCTACTAACAATCCTAGATCCACTGTAGTCCTCCCCGTTATAAGTCTGTACAGGCAACGCAATGGTTAGCAGCAAACTATGAAAAAAGGGACAAAAAAAAAGGATGAACTACAGCAATAGTTGTGGAAGCATGGTATATTTCAGCTGCCATATGTATAGAGCTTAACATTAAATTGCAATGTACTTAAAAATTGTAGGACCAGAAAATATGAATCCAAAAGTAAACTTCACAAAAGAATGTGTACCTTTGCATTTGAGACAATGAGATCAATGTCCTTCATAAAGGCTGCTCCGGTAAGGTATTGTCCAGAGTCCACCTTCTGCAAGACGGTAGCCATATCCATTGGACTGTGAACCACTGATCCATAGTCTGGTACCTCCTCTTCTGACACCGGGAAGTGAAATACACTGAATCTTTTGTTGTACAAAATGCTGAAAAGTTGAGCAGGCACGGATTAATTCTATCAGGTTTCAAAAACCAGGTAAACAATACCATATGACAAGATAATAGTTGATTTTTGCCTATGTCACAGAGGATGAAATATGATGACACAAAAGGCAAGAATTTAGGAGAAGGGTTTTAATGATGAAATGATTTTGGTACCACGTATTAAACAGACTGACTCTTATCTCCCAACATGCATGGCATATTAATGATCTTAAAGATTCAAAACAAATCTTTAGCTGCTTTATTCCACTGGAAATGAACTTCCCAGCTAAGTTCAAGGATCTAAATCCTCGCCTGGGCGGCAGAGGCGCAGCAGGGGACGGGGGGCGGGGGTGTCGAGGCGAGGCAGGGGCAGGGGAGCAGAGGCCGCGACGAATGCCGGGATCGGAGGCGAGCGACCGGAGCAGCAGCGGGGGCAGGGGGGAGGTGTCGTGGGGCAAATGCCCAATAACCTTCCAAGTTCCAACCCTATTTTTTTTGTCTCCCCAGTACCATTGTTATTAAGACGTCGCTTAAGCGGTAAGGCGCTTTTTGAGGCTGAAACGTCCTTGTCGCCTTAATCTTCTACCTAAGGCGCCTGCTGATGCTGCCCAAGTGACCATGTGCTTGCTGTTGCTGCGCTTTGCTTGCTGGCTTGCTGCCTGTGTTGTGCCTGTGCCTGCTCATGTATCCCTGTGGCCTGTGCCTGCTGCTTGCTGCCCAAGTGCACCTGTGCTTGGCTGCTTGCTGTTGCTGCCCCTCTGCTCCCTCTCTGTTGCAGTGATCCTAGAATTCACGATGTGTTTGACGATGGATATTGAGACAAACTTGAGAGATATGAGTGGCTCTCTAGTACCATCTATTAGTTATGTTGGACTTTTAGTCTATTATGTTGGTTTATGTTGAACTACTTCTATTTGTTAATTGGTACTTTCATCCTTATCTATTTGGAATTTGGGACTGCATTGCTATAATTTTCTATTTTTACATATTACTAAGGCCTCACCTGACCTTATCGCTTAAAAGGTAGACGGTCGCCTTACCGCCTTAATAACTATGCCCAGTCCCCAACTTGATCCCCACCCCCCACCCCGCGCGGCTTGCTCGGTCCAGGCGAGGCTCCCTAGCAATCCACAAGAGAGTAGAGACCAAGTGGACGCCTTTTGAACACTGTCTGAGTTTGACATATCATTCCTTGAATCCTTGGAACACAATATGGACTTCAATTTGAGAACAAGCACATGTCGGTGAATGATTGCAATTTTCGCTGTTCTATAATGAAACGGTTAAGCACATGTTGGTGAATGATTGCAATTTTTTCACTGTTCTATAATGAAACAGTCAAGCTTATTCCTAGTAACCACATGGTTGACTGGTGGAGGACAAAGTAATAAAGCTGAATAGAGGAATAAATTACCGGTTACAAATATCTCGAAGACACATCCTCATCCGGCGAACAGCATGTTGCTCAGCTTCTGCCTTAGCTTTTAACTCTGAAACCTTAGGACCCTCCACTTTCTTTGGAGCTTTGGGAAGATCAATAGCCGACTTCTGTTTCTTTGACTTGCTTCTTGATTCCTCCATTTGAAGAGACAGCAGTGACTCATACAATAGATTGAAGTATCTCAGTCTGTCATCATAACTTGGTTGATCCACTACATATCTGCCAAACAGGTTTTTTTATTAAAGACAAGACAAACAATGGAAAATGCAGGAAACTTGATATGAAACGGATTAATGATTCACAAAAACGTTATAAAGAACCAAAGGAATGAAGGATGCAAGTCAATATCAAATTTGTAATCATGTTATGTGTCTATCATTACAAAATTCCTGATGCCAGGCATATTGTTTCTGAGTTTTCTTGGTGAATTAACAATGATGTAATAGTAGATGGCACACAAAAACTTTTAAAGAGATCAAGAGAAAATTAATAATAAGCTGAGAAACAAAGAAACTGTGAATTAACTAACACAATGTAAGCAGGATGCCGAGACAATGATCACCATACACGTATTTTATCGCCAAGAGTGAGCGCATAACACAAAAAAAAACATTTGGCAAGGAACCTACACGTTACGCGAAGAAAATATGGAAGCACACTCTTCATCCAGGTCCGTGAAAGCCACCGATGATGTCCCTAGCAACAATACTGGAAGGTTGGATGGTAATTCATTCAACAGAGTTAATAGTACGGCCCTCAGCTGCTCATGTGCCTGAAACATTGAAAATATAAACACTTAGCTAATAATATTCCACACTTCACATCAAACTTTGAACAACCAAAACAGCATGTCAACTAACCGTATCCCACCAAAGATGGAACTGAGGCAAGTAGAGAATGGATGGAGTTGTTCTCTTGGCTTCCCCAAAAATATGCACAAGAGCTTCTTCAGGTGTCTTTGCACTTGGATCAGAGAGAAGAGAAGGCAGTCCCAAAGACTTAACAGAAAACTTCTCAAGCTCGTGCAGAACAGCTGGTCCAATATGATCCTGCTAAGCCTAAAACACATTAGTAAGTGAAAAATAAAGAAACTGAATATGGTATTGCGATTGTGTGTGTGTGTGTGTGTGTTTAAAGAAATAGCCGTACCAGTCCAACACTCTCACCACCACATATCAAAAGGCGAGGTCTATAAACAAGGGGGATGGAAGATCCATAGGAAAGAGCAGAGAACTTGCTAACATCTATGGATGAAATAAAAGGAAAAATATCAGAGATATGTTCCATTATTTTCTCAAGATGCCTCTTCAGACATGGAGCGATAACTGATGAAAGTGGCCTTGAATGCACAATGGATCCCCTATGCGCAGCCGGAGTTATTGTCGACATAGCTTCCAAGAAGTGGTACTTCTCAACAATGACCGATTCAACATCAATGACAAACTTGTCGTCACTAGTGTAGACCTGAGGATATTTCTCTCTAAATGCTCGAATAGCTGCTTCTGTACATAATGCTTTCAGATCAGCTCCACAATATCCTACACAGCTACCAGCAAGCTCCATCTTTAGTTCCTTCGGCAGAGGATCCTTCCATTTCCTGGTATGAATATCCAGTATCTCAGCTCGAGCCTCATAGCCAGGTAAAGGAAAATAGAACTCACGATCAAATCGACCAGGTCTACGCAATGCTCCATCAATAGCATCAATTCGGTTAGTTGCTCCAATCAAAACAACTTGTCCACGCGAATCAAGACCATCCATCAAAGCAAGCAATGTCGATACAATTGAATTATGAATCTGCTCCTGCTTGCTAGATCTGACAGGTGCAAGGCCATCAATTTCATCAAAAAATATAATGGACGGCTGATTCTTTTGAGCTTCCTCAAAAAGTAACTTGAGCTGCCTTTCAGCTTCCCCAACCCATTTACTAAGAACATCAGCTCCTTTACGCATATAAAAGCTGACCTTTTGGCCAGCTTTAGAGGCAGCACAGGCTAAGGCACGGGCAATAAGTGTCTTTCCTGTACCAGGAGGGCCACAAAGAAGAACTCCCCTAGGAGGAGTGATGTGATAGTTTGCAAAAAAGTCCGGATACAGCAAAGGGAAGAAAACCATTTCCTTTAGAGAATCAATGTACTCCGATAGTCCACCTATATCATTAAAACTCACACTCTCGTCAATTTGAAGAGGTTGGATATCAGCCCCTCCCTTGGAACTTGGTCCAGCAGTTTGGACTCCAGGCATGAGTGAACTGTCGCCCTGATGACCCCACCCTGAGGCTCCAGCATTCAGACCCCACGCTGCTGGACTATGCATGTCCAATCCACCCATCATCCACGGCATACCTCCCCTCCCACTACGCATCCATGGCATGGATGGACCTTCATCCGGCTCATCCACAAGAAGGGAATCATCTGAGTCATCTGGCAAAGAAAAACGAGCGCGTTTATGCATGCATGACCCACCCTTCTTCAAATATTTGCTGTTCTTTGGACCAATTCCATGAACTAGCACTCTTCGGGGAGATTGTGGTCTGTGCTTTCCTTCCTTCCGAGGGGGTGGTCTACGAACTTCTGAACGATCCCTTAAATCATACCTTCTCCTTCCTTCCTGCTCTTCCTCACCATCTTCATCATCTCCATCTGCTTCAGCTTCATCACCCCCATCAACCTCCTCATCATCACCTACATCATCTTCCATGTCATTGCCATTTTCTCTTTGATCTTCTGCACCTTGTTCTTCAGAGCTTTCCTGATCATCTTCAGATTTTTGGTACGCATGTAGCCTTTGTCCACGCAAAGATCTTCTAGGCCGTAAACCTTCACGACGGGGTATAGAGTTAGCCAACTTCTGGCGCTTTGGCCGACCATGCACTTCATCATGTCCAGCACGATTATCTCCTTTACTCTTTGAAGTTCGATATCTAGGTTTCTGAAACATCCCAGGAGCAAATTTAGATAATTCAAACAACAATCAGTATATTCAGTTGCCAGTGCCAACGAGGAGAGTAGCCTTTAAGGACCGGCAGAAACTCACCATAAGATCATCATCTTCCATACTGGAACTATCTGTATCATAGCCCTCTAGATTTACAGAAAGTCTACGCTTTCGCGTTGAACGGCGCAAATTTGCTGCAATAGACTACAAAGGATAACATTATAATCAAACGAAAGCAAGCCAACTGAGCATAACCAATAAAGTTCTTACAAAGAAAACGTGATCCTCTGTAACAAGCTGTAATGCATGAATGGGATTTTAAAAAATGTGCAGATGCACAGTTCGCTAATATGTAATATCATCATGAACCCAAGAAATAATAGCTTACTAACATACTAGTGACACTTTTTTTCAACAATCAGTGTAGTACACCCTTTATAAAAGCAACAATTCCTCAGCACTAAAACTGCTGAACAGAAGGCAGAGTAGTCCAAGGATAACTATAAATCGATAACTGGCCAAATCGTGTACAACAAGGCATGATAGACCAGATTGCAGTATTATGATACTGCAAGGACTTCAATGATACTAGCATTTTTTAGTGAGCACTGAATCCAAAATGACCAGCACTACAGAAACAACTTTGACAATTTGTTTAACCCTTACGCGAATAGTAATGCCATCACCTTTTCATTCCACATGGAACATTTTTCCAAAACAATTCACCAATAAAGTACCTTTAGAATCAGTCCCAGAAGATTGGTGAGACAGAAAAATACTCTGCTCTTAGATGTTTTTGATTGTCTAGGTTGAACCCGCACTGAAGAAGTTATACCAAGGTACACAATTTTTATGTGACGTGTGCTTGTTCAATCATAGAACACATAATATATGCACAGAAATGAAACAAAGATGGCAGACATTCAATCAAAGGTTCAAAACACCATATGCATGCAGGACTTCGAATAATTGATTACTCAACAGGACAACCTAACAATGCTAACATTTGAACTTGCCAAAGAAAATGCAAAGCTCAATAGCTGGGGTGCCTCATATAAAGCTGAGATATATCTTAGCTGAATGTCAATTGCGAAGCTATCTGATTAAACCTACCGCTAAAAGTATGACAAGGTGAATCCAGCACCACTCTACCACCTTACTTAGAAATAACCCCTTAAGAGAGCGCATCAAAGCTACCGAAGTGGCGAAGTCAGGATTACATGTGTATTCTTTACAAGACCAAATGGTGCGTGACTAATATGTGTTAAAAGCATGCACATGTTGCCAATCCCATACATGCAGTAACAGAAGAGCAGGTAAGCTCGTAGGATCATTAAGCGGAGGTAGATGAAGTGGCTTACATCGGCAGGCGGTGACCGTGCAGCTGGCTTTCGAAGCATTTTCTTGGCAATCTGGGAAGCAGTTGTTCGCTTCTTAGACTTGATCTTCTTGCGCATGGGTGCCTTGTAGTACATATAGCCCCGGGTGTAGTACTTTGGGCGCTTCCGCAGCCGGTCGCTGGTCCTAACCGGTGTGACCGATGCATCCCCCTTTCCCTCCATCACCACCATTTTCCGGTCTTCCTTACGCCCACTGCCAAATCATGTTGTCAATTGCTC
Source organism: Tuctoria greenei (assembly GCA_036927565.1). Taxonomy (NCBI): domain Eukaryota; kingdom Viridiplantae; phylum Streptophyta; class Magnoliopsida; order Poales; family Poaceae; genus Tuctoria; species Tuctoria greenei. The sequence continues at coordinate 289,736,194 of JAYESD010000001.1, forward strand.
CTTAAACATCAGGACATCCCGCGAGTTAGATCAATCCCCAAACCCTAGCTCCGAATTCAGCTACCTACATACACGAATAAGATACGCAACAAGACGAAATTAGCCATTCGTACATTACGAAATGGAACTAGCTGTCCATTTTCCAATCACAAAACTCCCCCCGAAAAACACATCCTCATGAACCATAATACGAATCTCCCGCGCCAAAATCCCATGAGCCAACCACGAATCATCCAAAATTCAAGCGGGAGAACAAAGCACCGCCTCCATGCGTCAGAGCTCCGAGCTAAACCCCCACAAAATGGGCGGAAAAACAGCGCGAGAAAATCTGGGGAAAAAAATACCGAGGCGGCCGCCGCCGGCGAGCTGACGTCGGGGATCTGATCGGGAGGGGGCGCGACGCCGCGCGAGACCGGCTAGATTCAGGGTGGCGGCGCGTGGCTCGATGGGGGGCGAAGAAGTGGCGAGTCGCTGAGGGTTTCCTCGCTCGCCTCCTTGGTAAGGGGGTCCGAAGCGGAGGTGCCGAGACGACGCGAGGGTTTCGGCCGGGTTCTTTCATCTCGTCGTCAGCACGCGCGGGCGGGTTACGTGAGGGGTGGGCGCCTCGGCCGCGACGCTCACTCGTGAGAGAGGTTTGTAAGGTCACTGACAGGTGGGGCGAGGCTTCTATGGGGCCTTTGTAGAAGGGGGTGGAGTGGAGTCCCGGACTAGGATTGGACGGTTCAGTAGACTGGTGGGTGGGATTTTGTCCGGCGTCGGATGGTGATCGAACGGTGAGGAGAGTTTCTCCAGGTTTACGGGGAGATATACGACGACGAACTCGAGTACCGTTGGAGACACCAGGTTTTTAAAGTTGGAGCAGGGTGCCTAAATGTGCGGCGGGTCACTTTGTCTCGCTTCCAAATAAGATACGAAAAGCGATAAATACATTTTCCAGGGTCTTTCAAGAAAACTTAAACAACTACTGCATGAGTAAAGATTTCAAAAATGATTATTATTCTACAAATATGATTGTCTTTTTTGGTAGATATCTTGAAAAGTGAAAAATATTCCACGAAGTTCATCTGGTCTCTAGCTTCCTTCGCAAGTCGTAACCGAGCCGCCAGTCTTTCTGTTTAGTTGGGAGAGGCACTCGATGGGAGAACCTTCCCCTTTCGTAACCCCGACGCCCTCCATACCAGCGGCTAGCCTCTCCCCATCCTCTCCACCATCCTTGACGCAACCCACCCCAACTTCCCGCCCATTGGACCTTGCCGTGGCGCGGGCTTCCCCTCCATCCGCCTTTTCGCCATCCACAGTCGAGCCCCCCACCTCGACCTCCTCGTCACATCGCCTGGTTCTACTCTCCCGTCCTTCCAAGAAAGGCTCTCTCCCGTCCTTCCAAGAAAGGCTCCTCCACCACCATCTCTGGCCAGCCCTGCAGCCCGTTCTCAACCTTGCGCAGCCCTGGTTGCGAGTCTGTTAATGCCGCAGACCAGATCTGCTCCCTTCTGCCGATGTTGTCGGGCGACGGTGATTTTGAATCAGAGTCGGAGGATGACGACATGGGGTTGTTCGACCCTTTGAAGACTGAAGTTGTACATCGTGCGGATGCTTCTGGGTCACGCGTCTCGGTGGCGTCGGCTACCCTCTTCAGCCTCTATTTAGAAACTGGTGCATCCCCCTCCCTCTTAACTCCATTCATCATGGCAATGGTTCCTGTGCATCCGGTAGAGAAGCTTGGCTCGCCCAAGGCAACCCCTTCTGCTTCGTGGGCTCCCCCTACCTTAGTGGACTGACGAGGTCCTGCTCGGCATTGAAGGCAGGCAGCGGACCTCCAAATATGGGCAGCCCCACTCGACGGTACCACCAACCGGTGGTTGCCTTCAATCTCAAGGTGCCCCCTAGTCAAAGCGGTGCTCCGACTCGAGATCCTCCTCGGCCAACCCTCTGCAAGCCTGGTGAAAGTTGCCTAGAGGGGGGTGAATAGGCGGATAACCTAAAATTTAACTCAATAAAAGCTAATTAATAGATAGGGTACGGACTAGTCCGACCTGATGGCGGACTAGTCCGGCCAGGAAAATAATCTTGACAAGAGGTGAGATTTTTATGTGATGTAGTGAAGTCTACTTGATGAAATACGAAGAATACAACCCTAACAATCTAGCAATCGAGATGCACGAAGTATAACGATTAGATCGAGGTGAATCGCAAGATTAAGATCGAGAACGTGTGGAACCCTAACTTGATCTAGCGAAGAACGAGAAAGGTAAATCAGGGACGCAAGACACAATATTTATCTCGTGCTTCAGCTTCACAAAGAAGCCTACATCCACATTGAGGAGCCCACGTGAAAGTGCATCTAGGCATCCCTATGGGTTTTGGATGATTGATGACGACAATTAAGAGGTTAATGAGCTAAGTTGATCTTAAGCACAGGTACAAGGATTGAAATGAGATGAAAAATCTCAAAAAAGGAAAGGAGAAAACGGACGTCAAATACTCAAGTATAGAAATTAGGGTTTCTATGGTGTTGAGTTTATGTGAGCCATATCATGAGTGAGGGTAGATGTATTATGTGCATTGAGATCATACCAAGGGGCTCAAAGTGGTGGTTTAGAGAAAAACCTAAGTGGGAAGCCTAAAATGAGAAAAACCCTAGGAGGTCGGACTAGTCCGGGCCTCTAGCCGAACTAGTCTGACCATGGCAGACAAGTCCGTTTTGAGATGGACCAAACGTCTCTGGAGTGAATCTGAGTGCATTTGGAGCTAAGTCCGAGAAGTCCGGACTTGTCCGTTTTTGAACGGACCAAAGCTTTCTGGAGTAGTTCGAACTTGTCTGTTTGGGTACGGACTAGTCCGTTTGAGACTTAGTGAGGCTAACCGAGAGAAACCCTAGGGGGCCGGACTAGTCAGCCCCTGTGGCCGGACTAGTCCGAGCCAACCCAGAAGAGTCCGTTTTGGAATGGACCAAGTGGTTCTGTTCCACTTCGGACTAGTCCGTTGTTGACCGGACTAGTCCGTTGTCTAGTGACCGTTTGAATTTGGAAATTTGGCGGGTAGCATGACGATCGTTGCTCAGTGTGGCAGTTGTCGGGAACTGACCAGAGGTCAGTGGTCCCATAGGGCCGTACTAGTCCGGGGTCTGAGGCCGCACTAGTCTGCCCCCTTGCTGATGTAAGCAAAAGGAGCTCGTGATCTCTATAAAAAGGGGACCCCGGACTCATTTGAAGAAGTCTTGAACCCTAGCGCCGCCACAAGCATCCTAGAGCCTTCCAAACCCTTCTACTCGTCCTACTAACCCTCTAAGAGCAAATATTGAAGAGATTAGGGTTTGGGGAGGAGAGTAAAGGAAGATCATTGCGCTTTGGCTCTCGGTTTGATCTCTTGCACATTGTGTTGTGTTGTGTAGCTTGTATGAGTTGAGCTTCGTGTGCTCCTCGTTGTATTGATTTGTGGGAGCCTCAAGTTGTGAGTAGCCCCATCAAACTTGGTGATTACCCATTGATATAGTGGAAACCAAGCCGACCATCATGGTGGCTTGGTGAGAGAAGGGTCAAGTGAGACCCAGTCCTTGTGTGGACTTCTCAACGTGGAGGTAGACTTCTTCGTGGAGCTGAACCACGGGATAAATCTCGTTTCACTTGTCTCTCGTTTTTTGTGATCACCAGTGTTGGTACCCTACGTACCGGGTACTCAACGATACCGTAAGAAGTGCAAGAAAGTTTCACCTGTCAGAATCGAAGGCCCTTGCGGATCCCACACAGCACGTTGCATCGAACCCGCTCCCCTCACATGGCTGGCTCTCGGGTTAACACATGTAAAGTAAGACCGGAACAAGACTCCCAACCAAGGGAAGCTCCGACGACTACACGTGTACAACAGCCCCAGACCTAGCCCCGGTCAGAGAGGAGCTCCGGTACTGACACGTGTACAGCAACTCCGGACCTACCCTCCCACAAGGGAAAGCTCCGGATCTGCCACGTGTGGAGCCCCCGGACCTTCATCACCAACAGAAATACAAGCCGATCATGACCATTACAGACATTCAAGGATGGTTAAAGCGACAGTTACAAGGTCTGATAATGTATCATTAATGCCATAGTAATGACACACGATCAGTGCACTGTTAATAGGGATAACGCTGCCATGAAGGCACATTACCACACAATTAATTGTACTTAATACTCTTTAGACAGTGTATTAGGTCATTAAGCACGCCAGAGGCACATGTCGGGTCAGGCCAGCTTTGTAACGGTCAGTCCATAGAACTATAAAATGGCTGAACCGCACGAACATGGGGGGGGGGAGCGGATCCAGGCTATTGCAACGTGACCATAGCAAACTCACTCGCTCAATACAATTACACAAACCCCGTGGAGTAGGGTGTTACGCTCAGGCGGCCCGAACCACATAAATCTCTGAGGTCACCATCTTGATATTGATCTTTGCGTGCCCCAACCACAAAAGAACCTCCACGGGCTGCTTCTCAGCGGGTCCGGGGGGAGTGGCGTATTCAACACTTTGACATTTGGCGTGCCAGGTAGGGGCACATCATCATCCTGAGATCACAAGATGGCGAATTCAGCTGCTGGATCATCCAACGACAATCATGCTGAACAACCTGCTAGAGGCAACCCCTCCAACGTTCAGCAACCAGCAGGTGCCAACGCTCCAGCAGGCACTGTAGCACCATCTGTTTTGGCAAACAATGCCGCTCAACGAGATGGGGCATCTGCGTCGATCACCGCATCAGCAAACAACAACCCCGAGCACGCGCTCATTGCTGTGCGAGCTCTTATGCAACATCCACCACCTCCAGGTGCACCCCAGGGTGCTATGGAGCAGTGGAGGGCTGATGTTGACCATCTGGTCGCAGTTGCGGCTGCAGGCATCAGTAACCAAGGTTCTCCCCCTTCAGGGCGAGCACCTTCACAACGATGAACCCTGTCCGGCCGGCTTGGTCCACAAGCCTCCCAACAAAGGAGGCGTGTTGCCTCCCAACAGGTGACTTCGTTGCCCCACGGGGCACGACACACCCATACCATCACTAGGATTCCAACTCATGACCTGCGGTCGGAACTGGATCGCCGTTACCGGCAACAGGACGGCTGAGTCCACATCGAGCGTGCTCGCGAAAGGCGAGAGGCTCGGGACAATCCTGCTCCTCAAAGAGTAGGAAGAGGTTGTTCTGCCCTGGTGTTGACGGTCCTTAAGTACCACATTTTGACCATCAATTCACCTCATAATGTGCATAAAAGAAACACAAAACATAGTGGTAGGGTTATACACTAACCCAATTCCACAAGTGTTGGTGTTTATTTGTATGCAGGTGAATTATTACCCAAAATACCAAAATATGCAGGGATGAATCCATGAAATGGATTTCAACAAATCAGACGATGACACGTGGCAACACATGGATCAAATGGCCCACAAACAGAAGAATACGAGGAGATCCACTGGTGTTGCACCCATATATATCAAGAGGGCCCACCTGGAAGCCACTTGGAGGAAGCACTCCCCGAGGGGAGCCTTGACCAGGTCGGTCGAACCCCCTGGTCGACCGACTTATTCCTGGCGCCAAACTCGGTCAAACGACACGTGTTGGCTCCTCCCGGCTCCCTGAGGTCAATGGTGACTGATTCGCGCGTAAATTGTGGCAGGAACCGACCCTTCTCCACCTATAAATAGACCCCCTCACCTCACTTCTCACACACACCAAAAGTTGAGAATAGTGCTACACTCCAAAGGTTTAGAGTAGTCCTAGAGGCTACCAAAGTAGAAAGAGAGTGTGGTGAAGAGTCTAGGAGAAGGAGGCTTGGGCTTGTCAAGTCCCTCTTCTACACTTGTACCCCTACAAAGATTTTACTCAATCAAGTAAGCCTTTGTGAATTCAATACAAGTTTGATCTTTTACTCTTAGTAGTTTGCACAAGTAGTTACTTGTGGGTTCACTGCTTTAATTCATTAGAGGCTCTAGTTGTAGCTTTGTGTTCGAAACAACTAGAGTAGTGATTTAGAACGTAAGTGTGGTGCTTAGGTTATAAGTCATCAGTGGATATCTTGTAGACCCACAGATTGAAGAGGTAGGCAGTAGGTGGTGACAGTCCTATCTGTCCTTCGTAATCCTCCACGATCGGCTATGCCATAGGCTCTTAGTGGGAGTCGTCCTAGTATTGCTAGGAGTAAGCCCGTGCCTGAAGCAAGCATCCACTACAAAATACCTTGAATTAGGATCAATACTTTGAATTCCTCTCTGTTCCTTGCCTACCAAACAACTTTGTGTCCTTGGGTGAGCTAGTTCGAAAGATTATCACAAACGTTCTTTGGATTTGATACCCTTGGGAATACTCCTTAAGGGGAAGTGCTACAACGGTATTTTCGTGCACTTGCGGATAACTCTGTGGTGTTAAGAAATACCAACAAGCATTTCTGGCGCCGTTGCCGGGGAACGGTTGCTGTTAATCTTCGAACCAAGATCACCCTTGTATCATATCCCCCTTATCTATCATCTTAACTTTCTTATTCTTACCTTATCACCACCATATAAATGGAGCAACCCACCATTCTTTCTTATTCTGCTCCGAAGGGCAAGTTCTGTGAGCCACCGCCTTCGGCGAAACCTATTTGTTCAACCAGCTATGAACTTCACCCTGGCTTTATAGCCATTGTTCGAGAATAATCCTTCTCAGGAACAGATTGTGAAAACCCTTACCACCATCTACGAGAGTTCGAACAACTCTCGTCATGCCTTCTAATCAAAGGTATGACGCAGGAAACTCTCAAATGGGAGTTGTTTCCTTTTTCCCTCAAGGAAAAAGCCAAACAATGGTACAACCACTAACATTGGGAAGACAAACGGTGATTGGAGTGAATTACGAGACAAATTTTTCTTGCTTTCTTTCCCATTGCCCGAATTGTTTCCTTACGAAAGGAAGTACTATGCTTCCAGCAGATGGAGAAGGAATCCATAGGTGCAGCTTGGGACAAATTTTCTCTTTTGAAAAATTCTAGCCCAGATTTGTTAATCCTTGATCCAATGCTTTTGCAACATTTCTTCATGGTATTAAACAAAGAGTCTGCCCCTATATCTTGACATTACGACTAGAGGATCTTTCCTCCATAAGACTCCAGAAGAAGGCAAGGATCTTCTGGACAGAATTCTAGAAAATTCTTCCTTCATTATAGGTCTTAATGAGCCTCCCCAAGAGGAAGTCGTGTCAAGAACAGAGGATACACTCTTGGACAAGGATGAACCCATTTCTTGTTTACCCCAAGCCTTGCCAGAGGAATCCTCTCTCGAACTTGAGACTATGAAGATAGAAGAAATTCAACCCTCGCAGTTTCCATTTTACTTTGAGGAAGAGCTTTTTGAAGATTATGGAAATACCTCAAATTATTGTTGCTGTAGGAAACCTTCATTGCCACCAACTCCACCTGAACCACCTGACGGGGTGTTTGTCCGTCAGACGGTTAAGGAGTTGACCTCTATCCTAAACAGAGAGTGGACAGCTGGAGTCGAGAATTCACCCAAAATTCTTCGGATGACCTCACCTTTGGCTACCATTTTATGTTCTATTAGAGGGACACCAATGAGAATCCTATACAACCCCACTATTGGAGCAAATATCATTTCCGATTCTTGTGCTCTCGCCATTCTTGGCGATGTGCCATTGGCACCAACACGCAAATCCTTCCGAGATTCATTTGGAACCATTCTTGAAGGATGTGGGGTTCTGAAACAAGTGTCCGTTAGACACAAAGATGTTGAGGCTCTCCTAGATTTTCATGTGTTTGAAATCCAAGATTTCGACATCATGATAGGGATTCCCATAGAGAAATTTCTCATGGAAGTTCCTTTGGAAGGAAGGCTCAATATCAATCTTGGAGGGAGAAATTTCTCCATGCCTATTCTGCGTTCAAAGAACACATCCGCAGAATCTCCCATCCAAGATGAGTCAATGGAGGAGGTTAGGACTCTTCAATTTTTAGAACCCCCCCTGAAATTGAAGGAGAAAAAGACTTCGTCCAAGAGGAGGATGAATTTCAGGAGGAAATTGAATTGCCAAAAGAAGAGCCCTCCCCAAAACCTCTTGTTGAGCTCAAGATTCTACCTCCAAGCCTACATTATGCCTTTCTAAATGGCGATTTGGAAGCCTCTATCATCATAAGTGACATGCTTTCAGATGATGAAACGCTCAAGCTGATAGCCATGTTAGAAAGGCATAGAGCTGTTTTTGGATATTCACTTCAGGATCTCAAGAGAATTAGTCCAGTGTTATGCACCCATCGTATTCCTATTGACCCTGAGAGTGTCCCCTCAAGGGAACCTCAAATGCGATTGAATAATGCGATGCGGGAAGTTGTAAGAAAGAAGCCTTGAATTTTCTGCATGCCGGGATTATTTACCATGTTCCTCATAGTGAATGGGTAAGTCCAGTTCAAGTAGTGCCTAAGAAGGGAGGAATGACGGTCGTTCAAAACGAGAGGAATGAATTAATTCCTCAACGGACCATCACGGGATGGAGGACGTGCATTGACTACCAAAAACTTAACAAGGCCACAAGGAAAGACCATTTTCCATTGCCCTTCATCGATGATATATTAGAGCGATTGGCAAAACACTCCTACTTTTGTTTTCTTGATGGGTATTCGGGATATCATCAAATTCCTATCCATCCCGATGATCAAAGTAAGACCACGTTCACATGTCCTTACGGGACCTATGCCTACCGGTGTATGTCCTTTGGATTGTGTAACGCTCCTTACTCTTTCCAAAGATGCATGATGTCTATATTTTCAGACATGATCGAGGATATCATGAAAGTTTTCATGGACGATTTCTCTGTCTATGGAAAAACTTTTGATCATTGTCTGGAAAATTTAGACAGGGTCTTACAAAGATGCCAGGAGAAGGACCTTTTGCTTAATTGGGAAAAGTGCCATTTCATGGTCCGGGAAGGCATCGTTCTTGGACACTTGGTGTCTGAGAGGGGGATAGAGGTGGACAAAGCTAAAATTGAAGTTATTGAAAAACTTCCACCTCCTATCAATGTTAAGGGAATCCGCGGCTTTTTAGGTCATGTAGGGTTCTACCGACGATTTATCAAGGATTTTTCCAAAATCGCTAGACCCGTCACCAACCTATTAGCTAAAGAAGCTCCCTTTGATTTCGATGATGAATGCCTTAAATCATTTGATATACTAAAAAAGGCACTCATCTCAGCTCCAATTATCCAACCTCCTGATTGGACGCTGCCATTCGAAATCATGTGTGATGCCAGTGACTTTGCTGTTGGTGCGGTCTTAGGCCAAACCAAAGATAAAAAGCATCACACAATAGCCTACGCTAGCAAAACTCTGACAGGAGCCCAACTCAATTATGCCACAACTAAGAAAGAGCTCCTAGCAGTAGTTTTTGCTATCGACAAGTTTAGATCCTATTTGGTTGGAGCAAAGGTCATAGTCTACACAGACCATGCTGCTTTGAAATATCTGCTTACCAAAAAGAATGCTAAACTCAGACTAATTCGATGGATTCTTCTACTCCAAGAATTTGATTTGGAAATAAGATATAAGAAAGGAGTAGAGAATTTAGTAGCAGATCATCTTTCACGTATGGAAGTCACACAAACCATGGACGTACCTATCAATGACTTCCTACGAGATGATATGCTCCTCAAGGTGACAGACTCTCACCCTTGGTATGCGGATATTGTGAACTTTATGGTCACAGGATACGTACCACCAGGGGAGAACAAAAAGAAACTCATTTATGAGAGTCGTAGACACCTTTGGGATGACCCTTACCTCTATCGAGTTTGTGCCGATGGCCTTCTTAGAAGGTGTGTCCCATCAATCGAAGGCACCAAAATTATAGAGAAATGCCATGCTTGCCCCTATGGTGGTCATTACGTTGTTTACCGTACTCAGGCAAAGATCTGGCAGAGTGGATTCTATTGGCCTTCAATGTATGAAGATACCAAGGAATTCATTCGTAGATGTTGGAAATGCCAGAAGCATGGAGGAATCTCTACTCGCGATGCGATGCCCCTAACATACAATCTCCAAGTGGAATTATTTGATGTATGGGGTATTGATTTCATGGGACCTTTTCCTAGGTCTTATGATTGCGAGTATATTCTGGTTGTCGTCGATTATGTGTCAAAATGGGTAGAAGCATTGCCATGCAAAAATGCTTATTCCAAGCAATCAAGGAAAATGTTCCATGAGATCATTTTCCCACACTTTGGAACTCCCCGTATGGTCATAAGTGATGGAGGGTCTCATTTCATAGATAAGACCTTCCGGAACTTTTTAAGGGAACTTGGAGTCTAGCATAACATTGCTACCCCATACCACCCACAGACAAGTGGTCAAGCAGAAACATCTAATAAGCAAATTAAGAATATTCTGCAAAAGACTGTCTTGGAAATGGGAACGGGATGGAAGCAAAAGCTACCCGACGCATTGTGGGCATATCATACTGCCTACAAGACACCTATCGGCATGTCTCCTTTCCAACTTGTCTATGGGAAGACTTGCCATCTTCCCATAGAATTGGAACATAGAGCATATTGGGTCATCAAGCGGTGGAACATGAATCTTAACGAAGCTGGAAAACACCGATTGAAGCAAATCTCTGAGTTGGAGGAATGGAGAGATAAGGCGTACCATAGTGCCAAGATTTATAAAGAAAGAACCAAAAGATGGCACGATAAGAGGATTACGCCGAAAGAGTTCAAACCTGGAGATAAAGTTTTACTCTTTAACTCTAGGGTTAAACTCTTTGGACATGGGAAGCTTAGAAGTAAATGGGAAGGACCCTTCATTGTAGTAGAGACTTCATCCCATGTAGCAATCACGGTCCAAGGTGATGACGATCAACTATTCAAAGTGAATGGGCACCGACTCAAATTATTTCTCGATTCCCAAAAGGATACAGAAAAAGAATTTGACGTGGTAAATCTAATCAATTTCCATGCCATTTCTTTCAATTCTGTTTAACCCTCCGCGTCCAACTAATGGGCCCATCCAATTCTTCATCTATGAGGCCCATTTAATCAACCCGAGAAAATGTGGCCCGAACGGAGCCAGAAGGGGGTCAACCGAACCCTAGGGTCGGCCGACTCTCCCTTCGCGCCATCCACGTTCTGTTTTCTCGTGTTGATCCTCCTTGATATCCTCCACAAAATCCTCAGTGAAACACGTCGTTCCCCGCCTATTTAAAGGACGGAAACAGAGAGGAAAGTTACACCTCATTGAATCATCATCTTCCTCCCGTCCTCGTCATGGTAAGGTTCCCCCTATTTTGATTTAAATAAAGTGAACTTACCGGTTCATCTAACACCGATAAAGTTCCCTCTTTAGTTTATTTTGTTGAATAAAGAATTCAGGAGACAAGTGTGGGGGAAAACATGTCCCCAAGTCACGAAATCCTGACGTGAAAAATTAGCATTGCATATCAAAACACGTCGCGACCGAATAAACAAAACGACCCGACGAAACAGAGCCACATAAGAGCCACCAGGAGGTCGGCCGAACCCCCTGGTTGGCCGACCTGTGCTCTGCTCCGTACGACTCTGTTTCGCTCCAGAAAATCGGTTTGAATTTCCTATCCCCACTTTTATGCACTACCCTGCTGTTTGAGTTGATTTCATATTTTTCATTGCATATCTAAAATGAATCAACTCAACAAATTGAAATAAAATTTGGTAATCAAGAATTTGCTTAAGCTAAAAATTTGAATACTTTATATTTCAATTTATTACCCTGTTTATGATTCCCATAATTCAATAGGAAAAACACATCATCTAGGTATTTGACTAGTGTGATATGGTAAATGAGTTCTTTAGAAATCATCCTTTTGCTTGAAATTGATTTTGACAATTGTAACTATTTGAAGTCTTGGACTTTGACTAAATCTCTCATTGGAAATTTATATACCCATCAAGGCCATATGATACATTCATTGAAAACCACAAGCATATGCCACTTTGCTTTTCATTAAACTTTGTCAAACCCGTGACCCAATTGAGTGACATGCATGAACTTTTTGAATTGAAAACTCTTGTGCACTCCATTCATGCAAAATTTCTCACATTGAGAGTTTGTATCCATCGATCACCCATCCGCCAAAAAGAAACTCCATACACTACAAATGAAAGCCTCTCTAAAAAAATAAAAAAATAAAAAGGAGTAGAAGACATGGCTACAAGAAAAAGAAAAAGCATCCACTCTTGAAAAAGAGTAAGAGTGCTCAAAAAAAAGAGAAAAAAAGTAGCCATGTTTCATCCTTAAGAGAGAGCAAATTCATGGGAGTTATCACCTCACCCCTCCATTTCATTCATGTGCACAAGAATTTTCTCTTCACTTTGTTCATTGCATAAGTCTCTCATAGGATCAAGTTTTTGACTTAGTAACATATGAATTACAAATGTGTGCCACATTCATCCCTACCAAGCTCCAGATATAGCCACTTTTAGTATAGGGACAAGAATTGGCAAAACATGCCATGGTGAGGACTCAAACACTTTGAGAGATTTAAGATATTCCAATCGAGAAGACAAGGGCAAAAGTTCCTATGTCTTTCAAATATAGCAATTGCCTAATCATTTCAGCGGGGAATGATCCAAGGGAACTTCATTCTAACCGTTCCACTTTTCAAACACCCAAGATTGATGTGGTAGCCACATACACAAAGGGTATCCATGAATTAAGGTATAAGTTGAAATATCTAGTATCCTTATTTTCTACCTTATAGCAAATTCATGACAACACTCTAGTTCTTCTTGCCTTCACTCGAGGACGAGCAAAGGACTAAGTGTGGGGGAGTTTGTTGACGGTCCTTAAGTACCACATTTTGATCGTCAATTCACCTCAAATGTGCATAAAAGAAATACAAAACATAGTGGTAGGGTTATACACTAACCCAATTCCACAAGTATTGGTGTTTATTTGTATGCAGGTGGATTATTACCCCAAAATACCAAAACATGCAGGGATGAATCCATGAAAATGGATTTCAACAAATCAGGCAATGACACGTGGCAACACATGGATCAAATGGCCCACAAACAGAAGAATACGAGGAGATCCACTGGTGTTGAACCCATAAATATCAAGAGGGCCCACCTGGAAGCCACCTAGAGGAAGCACTCCCCGAGGGGAGCCTTGACCAAGTCGGCCGAACCCCCTGGTCGGCCGACCTATTCCTGGCGCCAAACTCGGTCAAACGTCACGTGTTGGCTCCTCCCGACTCCCTGAGGTCAATGGTGACTGATTCGCACGTCAATTGTGGCGGGAACCGACCCTTCTCCACCTATAAATAGACCCCCTCACCTCACTTCTCACACACACCAAAAGTTGAGAATAGTGCTACACTCCAAAGGTTTAGAGTAGTCCTAGAGTCTACCAAAGTAGAAGGAGAGTGCGGTGTAGAGTCTAGGAGAAAGAGGCTTGGGCTTGTCAAGTCCCTCTTATACACTTGTACCCCTACAAAAATTTTACTCAATCAAGTAAGCCTTTGTGAATTCAATACAAGTTTGATCTTTTACTCTTAGTAGTTTGCACAAGTAGTTACTGCTTTAATTCATTAGAGGCTCTAGTTGTAGCTTTGTGTTCGAAACAACTAGAGTAGTGATTTAGAACATAAGCGTGGTGCTTAGGTTATAAGTCATCAGTGGATATCTCGTAGACCCACAAATTGAAGAGGTAGGCAGTAGGTGGTGAAATCCCTATCTGTCCTTCATAATCCTCCACGTTCGGGTATGCCATAGGCTCTTGGCGGGAGTCGTCCTAGTATTGCTAGGAGTAAGCCTATGCCCGAAGCAAGCATCTACTGCAAACTACCTTGAATTAGGATCAATACTTTGAATTCCTCTCAGTTCCTTGTCTAGCAAACAATTTTGTGTCCTTGGGTGAGCTAGTTCGAAAGATTATCACACACATTCTCTAGATTCGATACCCTTGGGAATACTCCTTAAGGGGAAGTGCTACAATGGTATTTCCGTGCGCTTGCGGATAACTCTGTGGTGTTAAGAAATACCAACACCTGATCATGCACTTACGTATGGTCAGGTGGCCACAGAAGTTCCGACCTCACATGCCACAAAAATTCGACGGGACAGTCAACCCCACCGAATTTCTTCAAATCCACTCTACTGCCATACTGGCAGCAGGGGGTGATGAGGCTGTAATGGCCAATTACTTCCCGGTGGCCTTAACCGGGACTGCAAAGTCCTGGTTCATGAGTCTTTCACCCGACTCCATTAATAGTTAGGCGGAACTATGCCAACAATTCACTGCCAACTTCGGGAGCTCCTACACCCGACCCGACACTGAATTTGACTTGTTTGTTGTAAAGCAAACATCGGGGAAATCACTACGGTCCTTCATCCAGCGATTCTCTTAGTTACAAAATACCATTCCTTCAATCTCGAGCTGCTCTGTTATTGTTGCATTCAGACAGGGTGTTCGAGATAAGAAGATGCTAGAGAAACTGGCTATTAAAGAAGTTACCAGCATCACAGAACTCTTCAGCCTAGCCGACAAATGAGCTAGAGTTGCGGAGGGTCGTGAAATGCACTCCAAGCCAGCTCCGGAGGCCAACCAGAAGTCCTCCAAAACTGAAGTTGCTACCTCCGGTAGTGGCAAGAAGAAGAAGAATCCCAACGGCAAAAAGAAGTCGTCGGCCGGCACTCTGACTGCTGCTGCTGCAGCTCCTGGAAGCCAGGGGCCACGCCCCGAGAAACGACCTCGTCCTTCATCAGAGGACGACAACAGTTCCAAAGCATGGTGTCCGATTCACAAGACGAATTGACACAGCTTGGAAGAGTGCCGGGAGGTCCAGAACCTTGTCGAGCGCTACAACAAGCGCCGGGAAGAAGATCCTTTCTGTCAAAGGGAAGGAAAACAAAAAGTCGACGAAGCTCCGTCTGAAGAGGAGCTATGTTTCCAGGATCCTAAAAAGGTCTTGAAAGCCGTCTACAACACTGTTGACGACGACTCTGACGCCTCCGACAACGAACATCGGAAAACCTTGAACACCATCTATGGTGGTTCTTGGGACATCACTTCTCGTTGCATCCTCAAGACAATTCGGCGGGACATGGCCATGGTAGCTCCTGCTGCTAAGGCAGAACCACATCGCAAGTGGATGGATACACCCATCATTTTTGATGCTTCGGACTGCCCCTGAAACATGATCAGGGCTGGTCAACTCCCGTTGATGGTGTCACCCACCATTAACAATATCCAAATCCACCATGTAATGGTGGATGGAGGTTTCGGGCTAAACCTCATAAGCTTTGAAGCTTTCATTAAGCTTCAGCTCCAGCCTTCGTACCTTCGTCCATCCCGACCTTTCTCCGGAGTAGGTCCGGGAACCATTACTCCTCTTGGTTCTATTACACTCACAGTGACCTTCGGAACCCGGGAGAACTACAGAACCGAGAAACTGGTTTTCGACGTTGCATAGATAAGTCTGCCCTTCAATGCCATTTTGGGTATGCCAGCTTTATACAAGTTTGTGTTTGTTGCCCATTATGGTTACCTGGTGTTGAAGATGCCAACACCCACGTGCGTTCTCTGGATCTGTGGAGATCGTACCACAGGAGTCACTGCACTGGAGGAACTCTATGCGCTTACCACAACACAAGAGGAAGCATCCGGTAAGGAGCCAGCTGCGAATCCTCCAAGCATTCATCACAAAGACTCTACCTCCGCACCTCGTGTGCAACCAAGCGGCGACACTGATGTTCCCGTCAAAGTCGTCCAAATTGGTTCCGATGCTGCTCAGACTACCTGTATATCGGGGGGTCTGAACAACAAATAAGAACTCGCGCTCATCACTTTCCTCCGGGCTAATATCGGCGTGTTTGCCTGGCAACCGTCACAAATGCCTGGGATCCCTAGGGAGATGATTGAGCACAATCTAAAGATTTACCCAGACGCACGACCTGTACACCAGAAGCCCTGGAAGCAATCAATTGAGCGACAAAACTTCATCTGAGAGGAAATCAAGAAGTTGCTTGAAGCTGGATTCATCCGGGAAGTCTTCCATCCAAAAATGGCTGGCAAACCCAGTTGTTGTACCCAAGGACGGTGAGAAGCTTCGGATGTGTATCAACTACACCACCTTAAATAAGGCATGTCCAAAAGATCCATTTACACTACCTAGAATAGATCAGATAGTGGATTCCACCTCCGGGTGTGAACTAATATGTTTCCTAGATGCATATTCTGGATATCATCAAATCCAAATGTCTAAGGAAGACGAAGAGCATACTGCCTTCATAATAGTAGATGGATTTTATTGTTATACTGCCATGACATTTGGTCTTAAAAATGCTTCTTCAACATTTGTGTGAGCCATGTACAAAACATTTGGAGAGCTAATTAGAGACTTGGTGGAGGTGTATGTTGATGACATCGTAGTGAAGCTAAAAAACTTGACAACTTACAAGCGTCTTCAACAAGCTACGCACTACGCGCACCAAGCTGAACCCGGACAAGTGTGTCTTCGGGGTCAGCTCCGGGAAGCTTTTGGGTTTCTTGGTGACTCATCGAGGAATCGAGGCAAATCCAGCGAAGATCAGGGCTATAGAAGAAATGTGGCCCCCAACCCGTATTAAAGATGTCCAAAAGTTGACTGGATGTCTAGCTGCGCTCAACCAGTTTATATCAAGGCTGGCAGAACGGGCGCTACCCTTCTTCAAACTCTTGAGGAAGTCCGGACCATTTCATTGGTCTGAAGAAGCATAAAAGGTGTTTCAAGAGCTGAAGCAGCTCCTCACCAGACTACCAATCCTGGTAACTCCGAACCCTGGTGAGCCTTTACTGCTTTACATTTCTGCAACTACAGAGGTTGCTAGTATGGTTCTGGTCGCAGAAAGACCAGAGCCATCTCCAATTCAGGAGTTTAGACCCCTCCGGGAGGGTCCGGAGCTGCCTGAAGGCGAGTCTGGGTACCAAACCTCAGACACGAATCCTCAAGGCGAGATGCTAGAGGATCAACCTCCTTTAAACGAAGGAGTAACTGCTACTAAACAAGAAGATCCAGACCCCTCTAGGAGGGTCCGGATTACTCCAGAAGAAGATCCGGGTTCCTTCGACAAGGACCAGAAAATTCCAGAAGAAGGTTCGGACCCCTCCGGGAGGGTCCGGGTAGATGAGGAGGAAGCTCTGGGCCCCTACGGGAGGGTCCGGACAGTCCAACGCCCTGTGTACTTCATCAGTTAAGTACTCCATGACGCCAAGACAAGATACATTGAGGTGCATAAACTGCTTTACGCAGTCCTTATCACCTCAAGAAAGCTTCGTCACTATTTCCAAGCCCACAAAATATCAGTGGTAAATTTTCCACTACGTGCAATTTTGCATAATCCTAATTCTACTGGGAATATTGCAAAGTGGGCAGCGGAGCTGGCTAAATTCGATCTAGAATTCGTGTCGAGACAAGCAATTAAAAGTCAAGCCTTGGCTGACTTTGTGGCGGAATGGACTCCCTCTCCATCAAACCCTGGAGGGCCACAGTGAGTAGAAACCAGAGCTCAAAGCTCCGGTATTCACTGAGCCTCACTGGACCCTCTACTTCGATGGCTCCGTGCAGAAGCAGGGGGCCAGAGCTGGAATCCTTCTACTAGCTCCGACCGGAGAGAAGGTCAAGTACATGGTACACCTTGATTTCAAGGCAACCAACAATATGGCGGGGTATGAAGCCCTCATCTATGGACCCAAAGTGGCACTATATTATGGTGTAAAACATCTATTGGTAAAGGGAGATTAGCAACTTATCATCAAACAAGTGAAAGGTGAATGCTCCTGCAACAATTCTCAATTAGCTGCTTACCTCCTTGAAGTCTAGAGGCTTCAGAAGGACTTCGAAGTCCTGGATCTCCATCATGTTCAGCGCCTTCATAACTCTGAAGCCGATGAACTCTCGACGAAAGCCTCAACCGGAGCTCCGACTCCTGATGGAAAGTTCGTCCAGAGGTTATCAAAACCAACAGCTCAGCCTGCCGAACTGAGCGAAGGGGGCGAGATCAGCACCTCGAAGTTGGCGGTCCCGGTGGCCCTGTTACCATGGCGTTCACCAAGGGTCGTATGTGCTGTCGGAAGCTCCAAGCAACCCAACACGCAAGACTCAGAAGCTCAAGTTAGCTCCGATGCATGGATCTCGGAGATCCGGAGCTACTTGAAAGACAATATCCTTCCTGAAGACAGTGTATTCGCTGACCGGATTGTCAGATTGGCTAAAAGATACATGTTGGTAGAAGGGGATCTCTACCGACGCGGTGCCAATGGCGTCCTAATGCGATGCATTGAAAGGGAAGAAGGTCGCGATCTTCTTGCGGAAATCCATGGAGGCGAGTGCGGGAACTACACATCTTCTCGCACGCTGGTCAGCAAAGCCTTCCGACATGGCTTTTACTGGCCTACAATACTTCAGGATGCGGTTGAGCTAGTGAAGAAATGTGAAGCATGTCAGTTCCATGCAAAACAGATTCACACACTGGCTCGATCACTACAAATGGTACCTCCTACATGGCCATTCGCTGTGTGGGGCATGGATATCTTGGGACCTTTCCCAAAAGCTGTTGGAGGTTATAGGTTCCTATATGTCACCATCGACAAGTTCACCAAGTGGCCAGAAGCAACTCCAGTAGTAACAATCAACAAACAATCAACAATCAAGTTCTTGAAGTCCATTATATGCAGATTTGGAGTTCCAAACAAAGTCATAACTGACAACGGAACTCAATTCACAAGTGTTGCATTCCAAGAATATTGTGAAGACCTCAGCATTCAACTTAGCTACGCTTCAGTAGCTCATCCAGCAAGCAATAGCCAAGCCGAGAGAGCAGATGCAGAAATCTTAAAAGGACTCAAGACACACACATATGAACGCTTGAAAAAGCACGGAGTTAACTGGATTGAAGAGCTTCCGTTCATATTATGGGCGAATAGGACAACACCTAACCAGTCAACTGGGGAGACTCCATTCTTCCTGGTGTACGGAGCTGAAGCAGTCCTCCCTCCAGAGATCACCTTGGGGTCCCTCTGGGTCCGGACCTTCGATGAAACCACGCAGGACCAGTTCCGGTGTGAAGATATTGACCTCATCGACGAGGGAAGGTGCCGAGCAGCTGTTCGAAATGCACGATATCACCAAGCGCTCCGACGCTACCATCAAAGGCATGTGTGTGACCGACAGCTTGAAGAAGGCGACCTGGTGCTCCGGAAGATACTAACTCGTGAAGGGATGAACAAAATTTCCCCCATCTGGGAAGGTCCCTTCCGAGTCATTAAAGTATCCCGACCAGGGTGCGTTCGCTTGGCAACTGAGGATGGGATTTCACTTCCCAATCCTTGGAACATCGAGCACCTCTGTAAGTTTTATGCTTAGAATCACGAAGGTGAGTCTGTAATTACACATAATGCATGTTGTAGAGTCATTATACAGAGATGAGCAAGTCCTCCGGGAGAACATCTGAACCCCTCCGGGAGGGTCCGGGAAGTTCAAATAAGAATTGACACAGTCACAACACTAAAAGTGTAACTACTTGCTTTGGGTTAACACAAGATGTATATCACATTTAGCTTGGTCCAGCACCCTAAGTGTGTCCTTGTGTCCCCTGTAATCCAGACCTATAATGAAAGGCATTGTTGTGTGTAAACAGACTCCACGTGCATTTACTTTTTGTACAAGGCTCAATATATCAAATTATTTTTACCCCCTTTGTCTATGATGAAGTTGTGCAAATCTTTTTGAACTTTATTTCAAGTAATTCACATGTGTTACAAGCCTTATTGATAGTCTTTTTAGATCTTAACACTTCTAGGAAGATTCTATCAAAAAGCTTGTTATCATGTTGAGTTTCTTCGGATCTAAAGTCCAAATAAGAATAATAAGTCACAACCAATTTATAGACAAGAGGACGAATTTTACTTTCTCTCTTGCCTTTAATGTGCAGGAAAAGCAAAAATTCATAGCGATGGTGGACGACGCCGGAGCTACTAAGCTCCGACACCTACCAAGATAGGTCCACCGTCAACATCTAATATGTTGACACCGGAGCTACCAAGCTCAGACCATTCCAGGGGGCCTGTCTTCGACGCTTAAAAATTGAAGACTTCAGACTTAAATCTACAAGTGCGAAGCAGCCAAGTCATCAACATACTGTCATAACCTTTGGTACGTGTACACACCTCAACTGTACACATGTACCAAGGGGCCAACAAGACACGACACAGTATATTGAAGACAAAGTGAAATTCAAGGCAAAAATGAGGATTTCATTAATCAGAAGAACTAGATTACAAAATTGAGATTACAAGTGACAAAGGGAGAAAAGTCCTAGCTACTGGAGGATCTAGGTCTTGTGGAAAAACGAAGCAACCTTCTCAGCAGCTTCTTGGACACTAGCCCTGGCGACATCCTCCTCCTCCGCGATGATTCCTTCAAAGATCAGATCAAGGGAGAACTGGGGGTCCCAGCTCCGGTAACATGCCAAGACATACCCAGCGATGTTCTTGGCCAAGGATTTACCCTCCGTCTCCAGTTGATCGGCGATGACGTTACCCATCGCGTCGAGTTTGCTGCTAGCAGAGCTAAGTGCTGCCAGCGTCTGGTCCAGCTCCTGCGCCAGGTTCTCTGGGCGTACTGGACTTCTTCCTCCATATGACGAGGAGGTTCAGTGATCGAACCGGAGCTTCGGTAGGTGCAGCCCCAGTCGTTGCAGCAGGCGCTGGAGCTCCCGGTCCCTTCTTCGACACCCTAAAAATAAAGGGAAGAGAAGATTAAAGACACATCCAAAAACATGACTAGCATTTTAGGGTGAGCGACCAACGCTTACCTAGGGATGCTACCACCCCAGTCACCTTAGAACCTCTTCTTCTGAGGCCCGGGGCTACAACCCACAAAATCAGGTGAGACAAATGCTTCGGACTTCAGCTGAGGAACACTCGCAGCTGTCGGAGTTCCTTCAGCCTGAGCTTCCCTTCGACGGGAAGAACTCACGGACTTGGAACTTCTAGCCGACACTGAAGCCGGGGTCGACTGCCCGGAGCTGACGCCTCTTGAAGACGCTTGCACCGGAGCATGGGTAGTAGTAGAAGACCTCCCCCTCCGAGGAGAAGCAGCCGTCGAGGAAGGAGCAGGCCTGACGGACCTCCCGTCAGTGTGCTTCAACTTCCTCTTCCGACTGGAAGGCTCAGCTGGCTCTTTGCCCTTGCCTTTGCCAACGTCTTCAGTCCTTCGGCTTGGGGCGAGGACAGGACCACCCTCGGAAGCTTCAGGGATCGCCAATCTGGTGGTCGGAAGCCTTTCCACCTCACCAAGATCGTCAAGCGCTGGCATATTCCTCCGGAGCTCCCTGCTGAACTGCGCCTCCATGTTCAGAGGGAGGAAAGCTGCCGACGGAGTTAAGTCACCGCCCTCGACATCAATTCCATGCTGGAACTTCTTGAGATGAAGCTCCAAAGCTGCGCCATACAAGTTGGATCTCAGGCCGGTTTCAATCCGGTCGTCATCCATCACGCCGTTGAGGGCCCATGCGAGCTTCTCCCTCTTCTTCAGTGGAGCCCACCTGTTGACCAGGAAGTCGCAGAAGACCATCTGGGGGGTCACTCCACCTTCCACGCATTCGCGGATCCTGGTCAAAACAGGGTTGAATGCCTCTGACATCACCGGAACCACACTCCATGCGTCAGTGTCAACATTGGGGAGACCTTCGGGCAGCTCCAATTTCTTGTGCTCCTCTGCCATGACGATGATCCAATCCTTCTTCTAGTAGTCCCACTTGCCAGAAGGAAACGACCTCAAGTATTTGTAGGAGAATTTCTTGTGCTTCACAAAATAGTAGAAGCCAAGAAACTCGGACCCCTT
Source organism: Tuctoria greenei (assembly GCA_036927565.1). Taxonomy (NCBI): domain Eukaryota; kingdom Viridiplantae; phylum Streptophyta; class Magnoliopsida; order Poales; family Poaceae; genus Tuctoria; species Tuctoria greenei. The sequence continues at coordinate 289,758,064 of JAYESD010000001.1, forward strand.
GCCGGTGGTGTGGATGGTGAAGAAGGTGCGGAAAAGCTCGACGCAGGGGGAAATACCCACCCACATCTCGCAGAAGTGGACGAATGTCGACACAAGAAGAAGAGAATGGGGGCCAAGGTGGTACAGCTGCAGACCATAGAAGTCCAGCAGCATCAAAAGAAAAGTTGAGAAAGGTGGGATCAGCCCCACCATGGCGTACGCTGAGAAGTACACCATGTCGCAGTCGTGCCCCTTCTTGAACAGGAGCTTGCCAGCGCGGACCAGATTGTTGAAGGAGTCGCTTGACCACCCCATGTAGGTACGAAACTTCTTCAGATCATCATCGCTCTTGAGGCGGCTCTTGGTGAGACCCAACTCCATCGTGGCAAAGTGGAGCAAAGGATGGAAAGTTAGGCAGAGTTTGGGAAGCTCTGAGCGCTAAGATGATCGAAGGCGTAAAGAGTCCTCAACTCGTGCACACTTTCCTTCTTAAGTAAGCCTCCACGACGCTTGGATGGAAACTGCAATGATATCGAATACACTTTTCAAAAATCTACCCAGTCAATGACGAGTGGGCCTAGGGCCACCCCGATGAAGAGATCGAGGTCCTTACCCAAGGCCAATCGTTGCCAAGATGAGTGGTGGGAAACCCAAAGTCGGCGCTTTGACAGGGCGCGCGGAAGCGATACGGTTCTCGTATTGGGAATCGGCGAACTTCAATTGTGTGAGATCCACACTCAAAGATCTCATCTGCCATATTCATAACAAACCACGCGTCGAAGGTTCACTCTCGGACTGTCACTCTATTGGCGCATTAGAAGGCTTTTGGAAATTGAAGCCCGAGAATCGAGAATGGCCCCACCTCTGATAGAACAACTTAACCCAAGGGATTTCTCCCAGAGGTGGGACCGAGGGCCACTATCGGTACCCTACGTATTGGGTACCCCATGATACTGCAAGAAGTGCAAGAAAGTTCCACCCGTCAGAATTGAAGGCCCTTGCGGGTCCTACACGACATGTTGCACCAGACCCGCTCCCCTCACATGGCTAGCTCCCGGGTTAACACGTGTAAAGTAAGACCGGAACAAGACTCCCAACCAAGGGAAGCTCTGGCGACTACACGTGTACAACAGCCCCGTACCTAGCCCCCGTCAGAGAGGAGCTCCGGTACCGACACGTGTATAGAAACCCCGGACCTACCCTCCCGCAAGGGAAAGCTCTGGATCTGCCACATGTGGAGCCCTCAGACCTTCGTTACCAACAGAAATACAAGCCGATCATGACCATTACAGACATTAAAGGATGGTTAAAGCGGCAGTTACAAGGTCTGATAATGTGTCATTAATGCCATATTAACGACACACGATAAGTGCACTGTTAATAGGGGTAACGCTGGCATGAAGGCACGTTACCACACTATTAATTGTACCTAATACTCTTTAGACAGTGTATTAGGTCATTAAGAACGCCAAAGCCACATGTCGGGCCAGACCAGTTTTGTAACGATCAGTCCTTAGAACTATAAAAGGGCTGCACTGCACGAACATGGGGGGGGATCCAGGCTATTGCGACCTGACCATAGCGAACTCACTCGCTTAATACAATTACACAAACCCCATGGAGTAGGGTGTTACGCTCAGGCGACCCGAACCACGTAAATCTCTGAGGTCACCATATATTGATCTCTGTGTGCCCCTACCACAAAAGAACCTTTGCGGGCTGCTTCTCAGCGGGTCTGGGGGAAGTGTCATATTCAACACTTCGACAACCAGTATTGCTATTAGGGTTCACTTTGCTCTTATTGCCTTAAACTTTGATCATTATTGTAAACTTGCAATCTAAGTGTTTAAACCTCACAATCCGAGCTTCACAAATTTACTACACATTGCTCATATCTTTGGTGAACTTTAATTCCAAAAATAACTTGTAGAAATCAAGTTTTAGGGTTTCCACTCTGTGCTGAGCGGACTAGTCCGGCCTTGTGCAGACTAGTCCGGCCACGGGAATTTAATCTCGTTTGATTAAGTGATTTCAGGTATTATTGCCTATTGACCCCCCTCTAGGCGACTTTCAATTGGTATCAGAGCAGGCTTCTCCCCAAGAGTCTAACAACTCGGAGGAGTAATGGACAGACGGGGTGAAAACAAAGTTCCGATGGTCATCGATGACACCAAGACGAATAACATCGATGTTCTTCAAGATGATCCGAATGACGACGAAGAAGTTCGAATGCTCAAAGCACGGCTTCGTGAGAAGCTTAACGTGCTCAAGAAGGAAATAAAGCCAATTGCTCCGGTCAACATCGACAATGGGAGTAGTTCACAAGACTACTCCTGGTATCCTTACAATTATGAGCAACTTACCGCAAGCAACCATTATTGGTCTATTCCCATTGGCAAACCTCCTCAATTTGACAAAAATGATTATTCTATGTGGAAGCATAATATGAAGATGCACCTCATTTCCTTAAACCCTAGCTTGTGGCAAATTGTGATGACAGGTGTCCATCTTCCAAAGAATGAGGAAGACATCACTCCGGAGCAAGCCATTCTTCTACATCGCAATGCTCAAGCCATTGGAGTGATTACCTCCTCATTGACTCGTGAGGAGTTCACCCGCATTGAAGGGTTGGAGGTTGCCAAGGATATATGGGATACCCTCAAGACGGCGCACGAAGGCAACCGCATCATTAGGGAGGCAAAGATCGAGATGATCGAATGATAACCTTGGAGATTCACCATCATGGAGGGTGAGTCTCCCCAAGATATGTATGATCGCCTCAAGGCTCTCATAAACAAGAGTCGGTCATATGGAAGCACCCGGTGGACTGACCACGAAGTGGTAAAGAGGATGATTCGAGCATTCATGCCTCGAAACGTCACTCTTTGCTCACTAATTCATAAAAGTCCGGGCTTCCACAAGATGACTCCCGAAGAAGTGCTAGGGAGAATCATCAACCATGAGATGATGGAGCAAGAAGCGATGTTCTACAATGATCTACAAAAGCTTTCCTCCTCCAAGAAAAGGGATGTTGCATTCAAAGCAACATCCTCAAGATCACAAGAAAAGGAAGAGAGTGATGAAGAGAGTCCCGACACCAATGAGGAAGAAGCTCTCTTCATCAACAACTTTAAGAGGATGTTTAGAAGGAGGAGGGGGATATACCAAAATGAAAGAAGAAGCAAAGACAAGCCCAAGACAAGATCGAAAAGGGCTTGCTACAATTGCGAAGAATATGGCCACTTCATTGTGGATTGTACACATGAAGAAACCAAGAAGAAAAAGGAGGGCAAGTCCAAAGAGAAGAAGTACTTCAAGAAGAAGAAGCAATCCGGACATGCCCACCTTGGAAAGGAGTGGGATTCAAATGAGGAATCCTCCTACGATGAAGATGAGAAGGTAGCAACTGTTGCTATGAAGAAGACAACAACGGAGAACAAGCTCTTCCCCAACTTGGATACTTCAATGCCAACATGTCTCATGGACAAGGAGGGAAGAAAGAAGGTTAAATCTAAATACTCTTCTTCAATTTCTTCTCATGATGACTTTGATAGTAGTAGTGAAAATGAACATTTGCTTAAAGACATGAGCAAAAACACCTTGAAGAGATTGAGATTGTTAACGGAAGAGATATTTGAGAAGGAAGAACTCATCAACCGTCAAGAGGACATGCTCATCCAACAAAACGAGAGATGTCAAGAGGTTGAGGAGCTCTTGGAGCTTGAAAGAGAAAGAAGCAAGGCACTTGAGCGTGAACTCGCTTTGAGCAAGGAGACTTGCTCAAACCTTGAGAACACTACAATTGTGCTCAAGGTTGAACTTGTTAGTTTGACACAAGCTAACAAGATCCTTGAGACGCAAGTGAAGTCTCTCAAGGTCAATGCACCGTCTTCCTCTACAAGCTCACCTTCCACAAATATTAAATCTAAAGCATCTCAACCTTGTAAATGTTCAAACTTAATCATAAAGCTTAAAGATGAGCTAAAGTTGGCTGTCGAGGTGTCTAAACTGACACCTCCCCCGGACCTACTCAGGAGCAGTCCGCGGAGGTTCGATGTGTTTTCGGGGGGCTAGTCCTAGTAAGATCAAGCTCAGAGAATGATGAACGCGAGGGATTTACGTGGTTCGAGCCGCCTGAGCGTAATATCCTACTCCACGGTGGTTTGTGTGTTGTATTGCTTAGGTCTGAGAGAGATTCCCTGAATCCGTGGCCGCTCGGTCCTTTTATAGTCCAAGGTCGAGCGGCTTACAGGTGGGTTCCAGGGCCCGACAGGTGGCCCCAGGAGTTACCAAATCCATCCTAAGATTTATGAGTAAATGCTATCCCCTGACAATGGTTTCAATGTGCCGTCTGGCCATGCCCTGCTGCAGGGCCATAGGTAGCCCCTCATCATGGTCGGTCGTGTCTTGTCTGTCTTGTGCAGCCTCTCATTGGCCTACCGTACATAGTAGTTCGGCTCTGACCAGTCATGACAAGATCGACCACTGTCCTCTTGACTTATGGGTGCGAGCTCCCGCCTACCTAGGGAACGTGCACATCCTTCTTGCTTAGGCGCACTGAGCACGCCTCCCTTTGCTGTTGCTTTCGAGGGAAGGCTCAAGCTCAGTGCTGCCTGGCACGTGGCAGCTCCCGGACCTTCCCTTAGCGGGATGATCGGGTCCGGGAGGTCGGCTCCGGAGCTGCTGGGGTCGTGGCTGCACCGGACCTTCTCTCCACGAGGGGAGGTCCGGGGCCACTGACCTAGCGAACACGCCGGACCTTCCATCGGCAAGGTGGTGGACCCAGCGTTGCAGGCCACGTGGTGGCGCCGGACTTTCCCTCGATGGGAGACGCTGTTGCACCGCTTGCCACGCGACACCCTTGCCCCATGTCAGATCTCACCCCCGTGTGCGGTGGGGCCCAACGTGCTTTCATCCCTGTACCCAGGGGTACCCGGTTCGCCAGGCACCGACATTGGCACAAACCAATCAAGCACCCAAGGGTGGCATCTTTGACAAGAAGAAGGTGGCATATGCACGTAGTGCATATACCAACACAAGACATCCCCTTGTCATGGATGGTCTTGGTTATTCTAGGGGGATGAGACAAAACGCCAAAACTCCCAAGAATGGCAAAGACTTGATTGTTTTTCTCAAAGGAGGCTCATACAACAATAAAGGAAAGAACATTGCTACTACATCTAAAATGCCTAAGAAAGAACCTCATCCATTGTTCTATGATTTTGATGCTTCATATGTTTTATTGAGGAACAAGTTTGGAAAGGCATATGCTAGGTATGTTGGGCCACACCGCAAGAGTCCCAAACCTTGTATGTAGGTGCCCAAGTGCCTCTTGACTAACATCAAAGGACCCAACACCACTTGGGTACCTAAAGCCAAGGCTTAAATCTTTCTTGTAGTCATACTCCTCTGGTGGTGGGTTCTTGATAGTGGATGCACAAATCATATGACCGGAGGGAGGAAGATGTTTGTGAAGTATGAGCTAAATGAATATCCAAGTGAAGGAACCTATTTTGGGGACAATAGCCAAGGAAAAATCCTTGGCACCGGTAAAATTGCTATATCACCTAATCATACTCTTTCAAATGTTTTGCATGTCGATTCACTTGATTATAATCTCTTGTCATATCACAACTATGTGAAAAAGGTTATAATTGTTTATTCACTAATGAGGGTGTGACTGTCACAAGGGGAAGCAATGGCTCAATTGCCTTTAAGGGTGTACTCAAGGGAAAGCTCTATCTTGTGGATTTCTCTGCGGATAAAGCCCAACTTGATACATGCTTAATTACAAAAACTAACATGGGATGGCTTTGGCATAGAAGGCTAGCCCATGTTGGGATGAGGAATTTGCAAAAACTCCTTAAGGGCGAGCACATCTGTGATTTAAAGAACGTTGTGTTTGAAAAGGATAGGCCATGTAGCACATGCCAAGCCGGAAAGCAAGTTGGAGCACCACATCCATCCAAGAACATTATGACAACATCAAGACCGTTGGAGCTTCTACACATGGATCTCTTTGGTCCAATTGCCTACATTAGTATTGGTGGTAACAAATATGATCTTGTTATTGTTCATGACTTTTCACATTTCACTTGGGTATTCTTTTTGCATGACAAGAGTGAAACTCAAGGTGTTCTCAAGAGATACTTGAAGAGAGCTCAAAATGAGTTCTCCTTGAGTATCAAGACCATAAGGAGTGGCAATGGCACCGAATTTAAGAATACTCAAGTTGAAGAATTTTTGGATGAAGAAGGCATAAAGCATGAGTTCTCGGCCCCCTACTCCCCTCAACAAAATGGGGTGGCCGAGAGGAAGAATAGGACCTTAATTGAGATGTCAAGAACCATGCTTGATGAGTACAAGATGTCGGACCGGTTTTGGGCGGAAGCGGTTAACACCACTTGCCATGCCATAAACCGGTTGTATCTTCACCGAATACTTAAGAAGACGTCATATGAGCTCCTAACCGGTAACAAGCCCAACATCTCTTACTTTCGTGTTTTTGGGAGCAAATGCTACATTCTTAAAAAGAAGCCTAGGACTTCGAAGTTTGCTTCTAAGTCTGATGAGGGTTTCTTGTTTGGCTATGACTCAAACACTTACGCCTATCGTGTCTTTAACAAATCCTCCGGGATTGTTGAAGTAGCACGTGACGTGGTGTTTGATGAGACTAATGGCTCCCAAGTGGAGCAAGTTGATCGTCATGTGCTAGATCAAGAAGAAGCTCCACAAGTGGTGATAGGAAGGATGGCACTTGGAGACATACGACCACAAGAACAACCTCAAGATGCAAGTGATCATCCTACACATCAAGAAAGCTCTTCCTCAAATGATCAAGATCAAGTTCCCCAAGATGCGCTCCAAGAAGATGAAAATGGAGGCATCAATCAAGGGGGAGACGATGAGGATGAGGAAGACCAAGATGATGAATCAAGACCTCAAGCGCCACACCCAAGAGTTCATCAAAGCATCCAACGGGACCATCCCATTGACAATATACTTGGAGACATCTCCAAGGAGGTAACTACTCAATCTCGTGTTGCAAACTTTTGTGAACATTACTCTTTTGTCTCTTTCTTGGAGCCCCACAAGGTTGAAGAAGCACTACGAGATCCGGATTGGGTGATGGCTATGCAAGAAGAGCTCAACAACTTCGAGAGAAATCAAGTATGGGAGCTTGTGAAGAGGCCTAATGCGAGTGTCGTAGGCACCAAATGGGTGTTCCGCAACAAACAAGATGAACACGGGGTGGTTACAAGGAACATGGCACGACTTGTGGCCAAAGGGTATTCACAAGTCGAAGCTATATCAAATGGACGTCAAGAGCGCATTCCTCAATGGTCCAATCAAGGAAGAGGTGTATGTGGCTCAACCCCCCCGGATTTGAAGATGAAAAATTCCCAAACCATGTGTACAAATTGCGTAAGGCTCTCTATGGACTCAAACAAGCTCCTAGAGCTTGGTATGAGTGCCTTAGAGACTTTCTAACTCAAAATGGTTTCAAAATTGGGAAGGCGGACTATACTCTATTCACTAAGCATTTCAATGATGATTTGTTTGTTTGCCAAATATATGTCGACAACATTATATTTGGTTCTACTAACAAAGCTTTTTGTGATGAGTTTTCCAAGATAATAACAGAAAGATTTGAGATGTCCATGATGGTGGAGTTGAAGTTCTTTCTAGGTTTTCAAGTGAAGCAACTCAAGGAAGGCATGTTCATTAGTCAAACCAAGTACACACAAGATATACTCAAGAAGTTTGACATGGACAAGGCCAAACCCATCAAGACTCCTATGGCAACCAACGGGCATCTCGATCTTAATGAAGATGGTCCAAGTGTGGACCAAAAGTTATATCGTTCCATGATAGGCTCATTGCTATACTTATGTGCATCTAGGCCCGGTATCATGCTTAGTGTGTGTATGTGTGCTAGATTTCAAGCCGCTCCTAAGTTGTGTCATTTGACCGCCGTTAAGAGAATTCTTAGATATTTGGTTCACACACCAAGCCTAGGACTTTGGTACCCCAAGGGCTCTAAGTTTAACCTCATTGGATATTCCGATGCAGACTATGCAGGGTGCAAAGTTGATAGGAAGAGTACATCGGGAACTTGCCAATTCCTTGGTAGATATCTAGTGTCTTGGTCCTCAAAGAAACAAAACTCCATTGCACTTTCCATAGCCAAAGCGAAGTATGTCGCCTCCGGAAGTTGTTGTGCACAACTTCTTTGGATGCAACAAACTCTTAGGGACTATGGCATAAACTTGCGCCATATCCCTCTCCTATGTGATAATGAGAGCGACATCAAAATATCCCACAATCTAGTTGAACACTCAAGGACTAAGCACATCAATATTCGCCACCATTTCTTGAGACATCACTCCATCAAAGGAGACATTGCAATTTCCCATGTGAGAACCAATAAACAGTTGGCCAATATCTTTACCAAGCCACTAGATGAGAAAAGATTTTGTGAACTTAGGAGTGAGCTAAATATCCTAAATTCTCGAAATGTGGCTTAAGTCCTGCACATATGATTGTTATATTCAAAATTCACACATGCTTGCGAAAAACTCATCCTCCCCAATTTTTCTACAAATTATTTTTGAAATTATTGAATTCCTGTGAATCATGGTCATAGTTTGATTGTAGATTGCTTACTGACCATATTTACAAAGATCTTTTGGGAAATATAGTCCAAAAGGATCAAATATCCACTCAAAACTCAATATATAGGAGTTTTAGGTCTTAGGACCGGACTAGTCCGCTCCAGTGCACCGGACTAGTCCGGTGGTTCAGGTTGTCCGGACCTGGTCTGGAGGCCAGACAAGTCCGGGTCCTTGACCGTACTAGTTCGGCCCCTGGGGATTTAACCTCTCCAGGGAGCCCTCGACCTCTCCACTTCCATTCAAACACTCTCTCTCCAAAAATGCTCAAAAACCGTCTCCCAAACGGCGATTTTCGATTTCCTCCACAAAATCTTGACTCCAATCGGTTGATTGAAGCCCTAAGCTGCTTAGGAACCTTTCCCCAAGCATAAGAGGCCGATTCCTCACTCACATTTCATCAAATCAAAGATTTGAAGAGTTATTCTTGACCTAACTCCAAAATCCTTGAAATTCAATTCCTTTGGGTCCATTGATAGAAACTTCTTTACAAATGTTGTTATATACATCAATGTGATCATGTATCTCCATTTTTGTGGTAGGATCCGTAGTTTTTGCAAAATGTCCCTAGATTAGGGTTCTTGCTGTGTGAACCGGACTAGTTCGGCCACAGGGCGGACAAGTCCGACCTAGTGCGAACTAGTTCGGCCCCTGGGCGGACAAGTCTGGGTTACACAGTAAAAAACCTAACCTAGGTTGATTTTGTGAATTCTACCATTTTATCTTGACTCCTTGGACTCATACACATTCCCTTGCTTCTCTTGTCAGCAACCATGTCGAACAATGAATACGTTCCTCCTTCCAAGTCCGAGACCGTAGCGGAAAAGCAAGATCTCTTTCGCCGGAAGCAAAGAGAGGATCAAGAGATGGCTGTTGCGTAATTTGCCTCACAGAGGGCAAAGAAGACACAACGTGAGGAGCACAACTATGCTGCTGCTGAGGAAGCCCCAAAAAGAAAGCGGCTTGTGACCTTGGGTGAGCAAGCTAAGTCGCAGGGGGTAAGGACCTCCAAAGATAAGGGCAAGGCCCCTGTTGATGCTGCACCCAAGAAGAGGGTGATTGTGGCCAAGAAGGCTGCAAGCAAAGTCAAGAAGGGTGCTCCTCAACCCATTGGGCCGTTGAGGATGTCTTCTCCTGCACGGAACCCAAACCGTGCAGCTGCCTTCAATGCCAACATCTTCAAGGGCAAGAGGGCTGAGAAGGCACGCAAGCTGAGGAAGATCAATGTATATCAGTGTGACAGGAGCACAGTGGATCCCCAGTTCTGGTGTGACTTCCACTGTGACTACTACAGGACGATCTATATGACCAAGCAGACCCCTGTCACAGATGCTCAGTGGATAGACTGGGACTATATGGCCCAGAAAGATCATCAAGCCTTCAATGCTGTGATTGAGGCTCTCGAGAGGCATGACTTGAAGAAGTTCATGGCCTTCCAGTACGACTGGAATGTGGAAGTCATCACTCAGTTCTATTCCACCTTGTACTTCCACACTGATGGGGACAGGAAGATTACCTAGATGACCCATGGAGAGCAGTACTCCACCACCTATTGGAAGTTTGCTTAGTTGCTTGACTTGGAGGACCAACTGGATAATGAGATCATCATTTTAAATCTGAAGCCAGTTTATCGGGACACCTTGGAGTATATGTATCCAAGTCATGCACAGTATGAGGCCGGGCACATCAGAAACATCAAGCCCTTCTATAGTGTGCTCAACCGGGTCATCAGAAAGACCATTGCCATAAAGGATGGAGATGCGCGGATTATACAAGAAAATTTGAGGCACTTGATGGTCCTCATTGATGGAGATGTCTGCTTTAATGTGGTGGACTATATCTTTGATGACATCTTCAACATCTCTCACACCCCAACCGATCATGTGGATACGCTCCGTACATTATGGACATGATCGAGAAGATCTCCGGGCTCACGTTCAAGAAAGATATCACTCACCGGAGGCTTCGACCAGAACTCCATCCTCCGGAGCCGGCTTCTCCTAGGAGGAAGAATGCGGATTCTCCCGCTTCTTCCTCTCGCTTTGTGCCATCTCCTCCACCACCTCCACCTTCGACACAATGCGGGAGTGGATTCTTCAAATGCTTCAAGGCTCTATTCTCCTCTTGCTGGAAGACGAAAATTCGGCAACGTCGCATGGAGTGTCGCAATGAGAAGTATATCAAGGCAATGTGCGACAAGCTGGACATTCCAATGTCCCCCGTCGAGGAGAGCGATGGTGAGCTCACTTCCTTTTTGGAGTTCACTGCCGAGGAGCTTGCTCAGTTTGGAGAAGCTGGGACTTCCACCGCGGCCCCGACCGATGATGATGAGGCACATCTTGACCCAGAGGCCACGGAGAGCGACAGCGAGCGCCAAGGCGGCAATGACGAATCCGACTCCGACGATGAGTAGACCTAAGGGCCCCTTTCCTCTCTTCTTTTCCTTTTTGGTGTCTTGATGCCAAAGGGGGAGAGATTGCTTGGAGATAGCTTGGATGGGAACTTAGATCTAGGGGGAGAGATATAGATAGCTTGGATGGGCGCTTAGATCTAGGGGGAGAGATATAGGGAGTGAGATGAAGGGGGAGAGATAAGATAGATTATTTTGTGAGAGTATTGATCTATGTTGGACTTATTATGTTTTTAAAACTCATTTCAAGTTGTATTGTAAGACTTAATCTATGTATTCATGTATCTTTCCCAAATTTGTGATGTGTTGCTTCATTTAAATGTCTATTTTGCATAATCATTGTCTTATCACACTTTATGAACACATCACTTAGGCACCCCACCATAACATGTATATGTATGAGAACTCTCTCAATCTCTCTTACTCATGATGCATACATTGATAGGGAGTCACTCATACAAACACATGTTATGAAAACAAATTATTATCCTTGTTGTTGAAGTCTTAATGTGTTGTCATCAATTCACCAAAAAAGGGGAGATTGAAAGTGCATCTAGGCATCCCCGTGGGTTTTGGATGATTGATGATGACAATTAAGAGGCTAATGAGCTAAGTTGATCTTAAGCACAGGTACAAGGATTGAAATGAGATGAAAACCCTCAAAAAGGAAAAGGAGAAAACGGGCGTCAAAGACTCAAGTATAGAAACTAGAGTTTCTATGTTGTTGAGTTTATGTGACCCGTATCATGAGTGAGGGTAGATGTATCATGTGCATTGAGATCATACCAAGGGGCTCAAAGTGGTAGTTTAGAGAAAAACTTAAGTGATAAGCCTAAAATGAGAAAAACCCTAGGAGGCCGGACTAGTCCGGCCATGGCAGACAAGTCCGTTTTGAGACGGACCAAACGTCTCTGGAGTGAATATGAGTGCATTTGGAGCTAAGTCCGAGAAGTCTGGACTTGTCCGTTTTTGAACGAACCAAAGCTCTCTGGAGTAGTTCGGACTTATCGGTTTGGGTACGGACTAGTACATTTGAGACTTAGTGAGGCTAACTGAGAGAAACCCTAGGGGGCCGGACTAGTCCGCCCCTGTGGCCGGACTAGTATGGGCCAACCCAGAAGAGTCCGTTTTGGAACGGACCAAGTGGTTCTGTTCCACTTCGGACTAGTCCGTTTGTTGACCGGACTAGTCCGTTGTCTAGTGACCATTTGAATTTGGAAATTTGGCGGGTAGCATGACGATCGTTGCTCAGTGTGGCAGTTGTCGGGAACTGACCAGAGGTCAGTGGTCCCATAGGGCCGAACTAGTCTGGGGTCTGAGGTCGAACTAGTCTGCCCCCTTGCTGAAGTGAGCAAAAGAAGCTCGGAACCTCTATAAAAAGGGGACCCCCGAGCTCATTTGAAGAAGTCTTGAACCCTAGCGCCGCCACAAGCATCCTAGAGCCTTCCAAAGTCTTCTACTCGTCCTACTAACCCTCTAAGAGCAAATCTTGAAGAGATTAGGGTTTGGGGAGGAGAGTAAAGGAAGATCATCGCGCTTTGACTCTCGGTTTGATCTCTTGCACATTGTGTTGTGTATCTTGTGTGAGTTGAGCTTCGTGTGCTCCTCGTTGTATTGATTTGTGGGAGCCTCAAGTTGTGAGCAGCCCCATCAAACTTGGTGATTACCCATTGATATAGTGGAAACCAAATCGGCCATCGTGGTGTCTTGGTGAGAGAAGGGTCAAGTGAGACCTGATCCTTGTGTGGACTTCTCAACGTGGAGGTAGACTTCTTCGTGGAGCTGAACCACGGGATAAATCTCGTTTCACTTGTCTCTCATTTTTCATGATCACCAGTATTGCTATTAGGGTTCACTTTGCTCTTATTGCCTTACACTTTGATCATTATTGTAAACTTGCAATCTAAGTGTTTAAACCTCACAATCTGAGCTTCACAAGTTTACTACACATTGCTCATATCTTTGGTGAACTTTAATTCCGCAAATAACTTGTAGAAATCAAGTTTTAGGATTTCCACCCTGTGCTGAGCGGACTAGTCCGGCTCTGTGCAGACTAGTCCGGCCACAGGAATTTAATCTCGTTTGATTAAGTGATTTCAGATATTATTGCCTATTCACCCCCCTCTAGGCGACTTTCACCACGGAAGGTCGAGTTTCGCTCAACCCTTTCCTCACCTAGCCCCCACGGAGGTTAGATCTTCCACTAAATATGGGGGTAATCACAAAATTCGTGGGGCAACTCACAATCTGAGGCTCCCGCCCGATTACAGCTCGAAAAGATCAGTGATCAACACCCGCACGAACTTAAATCAACGAATCAAACCGAGAGAATCAGCCAAGAGCTCAAAGATAAGCAAATCCTTCTCTCTTCTCTTCCAAGACTCACAAATCTTCAAGAATCGCTCTTAGGGCTCCAAGAATGGTTGAGAGAGGGCTAAGAAGGCTCTAGAAAGGCTTTGGCGGTGCTAGGGTTTAAGAGATGCCCTTTGAGGGTCGGGGGACTTATAGGGTCCTGACAAATAGCTATTGCCACCAGAGAAAGGGCGGACTAGTCCGTCCTTTGACCCCAGACTAGTCCAACCTATGGAGTCCAGTGATGTCACCCTTGACCAACCACAAAGTCCCTGCCACCTTTTGAATTCAAACGGTCACAACACCACGAACTAGTTCGTCCCAGAATGGACTAGTCTGATCTCACAAGGAACCATTTGTTCCAGTTGAGAACGGACAAGTCTGGTCTACCGGACTAGTCCGGTCCCTGAGGGCGGGCAAGTCCAGTCATCCAGGACTTAGTCCCAGCAGCCACCTCCAAGTCCATAGCGGACTAGTCTGACTCAGAACGGACTAGTCCGATCTCACACAAAAACTTCTTTTTTCGGTCAGAAATAGACTAGTGAAAGTTGCCTAGAGGGAGGATGAATAGGCGGATAACCTGAAATTTAACTCGATAAAAGCTAATCAGATTACAGAGTGCAGACTAGTCTGGCCTAGGGGCGGACTAGTCCGGTCAGGATGAAAAACTTGACTAAAGGTGAGATTTTTATGCGATCTAACAAACTTAACTTGATGAAACGTGAAGTGTATGAACCTAGCAATCTAGTAGATGGAGTGCACGAAGTAAAAGCAATTAGATTGAGGCGTATCACATGATTGAGATGAAAAATGTAAGTAGCCCTAACTTGATCTAGCAAAGAACGAGGAAGTCAAATCAAAGACACAAGACACACGATTTAGGCCCTGTTTGGCACAGTTGGAACTTGTTACAAAAGCAGCTTATTTGAAAAGCTGGTGGAAAGCAGCTTCTGCTTATGTCTTGCTTTTATTTCATTCTGAGAAGCAACTGAACTAATAAGTTGTTACAAAATTTTTCTGTTTGGCACACTCTCAACTTATTTATATGAAGAAGTTGCAGTAGAAGCTGTGCCAAATAGGGCCTTATCCCGTGGTTCTACCCCACAAAGGAGCCTACATCCATGTTGAGATTTCCCACGAAAGGCAGGGTTTCACTCAACCCTTTCCTCACTTAGCCACCACGAAGGCCGACTATTCTTCCACTAAATCACAAGGGTAATAACCAAATTTGTGGGGCAACTCACAACTTGAGACTCCCACAAGTTTACAGCTCGAAAAGATCAAAGATCAACATCCACACGAACTCAAATCAATCAGTCAAATCGAGAGAATCAACCAAAAGCTCAAGATCAAGCAAACCCTTCTCTCCTCTCTTCCACAACCCACAAATCCTCAAGAAACGCTCTTAGGACTCCAAGAATGGTTGATAGAGGGCTAGGATGGCTCTAGGAAGGTTGTGGCGGTGCTATGCTTCGAGAGAGGGACTTTGGAGGCTGGGGGATCCCTTTTTATAAGGATCCCGAGAAGTAGTTGTTGCCACCAGATAAGTGCAGATTAGTCCGACCTTTGACCCCAGACTAGTCCAGCTTGTGGGGACCAATGATGTCACCCTCGAACAACCATAAAGTCCCACTCCAGCTTTTGAATTCAAATGGTCACCAAACCACGCTAGTCCGTCCAACAACGGACTAGTCCAATCTCACACAAACTGTTTGTTCTAGTAAAGAACGGATTAGTCTGGCACACCGGACTAGTCCGGCCCCTGAGGGCGGAGAAGTCTGGTCGTCCAACACATAGTCCCAGCAGCTTCCTCCAAGTCCACAACAAACTAGTCTGTCAAGGAACAGACTAGTTCGATCTCAGTCAGAAACTACTTTTATGGACTAAAACGGACTAGTTTGCCCGGGCGGACTAGTACGGCCATCTAGGATAGACTAGTCCGGTCCTTCAGGACTTAGTCCTAGAAGGACACAATCACACTCACCACGGACTAGTCAGTCCCCACACGAACAAGTTCGAACTCATACAGAGACTCTTGGTTCGCCTAACATCGGATCAGTCTGATGTGGCCGAATTAGTTCGGCCTTCCAGCCTGGACAAGTCCGGCCCTGTCCTTAGAGCTGTTTCAACTCATCTCTCAATCTAGTCTAGCTTGGACTATGAGCTCTTAGGAGATTCTCAACACTTGACTCATTGAACACACTCAAGCTAAGTAGCTGAACTCAACACAAAGAATTTAAAAGCCTAAATTCTATCTTTTGAGTTCTTTGCCTTTTTCTTCTCTTTTATATTTTTGAGTGCATTCAACGTCACCCAACTTTCAATCACCTGTGCTTACACTTTTAAAGCTCATTAGTCCCTTAAGTGTTGTCATTAGTCATCGAAACCCACGGGGATTAGCCTAGATGCACTTTCAATCTTCCCCTTTTTGGTGATTTGATGACAACACATTGATGTTTTTGATAAAAGATATAATTGAGTTAATTTTCATAACACACACGTGGATAAGGAGTTCCCCCTAAATGTGTGAATAGAAGATTTGCAATAAGTTTAATGCACAAGAATGAAGTCTATGGGAGACTTATACATTTGTGTGTTATGGTGGGGTGCCTATGTGTGATTCAAGTGTTGAGATGTGAAAAGTGGAGTAAAGTATGTGTCTCAAATTTTAATTTATCATCATACATATTTGACTAGAATGATATTCAATAGAATCAGCATGACAAAATAGACAATAAGATTCACATAACATAGAGTGATAGCATAGTGATAATGTCATTACAAACCAAATAAGAACGACTATCAATAATTAACATTACAACCCATATTTTTAAAAAACAAGGATAGTCCATAGATCTAATACTCCCCCTCAACCTCTCTCCCTTTGGCATCAAGACACCAAAAAGGAAAAAAGAGTAATGGAGAAGAGAGAGCCTAAATCTACTCATCGTCACTCTCGCTCGCCTCTCCATGGTTTTGGTCGCTCTCCGTCTCCTCGTCATCACTTTGACCATCATCTTCATCTTCATCACCGGCCTCCTCAGCGGCACGAGCGACGCTGTAGGAACCACCCCCACCACCAAAGAGTGTAGATTCTGCCTCCGAGAGCTCCGAAAAGGGAGTGATGTCTTCATCCTTGAAGGCCTCCAGTGACATAGAAATGTCCGCCTTTTCGCAAAGCTTGCGGAGGTACTTGTCGTGCTTCTTTGCGATCTTGTGAGCCTTCACTCCGCTTTCCAACACGAGCTGAAGATTGACTTAAGAAACTTCAATGTCGCACTTGCAAGGTTGCTGGATGAGGAGGAAGCGGTGGGAGCTGAAGGAGGAGAAGAAGGCACAAAAGAGGTACCTCTCCTCAAGGCTCCGCCAATCTTCGGGAGCAGTCATGACCAAAGGACCAATGGGGCCTTGTGGAGGACCACGAGGCTCCACGGGTTGGTCACAAATGACCAAGCCTCGCCTTGCAAGGGCTTTCTTCCTAGGAGGAGCCTTTCTGAGTGGCATATTCTTTGCGAGCTCCTTTCCTTTGCTTGTTGCTTTACTGCTCTCTCCCATGGGTGCTTTGCCCTTAACAGTTGCTTGGGCCTTTTGCTTCTCACCCATGGTAACAATCTTTTTCCTACGGCTTGCTTGTTTTTCAGCCGCTTGAGCTTGGGCTACCTCTTGATCACGTTTCTTCTTGAGCCGAGCTTCACGCATGCGCTCAAGCTCCGCTGCAATAGCAGCTTCCTCCTCATCCCTTCGACGATAACACTCTTGACGAGCCGCCTCCCTTTCCAGATCAGAAAGAGGAGAGTTGTTGCGCCTAGACATGCTGAAATAAGGATAACAAAAGAATATAAGGTGGGATCAAGCAAGATATTACAATAGAAGTGTAGAAAATTAACTAAGTTAGAAGTTAACCCTAGGTTAGGCCGGACTTGTCTGCCTTGGTATGGACTAGTCCGGACCACCCAGTGTTAAACCCTACCTATGCGAGTTTTCCATAAATTTTGATACCAAGGCACAATATCACATGGAAAGGATCAAAAGGTGATGGATAAGCAAAGGAGACTCTAAGTTACAAAATAAATGACCTAGAATCGACGGAATCGAAAAAGGTTGAGTTAGGTCAAAAACCCACTTTGAGATGAGAAAATCAGACAAATCCGCGAATGGAAGGGCGGAGTAGTCCGAGATTCGTCTTCCCGACACTCCAGAGAAGCTTCCACACGGGTTCCTCGAAGATTTTGAGGGTTGGAACCAAAAATTGCCAATGGGGGCGGTTTTTGGGAGAGGGGCGCACGTTAGAAACTGTGAGAGAGAGTGGAAGAGTCGGGCCCGACGCTGGGGGTCAAGTCCCCAGAAGTTCAGACTAGTCCGTTGGGTACACCGGACAAGTCCGGGCGTCGGACCAGGTCTGGACTAACCTGGTAGTCCGGACAAGTCTAGTGACAGGCCGGACTAATCCGGTGCAGACTTGTGTGAGCCTGTCCGAACATGTCCAGGATGCTGTTGACGACTGTTATACACCAATTTCACCCGCCAATATAACTCAATTATGTGAAGGAATTGTCATTTCTTGCACAAATCACCTTTCTATTTAACCTATTTCCACTTGTCCTTGGAGAAAGTAGTGCATGCAGGGATTCTATGCATAAATGAAGTGAAACAAGGGGATGGATCCTATAAAATATCATTTCAGCCAATCAGGCAACGCCACGTGGCACCACATGGATCAAATGGCCCACAAACAGAAGTATCCGAGGCCATCCAACGGTGTAGCACCAATATCAGTCAATGGGACCCACTTGTCAGTCACCTAGAGGAAGCACACCGCGAAAGGTGCCAAAACCAGGTCGGTCGACCCCCCTAGTCGGCCTACTAGGTCCTGGCGCCTTTCTCGGTCAAACGCCATGTGTAGGCTCCTCCTAGCTTGAAGAGGTCATGGGTGACTGGTTCGCGTGCTTTTGGTGGCGGGAACCAATCTTTCTCCAAGCTATAAATAGGACCCCTCACTTCAACACACACCACTTAAGTATTCTTCCTTTGTATCCACTACTCTCCATATGTTTAAAGGTGTATAGGCTGTAGAGAGGAGAGTCTTTAGTCCATAGTCTAAGTATGAGAGGAGTAGAAGGAGTCTCTTCCCAATTGGGAAAGGTATGTCTCCCATATTCCTATTTGTATTTGTGACTTTATTCATAATAAAGATGATATCTTTAGTCTTCTATTGTTCATATACTTGGATGAAGCGTTTCTTGTTTGATTGTGGATTCCATGTATGTGGTAGGAATAGTATTTATGATTGTGCTATACCATGCTCATCATTATCATAAACACTATAAACCTCCACTATAGTCTAATTATATATGATATGACTATGTTAATATGAATCACTTATGCTATAAATTAACATTGGTTCAACGATGATTTAGTTCATTGCCTTAGGATGGCTTGTGCCTAGGCTCTTAAGGTAATTACTTAATATGCTAGCATGGTGCTAGGATAGAGAGTAGCGTTGAATGTCTCGTAGACCCAAGGATTGAAGAGGTAGGCAGTAGGTGGTGACAGCCCTATCTGTCCTTTGTAATCCTCCACGTTCGGCTATGCCACAGGCCCTTGGCGGGAGTCGCCTAGTGTTGCTAGGGGTAAACCCGTGCCCGATATGTTAATCTACTTAGCATGAGAATTTATAATTAACATGATTATTAGTAACTAACTAAGGATATATATATATATATATATATATATATATATATATATATATATATATATATATATATATATACACACACATTAGAAGCATAGTAGGAGTATCTATCTAACTCTTAGCCTAGTCTCTCTATTACCTCATTTATCCCCTTAGGATAGGATGCTCTTGTGTGTGTCACACTACCTCCACTTATCATTAAACCCATCTTGCTAGAACCTTACTTAGGCCAAACTAGCATTTTCACTTGATGATTGTTCTACTTCCATCTAGCCTTCCTTTGGGAAAATATAAATGACACCTTTTTGGAATACTCTTAAAAGGGTAAATGCTAAATCAATAGTTTTCGTGCGCTTGCGGATGTTCACTTGAGAATTAAAACCTACCAACAAACATTTCTAGCATCACTGCTAGGGATGATTTGTTAGTAGTGCGTAGGAAATATCAACAAATGCTGGACTGGTTCGACCCCATGGGCGGACTAGTCCTGTCTTAGACAACAAATTCTCATATATATTGAGGAATTTACAATGAATGATCCATATGGACTAAGTTTTCACAAATATTCTCAATGAATATGGCCAGTAAAGCACACAAACATTCATACAATGACCATGATTCAAGGAGACAATATATGAAAATAATTTGATAGAAAATTTGAGGAAAGCAAGTTTTCGAAAGCATGCATAATTTTGAAGAGAAACAAAAACTAACAATCAGATATGCAACATCTCAGGCCACATTTCGAGAATCTAGGATATTTAGTTCATTCCTAAGTTCGAAAAAACGTTTTTCATCTAGTGGCTTGGTGAAGATATCGACTAGTTATTTTTTGGTTCTCACATGTGAAATGACAATATCCCCCTTAATTGAATGGTCTCTCAAGAAATGGTGTCGGATGTCAATGTGTTTGATTTTAGAGTGTTCAACGGGGTTATGGGCAATCTTTATGGCACTCTCATTGTTGCATAGGAGTGGAATATGGTTCATATTGAGACCATAACACCTTAGAGTTTGTTGCATCCAAAGAAGTTCTGCATAACAACTTCCGGCTGCGACATACTTCGCTTCGGCTGTGGATAGGCAATGGAATTTTGTTTATTTGATGACCATGACACTAGAGACCTACCCGAGAATTGGTAAGTCCCAGAGGTGCTTTTCCTATCCACTTTGCATCCGGCATAATCGGCATCAGAGTATCCGATGAGATTAAATTTGGACCCTTTGGGATACCACAATCGTAGGTTAGGTGTATGAACTAAATAGCGCAAGATTCTTTTTACGACTATCAAGTGACACTCCATAGGAGCGGCTTGAAACCTTGCACACATGCATGCACATAACATAATATCAGGCCTAGATGCACAAAGGTAAAGAAGTGATCCAATCATGGAACGGTATACCTTTTGGTCGGCGCTAGGGCTGTCCTGATTGAGATCGAGATGTCCATTCATTGCCATTGGCGTCTTGATGGGCTTGGCCTTCTCCATATCAAACTTCTTGAGGATATCTTGAGTATACTTGGTTTGACATATGAAGGTGCCTTCCTTGAGTTGTTTTACATGGAACCCTAAAAAGAACTTTAATTCTCCCATCATCGACATCTCAAATCTCTCCATCATGATTTTACTAAACTCTTCACAAAAAGATTGGTTAGTAGAACCAAATATTATGTTGTCAACATAAATTTGGCATACAAATAAATCATCATCCATGTTTTTACTGAAGAGTGTATAATCGGCCTTTCCTATCTTAAAACCATTGTCAATGAGAAAGTCCCTAAGGCACTCATACCAAGCTCTAGGAGTTTGTTTGAGGCCGTATACAGCTTTACGATGCAAATACATGATTAGGATACTTATGGTCCTCGAAGTCGGGCGGTTGCTCCACATACACCTCCTCCTTGATCGGTGCATTGAGGAAGGCGTTTTTCACGTTTATTTGATACAACTTGCAATCGTTGTGAGTAGCATAGGCCAATAATATGCAAATAGATTTAAGCATAGCTATGGGAGCAAAAGTTTCATCCAAATCCAAACCTTCGACTTGAGAGTATCTTTTGGCTACGAGTCTAGCTTTGTTTATTGTTACCACGCCATGCGCATCTTGCTTGTTGCGGAAGACCCACTTGGTGCCTACCACATTCGCATTAGGTCTTCTCACGAGCTCCCATACTTTATTCCGCTTAAAGTTGTTGAGCTCCTCTTGCATGGCTATCACCCAATCTAGATCTCATAGGGCATCTTCAACCTTAAATGGCTTCAAATAAGACACAAAAGAATAGTGAGCACAAAAATTAGTCACACGAGAGTGAGTCATTACCCCTTGGAGATGTCTCCAAGTATGTTGTTAATGGGATGATCCCGTTCAACACATTGATGAACTCTTGGGTGTGGTACACTTGGTCTTGAGTCAACTTCTTCATCTCCCTCATCTTCATAGTCTCCCCCTTGACCATTGCCACCAACTTGATCTTCCATTTCTTGATTATGGTGATCTTGATCATGTTGTTGATCTTGGGTATATTGGACTTGATCTTGTGCTTAGGGCACCTCTTGTGATGGAGTTGGGTCACTTGGGCCTTGTTGCTCTTGAGGTCTTACATCACCAAGCACTATCCTTCTCAACGCAACACATGGTGCCTCTTCTTCATCTAGCACACATTGATCAACTTGCTCCACTTGGGAGCCATTAGTCTCATCAAATACCACGTCACGTGCGATTTCAACACAACCAGAGGTTTTGTTGAAAACACAATAGGCATAGGTGTTTGAGTCAAGACCAAGCAAGAAACATTCATCGAATTTCGAAGTGAACTTCAAAACTCTAGACTTCTTGTTGAGAATGTAACATTTACTACCAAAGACTCTAAAGTAGGAGATGTTCGGTTTGTTACCCATTATAAGTTCATATGGAGTCTTCTTTAATATGCGATGGAGGTAGATGTGGTTTGTGGCATGACAAGCGGTGTTTACGACTTCCGCCCAAAACCTATCGGAAGTCTTGTACTCATCAAGCATGGTCCTTTACATCTCAATTAGAGTTTGGTTCTTCCTTTCGGCCACCCCATTTTGTTCGGGTGAGTAGGGTGTCGAAAACTCATGCTTGATGCCCTCCTCGTCCAAGTACTCTTCAACTTGAGTGTTCTTGAATTCGGTGTCATTATCGCTTCTTATCTTCTTGATTCTCAAGGAGAACTCATTTTGAGCTCTCCTCAAGAAACTCTTGAGGACACCTTGTGTTTCAATTTTATCATGCAACAAAAGCACTCAAGTGAAGCAGGAAAAGTCATCAACAATAACTAAACCATATTTGTTACCGCCAATGCTTATGTAAGCAATGGGACCAAAAAGGTCCATGTGCAACATCTCCAACGATCTTGTTGTCATCATTACATTCTTGGCGGGATGAGCTGCTCTGACTTGTTTCTCGGCTTGGCACGCACTACAAGGCCTATCTTTCTCAAAAACAACATTCTTAAGACTTCAGACATGATTGCCTTTTAGAAGTTTGTGAAGATTCCTCATACTAACATGGGCTAGCCTACGGTGCCACAACCATCCCATGTTGGTCTTTGCAATCAAGCATGTCTCAAGTTGAGTTTTATCCACGGCGAAGTCCACGAGATAAAGCTTTCCCTTGAGCATACCCTTGAAGGCAATCGAGTTATCAACTCTTCTAGTGTCAACCATGCCCTCATTAGAAAACAAGCAATTATACCCTTTTTCGCATAATTGAGAAATGGATAAGAGATTATAATCTAAAGACTCAACATGCATGACTTGTGAAATAGTATGTTGTGGAGAAATAGAGATTTTACCCATACCTAGTACTTTACCTTGACTATTGTCGCCAAAGTAGATACCTTGACTTGGGTCTTCATTTTCTTCGTACTCCACAAACATTCTTCTCGCTTCGATCATGTGATTGGTGCAACCACTATCTAGCACCCATTTTGAAATGCCAGAGGAGTAAGCCTACAAGACAAGTTTAGGCTTTGGTTTTAGGTATCCAAGCTTGGTTGGCTCCTTTGAGGTTAGTCACAAGGCATTTCAGCACCCACATACAAGGCTTTGGGTGCTTGCGATGTGGCCCAACATATTTAGCATAAGTATAACCAAATTTATTTCTCAATAGCACATAAGATGCATCAAAATCATGAAGCATGGTTAAATTGATATTTTTAGCATTTTGTGCATTTATGTCAAGTTTCACTATTTCACTAGAGATAGATGCATGATGTTCATTCTTGACTTGAAGTGAACCCTCC
The DNA here is from genome assembly GCA_036927565.1 of Tuctoria greenei. Taxonomy (NCBI): domain Eukaryota; kingdom Viridiplantae; phylum Streptophyta; class Magnoliopsida; order Poales; family Poaceae; genus Tuctoria; species Tuctoria greenei. Next base: position 289,781,439 of record JAYESD010000001.1, read on the forward strand.
TTGACAAATTCAATTTGCATCTTGTTATTCTTGATAATTCTAGCATTTTGCTTTCATCCTCTTGAATAACCAAGACCATCTTTGATCAAGGGAGGTCTTGTGATCGAGTATGCACTACGTGCATACTTGATCTTCTCCTTGTCAAAGATGCCCCCCTTAGGTGTGCTCTTGCTCTTTGCCAAGTTGAGCTCATTCTTTAGGTCAAGCACAAGGTTAGCACATTTGCAAGTTTTAGTGTCTGATTCCACTTTAGGCAAGTTTGAGCTTGTTGAGGGAGAAGAAGCGACACTTGACTTGAGAGTCGTGAATTGTGCCTCAAGACTCTTGTGAGCTTTGTTCAAGTTCACAAGTTCATCTTGGAGCACAACATTCGAACTCTTGAGGCTGAGGAAGTCTCCTTGCATTTTGCAAGTTCAAGTTCAAGTTCAAGTGCCTTGTTCTTTTCCTTCCCAAGCTCAAAAAGCTTCTTAAGGTTAAGATTTCTTTATCTCACATTGATAAGCAATTCATCTTGTTCCTTGAGAAGTTATTCCTTGTCTAAAATTACATTGGAAAGCTTTTTCATTTTAATAATAGCACTTTTACTCAAAACTTCAAACATATACTCATTTTCACTATCACTATCAAAATCCTCATTTTTAATGGGGACAAGGAAAGTTTAGATTTAACCTTTCGTTTTCCTTCCTTGGCCATAAGTCAAGTGTGGCTTGAGCTTTTCCACTCTCCCTTGTTTGGTAGGAGAGTCTTCTTCATTGTTGGCTTCTTGATGGCGATGGTTGCCACTCCCGCTTCATCATCGGAGGAGGACTCATCGTTAGAGTCCCACTCCTTGCCAACATGACCGTGCCCATGGGCTTCCTTCTTCTTGAATATCTTCCTCTATTGAGGCTTCTCATCCTTGATCTTCATCTTCTTGTCTTCTTCATTTTCGTATGGGTAATTCACAATGAAGTGCCCATACTCACCATAGTTGTAGCATGCTCTCCTTGGTCTTGACTTGCTCTTTTCCTTGCCCTTGCTCTCATATTTTGACCCTCTTCTCTTCCTCATCATCCTCTTGAATCTTTTGATGAAGAAGGCCATTTCCTCTTCATCCATGTCGGTGCTTTCCTCTTCTTCACTTTCTTCATCATTTCTTCAAGCTTGCACCTCTTTGCTTTTGGACTTGGGTGAGGCTTTGAGAGCAATGCCTTTCTTCTTGGAGGATGTGATCTTGGCAAGGTCGTTGACATGGCGTGCTTCCATCTCCATCATATCGTGGTTGATGATATTGCCAAGCACCTCATCCAGAGTCATCTTGTAGAAGTTGGGACTCTCGCGGATGAGAGTGCAAAGCGTCACATTGCGAGGATGGAAGGCTCTTATCATTCTCTTGACCACTTCATGTCCGGTCCACTTCTTGCATCCGTACCCCCGACGCATATTGATAAGAGTCTTCAGTCGGTTGCACATCTCTTGAGGGCTCTCGCCTTCTTCCATGGCGAATCTTCCAAGCTCCCTCTTGATCATCTCAATCTTGGCTTCCCTCATGGATCGGTTGCCTTCATGTGCAATCTTGAGAGTGTCCCAAATTTCCTTGGCTTGCTCTAACCCATCCACTTTGTTGAATTCGTCTTGGTTCAAAGCTGAGTTGAGCACGGCTGCCGCTTGAGCATTGCGGTGAATGAGTTGTTCTTGTTCTGGGGTCAGCTCTTCGTCGTCCATGGGGATATCTACATCTGTGCATACAACATGCCAAAGTGTAGGATTGAGAGAAATAAGATGCAATTTCATGTTGTGTTTCCACAGAGTGTGGAGCCTTCTCCTCCTCTTGGCCTCATCTCTTGCCTTTTGAAGAAGGTCCGCAAGGCGCTTCACTTCTTCATCTTCATCTTCAGTTTTGCCATCGAAGGGAGGAGGCTTTGGCTTGTCCTCGAGGTGTCATTGGTCTTGTCGTGCAAAGGATTAGATCCTTGTCCTCCGATGTGGTTGTTCTCACCGGTGTCAGTGATGTTGACGATTGGCATCTCCTTCTCACTGTTTTCCCCCATCTCCTCTCCAAGCGGTTAAGCTTTTAGGAGAGTTGGGCTCTGATACCAATTGAAAGTTGCCTAGAGGGGGGGGGGGGTTAATAGGCGGATAACTTGAAATTTAACTTAATAAAAGCTAATTAGATTACTAGTCCAGCCTGGGGGCAGACTAGTCCGGTCAGGATGACAAATTTGATCAAAGGTGAGATTTTTATGCGATCTAACAAACTTAACTTCATGAAACGTGAAGTGTATGAACCTTAAATCTAGTAGATGGAGTGCACGAAGTAAAAGCAACTAGATCGAGGCGAATCACAAGATTGAGACGAAGAAAGTAAATAGCCCTAACTTGATCTTGCGAAGAATGAGGTAGTCAAATCAAAGACACAAGACGCAAGATTTATCCCGTGGTTCAACCCAAAAAAGGAGCCTACATCCACGTTTAGGTTGCCCACGAAAGGCAGGGTTTCACTCAACTCTTTCCTCACTTGGCCACCACGAAGGCCGGCTATTCTTCCACTAAATCACAAGGGTAATCACCAAATCTGTGGGGCAACTCACAACTTGAGGCTCCCACAAGTTTACAACTCGAAAATATCAAAGATCAACACCCACACAAACTCAAATCAATCAGTCAAATCGAGAGAATCAACCAAGAGCTCAAGATCAAGCAAACCCTTCTCTCCTCTCTTCCACAGCTCACAAATCCTCAAGAATCACTCTTAGGACTCCAAGAATTGTTGAGAGAGGGCTAGGATGGCTCTAGGAAGGCTGTGGCGGCGCTAAGCTTCGAGAGAGGGCCTTTGGAGGCTGGGGGACCCTTTTTATAGGGATCCCGACAAGTAGTCATTGCCACCAGAAAAAGAGCGGACTAGTCCGACCTTTGACCCCGGACTAGTCCGACGTGTAGGGACCAGTGATGTCACCCTTGACCAACAACAAATTCCCTCGCCAACATTTGAATTCAAACGGTCACCAAACCACAAACTAGTCCATCCAACCACGGACTAGTCAGATCTCACATAGAATTGTTTTTCCGGTTGAGAATGAACCAGTCTGGCACACCATACTAGTCTCGCCCCTGAGGGCGGACAAGTATGGACATCCAGCACTTAGTTCCAGCATATCCCTCCAAGTCCACAGCGGACTAGTCTGTCAAGGAACAGACTAGTCTGATCTCAGTCAGGAACTACTTTTCCAGTCTGAAATGGACTAGTCTGCCCGGGCGAACTAGTCCGGCCATCCAGAGCAGACTAGTCTGGTCCTTCAGGACTTAGTCCCAGAAGGACACTGACACACTCACCACGAACTAGTCCTTCCCCTCACGGACAAGTCCGAACTCATACAAAGACTCTTGGTCCGCCTAACACCGGATTAGTCCGATGTGGTCGGACTAGTCCGGCCTTCCAGCCCGAACAAGTCCGGCCCTGTCCTTAGGGCTGCTTCAACTCATCTCTCAATCTCTTCAAGGTGCTTTTGCTCATGTCTTTAAGCATGTGTTCATTTTCACTACTACTATCAAAGTCATCATGAGAAGAAATTGAAGAGGAGGATTTAGATTTAACCTTCTTTCTTCCTTCCTTGGCCATTAGACATGTCGGTCTTGAGATTTCCAAGTTGGGGAATAGCTTGTTCTCCGTTGTTGTCTTCTTCATAGCAATAGTTTCTACTTTCTCATCTTCATCGGAGGAGGATTCCTCATTAGAATCCCACTCCTTTCCAAGGTGGGCACGTCCGAATTGCTTCTTCTTCTTGAAGTACTTCTTTTCTTTGGACTTGCCCTCCTTCTTCTTCTTGTTTTCTTAATGTGGACAATCCACAATGAAGTGGCCATATTCTCCGCAATTGTAACAAGCCGTTTTTGATCTTGTTTTGGGATTGTCTTTGCTTCTCCTCTCATTTTGGTAGCTCCCCTCCTTCTTCTAAACATCCTCTTAAAGTTGTTGATAAAGAGAGCTTATTCATCATCGATGTCGGGACTCTCTTCATCACTTTCTTCCTTTTCTTGTGATCTTGAGGACGTTGCTTTGAATGCAACATCCCTTTTCTTGGAGGAGGAAAGATTTTGTAGATCGTTGTAGAACATCGCTTCTTTCTCCATCATCTCATGGTTGATGATTCTCCCTAGCACTTCTTCGGGAGTCATCTTGTGGAAGCCTGGACTTTCACGAATTAGTGAGCAAAGAGTGACGTTTCGAGGCATGAATGCTCGAATCATCCTCTTTACTACTTCGTGGTCGGTCCACCGGGTGCTTCCATATGACCGACTCTTGTTGATGAGAGTCTTGAGGCAGTCATACATGTCTTGCAGAGATTCATCTTCCATGATGGTAAATCTCCCAAGCTCTCATTCGATCATCTCGATCTTTGCTTCCCTTATGACGCGGTTGCCTTCGTGCGCCGTCTTGAGGGTATCCCAAATCTCCATGGCAACCTCCAACCCTTCAATGCGTTGAACTCCTCACGAGTCAATGAGGAGGTAATCACTCCAATGGCTTGAGCATTGCGATGTAGAAGGACGGCTTGCTCTGGAGTGATGTCTTCCTCATTCTTGGGAAGGTGAGCACGTGTCATCACAATTTGCCACAAGCTAGGGTTTAAGGAAATGAGGTGCATCTTCATATTATGCTTTCACATAGAATAATCATTTCCATCAAATTGAGGAGGTTTGCCAATGGGAATAGACAAGTAATGGTTGCTAGCGGTAAGTTGCTCATAATTGTAAGGATACCGAGAGTAGTCTTGTGAACTACTCCCGTTGTCAATGTTAACCGGAGCAATTTGCGTGATCTCCTTCTTCAGCACATTGAGCTTCTCACGAAGCCGTGCTTTGAGCATCCGAACTTCTTCGTCGTCATTTGGATCATCTTGAAGAACATCAACGTTCTTTGTCTTGGTGTCATCGACGACCACCGGAACCTCGTTGTCATCCCTTCTGGCCATTACTTCTCCGAGTTGTTAGACTCTTGGGGAGAAGTCTGATTTGATACCAATTGAAAGTCGCCTAGAGGGGGGTGAATAGGAAATAATACCTAAAATGACTTAATCAAACGAGATTAATTATCTGTGGCCGGACTAGTCTGGTCAGGGTCGGACTAGTCCGCTCAGCACAGGGTGGAAACCCTAAAACTTGATTTCTACAAGTTGTTTGTGGAATTAAAGTTCACCAAGACTAAGAGCAATATGTAACAAACTTGTGAAGCTCAGATTGTGATGTTTAAACACTTAGATTGCAGGTTTACTATAGTGATCAAGTGTAAGGCAATAAGACAAATGTGAACCCTAATAGCAATGCTAGTGATCACAAAAAGCGAAAGACAAGTGAAACGAGATTTATCCCATGGTTCAGCTCCACGAAGAAGCCTACCTCCACGTTGGGAAGTCCACACAAGGACTGGGTCTCACTTGACCCTTCTCTCACCAAGCCACCACGATGGCTGGCTTGGTTTCCACTATATCAATGGGTAATCACAAAGTTTGATGGGTCTACTCACAACTTGAGGCTCCCACAAATCAATACAATTAGGAGCACACAAAGCTCAACTGACACAAGCCGCAAAACACAACACAATGTGCAAGAGATCAAACCGAGAGCTAAAGCGCGATGATCTTCCTTTACTCTCCTCCCCAAACCCTAATCACTTCAAGATTTGCTCTTAGGGGGTTAGTAGGACGAGTAGAAGGCTTTGGAAGGCTCTAGGATGCTTGTGGCGGCGCTAGGGTTCCATTCTTTTTCAAATGAGCTCGGGGGTCCCCTTTTTATAGAGGTCCCGAGATCCTTTTGCTTACATCAGCAAAGGGGTGGACTAGTCCGGCCTTAGACCACGGACTAGTCCAGCCCTATGGGACCACTGACCCCCTGATCAATTCCCGACAACTGCCACACTGAGCAATGATCGTCACGCTACCTGCCAAATTTCCCAATTCAAACGGTCACTAGACACCGGACTAGTCCGGTCAACAACAGACTAGTCCGAAGTGGAACAGAACCACTTGGTCTGTCCCAAAATGGACTCTTTTGGGTCGGTCAAGACTAGTCCGGCCACATGGGCAAACTAGTCCGACCCCCTAGGGTTTTCTCTCGGTTCGTCACACTAAGTCCCAAACGGACAAGTCTGTGCCCAAACGGACAAGTCTGAAGTACTCCAGAGAGCTTTGGTCCGTCAAAAAACGGACAAGTCCGAACTTCTCGGTCTTAGCTCCAAAATCACTCGGGAACACTCCAGAGACATTTGGTCTGTCTCAAAACGGACTTGTGTTCCATGGCCGGACTAGTCCAGCCCAGAGGCCCGGACTAGTCCGGCCTCCTAGGGTTTTTCTCATTTTAGGCTTCTCACTTAGGTTTTTCTCTAAACCACCACTTTGAGTCCCTTGGTATGATCTCAATGCACATGATACAACCACCCTCTTACATGATACGGCTCATATAAGCTCAATACTATAGAAACCCTAATTTCTACGCTTGAGTCTTTGACACACGTTTTCTCCTTTTCCTTTTTGAGGGTTTTCATCTCATTTCAATCCTTGTACATGTGCTTAAGATCAACTGAGCTCATTAGCCTCTTAATTGTCGTCATCAATCATCCAAAACCCACGGGGATGCATAGATGCACTTTCAATCTCCCCCTTTTTAGTGAATTGATGACAACACATTAAGACTTCAACAATAAGGTTAATAATTTGTTTTCATAACATGTATTTGTATGAGTGACTCCCTCTCAATGTATGCATCATTAGTAAAGAGATTGAGAGAGTTCTCATACATATACATGTTATGGTGGGGTGCCTAAGTGATGTGTTCATAAAGTGTGATAAGTCAATGATTATGCAAAACAGACATGTAAATGAGGCAACACATCACAAATTTAGGCAAGATACATGAATACTTGAATACATAGATTAAGTCTTACAATACAACTTGAAATGAGGTTTAAAACATAAGTCCAACATACATCAATACTCTCATACATCAACATCAATCTATTTTATCTCTCCCCCTTCATCTCTCCCCCTATGTCTCTCCCCCTAGATCTAAGAGCCCGTCAAGCTATCTCCTCGCTATCTCTCCCCCTTTGGCATCAAGACACCAAAAAGGAAAAGAAGAGAGGAAGATCCCTTAGGACTACTCATCATCGGAGTCGGAGTCATCATTGCCGCCTTGGGGCTCGCTGTCGCTTTCCGTGGCCTCTGGCTCCTCGGTCGGGGCCGCGGTGGAAGTTCTAGCTTCTCCAAATTCAGCGATATCTTCAGCAGTGAACTAGGGAAAGGAAGTGAGCTCACCATCGCTCTCCTCGGCGGGGGACATAGGGATGTCCAGCTTGTCGCACATCGCTTTGAGATACTTCTCATTGTGACGCTCCATGCGATGTTGCCGAATTTCTGTCTTCCGGCACGAAGAAAAGAGAGCTTTGAAGCACTTGAAGAAGCCGCTTCCGCATTGTGTCGAAGGCGGAGGTGGTGGAGGAGATGGCACGAAGCGAGAGGAAGAAGCGGGAGGATCCGCATTCTTCCTCCGAGGGGCAGCTGGCTCCGGAGGAGGGAGTTGTGGTCGAAGCCTCCGATGAATGATATTGTAGGATCGAAGAGCACGTGAAAATCTACCAGAGGGGGGGTGAATGGTAGATTTTAAAAATCTTTACGCAGCGGAAACAATTAAATCCCAACCCCTTCGGCAGAAAAACGATCTATTAAAGAAATCATGTGTGAAACTAATCTAAACGTGTTTCACCGTGACAAAAGTGATATATATCATAGAGAATAAAGTCACGAAGACAACAAAACAATAATCACTCAAATCCGTCCAGAGAAACTCAAGTTACGATTGAAAGATCGAACAAAGGTCAATCTGTCCTACCCGAGAAAAACAGTTCTAGAATGCTGCAAAGAAACTCGTGTAGATCAGAAACCACAAATCCAATGACCGTGAAATTTTTACAGATGATAGATAATCAAGTTGTGAAGACAACTCAAAAAGAATCAAGTCAATTGGATCTGAAAAACTAGAGTTATGATAAAACCACCGACGAAAGGTAGTGCTGTCCAGAAACTCGATGAGTAAAACTTGTCTGGAACAAGTCGGACGAACAAAGCACAAAAGTTCCTTCAAACTACAAATTTTATTTAATATAACACAAGAGGAACAGCCCCAAAGTCGTCTAATATGAGCTCTGGCCTCCCTTGCTTATATAACCAGCCCTTAGGCCAATCCAATCTCAACTAGGACTCCAATCCTACTCTAAACACGAATTGAAACTTTCCATAACTGCTTAGGACTCTTGTATACGCAGATAGAAGCAATATTAAGACTTCCTAACACCTTATGAACGTATCCCACATTCCTAAAACAACTCAAATTCGTGACCCACACGAAATCCTATCATAACCAACTTGATACTTTCTATAACGAGTCATAATCGACTCCGCCGCAGCCAAAGTCATCAACCGGTACGATTCGATCCTTCCAACTAGATCTTCCCATACATAAACCATCTTCGGAGCCATTTTGCCACGTCATGCACCGCATGCATACGTGCGAACACCTTCCTTCGATGTCCAGTAACCTTCATATGCACTGCCCTTGATTCAATCATCCTGCGCGACCTCCTGACCCGCTCAACCACAATTCCTCCTGAATTTAGTTGTTGGAACCTCATCTCCTCCCTGAGACTAGTCCAAAGGATCCTGTCACCAGTCATGACTTGAACTCAAGCAACACCTGCACATGAACAAACAACCAATCCATACGAGCCCAAGTCCGCGACTTGACTTAAGTCAGTTCCGAACACAACATCTTACGTGAGCACCTCACATAAGCATGTTGCAAAACCACAGTAAAATGATATCATCCATATCAAACAAAACGCACCAAAAACTTAGCAAATGAATACTAAGCAATCTTTCTAACAATGTAAAACAAGTTTGAAACTTTGCAAATGAAAAACAGAACACTGCGGTCAAGCTTAGAACATTGCCAAAGCTAACTAAAGCTTAAGCCGGAGCTTACCAAAGCTAGTACAGCCTAGCGCCGGAGCTTACCAAAGCTAGTCGGACCTAGCACCGGAGCTAACCAAAACTAGTCGAACCTGGTGCCGGAGCTAACCAAAACTAGTCGGAACTAGTCAACCCAAAAGCCGGAGCTAGAGAAACACGTCAAAGCTTAACAAAGACATGTCGGAGCTATCAAAGACATGTCGGAGCTAACAAAGACATGCCAGAGCTAAGCAACATAAGTCGGACCTAGCAAAACATACCGGACCTATTGTTGGACTTTGCAGAAGCTCGGAGCTAGAGTCGGACCTTGCTAAAAAGATGTTATGACATCATTCAAAACTTTTATTGTCAAAGCCAATGTATTCAGCACACATAGGTCTCACAATCTCCCCCTTGACGAATGCATTGGCAACACCACTTAGGATCCGAACATTGGCATGAAAAGTTTTGAAAACAATTTCCCCCTTTTTGAAAATCAAATGAGATAGAAATAAATTTCTCCCCCTATACATATTTCTCCCCCTTGCATAATTTCTCGCATTATCTCTCACCATGCACATATTATCTCTCCCCCTTTGACAATGTATCCAGCAAGGTTCAAAATAAAAATTTTAATTGTTATGAGCATATTATAACATATACATATAAAACAGAGCTCATCCAAGTCTTACTATCAAGTAACTTACACTATCACATCAATGAAATACATAAAGTAGTGTAAGCCATACTAGAGATCAAATGTAATTTTCAATTTAAGCAAGTCATGATCTCACAAACTTAACTATTTCAATACCTGAAAGATGGCACTTGTTGCTGCATTTTATTATTTTTCAAAGCACAAATTTAAATCATATGATATTTGCAAGAGATTATATGCGCATCTGCCTTATTCTAACCAACCAAGCCAAGCCTATGTCATTTGACAATCAGAAGCTTAAGGACATGGTTTTAGTCATACACAACTTCTTCCAAGTTCATATCTAAGTGCAATGATAAGCCATCCCAAAAGAAAAAGTGTGATGCATGCATATTCTCTTGATCTTTTCTCAACTTATATTTGTTCACAAAATCTCAACATGTGAGCTGATTACTTGATTAATCTTTTATGATTAAAAGCACTTGTGAGCATGCAACAAGTTCAAAACAACAAGAAAGTTCGACCATGACCAGATTTAGTGTAAGTAATTATTCCAATTACTAGACATGGCAAAAACTACAAAATGTATAACACGAGTAATGTAGTAAGAACTTTCAGCATGTAAAAGGAATCACAAAGTCATATATGTATGAAATAATATGCTCATATTATTTTAAGTTCAGATTCTCACATGGACTTCCCAAATTTCAAAACTCCCCCTCAATTTAAGTCATGAGGATGCATAACCCCTATTTCACTACGAATATAACAAAAACGAGTGAAATCCAAAGGTTTTGTAAAAATGTCAGCCAATTGTTGTTCGGTATCTAAATGGTGAAGCATAATGTTTCCTTTTTCAACATTATCATTGAGAAAGTGATACCTAATATCAATGTCCTTAGTTCTAGAATGTTGCACGGGGTTTTTAGCAATGCAAATGGCACTAGTGTTATCACAAAACAGTGGAACACCATCTAGATCAACCCCATAGTCCTTAAGTGTTTGAACAATCCAAAGAATTTGTGAGCAAGCACTAGCAGCGGCTACATATTCAGATTCAGCTGTGGATTGTGCAACTGAGTTTTGTTTTCTAGAGGACCAAGCAACAAGTGAGTTACCAAGAAAATGACAAGCACCCGAAGTACTTTTCCTATCAATCCTACAACCCCCAAAATCAGCATCGGAAAAAGCTTTCAAAATAACAGTTGAGGAAGAAGGAAGAAAAATGCCAAATTCTTGAGTTCCATGTAAGTACCTGAGAATACTTTTTATGGCTTGACGATGTGAAACACGTGGGGAGGCTTGAAATCGTGCACAAAGACATACGCTGAATTGTATGTCCGGTCTTGATGCCGTGAGGTACAAAAGTGATCCGATCATGCTTCTATATTCTTTTTGATCCACGGATTCACCATCTTCATCAAGTTCAAGTATTATTGTTGTTCCCATTGGTGTTCGAAGAGGCTTGCTTTTGTCCATGTTAAAGCGCCTTAGGAGGTCTTTTGTATACTTCGTTTGATGCACAAAGGTACCCTCCTTGGTTTGCTTGATTTGCAGCCCCCAAAAGTACGTGAGTTCTCCCATCATACTCATCTCAAATTCTGAACTCATCATAGCTGAAAACTTGGACAAAAGATCATGAGAAGCACAACCAAAGATAATATCATCCACATACACTTGAACGAATAATGAGTCATTGCCATGCTTAATCACAAAAAGAGTTTTATCAACCTTGCCCATGGTAAACCCATTTTCAAGTAAGAATGTTTTTAACCTATCATACCATGCTCTAGGGGCTTGTTTGAGACCGTACAAGGCTTTGGACAGTTTGTAAACATGATTAGGAAAATCTGAATTTTCAAAACCCGGTGGTTGTTTGACATAAACCTCCTCATCTATGTAGCCATTAAGAAAAGCACTTTTAACATCCATTTGATATAGCTTAAAACCTTTAGATGCACCAAAAGCTAACAAAATTCTTATGGCTTCTAATCTAGCAACAGGAGCAAAAGTTTCATCAAAATCTAGACCTTCAACTTGAGTGAAACCTTGAGCAACCAACCTAGCCTTATTCCTAACCACAACCTCATCCTCACTTTGTTTATTTTTAAACACCCATTTAGTTCTAATTAAAGTGTGACCTTGAGGAGGAGGTACAAGTTTCCAAACATTATTTCTTTCAAAGTTTTCTAACTCTTCTTGCATGGTAATAATCCAAGATTCGTTAGTGAGTGCGTGCGATATATCTTTGGGTTCAAAAGAAGCAACAAAAGCAGAATGAGCATGAGAGTTTGGATCAAAAAACCTGGACCGTGTGACTCGTTTATGCAATCTTCCAATAATCTATTGTGGGGGATGATCTTTGTAAATCCATAGGGGAACAAATGTATCACAAGTTTCCTCTTCATTAGGTTCATCGCAGATTGATGAGCTTGTGGCTTGTGGACGATCAGGACCAGCATAGGTGATAGCCAGAGCTTGTTCAATGTTCGGAGTTAGACACGTGTCAGCTTCAGAACTATCAGGCAGTATCACAAGCTCTTCTTCTTCTTCGAAAATACCCTCCCCCTGAGGATATGGATCTGGTCCTGCAGCACCGGAGCTAGTACCTGGGCTAGCTTCGTCAAAAGAAACTTCACAAGTCTCCACAATTTTGTTAGTTCCAAGTAAAAGCACACGGTATCCTCTAGTGTGAGATGGGTAACCAAGAAACATGCCATCAATTGATCGAGATTCAAATTTATCAAGATTACCATGTTTCTTAACAAAACATTTGCAACCCCGAAAGTGTGTAACACTATTCCTATGTCCAAACCGGAGCTTGTATGGTGTTTTACCTAGCTTAGCGTGCAAGAAAACATGATTTGAGACATAACAAGCGGTTGCAATCGCATCAGCCCAAAGCTTCCTAGGAGTTTGATATTCATCAAGCATAGTCCTAGCCATCTCAACTAAGGTTCTGTTCTTTCTTTCTACAACACCATTTTGTTGAGGTACATATGGTGAAGAAAATTGATGATCTATTCCATTTTCAGCACAAAAGTGATCAAAAGATTGATTTTTAAATTCAGTTCCGTTATCACTTCTAATTGCTTTTAAAGATCTTGGGTGATCAATTGATAATCTAAGAAATAAGGTTCTAAAGTGACTAAAAGCTTCATTCTTAGATGCCATAAAGTAAACCCAAGAGTATCTAGAATAATCATCAACAATCACTAGAACATACCATTTACCTCTGAAGGATTGAACACGTGAAGGTCCTACGGTGTCAAGGTGCAAAAGTTGACCAGGTCTAGTTGCCATGATCATTGTGAGAGGAGTATGTGAACCTGCAACCATATTAGCATGTCTACAAGAAGAGCACACAATTTCTTTGTCCCCTTTAAGCTTAGGCAGCCCACATATGCGATAAAGAGCACTAACACGCGTTAGGTGATCAAAGCCTACGTGACCAAGTCTACGATGCCAAAAATATAAGTCATTTGAATCATTAGCAACTAGACACCTATTCTTAGAAGAAGACATATCAAAATCAGCTTTAAAAACGCTTCCAAAATGAGACATGTTAAACAAAAGCTCACTATTTGAATCTACAACTTTGCAATAATTTTTAGTGAAGGTTATTTCCAAATTCTCATCAAGCAATTGAGAAACAGAAAGCAAGTTGTACTTCAAATTTTTAACAAGTGCCACATCTTTTAAAGTGTAGTGATCATTTACTCTAACCGAACCTTTAGCAATAATAGGAGTTAAAGAATTATCAGCAAAAGTAACATTTTCTACATGTGACACAAAGGAGAGGGAGGAGAACCATTCTCTGTTACCGGTCATGTGGCGTGAGCATCCTGAATCCACAATCCATATGTTCTCCTTCCTCAAGCATAAAATCTACATAGAAGCACAATACGTCGATGACTCAATACTGGGGTTAGTCAAAAGGCATTTAGATATCCAGTACTGAGTCACACAACGTTCAGAAGGGAAAACATGCGAAAGCTGAGATAAAACAACATGTTTATGAGTCAAATTTTGAGGTTTTCTGTTCTTAACCCCTGATTTAAGAGTTGTTACGTGTTTAGCACGAAAACCAGTAGCTCCGGAGGTGAACGCTGAAGTTCCAAGAGGAAGCGCTGAAGCTCCGGGTGCAAAAACTGAAGTTCCGGAGGGAACAACAGAAGGTCTGGGAGCTCTCAAAGCTATCAGAACTACCGGAGCTGCCTTTGTAGATTTCTGACTCATTAAAGCAGGTTGCATGTTCCTGGCATTCGGTTTAATATGTGCAGCAAATTTTGCATGAAAGTTATGAGATCTAGCAATCATTCCTTCCATTTTCTGTTTTTTAGCTAGTCTATAACAAAATTCTATGACATGACCATCTCTACCACAGTAGGTACAATGAAATTTAACTTTGTGTTCATGTCTAGATGAGCAAGCAATATTTTTATTTGAACTGAATGAGGCAACACTGCTGCAGATTTGAAAACCACTTCTTTTTGTTTAGGAACTGTTTGAATCAAACCACTTCCTGATGACTTTACAATTTTAGGTGGATGTGTCTTAGCATGAGCATGAGAATCAAAACCTAAACCAGTTTTATCATTGAAAGACTTGGAAGAATTCAGCAGCAAGTTTAGGTTCTTATTCCCATTACAAAAACGATCTAATGTCCTATGCATGTTATCAAGTTTATTGGACAAATCAAGGCAATTTTCACATGAAGTTTTTCCTTTTAATTTTCAATTGGAACAATATTTAACTTCATGAGAACGTAAAGCATTATTCAATATTGAAATTTCATTCATAGCATGTTTTAGTTTCTTTTCAAGATCATCACAACTAGAACAATGCAAATCAATTGTAGAACAAGAAGCATCTTTTAAGTTTCCAATGTCAAGTGCAGCAAGCTTTTTGTTCTTTTCAATTTCAAGTTCAAGTCTATCTAGAGTGGAGGAGTGTGCAGTTCTTAGTGTGGATAATTGTTCATAGATTAAATCAGATGAGGAACAAGAATCATCACTAGGAATCAAGGTTTTCAACCGGTTGATTTCAGATTCTAGTGATTCAATTTTAGCAGCATTATCCCTAAGCTTTTTGTCCTTTTTCTTAACAATAATAGTTGCACGTGAAATTGCATCACACATTGCATTACAGGTAGAACATACCTCATCGTCGTCGCTGTTGTGTTCTGCATCCTTCTGACTTGATCTTGATCTTGTTTTGCCCGCCATGAAGCATAAGTTGGCCAGATCATCATCATCTTCATCACTTTCAAAGTCTACATCACTTGAACTGAGTTCTTGAAGTGCAGTGATGAAGCTGTTAATCATCTTGTGTCCTATGGTACCCTTCTTTTTCTTGTTGGGATTTCCAGAGGTGGTCTTGACCTTATTCTGTTTTTCTTCACGGGTAGTAGAACCTGAAAGGTTAGGGCATTCTGTGTGAAAGTGTCATGTCTTACCACATTCAAAACATCGTTGAGGTCCGGAGCTTCCTCTCCTTCTAGTTCTCACATTTTGCAATGCTTTTGAGAACCTAGTAGATATTAGTGCTAACTCCTCTTCTGGAAATTCCTCGATCTGCTCCAGGGTTAGTGAGGACAACAAAGCAAGAGTATTGCAAGATGATGATTGGCTGGAGCTAGGCATATCACGTTGTGAGACAAATGCAATAGACTTATTTGGATTCTTACGTGATAAGATGTCAATTTCATGAGTTTTGAGTTTAGAGTAAAGCACATCTAAAGTAAGTGTACTCATGACAGTAGATTCACGAATATATATGACTTTCATCTCCCAGATTGACATGTCTAATGCACTAAGAAGTTGCCTAGCATTTTCAGCATCAAAAAAGTTAACATTGACAATACGCAGATTGCTGAGAATTTTATTGAAGCGAGCAAAAAGGTCATCGATAGACTCACCGGGTTGCATCTCGAAACGCATATATTCCTTTTTGAACATATCTTGTTTTACCTCCTTGATCATGTAAGATCCTTCATGATATTCACAAAGTGCTTTCCATACATCATATGCCGATCGGAGATGTGCAACGCGGTCGAAGTCGCTCTGAGTGAGTCCTTGGATGATCAAGTTTCGGGCTTTGTTGTTGTTGTCGATGTCCCGTAGGTTTGTAGTCGTAACTTGATCGTTAGGTGACACTTCGTAAGGCTTGTACACCTTCTCCCATATTAGAAAGCCTTGCGCCTGGATGAAAGCCTCCATGCGTGCCTTCCAAACCTGAAAATCAATACCAGTAAACACACAAGGTTTGACAGAGTATTTCTCCATGACGATTAGTCAAAAACACGTTCAAATCACAATGATTGGAGCACCGTGGCTCTGATACCAATTGTAGGATCGAAGAGCACGTGAAAAGCTACCAGATGGGGGGTGAATGGTAGATTTTAAAAATCTTTACGCAGCGGAAACAATTAAATTCCAACCCCTTTGGCAGAAAAATGATCTGTTAAAGAAATTGTGTGTGAAACTAATCTAAACGTGTTTCACCATGACAAAAGTGATATATATCAGAGATAATCAAGTCACGAAGACAACACAACAAGAATCACTCAAATCCGTCGAGAGAAACTCAAGTTACGATTGAAAGATCAAACAAAGGTCAATCTGTCCTACCCGAGAAAAACAATCTTGGAATGCTGCAAAGAAACTCGTGTAGATCAGAAACCACAAATCCAATGACCGTGACATTTTGACAGATTATAGATAATCAAGTTTTGAAGACAACTCAAAAATAATCACGTCAATTGGATCTGAAAAACTCGAGTTATGATAAAACCACCAACAAAAGGTAGTGCTGTCTAGAAACTCGACGAGTAAAACTTGTCTGGAATAAGTTGGACGAACAAAGCATAAAAGTTCCTTCAAACTATGAATTTTATTCAATAGAACACAAGAGGAACAGCCCCAAAGTCTTCTACTATGAGCTCTGGCCTCCCTTGCTTATATAACCAGCCGTTAGGCCAATCCAATCTCAACTAGGACTCCAATATTACTCTAAACATGAATCGAAACTTTCCATAACTGCTTAGGACTCTTCTATAAGCAGATAGAAGCAATCTTAAGACTTCCTAACACCTTAGGAACATATCCCACATTCCTAAAACAACTCAAATTCGTGACCCACACGAAATCCTATCATAACCAACTCGATACTTTCCATAACGAGTCATAACCGACTCCGCTGCAGCCAAAGTCATCAACCGGTACGATCCGATCCTTCCAACCAGATCTTCCCATCCATAAACCATCTTCGGAACCATGTTGCCACGTCATGCACCGCATGCATACGTGCGAACACCTTCCTTCGACGTCCAGTAACCTTCATATGCACTACCCTTGATTCAATCATCCTGCACGACCTCCTGACCCGCTCAACCACAATTCCTCCTAAATTTGGTTGTTGGAACCTCATCTCCTCCCTAAGACTAGTCCAAAGGATCCTGTCACCATCCATGACTTGAACTCAAGCAACACTTGCACATGAACAAATAACCAATCCGTATGAGCCCAAGTCCGTGACTTGACTCAAGTCAGTTCCGAACATAACACCTTACGTGAGCACCTCACATAAGCATGTTGCGAAACCACAGTAAAATGATATCATCCATATCAACCAAAATGCACTAGAAACTTAGCAAATGAATACTAAGCAATCTTTCCAACAATGTAAAACAAGTCTGAAACTTTGCAAATGAAAAACAGAACACTGCGGTCAAGCTCCGAACCTTGCCAAAGCTAACCGGAGCTTAAGCTAGAGCTTACCAAAGCTAGTACAGCCTAGCGCCGGAGCTTACCAAAGCTAGTCGGACCTAGCGCCGGAGCTAACCAAAACTAGTCGAACCTGGTCCCGGAGCTAACCAAAACTAGTCTGAACTAGTCAACCCAAAAGTCGGAGCTAGAGAACATGTCAAAGCTTAATAAAGACATGTCGGAGCTATCAAAGACATGCCAGAGCTAACAAAGACATGCCGGAGCTAACCAACATAAGTCGGACCTAGAAAAACATACCGGACCTATTGTCGGACCTTGCAGAAGCTCAGAGCTAGAGTCGGACCTTGCTAAAAAGATGTTATGGCAGCATTCAAAACTTTTATTGTCAAAGCTAATGTATTCAACACACATAGGTATCACAGATATCTTTCTTGAATGTGAGCCCGGAGATCTTCTCGATCATGTACATAATGTACGGAGCGTATCCACATGATCGGTTGGGGGTGTGAGAGATGTTGAAGATGTCATCAAAGATATAGTCCACCACATTGAAGCGGACATCTCCATCAATGAGGACCATTAAATGCCTCAAATTGCCTTGGATGATTCCCGCATCTCCATCCTTGGGGGCAATTGTCTTTCTGAGGACCGGGTTGAACACACTATAGAAGGTCCTGATATTTCTGATGTGCCCGACCTCATACTGTCCATGGCTTGGATACATATACTTCAATGTTCCCGATCAACTAGCTTCAGATTTGAAATGATGATCCCATTATCCAGTTGATCCTCCAAGTCAAGAAACTGAGCAAACTCCCAAAAGGTGGTAGAGTACTGCTCTCCATGGGTCATCCAGGTGATCATCCTGTCCCCATCGGTGTGGAAGTAAAGGGTGGAGTAGAACTGAGTGATGACCTCCACATTCCAGTCATACTGGAAATCCATAAGCTTCTTCAGACCATGCCTCTCGACAACCTCAATCTCAGCATTGAAGGCTTGATGATCTTTCTGGGCCATATAATCCCAGTCGATCCATTGAGCATCTGTGACAGGAGTTTGCTTGGTCATATAGACCATCCTGTAGTAGTCACAGTGGAAGTCACACTAGAACCGGGGATCCACTGTGACGCCCGGTTCCGAAAAACGAACCAAGCTAACACATATGTGTGCCCAGGATGTTCATCACACATGCACGAGTGCAATCACAAAAGAGTATACAGAAAGTTACAACAGAACAAGATTAGTTAACCAAATTTTTTTACACAAACCATATTATCCTCGAATACAAGCTCTAATGAATATTAACGACAAGTTCAACTAATGCAGCGGAAATAAACTAATTAAGCAAAGTAAACAACTAAGCAGCATAAGCGATAGGGTATATATGCGCAGCTCCAATCAACACCACAGGCAAAGCTGACGGTAGACACGGCCTAGAACTCCGCATTATCACCATTAAACTCCCAATCCTGTCCTGCAACTGTTGGGGGGATTGCAAGAGTGAGTACATGTCGTACTCAGCAAGTGTGGAAAGTATGACATGTGGCTTATTCAAATGACGACAATAATAATGGTTAAGTGCTGAAAAGTACATTAAAACGTTTGAAAAGCAATATATCATATGTATGTGAAGTAAACCCATCATAATCATAGGTAATACCATAATACCAGTCCATAATTCACCACCCTCATCCATAATTCCAGATTTCACCATTTGCCAATAACCATATTCAATACCAGAAATTAAACCATAACCATCCATAACCATTACAAACCATAACCATCCCAATTACCAATTTCCCTCTAATCATGTAGGTCATCCAGGCGCTCATAACCGGGAGCACGGCTATCATGATAGTTTTATTTAACACTCTGCGGAGTTTGTACCACTTTACCCACGTGTTTGTGATTTCATCACCCGTCGGCGACTAAAGAACCTCCCTTTCGCCAATTACACTTCCTTTGGTGTATGGCCAAGAGATCACAAAATAGCCTTTACAAAGGAATTACTAGCCTATTCAGACCCCACTGAGGTTTCACCGGTGGCGATGCCTCCAACTGAGCACATCTTCAACCAAGGGCCCCCTCTTGAGCCATTCAGATCCCAGGGTAGTCCCACCAATCCTCAACAAACCCAATATGACTACCCCTTCCCCGAGCATCCACAATGATCCAAACAGCACTAGCAAAGCCCTAATTAATCAGCTACGCCACACCCATACTTGGCCTCGTGGTGGCACTGTAGTCCTGGCTTATTCTCGCATGAACCGGTCCTTATATCTAAAGCAAGCAAACCACCATACATCCAACCCATCCACATATCAGGCTTGCTTAGATCACCCATTACCATGTCATATTAACCAGTTCATGTTATCCATAATCTCATCCATGCATAATTAAATTGAATGATACAGTTGTTCCCATCCCAGTTGATTAAGCGAAGCAAAAAGGTAAAAATCCTTCCCGACTCTCTGCCATAAATTCCAGGTGACAAGGGTGGTCAAACAACGCTAGTAAACTTCCTACCATAGGGTTCCCATCAAATTTGACACAAGCATGCAGTTTTACAAATAAAACATTTATTTTAAAAACAGGATCAATATGCTTCAAGGACACTTGCCTTGCTCTTGCTGTTGATTAAGGTCAAAGCCTTCAAACTCTTGGTGCTGTAGATCCTCCGCGGCACTTTCTAGCGCAAATCCGTCTAATCCACATAATAAACATACAAGACAAGAAACACAATCAAAGAGTGCACAAATATTAATTAATATGACATGACATGCATGATTAATGCAAATGCAAGGTAGAACTTGTTAATAGATTGCTTTTAATGATCACTAACTAGTTCTAATAGATTTTAACAAGTTTATACAGGTTTGGATTCGGTTAGATCAAATTTTAGAATCAATTTGATGTAATTTAACCAGGAAGACCGAACTAGTCCGCTAGGGACCGGACAAGTCCGCACTCTGCGAGATCAGCGGATTAGGGTTTTCTAGATCGACGTGAATTTGGAGATTAGAGGTTGAATTCACGTAAGGAAAAGATAATATAAGGTATACCAGGTGTTTAGGACTCCAATGAATCAAGAAACTTTGAGGTAGCACTTGGATCTTGGTGATCTAGGGTTGGTGATGAACTTGGAGATGAATTGGTGGTGAAGGACGGAACTTGGTGGAGATCTTGATCCTCTTTCTTTTCCTCCTCTTCTTCTTCTTGCTTGGTCTCTTCTCCTCCCTCCTTGATGGCGGCTTCCCACGAACTAGGGTTTGGGGGTGGAAAAGTGGCAAATAGATGTCAAACCAAAAGGTGGGGCTGTTTATATAGAGGTGGAGGCTAGGGTTAGATGGATTTCGAGTTTGGGATGAGTAGAGGCCGGTTTAGAGTCCCACATGGGCTCTAAAAGAGTTAGGCACGACGTCCCTAGGCCCAACTTAACGTGAAACCCAAGAAACAAGTCGTAAAACAAAAGATCAATTCGGAGTCACGAAATATCGGACAAGTCCGGACAGGACCGGACTAGTCCGAAGTCGTCCAGAGAGAAAATCAGACAAGTCTGGCCAAACATCGGACAAGTCCAGATTTGAACAGAAAGGAAAACGGACAAGTCCGCTGGAACACAGGACTAGTCCGGAAAAGTCCAGGGACTTAGCAAATTCTTCAAGGATTCATGGAGCATCGGACTAGTCCGCACAAAATCAGACAAGTCCGAAAGTTTCCAGTACCAGAAATTGGACTAATCCGCAGCAAAAACAGACAAGTCCATTTTTAGTCAGAGAGAAATCGGACTAGTCCGCAGCAAAACCGGACTAGTCCGCACTTTCCTGCGTTTTAAGTGCGGTTTTGTTCCAAATCAATTTTAAACTCGTTCCTCTTGTTGTGGGTTAATGTTAAACATGTATATGAATGTATGCAAGGCATGATGTATGAAAATGAGGGTGTTACAAACCTACCCCCCTTAAAATGAATCTCGCCCTCGAGATTCGACGCGGAAGAGAAGAGATAGGGAAAGTCCTTCTTGATATCATCCTCCAATTCCCACATTGCTTCTTTTTCTGTGTGGTGCTTCCATTGAACCTTACACCATCTAATAACCTTGTTCCTTGTGACTCTCTCCTTGGTTTCCAAGATTTTGACCGGTTGCTCAGCATAAGTCAAATCTTCCTCTAGCTTCAATCCTTCATTGGCACTTGTTCTTCCGGTACTCTCAAGCACTTCTTGAGCTGGGAAACATGAAAGACATCATGTACGTCTGAAAGATGAGCTGGCATCTCCAACTTATACGCTACTTCTCCTCTTTTGTCCAAAATCTTGAATGGTCCAATATAACGGGGTGCGAGCTTTCCTCTTATGTTAAGCCTCTTATGACCTATCATTGGTGACACCTTGAGGTAGACAAAATCTCCTATTTCAAAGGCTAATTTCCTTCTCCTATTGTCCACATAGCCTTTTTGCCTTGATTGGGCAGCCCTCAAGTTTTCACGAATTATTCGGACTTGCTTTTCGGCTTCTTGCAACACTTCCGGACCAAATACTTGAGTTTCTCCTTTCTCATTTCAAAATAAAGGCGTCCTACACTTCCTCCCATAAAGCGCTTCATACGGTGACATCTTCAAGCTTGCTTGGTAACTATTGTTGTATGAAAATTCTGCGTATTGCAAGCTTTTATCCCAACTTTTCCCATGCTTTAAAGCACAAGCTCTTAACATGTCCTCCAAAATCTGATTGGTCCTCTCGGTTTGTCCATCCGTTTGAGGATGATATGCTGAACTAAAATTCAACCTCGTTCCCAAAGCTTCATGCAACTTTTGCCAAAACCTGGAAGTAAATTGAGAACCTCTATCCGAGACTATCTTCTCCGGTACTCCATGTCGGCACACAATATGCTCCATATACAATTCTGCTAGCTTTGCAGTGGTATATGTGGTCTTGACAGGAATGAAGTGAGCTGATTTTGTCAACCGATCTACAATGACCCATATTGAATCATAGCCAGACTGGGTTCGCGGTAATCCAACTATAAAGTCCATACCAATCTCTTCCCACTTCCACTCCGGAATCTTTAATGGCTGCAATAATCCTGCTGGCCTTTGATGTTCCGCCTTGACTCGTTGGCACACGTCACACAATGCAACATATTCGGCTATGTCCTTCTTCATGCTATCCCACCAATAGCAAGTCTTCAAGTCTTTGTACATCTTCGTACAACCGGGGTGAATCGAGTAAGGCGAGTCATGTGCCTCCTTTAATATTGTCTCCCGAATATGCTTTACATTAGGCACAACGATTCTCTTTCCAAGCCATAAGGTACCATGTTCATCCTTGTCAAATCTGAATTCTCTCCCTTCCTCAGTCCTTTCCTTGATTTCCTTGATCTCCTCATCTGCGGTTTGTGCTTCTCGAATTTCTTGCTCCAAGGTTGGATTTAACTCCATCATCT
Organism: Tuctoria greenei; assembly: GCA_036927565.1. Lineage (NCBI taxonomy): Eukaryota > Viridiplantae > Streptophyta > Magnoliopsida > Poales > Poaceae > Tuctoria > Tuctoria greenei. The sequence goes on from JAYESD010000001.1 coordinate 289,804,245, forward strand.
CCACCTCATTTACAAACCCGAGGTTCAGCCGTTCAAACTCCTTGCATAACTCGGATGGTAACTCTCGAACCGTGAGTTGATGACTTACTCCTTTTCTACTCAAAGCATCGGCCACTACATTGGCTTTTTCCGGATGATAGTTGATCCCCAAATCATAATCTTTGATGAGCTCCAACCATCTCCGTTGCCTCAAGTTCAGATCCGTTTGTGTGAAAATATACTTCAAACTCTTATGATCCGTATAAATTTCACACCTATGTCCAAGGATATAGTGTCTCCAAATCTTCAATGCATGTACCACGGCTGCGAGTTCCAAATCGTGCGTGGGGTAATTCTGCTCATGTTTCTTCAATTGTCTTGATGCATAGGTGACCACTTGACCTTCTTGCATCAATACACACCCGAGTCCTTGTCTTGATGCATCGCAATATATATCAAAATTCTTGCTCACATCCGGCAGTACCAAAACTGGGGCTGTTGTCAACCTCTTCTTCAACTCCTCAAAACTATTCTAACAAGCTTGAGTCCATTGGAATGCCTTTCCCTTCATTAGCAACTCCGTCATAGGCTTGGCTATCTTGGAAAAGCCCTTGATGAATCTACGGTAATATCTAGCCATACCAAGAAAACTTCTTATTTCCTTGACATTTTGCGGCGGTTCCCACTTCAACACGTCTCTCACTTTTCCGGGGTCAACCGATACTCCTCCTTCTGAGATTATATGACCCAAAAATGGCACCTCTTCCAACCAAAACTGACACTTGTTGAACTTGGCATACAATCGATGCTCCCTCAATTTCTGCAACGTAAGCCTCAAGTGTTCCTCATGCTCTTCCTCATCCTTCGAGTAGATCATAATATCGTCAATAAATACCACAACGAACTTATCCAAGTACTCCATGAAGACCTTATTGATGAGGTACCTAAAGTAGGCAGGTGCATTTGTCAATCCAAAAGACATCATGGTGTACTCATAAGATCCATACCGTGTCCTAAAAGCTGTCTTGGGTATGTCATATGGTCTAATCTTCATTTGAAAGTATCCCGACCTCAAATCAATCTTAGAGAAGACACAAGCACCCTTCATCTGATCAAACAAGTCTTCTATGCGTGGCAAGGTGTACTTGTTCTTGATTGTTACCTCGTTGAGAGCTCGGTAATCCACACACATCCTTTGGGATCCATCCTTCTTGTCCACGAATAGAACGGGCGCTCCCCAAGGCGAAGAGCTAGGGCGAATAAAACCCTTCTCTAGTTGCTCTTGAATCTGCTTCTTGAGCTCCGCTAATTCCATAGGAGGCATCCTATATGGCCTCTTAGCTATAGGTGCAGTTCCAGGTATTAAATCAATAACAAACTCATTGTCTCGATCAGGTGGCATACCTGGCAACTCGTCCGGAAAAACATCCAAAAATTTACACACCACCGGAATCTTCTCAATTGTGGCACCGTCCATATGATTCAACTCCAATTGATTCGGTGCGGTTTGAGATGCTTCAAATTCTACGGTGATCCCTTCTTCATTGGTCAACTTCACCATCTTCGTGGCACACTCAATAACTCCGTTGTGCTTCCTCAACCAGTCCATACCAAGTATAATGTCCAATCCTTGAGAATCCAAAACTATGAGGTTGGCACAGAAGTCTACCCCCCTTATTCTAAGGCTTACTTTTGGACATACTATATTTGTCCTCATCTCTCCTCCAGGAGACTTAACCAATAGAGTAAACTTCATATGAGAGATAGGCAAACTATACTTGGCAACATACTTCGATGCAATGAATGAATGTGATGCTCCAGAATCAAATAACATAGTCGCGGGGTTGGAGTTGGCGAGAAACATACCAATGACCACGTCATCCGCTTGTTGAGCATCCTCCGTAGAGACATGGTTCACGTTGCCACGAGCAAAATTCTGTTGTCCCCAGTTCCCTTGTGGCTGTCCTCCATTGGGTCTTGGGTTTTGCCTCGGCGCATTGCTTCCTTGACCAAGGCCTGACTTAGGATATTGATGCGCAAAGTGTCCAGCTTCTCCACAAGTATAACACTTCTTAACTCCACCAAAATTATTGGGACGAGCTTGGTTTTGAACATTTGCAGCAGGAAAATTAGCACGAGGCACATAAGGCATTGGAGGCCTAGGTGCTTGCATGACAGGGCGCTGCTGCACAAACTGAGTTGGGCGTGGTGCATAACCAGGGCGCTGAGCAGGAATAGAGGAGCTGTAATGAGGCGCATTGGGCGGCGCAAAGCGAGGGCGCACATTACTTCCTTGTTGCTGTCCTTGATATGGCGCCTTCCTCTTGATTTCTTGCTCCATCTCATGAATCTTGTTCTCAACCACAATTGCTTTGCCCACAATAGCTAGCTTCTTCTCCACGGACTTGAGCCAATCATCCGCATCCATAGGGTCGGCAGCTTGAGCAAAGGTTGGCGGCCTAGTCCTCATAAACTCTCCCAATCGGTTATGAGGAGGCGGGGGTGGCGGTGGGGGCATGTGGAGCTGATTGTTGATGTTACCAGCCTGCAGCTGTCCCATAGTCTGTATCATGGTCTGCATGAGCTGGTTTTGCATAGCCAATAGCTGCTCAATGTTGATAGCTCCCTGCGTATAACCTTGTCCAATGTTGTCCTGAGGCATTCCATTGTTCTCCTCCTCATCATTGTCATCCCACTGGTTGCGAGTCCTCACCATCTGAAGAAAAGCAATAGGTAAGATTTAGAGAACGTCCCCAACTATATGCATCAAAGGTTATAAACTAAACAGCTAGCTACACTAGCCTAGGTGGACATGGCAATGCTAGAGCACCCCAAAATTCTCTATTAAGCACACAAGCAAACAATATATATAGCAAACAGCACTCCAAGCAAAAACACATCGATCCCTGAGTGCTCCTATGTGCTCTAAAGCGTTCCTTCTATCTAGGTTGCATCCTACGATCAACCTGTGGCTCTGATACCAATCTGTGACGCCCGGTTTCGAAAAACGAACCAAGCTAACGCATATGTGTGCCCAGGATGTTCATCACACATGCACGAGTGCAATCACAAAAGAGTATACAGAAAATTACCACAGAATAAGATTAATTAACCAAATTTTATTACACAAACCAGATTATCCTCAAATACAAGCTCTAATGAATATTAACGACAAGTTCAACTAATGCAGCGGAAATAAACTAATTAAGCAAACTAAACAACTAAGCAGCATAAGCGATAGGGTATATATGCGCAGCTCCAATCAACACCACAGGCAAAGCCGACGGTAGACACGGCCTAGAACTCCGCATTATCACCATTAAACTCCCAATCCTGTCCTGCAACTGTTGGGGGGATTGCAAGAGTGAGTACATGTCATACTCAGCAAGTGTGGAAAGTATGACATGTGGCTTATTCAAATGACGACAATAATAACAGTTAAGTGTTGAAAAGTACATTAAAACGTTTGAAAAGCAATATATCATGTATGTGAAGTAAACCCATCATAATCATAGGTAATATTATAATACCAGTCCATAATTCACCATCCTCATCCCTAATTCCAGATTTCACCATTTGCCAATAACCATATTCAATACCAGAAATTAAACCATAACCATCCATAACCATTACCAAACCATAACCATCTCAATTACCAATTTCCCTCTAATCATGTAAGTCATCCAGGCGCTCATAACCGGGAGCACGACTATCATGATAGTTTTATTTAACACTCTGCAGAGTTTGTACCACTTTACCCATGTGTTTGTGATTTCATCACCCGTCGGCGACTAAAGAACCTCCCTTTCGCCAATTACACTTCCTTTGGTGTATGGCCAAGAGATCACAAAATAGCCTTTACCAAGGGATTACTAGCCTATTCAGACCCCACTGAGGTTTCACCGGTGGCGATGCCTCCAACTGAGCACATCTTCAACCAAGGGCCCCCTCTTGAGCCATTCGGATCCCAGGGTAGTCCCACCAATCCTCAACAAACCCAATCCGACTACCCCTTCCCCGAGCATCCACAATGGTCCAAACAGCACTAGCAAAGCCCTAATTACTCAGCTATGCCGCACCCATACTTGGCCTCGTGGTGGCACTGTAGTCCTGGCTTATTCTCGCATGAACCGGTCCTTAGATCTAAAACAAGCAAACCACCATACATCCAAGCCATCCACATACCAGGCTTGCTTAGATCACCCATTACCATGTCATATTAACCAGTTCATGTTAGCCATAATATCATCCATGTATAATTAAATTGAATGATATAGTTGTTCCCATCCCAGTTGATTAAGCAAAGCAAAAAGGTAAAAATCCTTCCCGACTCTCTGCCATAAATTCCAGGTGACAAGGGTGGTCAAACAATGCTAGTAAACTTCCTACCATAGGGTTCCCATCAAATTTGACACAAGCATGCAGTTTTGCAAACAAAACATTTATTTTAAAAACAGGATCAATATGCTTCAAGGACACTTGCCTTGCTCTTGCTGTTGATTAAGGTCAAAGCCTTCAAACTCTTGGTGCTGTAGATCCTTCGCGGCACTTTCTAGCGTAAATCCGTCTAATCCACATAATAAACATACAAGACAAGAAACACAATCAAAGAGTGCACAAATATTACTCAATATGACATGACATGCATGATTAATGCAAATGCAAGGTAGAACTTGTTAATAGATTGCTTTTAATGATCACTAACTAGTTCTAATAGATTTTAACAAGTTTATACAGGTTTGGATTCGGTTAGATCAAATTTTCGAATCAATTTGATGTAATTTAACCAGGAAGACCGGACTAGTCCGCTAGGGACCGGACAAGTCCGCACTCTGCAAGATCAGCGGATTAGGGTTTTCTAGATCGACGTGAATTTGGAGATTAGGGGTTGAATTCACGTAAGGAAAAGATAATATAAGGTATACCAGGTGTTTAGGACTCAAATGAATCAAGAAACTTGGAGGTAGCACTTGGATCTTGGTGATCTAGGTTGGTGATGAACTTGGAGATGAATTGGTGGTGAAGGACGAAACTTGGTGGAGATCTTGATCCTCTTTCGTTTCCTCCTCTTCTTCTTTCTGCTTGGGCTCTTCTCCTCCCTCCTTGATGGCGGATCCCCACGAACTAGGGTTTGGGGGGTGGAAAAGTGGCAAATAGATGTCAAACCAAAGGGTGGGGCTGTTTATATAGAGGTGGAGGCTAGGGTTAGATGGATTTCGAGTTTGGGATGAGTAGAGGCCGGTTTAGAGTCCCACATGGGCTCTAAAAGAGTTAGGCATGATGTCCCTAGGCCCAACTTAACGTGAAACCCAAGAAACAAGTCGTAAAACAAAAGATCAATTCAGAGTCACAAAATATCAGACAAGTCCGGACAGGACCGGACTAGTCCGAAGTCGTCCAGAGAGAAAATCGGACAAGTCTGGCGAAACATCGGACAAGTCCGAATTTGAACAGACAGGAAAACGGACAAGTCCGCTGGAACTCCGGACTAGTCCGGAAAAGTCCAGGGACTTAGCAAATTCTTCAAGGATTCATGGAGCATCGGACTAGTCCGCACAAAATTCGGACAAGTCTGAAAGTTTCCAGTGCCAGAAATCGGACTAATCCGCAACAAAAACAGACAAGTATGTTTTTAGCCAGAGAGAAATCGAACTAGTCCACAGCAAAACTGGACTAGTCCGCACTTTCCTGCGTTTTAAGTGCGGTATTGTTCCAAATCAATTTTAAACTTGTTCCTCTTGTAATGGGTTAATGTTAAACATGTATATCAATGTATGCAAGGCATGATGCATGAAAATGAGGGTGTTACAAACCTACCCCCCTTAAAATGAATCTCGCCCTCGAGATTCGATGCGGAAGAGAAGAGATAGGGAAAGTCCTTCTTGATATCATCCTCCAATTCCCACGGTTCTTCTTTTTCTGTGTGGTGCTTCCATTGAACCTTACACCATCTAATAACCTTGTTCCTTGTGACTCTCTCCTTGGAGGAACGTACTCATTGTCCGACATGGTTGCTGACAAGAGAAGCAAGGGAATGTTTATGAGTCAAGGAAGTTAGATTAAAATGGTAGAATTCACAAGATCAACCTAGGTTAGGATTTTCATTGTGTAACCCGGACTTGTCCGCCCAAGGGTCGGACTAGTCCGCACGAGGTCGGACTTGTCCACCCGGCGATCGGACTAGTCTGGTTCACACAGTAAGAACCCTAATCGAGGGAAATTTTGCAAAAACTATGGATCCTACCACAAAAATGGAGCTACATGATCACATTGATGTGTACAACAACATTTGAGAAGAAGATTTGATCAATGGACCCAAAAGAATTGAGTTTCAAGGATTTTTGAGTTAGGACAAGAATACCTCTTCAAGTCTTCGATTTGTTGAAATGTGGAAGAGGAAATGGTCTTCGATGCTCGGGGAAAAGTTCCTAAGCACCTTGTGGCTTCAATCCACCAATTGGAATCGAGATTTGTGGATGGACTCAAAAATCGCCGTTGGGGAGGCGGTTTTCGAGCGTTTTGGAGAGCGAGTGTTTGAACGGAAGTGGGAAGGTCGAGGGCACCCTGGGGAGGTTAAGTCCCTAAGGGTCGGACTAGTCTGGTCACGGAACCGGACTTGTCTGGCATCCGGACTGGGCCCGGACAACTCATACCACCGGACTAGTCCGGTATAAGGAGCAGACTAGTCCGGTCCCAAGACTTAAAACTCCTATATATTGAGTTTTGAGTGGAGATTTGATCCTTTTGGACTATATTTCACAAAAGATCTTTGTAAACATGGTCAGTAAGCAATCAACAATCAAACTATGACCATGATTCACAAGGATTCAATAATTTCAAAATAATTTGTGGAAAAATTGAGGAGGATGAGTTTTTCGCAAGCATGCGTGAATTTTGAATATTGCAATCAGATGTGCAAGACTTAAGCCACATTTTGAGAATCCAAGATATTTAGCTCACTCCTAAGTTCACAAAACCTTTTCTCATCTAGGGGCTTGGTAAAGATATCGACCAATTGTTTATCGGGTCTCACATGGGAAATTGCAATGTCTCCTTTGATTGAGTGATCTCTCAAGAAGTGGTGGCGTATATCGATGTGCTTGGTCCTTGAATGTTCAACTGGATTGTGAGCTATTTTGATGGCACTCTCATTGTCACATAGGAGAGGAATATGGTGCAATTTTATGCCATAGTCCCTAAGAGTTTGTCGCATCCAAAAAAGTTGTGCACAACAACTTCCGGCGGCGACATACTCCGCTTCGGCTGTGGAAAGTGCAATGGAGTTTTGTTTCTTTGAGGACCATGACACTAGAGATCTACCAAGGAATTGGCAAGTTCCCGATGTACTCTTCCTATCAACTTTGCACCCCGCATAGTCCGCATCGGAATCCAATGAGGTTAAACTTAGAGCCTTTGGGGTACCAAAGTCCTAGGCTTGGTGTGTGAACCAAATATCTAAGAATTCTCTTAACAACGGTCAAATGACACACCTTTGGAGAAGCTTAAAATCTAGCACACATACACACACTAAGCATGATATCGGGCCTAGATGCACATAAGTATAACAATGAGCCTATCATAGAACGGTATACCTTTTGGTCTACACTTGGACCATCTTCATTGAGATCGAGATGCCCATTGGTTGCCATAGGAGTCTTGATGGGTTTGGCCCTGTCCATGTCAAACTTCTTGAGTATATCTTGTGTGTACTTGGTTTGACTAATGAACGTGCCTTCCTTGAGTTGCTTCACTTGAAAACCTAGAAAGAACTTCAACTCCCCCATCATGGACATCTCGAATCTTTCCGTCATTATCTTGGAAAACTCATCACAAAAGGCTTTGTTAGTAGAACCAAATATAATATCATCGACATATATTTGGCAAACAAACAAATCATCATCAAAATGCTCAGTGAATAGAGTATAGTCTGCCTTCCCAATTTCAAAACCATTTTGAGTTGGAAAGTCTCTAAGGCATTCATACCAAGCTCTAGGAGCTTGTTTGAGTCCATAGAGAGCCTTACGCAATTTGTACACATGGTTTGGGTATTCTTCATCTTCAAATCTGGGGGGTTGCTCCACATATACTTCTTCCTTGATTGGACCATTTAGGAATGCACTCTTGACGTCCATTTGATATAGCTTAAAATCATGGTGAGTAGCAAATGCAAGTAATATACGAATTGATTCGAGCCTAGCTACGGGAGCAAATGTTTCTTCGAAATCCAAACCTTCGACTTGTGAGTACCCTTTGGCCACAAGTCGTGCCTTGTTCCTTGTAACCACTCTGTGTTCATCTTGTTTGTTGCAGAACACCCATTTGGTCCCTACAACATTTGCATTTGGCCTCTTCACAAGCTCCCATACTTTATTTCTCTCGAAGTTGTTGAGCTCTTCTTGCATGGGTGCCATCACCCAATCCGGATCTCGTAGTGCTTCTTCAACCTTGTGGGGCTCCAAGGAAGAAACAAAAGAGTAATATTCACAAAAATTTGCAACATGAGATTGAGTAGTTACCCCCTTGGAGATGTCTCCAAGTATATTGTCAATGGGATGGTCCCGTTGGACGCTTTGATGCACTCTTGGGTGAGGTGCTTGAGGTCTTGATTCATCATCTTGGTCTTCCTCATTCTCATTGTCTCCCCCTTGATTGATGCCTTCATTTTCATCTTCTTGAAGCGCATCTTGGAGAGGTTGATCTTGATCATTTGAGGAAGAGCTTGCTTGATGTATAGGATGGTTACTTGTGATTTGAGGTTGCTCTTGTGGTCTTATGTCTCCAAGTGCCATCCTTCCTATCACCACTTGTGGAGCTTCTTCTTGATCTAGCACATGACGATCAACTTGCTCCACTTGGGAGCCATTAGTCTCATCAAACACTACGTCACGTGCTACTTCAACAATTCTAGAGGATTTGTTAAAGACACGATAGGCGTAAGTGTTTGAGTCATAGCCAAGCAAGAAACCCTTATCGGACTTAGAAGCAAACTTCGAAGTCCTAGGCTTCTTGTTAAGAATGTAGCATTTGCTCCCAAAAACGTGAAAGTAAGAGATGTTTGGTTTGTTACCGGTCAGGAGCTCATATGACGTCTTCTTAAGTATGCGGTGAAGGTACAACCGGTTTATGGCATGGCAAGCGGTGTTGACCGCTTCCGCCCAAAACCGGTCCACGTCTTGTACTCATCAAGTATGGTTCTTGACATTTCAATTATAGTCCTATTCTTCCTCTCGGCCACCCCATTTTGTTGAGGGGAGTAGGGGGCCGAGAACTCATGCTTGATGCCTTCTTCATCCAAAAATTCTTCAACTTGGGTGTTCTTGAATTCGGTGCCATTGTCACTCCTAATGATCTTGATACTCAAGGAGAACTCATTTTGAGCTCTCTTCAAGTATCTCTTGAGGACACCTTGAGTCTCGCTCTTGTCATGCAAAAAGAACACCTAAGTGAAACGTGAAAAATCATCAACAATAACAAGAGCATATTTATTACCATCAATACTAATGTAGGCGATTGGACCGAAGAGATCTATGTGTAGAAGCTCCAATGGTCTTGATGTTGTCATAATGTTCTTGGATGGATGAGGTGCTCCAACTTGCTTTCCGGCTTGGCATGTGCTACATGGCCTATCCTTTTCAAACACAACATTCTTTAAACCACGTATGTGCTCGCCCTTAAGGAGTTTTTGCAAATTCCTCATTCCAACATGGGCTAGCCTCCTATGCCAAAGCCATCCCATGTTAGTTTTCGCAATTAAGCACGTATCAAGTTGGGCTTTATCCGCAGAGAAATCCACAAGATAGAGCTTTCCCTTGAGTACACCCTTAAAGGCAATTGAGTCATTGCTTCTCCTTGTGACGGTCACACCCTCATTAGTAAATAAACAATTATAACCTTTGTCACATATTTGTGATGTGGACAAGAGGTTATAATCAAGTGAATCAACATGTAAGACATTTGAAAGAGTATGATTAGAGGATATAGCAATTTTACCGGTGCCAAGGATTTTTCCTTGGCTATTGTCCCCAAAATAGATTCCTTCACTTGGATCCTCATTAAGCTCATACTCCACAAACATCTTCCTCTCTCCGGTCATATGATTTGTGCATCCATTATCAAGGACCCACTTGGTTCCACCGGAGGAGTATGCCTACAAGAAAGATTTAAGCATTGGCTTTAGGTACCCAAACGGTGTTGGGTCCTTTGATGTTAGTCAAGAGGCACTTGGGCACCCACACACAAGGTTTGGGACTCCTGCAGTGTGGCCCAACATACCTAGCATATGCCTTTCCAAACTTGTTCCTTAATAAAACATATGAAGCATCAAAATCATGGAACAATGGATGCGGTTCTTTCTTAGGCATTTTAGGTGTAGTAGCAATGTTCTTTCCCTTAGTATTGTACGAGCCTCCTTTGACAAAGACAATCAAGTCTTTGCCATTCTTGGGAGTTTTGGCATTTCGCCTCATCCCCCTAGAATAACCAAGACCATCCTTGACAAGGGGATGTCTTGTGTTGGTAAATGCACTACGTGCATATGCCACCTTCTCCTTGTCAAAAATGCCACCCTTGGGTGCTTGATTGGTTTGTGCCAACTTTAGCTCATTTTTAAGTTTTATGATTAAGTTTGAGCATTTACAAGGTTGAGATGCTTCATATTTAATATTTGTGGAAGGTGAGCTTGTAGAGGAAGAAGGTGCATTGACCTTGAGAGACTTCACTTGCATCTCAAGGATCTTGTTAGCTTGTGTCAAACTAACAAGTTCATCGTTGAGCACAATTGTGGTGTTCTCAAGGTTTGAGCAAGTTTCCTTGCTCAAAGCGAGTTCACGCTCAAGTGCCTTGCTTCTTTCTCTTTCAAGCTCCAAGAGCTCATCAACCTCTTGACATCTCTCCTTTTGTTGGATGAGCATGTCCTCTTGACGGTTGATGAGTTCTTCCTTCTCAAATATCTCTTCCGTTAACAATCTCAATCTCTTCAAGGTGCTTTTGCTCATGTCTTTAAGCATGTGTTCATTTTCACTACTACTATCAAAGTCATCATGAGAAGAAATTGAAGAGGAGGATTTAGATCTAACCTTCTTTCTTCCCTCCTTGGCCATTAGACATGTCAGTCTTGAGATTTCCAAGTTGGGGAAGAGCTTGTTCTCCGTTGTTGTCTTGTTCATAGCAATAGTTGCTACTTTCTCATCTTCATCGGAGGAGGATTCCTCATTAGAATCTCACTCCTTTCCAAGGTGGGCATGTCCGGATTGCTTCTTCTTCTTGAAGTACTTCTTTTCTTTGGACTTGCCCTCCTTCTTCTTCTTGTTTTCTTCATGTGGACAATCCACAATGAAGTGTCCATATTCTCCGCAATTGTAACAAGCCCTTTTTGATCTTGTTTTGGTTTTTTTTTTGCTTCTCCTCTCATTTTGGTAGCTCCCCCTCCTTTTTCTAAACAACCTCTTAAAGTTGCTGATAAAGAGAGCTTCTTCCTCATCGGTGTCGGGACTCTCTTCATCATTTTCTTCCTTTTCTTGTGATCTTGAGGGTTGCTTTGAATGCAACATCCCTTTTCTAGGAGGAGGAAAGCTTTTGTAGATCGTTGTAGAACATCGCTTCTTTCTCCATCATCTCAAGGTTGATGATTCTCCCTAGCACTTCTCCGGGAGTCATCTTGTGGAAGCCCGGACTTTCACGAATTAGTGTGCAAAGAGTGACGTTTCGAGGCATGAATGCTTGAATCATCCTCTTTACTACTTCGTGGTCGGTCCATCGGGTGCTTCCATATGAACGACTCTTGTTGATGAGAGTCTTGAGGCGGTCATACATGTCTTGTGGAGATTCACCCTCCATGATGGTAAATCTCCCAAGCTCTCCTTCGATCATCTCGATCTTTGCTTCCCTTATGATGCGGTTGCTTTCGTGCGCCGTCTTGAGGGTATCCCAAATCTCCTTGGCAACCTCCAACCATTCAATGCAGTTGAACTCCTCACGAGTCAATGAGGAGGTAATCACTCCAACGGCTTGAGCATTGTGATGTAGAAGGATTGCTTGCTCCGGAGTGATGTCTTCCTCATTCTTGGGAAGGTGAACACCTGTCATCACAATTTGCCACAAGCTAGGGTTTAAGGAAATGAAGTGCATCTTCATATTATGCTTCCACATAGAATAATCATTTCCATCAAATTGAGGAGGTTTGCCAATAGGAATAGACAAGTAATGGTTGCTAGCGGTAAGTTGCTCATAATTGTAAGGATACCAAGAGTAGTCTTGTAAACTACTCCCGTTGTCAATGTTAACCGGAGCAATTTGCTTGATCTCCTTCTTCGGCACGTTGAGCTTCTCACGAAGCCGTGCTTTGAGCATCCGAACTTCTTCATCATCATTTGGATCATCTTGAAGAACATTGACGTTCTTCGTCTTGGTGTCATCGACGACCACCGGAACCTCGTTGTCACCCCTTCCGGCCATTACTTCTCCGAGTTGTTAGACTCTTGGGGAGAAGACTGCTCTGATACCAATTGAAAGTCGCCTAGAGGGGGGTGAATAGGCAATAATACCTGAAATGACTTAATCAAATGAGATTAATTCTCTGTGGTCGGACTAGTCTTGTCAGGGCCAGACTAGTCCGCTCAGCATAGGGTGGAAACCCTAAAACTTGATTTCTACAAGTTGTTTGCGGAATTAAAGTTCACCAAGAATAAGATCAATATGTAACAAACTCGTGAAGCTCAGATTGTGATGTTTAAACACTTAGATTGCAGGTTTACAATAGTGATCAAGTGTAAGGCAATAAGACAAATGTGAACCCTAATAGCAATGCTAGTGATCACAAAAAGCAAAAGACAAGTGAAACGAGATTTATCCCATGGTTCAGCTCCACGAAGAAGCCTACCTCCACGTTGAGAAGTCCACACAAGGACCGGGTCTCACTTGACCCTTCTCTCACCAAGTCACCACGATGACCGGCTTGGTTTCCACTATATAAATGGGTAATCACAAAGTTTGATAGGGCTACTCACAACTTGAGGATCCCACAAATCAATACAATGAGAATACGAAGCTCAACTCACACAAGCCACAAAACACAACACAATGTGCAAGATATCAAACCCGAGCCAAAACGCGATGATCTTCCTTTACTCTCCTCCCCAAACCCTAATCTCTTCAAGATTTGCTCTTAGGGGGTTAGTAGGACGAGTAGAAGGCTTTGGAAGGCTCTAGGATGCCTGTGGCGGCGCTAGGGTTCCAGTCTTTTTCAAATGAATTCGGGGGTCCCCTTTTTATAGAGGTCCCGAGCTCCTTTTGCTTACATCAGCAAAGGGGCGGACTAGTCCGACCTTAGACCACGGACTAGTCCGGCCCTATGGGACCACTGACCCCCTGGTCAGTTCCTGACAACTGCCACACTGAGCAACGATCGTCACGCCACCCGCCAAATTTCCAAATTCAAACGGTCACTAGACATCGGACTAGTCCGGTCAACAACAGACTAGTCCGAAGTGGAACAGAACCACTTGGTCTGTCCCAAAACGGACTCTTCTGGGTCGGTCAGGACTAGTCCGGCCACAGCGGCAGACTAGTCCGGCCCCCTAGGGTTTTCTCTCGGTTCGTCACACTAAGTCCCAAACGGACAAGTCTGTGCCCAAACGGACAAGTCTGAAGTACTCCAGAGAGCTTTGGTCCGTCAAAAAACGGACAAGTCCGGACTTCTCGGTCTTAGCTCCAAAATCACTCGGGAACACTCCAGAGACATTTGGTCCATCTCAAAACGTACTTGTGTTCCATAGCCGGACTAGTCCCGCCCAGAGGCCCGGACTAGTCCAGCCTCCTAGGGTTTTTCTTATTTTAGGCTTCTCACTTAGGTTTTTCTCTAAACCACCACTTTGAGCCCCTTGGTATGATCTCAATGCACATGATACAACCACCCTCTTACATGATATGGTTCATATAAGCTCAATACCATAGAAACCCTAATTTCTACGCTTGAGTCTTTGACACACGTTTTCTCCTTTTCCTTTTTGAGGGTTTTCATCTCATTTCAATCCTTGTACCTATGCTTAAGATCAACTGAGCTCCTTAGCCTCTTAATTGTCATCATCAATCATCCAAAACCCATGGGGATGCCTAGATGCACTTTCAGTTGCCATTAATCATAAAAACCCATGGGGATTAGCCTAGATGCACTTTCAATCTCCCCCTTTTTGGTGATTTGATGACAACACATTGAAATTTTTGATAAAATATAATTAGGTTGATTTTCATAATGCACAAGTGTATAAGGAGCTCCCCCTAAATGTGTGCAGATTTGCAATAAGTTTAATGCACAAGAATGAAGTCTAAAGGAGATTTATGCATTTGTGTGCTATGGTGGGGTGCCTACGTGTGATTCAAGTGTTGAGATGTGAAAAATGGAATGAAGTATGCATCTCAATTTGAATTAAGCATCATCACACATATTGGACTAAAATGATATTCAATAAGACCAACATAATATATAGAGTGATATTCAATATGATTAACATATTATAGCATAAGATAGCATAGCATTAATGTCATTACAACCCAAATAAGAAAAAGTAGTGATAATTGGCATTACAACCCAGATTTTCAAAATAAAGCATAAGTCCATGGATCTAATACTCCTCCTCAATCTCTCTCCCTTTGGCATCAAGACACCAAAAAGGAAAAAGATTAAGAGAGAAGAGAGAGCCTATGTCTACTCATCGTCGTTGTAGCTCTCCTCTCCACAGCCTGGGTCGCTGTCCGTCTCCTCATCATCTTCATCTTGAGCAATGTATTCTTCTTCATCATCACCAACCTCCTCAGCAGTAGGAGAGGCACTAGAGGGACCACCACCACAACTAAAGAGTGCAACCTCCGCTTCCAAGAGCTCCAGAGAAGGTGTGATGTCTTCATCCTCGGAGGCTTCCGGTGACATAGCGATGTCTGCCTTCTCACAAAGTCTTCGAAGGTACTTGTCTTGCTTCTTTGCCATCTTTTGAGCTTTCACTTCGGCTTTGCGATAGGAGGTGAATATTGACTTCAGAAACTTGAGAGTGGCACTAGCAAGGTCGTCGGAGGAGGAAGAGGCGGGAGCCGAAGGAGGAGAAGGCACAAAAGAGGTACCGCTCCTCGAGGCTCCGCCAACCTTCGGCACGGGAGGAGGGATCGAAGGATGGAGTTCTCTGTGCTTGATATCCTTCACAAATTTTGAGTTTGAGACTTTCTCAATCAAGCTCATGATGAGAGGAGCATATCCACATGAGCGGTTAGGAGTGTGGGATATGTTGAGGATGTCATTGTAAATGCAATCAAAGATATTGAATCTCTCCCCTTCAGCAATTAGCCTCAACAAATGCCTTAGATTCCCTTGAATCATCCCAACATCCCCATCTTATCTAAAGTCTTCCTCAATATCCGATTGAGCACGCTAAAGAAGGGACCAAGAATATTTGTGGTGGGGGACCATGAAAGGAAGGATCATACATGAGTTCCATCTCCCCCAAGTCCATAGCCTCTAAATTGTGAATGATCAAGTCAAAGCTCAAGAACTCTTTAAGGCTAATGATTCTTGCAAACAAATCATAGAGGATGGAGTAGTGCACTCTATTGGTAAGCCAGGTGATCTTGCAGTCTCCAAAGGTGGAGAAATAGCAAGCGATGTAGAATTGTGCTATTACCTTCGAGTTCCAGTTATACTTGAAACTGAGCAAGCCTTTTAACCCATTGAACTCAACGGACTGGATAACTGCATTAAATGTATTGTGGTTCTTTTTCTCCATATAGCCACAGTCTACCCACTGAGTGTCTTCCACTGCTATCTTCTTGGTTAGATAGACCAACCGATAATAGTCGTAGTGAAAATCACACCAGAACCTGTGATCAGCTGCGGCCTTCTCATACTTGTAGGGATCCTTTAATCTTAGCCTCTTTTCTTTCTCATCCCCTTTCCCTTGAAAATATTGCTTCCTAGCTCCGGTTGCTGGTTTGGATCATGCAAGGTAGGAGTCATGACTAAAGGACCAATGGGGCCTTGTGGAGGTCCACAAGGCCCACGGGTTGGTCACGATAGACCAAGCCTCTCCCGGCAAGGGCCCTCTTCCTCGGAGCAGCCTTCCTTAGAGGAATCTTCTTTGCGGGCTCCTTTCCCTTGCCCTTGGTTGTGCTGCTCTCTACCATAGGTGCTTTTCCCTTATTGGCCGCTTGGGCTTTTTCCTTTTCACCTACAGTGACTATCATTTTCCTTTTGCTTGCTTGCTCTTCAGCGGCTTTAGCTTGGACTGCATCTCGATCATGCTTCTTCTTTGTTCTTGCCTCACTCATGCGAGCGAGCTCCTCTTCGAGTGCCACTTGCTCCGCATCTCTCCGGCGATAGCATTCTTGACGGGCCGCCTCCTTTTCCGGATCGGAAAGAGGAGAGTCATTGCACCGAGACATAATGAAACAATATAACAAGAGGATATGAGATGAGAACAAATAGGATAAAAGGGTAGAAAATTTGCTAAGTTAGGAGTTAAACCTTGGTTAGGCCAGCCTAGTCCGGTCCCTGATCGGACTAGTCTGGTCAGGAACGAACTTGTCTGTACTAGGTCCGGACTAGTCTAGACCACCCAGCGTTAAACCCTAACTAATTGATTTTTCCACAAATATCTATAATAGGGCACAATATCGCAAGGAATGGATCACAAAGGATGTATGAACCAATAGGGATCCTAGGTTATGGAATAAACAACCTAGAATCAAAGGATTCAAGGGGATTAGGTTTTGCTCAAAAACTCACCTTAAGGGTTCAAATCCGAGCAAAACACCGGATTAGAGAGCAGAGAAGTCCAGGGATTGACTTCTCGAGGCTTCAAAGAGTTGATTTGATGGATCCTTTGAAGATTTTGGTGGAGAACCTCAAAAATCGCCAATTGAGGCGTTTTTTAGGAGAGAGGTGTGCGTTTGAGGTTCTTAGGGAGAGTGAGAAGTCGAGCCCGACGTTTGGGGTTTAAGTCCCCAAAGGTATGGACTAGTCCGGTGGGTCTACCGGACGAGTCCGGGCACTGGACTAGGTCCGGACAAATCTGGATGTTCGGATAAGTCCGGTGACAGGTCGGACTAGTCCGGTGCAGACTTGTCTAGGAGGCCGGACTTGTCCGGCCCTCAGGGCAGACTATTTTGGTCTAGAAAGCAAATTCTCGTATATATATATTGAGATATTTACAAGGAATGATCCATATGGAAAGTTTTTACAAATATTCTAAATGAATATGGTCAGTAAAGCACACAAACAATCATACGATGACCATGATTCAAGGAGACAATAATTGAAAATAATTTGATAGAAAATTGAGGAAGGCAAGTTTTCGAAAGCTAGCATAATTTTGAATATAATAAACAACTAACAATCAGATGTGCAACATTTCAAGTCACATTTAGAGAATCAAGGATATTTAGCTCATTCCTAGATTTGCAAAAGCGTTTTTCATCTAGTGGCTTGGTGAAGATATCGGCTAGTTGTTTTTCGGTTCTCACATGTGAAATGACAATATCCCCTTTATTGAATGGTCTCTCAAGAAATGGTACTGGATGTCAATGTGTTTTGTTATAAAGTGTTCAACAGGGTTATGGGCAATCTTAATAGCACTTTTATTGTCGCATAGGAATGGAATATGGTTCATATTGAGACCATAATCCCTTAGAGTTTGTCGCACTCAAAGAAGTTGTGCACAACAACTTCTGGCTGCGACGTACTCCACTTCGGCCGTGGATAGAGCAATGAAATTTTGTTTCTTGGATGACCATGATACTAGGGACATACCCAAGAATTGACAAGTGTTTACGGGTGTTATATACCAATTTCACCCGTCAATATAACTCATATATGTGAAGGAATTGTCATTTCTTGCATACATCACATTTCTATTTAACCTATTTCTACTTGTCCTTGGAGAAAGTAGTGCATGCAAGGATTCTATGCAGAATTAAAGTGAAACAAGGGGACAGATCCTATAAAATATCATTCCAGCCAATCAAGCGATGCCACATGGCACCACATGGATCAAATGGCCCACAAACAGAAGTATCCAAGGCCATCCAATGGTGTAGCACCCATATCATCGAATGGGACCCACCCGTCAATCACCTGGAGGAAGAACTAGCCGTTTGGAGCTAGTACCAGGTCGGCCGACCCCCCTAGTCAACCGACTAGTTCCTGGTGCCAAACGCGGTCAAACGCCACGTGTTGGCTCCTTCCGGCTTGAAGAGGTCACGGGTGACTGATTCGCGCGCTTTTGGTGGCGGGAACCGACCCTTCTCCAAGCTATAAATAGGACCCCTCACTTCAACACACACCATTTGAGTATTCATCCATTGCATCCACTACTCTCCATAGGTTTTGAGGAGTGTAGGCTGTAGAGAGAGTCTCTAGTCCATAGTCCAATAGGAGAGGAGTAGAAGGAGTCTCTTCCCAACTTCCAATTGGGAAAGGTATGTCTCCTATATTCCTATTTGTATTTGTGACTTTATTCATAATAAAGATGATACCTTTAGTCTTCCATTGTTCATATACTTGGATGAAGCATTTCTTGTTTGATTGTGGATTCCATGTATGTGGTAGGAATAGTATTTATGATTATGCTATACCATTATCATTATATCATCATAAACACTATAAACCTCCACTATAGTCTAATTAGCTATGATATGACTATATTAATGTGAATCACTTATGCTATGAATTAACATTGGTTCAACGATGATTTAGTTCATTGCCTTAGGATGAATTGTGCCTAGGCTTTTAAGGTAATTACTTAATATGCTAGCATTGTGCTAGGATAGAGAGTAGTGTTTAATGTCTCGTAGACCCACAGATTGAAGAGGTAGGCAGTAGGTGGTGACAACACTATCTGTCCTTTGTAACCCTCCACATTCGGCTATGCCACAAGCTCTTCGCGGGAGTCACCTAGTGTTGCTACGGGTAAACCCGTGCCCGATGTGTTAATCTACTTAGCATGAGAATTCATAATTAATATAATCATTTGTAACTAACTTAGGCTATGTATATGTGCATTAGAAGCATAGTAGGAGTATCTACCTAACTCTTAGCCTAGTTCCTCTATTACCTCATTTATCCACTTAGGATAGAATGCCTTGTGTGTGTCATACTATCTCAATTACCCTTTATCTATCCTTGCTAGAACCCTACCTAGGCCAACCTAACCTTTCCCCTTGATGATTGTTTTACTACCATCTAGCCTTCTTTTGGGAAAATATAAATGACACCCTTTGGGAATACTCTTAAAAGGGGAAATGCTACATCGATAGTTTCCGTGCGCTTGCGGACGTTCATCTGAGATTTAAAACCTACCAACAAGCATTTCTGGCACCACTGCTAGGGATGAATTGTTAGTAGTGCGTAGGAAATATCAACAACCATTTCTGGCGCCGTTGTCGGGGAAGGCGGCCGAAGTATTACATGATTGAGTGAATAAGATAGGACTCTGGTAGGTTTTAGTAGGATGACCCTTCTTTGTTTTTGCATTTTATGTGAAAACATGGTAGTGTATGTATGGTTTCCGCTGGACGAAAAACTTTTTTGAAGATCCCAAATCCCTTTTGAGAGATCGACCTTGTGTCGTTACTCCTCAGAAGCTTTGATCGGCAAAGCAAGCAAACACAACCGAACCAACAACCAAAACACCAATGGCCCAGAAGACCCTTCGTGAGTCTTCTTGGGAGAGAGAAACAGTGATTCTATGTGATCAAAATGATGTAGATACTTGGGAGAAATGTTCTACAACATTCCTCACTAAGTTTTTCCCGTTGGGCAAGACCAATGCCCTACGTGGAAGAATTTCCAGCTTCTAGCAAGATGCCAAGGAATTTATTCCCGAGGCTTGTGAAAGGCTCCAGGAGTACATCCTAGCCTTTTCCCACCATGGGATGGATGAATGGCTCATCATCCAAAACTTCTACAACAGGTTGATCCCTTTCACCCGTGACCATGTTGATGCTGCTACTGGAGGAGCCTTATTCTCATTGACGGTGCCCAAAGCCAAAGATTTTATTGAGAATATGGTATCAAACATGGGTTGGAGCGACGAGCGTCTCCATACCCGCCAGCGAGGCATGCACACCTTGAAGGAGGTGGACATGACCGCTGCCAAATTGGACCTCCTAATGAAGAAAATTGATGGACAAGGTAATGGTGAGGTATGTGGCAATGTCTATGCCTTAGACTCTCACATCACTTATGAAGTATGTGGCAACACGGGCCATTTGGGCAATTATTGCCCAGAAACTCGTGAGGATGCCCTATACCTAGCCAACAATGGAAACAACAATGGCTATCGTCCAGGAGGTCAAGAGTGGGGCCAACCATATCCATTCTTTCAAGGAGGGTACAACAACAATGGCAACAATGAAAATCAACCCAATTTGAGAGAACTTGCCATTGACCAGCTGAAGACCAATGAGGCTATATCCAAGAAGCTGTTGGCCAATGACGATACCCTAGAGAGCATAAATGCCAAGATTGAAGGACTATCCTCAGCCTTCAAGAATCAATTGAGTTTCAACAAGATGTTGGAAACTCAGTTGGCTCAACTGGCAGCGCCAATTCCTCCAGTGGAGAATGGCAAGATGCCAGGACAACTAGAACCCCCTGCAGAAAATGTCAACATGATTTCTCTACAAGGAGGCAACTGGCTGAAAGACCCTGAATGTCCTACAATCTCATGCTCAATTGGGCACACCACTTTGACAAGGCCCTTTGTGACCTTAGAGCAAGTGTGAGTGTGATGCTAAAGGTAGTTTTCGACTAGCCGAACTTCACGGAACTTACTCCAATACCAATGCACCTCCAACTGGCTGATTCCTTAGTCCATTATCTGGCAGGTATCACTGAAGATGTCCCGGTGAAAATCCAGAACTGCTTCATACCCATGGATTTTGCGGTGCTCAACATGGAGGTCAAGAAGGATACACCGCTCATTCTTGGGTGCCTGTTCCTAAGCACTACGAAGGCTCGTATAGATGTGGGAGCTGAAGAAATCCACTTCCATATAAATGGCAAGGAGGAGAAGTTTAACTTTTGCCCAAAGTTGGAGCAATGCTCCACGATCCGTATCAAGTATGGGTCGAATGTTAAGCACATTCAAGAGGTCGCAATCACACCTCCAAAGGTGGACCCGCTCATTGCATTCATGAGGAATTTGATCTATGCGGAAAACTCGTCTATTCGTCCACGTCGACACCCCAAGAAGACGGAGAAGTTTGGGCATCCCCAAAGGCCCAAGTCCACTAAGATGCCAAAGAAGGAATGGCTCAAGAAGCAATACAAGTCGTCCAAGCCCATCCCTCTGGGCCCGGATGTCAATAAATGAAGGAGGAATGTCCATCTCATCGGACGATGGTGAGACCTAGCCAATAGGTTAAATTGATAGTTATCCTTTTATTTGTTTTTCGCTTCTCTTTATTTGGTTTTCCCCATTTAGTTTGATTTTCCCCACTGCATATTTGATTTTCTTAGTAAGTTGAGAATCTTATATTCTCAACTATCATTTTCATTTCTTTGTTTTTCACAAAAGAAAATTGTTGGGTTTTGAAAAAGGAGTTTTTATTTGGAAAGCAATTTTTCTGAGCTGCAAAAGTGGTATTTCACCAACGTGCTAATTTCATAGTCGTTGCGGAGCCACCTACCAAAAGGGGGAACAGAGGGCCCACCTGTCAGGTCGGCCAACCCCCCCTGTTCGGCCGACTAGGGGAAAGAGCCATTTTGGCTCTCTCTCCTCCAACGGTTACATTTGGTTCCCTACTAACTGTTGGGGATTGCACACTATAAAAGGTGGCCGTGAGGGGCTCTTCTCCTCACACTTCACCTCATTTGATACCTCCCCAAAGTCACTCTTGCTCACATTGTTTTCTTGCTCTTCAACTCAACAAAATTTGCTTTTGTTTGCATTTGCAATTTGCTCTCAAGTTCTTCAAGGGAAAATTCACCGGGATTTTGCTTTTGCTAACATCACCTCTTTCAAGTTTTTGCCTTGTTGTGTTCTTGTTTGTTGTGGCCATGAAAGGAAAGAAGAGGTTGTTTGGAAAGAGGAAGGAGGCTGCAAGCTCAAGCAATGGAGGAGACTCAAGTGCACACCCCTCTTCCGTTGCTACACCAAGTTCACGGAGGAGGAGTGTAGGAGAGGACACTCCCATTGATGAGATGAGCAACCCTCATCAACTTCTTCACGACGACGACCTCGACATAAAACGTGAAGTTGAAATCAAGCATGCAAGCTCCTCCACAATCATGTGTTTTCTCATACAAAAGCTTACAATCCGGATTTGATGTCCAAAATAGGTATAAATTCCAAATTCTTTTCCATTTGGCGTGCATTAGGATGGGAAAACTTTGCTCACATAAAGGAGAAAGATTCATGCCTTCTCTCCATACAATTCCTTTGCACACTAAAAATAGGATTTGATGGTATTACTTTTACATTATTTCAAAAAGAATACAACATCCTATGAAAAGAATTAAGTGAAATCCTAGGCTTCCATAAATGTTTTGCTAGATTTAGACACTTTGCCTAAGTTTAACAAACAAAGTTTTTGACAAGATTTAACTGGTGAGGTCAGATGTAGTGCACCTAGGAATAGAAACTTGCACAACTCTAATTTACGCTTCATGCATAGATGGGTGGCTATAACTATGTTCCCTATAGGAGATGTAAGATATTACGTGATGATGAGCTGAAAATTTTATTTGCCATGATTAAAAAGATAAATCTTGCTCCAGTTATTGCCAAGATTACACAATGGTTAAATTACATTCGAAGGGTAGGGCCAACTGAATATACTTCAATGATTACCCATATTGCTACTAGGGTAGGAGAACTAGAATATTCTTCATTTGAGTATATTGGAAATAAAAGAGAATTAATTGATTAACAATATTTAGTGCAAGGAAATACCCTTAAGAATGATCAAGATGACTTTTTGGTATTTTATTATCCCATCTTTGTCAATAAAATTTGGTTACCTAATTAAGATTATCATTTGTACAAATGCAAGAGGTTAACCATTGACCTTCTTCTCATCAAGGAAGCCGAAAAAATAATGTCTCTGGCAGGGTAACTAGAAGTCGTACAAGGAGAGTGACTATGCCCTCGACAACCTCCATGGTCCATGAGTGTGAAGAGGAAGAGAACCTAACGGGTGATGCATCCAAACGGACTCAACCTTCTTCGTATGAGATTGAAGGTCCGTCTTGTCATGGATGGCCAGGTGCCACATGGGAGACACCCCTATCCACTTCAAACTCTAGCAGCTTGCCTCCAACATCTATGAGAATATGTCATTCCACTTCGGATGGAAATCATCTTGACTATAGCCAAGGAATCACAGACCTCTCTAGACGTATGGAGGAGCTTGAAGTGAGGACGGGTGACATCTACAACACTCTCCAAGGGCATGTCCAAGGTACCCAAGACTGGCAACAACACATGTACGCTCAATTCATCAACTTCAACTCCATGCTATAACAACAACAAGCCGATCTCACGACATACTTCCATCATCAAGGGTTCAACCCTCATCACAGAGGTGAGTGAAGAACAAGCTTGGGGGAGGACCCCCACTTGAGGTAAATTATCAACCCCTTGCATATTTATTTTCCACTTACCCATCATCCACCTTGCATCTAGAAAAAATAGGATAGTTTTATTTTCAATAAAATGAATGATGTGCGGTAAGAATGACTTGGAATTTGCATAGATGAAATGATGAATAGTTGCTCTGTTTCGATTTTCCTAAGTCCCTAGTTTGCAACTTACTACTCTCCAACATATTGCTCTCATTGGCTAAAATTGTTTTTGCCTTGATTTGGAAATTGTGGGTAGCGAAAGCTTAATCCATTTAAGTTGTTGTGAGATATGATATAGTGATATGGCTGCTATTCCTAGTTTGATAGTAAAACTTAGATTTTCGGAGAAATTCTAAAAAGACTTAAATTATTCTCATTTCATTGGAAATACCTACCAAAGCCATGTGATACATTACCTTGACAGACCTTATGCATATGCTATTTGTCTTCACATTGAGCTTTGTCCAACTAGTATAGACCTATGTGAGATTTCATTCTTTACTTTTTGAATTCAAGACTTCACTTGCACATGCTATACTTCTACACTAGAAGTAAGCAAATTCCCACCATACCACCATTCCATAACAAAAAGAGAAACTTCATATCATTCATGTTTAGTACTCTCTCCAAAATCCATTGCATAAAAGGGAGTAGAAGACATGGATACAAGAAAAAGAAAAAAAAAGAAAAAAATGCATGCTTACATCATAAGCATGAGAAAAAAGTAGCCATGTTTCATCCCTGCAAAATAAGAGAGTCCACTCAAAAAGGAGTCATCTCAATATCCACATCCACTCCATTCCATCACGCATGCACAAGTATTGAATATTTATTTCCAATGCACACAAAGGAGAGCCTTGAGAACATCAAATTGAGATACATAAAATCTGAATTGAACTCTTCAGAATTTGAGTGGAACTTGACTTCTAGGGTATGCGTGTTCCATTTGTTGTTCTATCTTTCAACCACCCATGAATAGGAGATGGCATAAGCCCCATAATGACTTAAGATGGGTGAAGTACCATGCCAATTTTTGCAATACTAGGTAGGGTTTTTGGGAATTGAATCCGGTGCTACTTTTTGGTATAGAATTGGACCTCTTTTGTTATCCCCTTGAACAAATCGAAATGATTGAAGTTTTTCCTCTGGGGTGCGATGATAATTTTTTATGACTTCCACTTCTCGATCTCGGCCCGGAAAAGTGACCTCAGGGAGAAAGTAAAGGTCCTTCCCCCTTTGGAAGGTTGTGGGAGTATTTTGTTGTGCACATGGTACTTTTGAAAAAAAAAAGAACATAGTAGCAACTCCTGATCATCAACCTAAAGTCTTGACTTTGCTCGGGACGAGCAAAGGATAAGCTTGGGGGAGTTTGTTGACGGCTGTTATATATCAATTTCAACCGCCAATATAACTCAATTATGTGAAGGAATTGTCATTTCTTGCACACATCACCTTTCTCTTTAACCTATTTCCACTTGTCCTTGGAGAAAGTAGTGCATGTAGGGATTCTATGCAGAATTGAAGTGAAACAAGGGGATGGATCCTATAAAATATCATTCCATCCAATCAGGTGATGCCACGTGGCACCACATGGATCAAATGGCCCACAAAAAAAAATATTCGAGGCCATCCAAGGGTGTAGCACCCATATCATGGAATGGGACCCACCTATCAGTCACTTCGACGAAGAACTGGCTGTTTGGAGCCAGGACCAGGTCAGTCGACCCCCCCTAGTCGATCGACTAGTTCCTGGTGCCAAACGCGGTCAAATTCCAAGTGTTAGCTCCTCCCGACTTGAAGAGGTCAGGGGTGACTGATTTGCGCGCTTTTGGTGGCAGGAACTGACCCTTCTCCAAGCTATAAATAGGACCCCTCACTTCAACACACACCACTTGAGTATTCATCTATTGTATTCACTACTCTCCATAGGTTTAGAGGAGTATAGGCTATAGAGTGGAGAGTCTCTAGTCCATAGTCCAAGTAGGAGAGGAGTAGAAGGAGTCTCTTCCAACTTCCAATTGGGAAAGGTATGTCTCCCATATTCCTATTTGCATTTGTGACTTTATTCATAATAAAGATGATATCTTTAGTATTCCATTGTTCATATACTTGGATGAAGTATTTCTTGTTTGATTATGGATTCCATGTATGTGGTAGGAATAACATTTATGATTATGCTATACCATTATCATTATATCATCATAAACACTACAAACCTCCACTATAGTCTAATTAGCTATGATATGACAATTTAATATGAATCACTTATGCTATGAATTAACATTGGTTCAATGATGATTTAGTTCATTGCCTTAGGTTGGCTTGTGCCTAGGCTCTTAAGGCAATTACTTAATATGCTAGCATGGTGTTAGGATAGAGAGTAGCGTTGAATGTCTCGTAGACCCACGGATTGAAGAGGTAGGCAGTAGGTGGTGACAACCCTATCTATCATTTGTAAACCTCCACGTTCGGCTATGTCACAGGCTCTTGGGGGGAGTCGCCTAGTGTTGCTAGGGATAAACCCGTGCCCAATGTGTTAATCCACTTAGCATGAGAATTCATAATTAATATAATCATTAGTAACTAACTTAGGCTATGTATATGTACATTAGAAACATAGTGGGAGTATCTACCTAACTCTTAGCCTAATTCCTCTATTACCTCATGTATCCTCTTAGGATAGAATGCTCTTGTGTGTGTCATACTACCTCAATTACCCTTTATCTATCCTTGCTAGAACCCTACCTAGGCCAACCTAACCTTTTCCCTTGATGATTGTTTTACTTCCATCTAGTCTTCCTTTGGGAAAATATAAATGACACTCTTTGGGAATACTCTTAAAAAGGGAAATGCTACATCGATAGTTTTCGTGCACTTACGGACGTTCATCTATGATTTAAAACCTACCAACAAGCATTTCTCGCACCACTGCTAGGGATGAATTGTTAGTAATGCGTAAGAAATATCAACAGCAAGTGTCGGAGGTTCTTTTTCTATCCACTTTGCGTCCAACATAATCCGCATCGGAGTATCCGATGAGATTAAACTTGGACCCTTTGGGATACCACAACCCTAGGTTAGGTGTATGAACTAAATAGTGCAAGATTTTACGGCTGTCAAGTGACACTCCTTAGGAGCGGTTTGAAACCTTGTACACATGCATACACTTAACATAATATCGGGCCTAGATACATACAGGTAAAGAAGTGATCCAATCATGGAATGGTATACCTTTTGGTCGACGCTAGGGTTGTCTTGGTTGAGATCGAGATGTCCATTCGTGGCCATTGGCGCCTTGATGGGCTTGGTTTTCTCCATGTCAAACTTCTTGAGGATGTCTTGCCTATACTTGGTTTGAAATATGAAGGTGCCTTCCTTGAGTTGTTTCACTTGGAAACCTAGAAAGAACTTCAATTCTCCCATCATCGACATCTCAAATCTTTTCGTCATGATTTTGCTAAACTCTTCACAAAAAAATGGTTAGTGGAACCAAATATTATGTCGTCAACTTAAATTTGGCATACAAATAAATCATCATCCATGCTCTTAGTAGAGAGTGTGTAGTCGGCCTTTCCTATCGTAAAACCATTGTCAATAAAAAAATCTCTAAGACACTCATACCAAGCTCTAGGAGCTTGTTTGAGGCCGTATAGAGCTTTATGAAGCTTAAAGACGTGGTTAAGATACTTATCATCCTCGAAGCTAGGCAGTTGCTCCACATACACCTCCTCCTTGAACAGTCCATTGAGGAATGTGTTTTTCACGTTCATTTGATACAACTTGAAATCATGGTGAGTAGCATAGGCCAATAATATGCGAATAGACTCAAGCCTAGCTACGGGAGCAAAAGTTTCATCAAAATCAAAACCTTCGACTTGAGAGTACCCTTTGGCTACGAGTCTAGCTTTGTTTCCTGTTATCACGCCATGCTCATATTGTTTGTTGTGGAAGACCCACTTGGTGCCTACCACATTGTCATTAGGTCTTCTCATGAGCTCTCATATTTTGTTCCTCTTGAAGTTGTTGAGCTCCTCTTGCATGGCTATCACCCAATCCTATCTCATAGGGCATATTCAACCTTAAATAGCTCAAAAGAAGACATGAAGGAATAGTGAGCACAAAAGTTAGCCATACGAGAGCGAGTCATTAACCCCTTGGAGATGTCTACAAGTATGTTGTCAACGGGATGATCCCGTTGAACACATTGATGCACTCTTGGGTGTGGTACACTTGGTCTTGAGTCAACTAAATCATCTCCCTCATCTTCATAGTCTCCCGCTTAAACATTGCCACAATTTTGATCTTCTTTTTCTTCATCATAGTGATTTTGATCTTGTTGTTGATCTTGGGGCTCTTGGACTTGATCTTGTGCTTGGGGCACCTCTTGTGATGGGGATGGATCACTTGGGCCTTGTTTTTCTTGAGGTCTTACATCACCAAGTGTCATCCTTCTCAACGCCATACATGGTGCCTCTTCTTCATCTAGCACACATTCATCAACTTGCTCCGTTTGGGAGCTATTAGTTTCATCAAACACCACGTCACGTGCAATTTCAACACAACCGGAGGTTTTGTTGAAGACACGAGAGGCGTAGGTGTTCGAATCATAACCGAGCAAGAAACCCTCATCGGATTTCGAAGCGAACTTCAAAATTTGAGGCTTCTTGTTGAGAATGTAACATTTGCTGCCAAAGACTCTAAAGTAGGAGATGTTTGGTTTGTTACCTGTTAGAAGTTCATATGGAGTCTTCTTCAATAGGCGATGGAGGTAGAGGCGATTTGTGGCATGGCAAGCGGTGTTGACTGCTTCTGGCCAAAACCGATCGAAAGTCTTGTACTCATAAAACATGGTCCTTGACATCTCTATTAGAGTTCGATTCTTCCTTTCGACCACCCCCATTTTGTTCGGGTGAGTAGGGTGCCGAAAACTCATGCTTGACACCCTCCTTTTCCAAGTACTCTTCAACTTGAGTGTTCTTGAATTAGGTGCCATTATAGCTTCTTTTGTTCTTGATTCTCAAGGAGAACTCATTTTGAGCTCTCCTCAAGAAACTCTTGAGGACACCTTGTGTTTCACCTTTGTCATGCAAGAAAAACAACCAAGTGAAGCGGGAAAAGTCATCAACAATAATTAAACCATATTTGTTATCGCCAATGCTTCTGTAAGCAATGGGACCGAAAAGATCCATGTGCAGCATCTCCAATGGTCTTTTGTCGTCATCACATTCTTGGTGGGATGAGCTGCTCCGACTTGTTTCCCGGCTTAGCATGCGCTACAATGCCTATTTTTTTCATAGACAACATTTTTAAGACCTTAGACGCGATTGCCTTTTAGAAGTTTGTGAAGATTCCTCATACCAACATGGGCTAGCCTACGGTGCCACAACCACCCCATGTTGGTCTTTGCAATCAAGCATGTGTCAAGTTGAGTTTTATCCACGGTGAAGTCCATGAGATAAAGCTTTCTCTTGAGCACACCTTTGAAGGCAATTGAGTTATCAACTCTTCTAGTGACAATCATGCCCTCATTAGTAAACAAGTAATTATACCCCTTCTCGCATAATTGAGAAATGGATAAGAGATTATAATCTAGAGACTCAACGTGCATGACTTGTGAAATGGTGTGTTGTAGAAAAATACAAATTTTACCCATACCTAGTACCTTGCCTTAACTATTGTCGTTGTCGGTACCCGACATACCGGGTACCCTCGCGCACAAGTTAAAGCTGCTTAGGAGTCCTTCCTTTCTGCCAAGGCAGGGTCCAAGGGCGCCACGTGTCTAGAAGGCCCGGACCCCTCTACCTCAGATACGGGGTCCGGAGTATCCACATGGACCCCAAGGGAGAATCAAGCTCCCCCTTGGAGACGAGCTCCAAAGCGGCCACGTGTCTAGCAGGGAGGGATCTCGCTTTTCCATGGGAGAGGGATCCGGTGCTGCCTCGTGGATCGAGGCACCAGACAGGCCACCTCCCCGTATAAGCGTGCTCTGGCTCTACCACGTGTCCCGCGGCCCTGGATCCCCCGCTCTACTCAGAAATGGGATCTAGGGCTGCCACGTGGTCCACAAGTCGGGACCCGACCTCCCCTGTAGAGGCTAGCTTCTGAGCAACCACGTACCCTGCAACTTTCTCCGGATGGTGGGTTGCAGGAGTTAAGAGGGTGGTGCACCTTGTCTAAATCAAGCATTGAAGACTCGCGTCTTCCCCAGGCGCACGATGCGGCGCACGCCTACAGTCAGGTACCGCTGCGCCCAATCGCATCAGAGTAATGACGCCGCATGCCTACCCCACTCTGCCAAGTGGGTAGCTTACGGCGACAGGGACAGATGGACAGTACATTCCCTGCCATCATCAACGACTATGCAGGGGCCACTGTCGACTGAGGCAACAAGATGGCGAGTCTTCAAGCCACAGTCAGAGGAGGCTTACGCGAGAAGCCATAGATCTTTAGGATAAGATCGCCTCGGGGCCACCTGTTGGGCCCCAAACCCCACTTGTAAGACGTCTGGCCTTGTCTATAAAAGGACCAGACCGCCACCGTTACAAAAGATCCTCGATCTATGCACACACACACACACACACACACACACACACACACACACACACACACACACACACACACACACACAAACACACCATCAATACAATCTCATCGTGGAGTAGGGTGTTACGCTATTGCGGCCCGAACCACATAAAAACCACAGTCTCTCCAATCTCATACGCGCAATCTCTTGATAGAGGACTAAGCCTTGTCGATCAAAGAACCTTTGTGGGCTGCTCCATAGCACATCCGGGTGAAGTGGCACATTAACACTTCGACAGTCGCCAAAGTAGATACCTTGACTTGGGTCTTTGTTTTCTTCATAGTCCACAAACATTCTTCTGCTCCGGTCATGTGATTGGTGCAACCACTATCTAGCACTCATTTTGAACCGCCGAAGAAGTAAGCCTACAAGACAAGTTTAGGCTTTGGTTTTAGGTACCCAAGCTTGGTTGGGTCCTTTGAGTTAGTGACAAGGCATTTGGGCACCCACACACAAGGCTTTGAACTCTTGCGGTGTGGCCCAACATATTTAGCATAGGTATAACGAAATTTGTTTCTCATTAGCACATAAGATGCATCAAAGTCATAAAACATGGTTAAGTTGACATTTTTAGCATTTTGAGCATTTTTGTCAAGTTTTACTATTTCAAGAGAAGTAGATGCATGATGTTCTCTCTTGACTTGAAATGAACCTTCCTTGATAAACTCAATTTGCATAATGTTATTCTTGAGAATTCTAGCATTTTGCTTTCCTTTCCTCAAATAGCCAAGATCATCTTTGATCAATGGAGACCTTGTGATTGAGTATGCACTATGTACATACTTGATCTTATCCTTGTAAAAGATGCCACCCTTAGGTGTTCTCTTGTTCTTTGCCAAGTCAAGCTCATTTTTCAGGTCAAGCACAAGGTTAGCACATTTGCAAGTTTTAGTGTCTGATTCTATTTTAGGCAAGTTTGAGCTTGTTGAGAGAGAAAAAGAAACACCTTACTTGAGAGTTGCAAATTGTGCCTCAAGGCTCTTGTAGGCTTTGTTCAAGCTCACAAGTTCATCTTGGAGCACAACATTCGAACTCTTGAGACTTGAGAAAGCCTCCTTGCATTTTGCAAGTTCAAGTTCAAATGCCTTGTTCTTTTCCTTCTCAAGCTCAAGAAGCTTCTCAAGGTTAAGATTCTTTTGCCTCTCATGAACAAGCAATTCATCTTGTTCCTCGAGAAGTTCTTCCTTGTTTAAAATATCATCGGAAAGCTTTTTCATTTTAATTATAGCACTTTTACTCAAGCCTTATCACTATCACTATCAAAGTCCTCATATTTAATACAACGCAAGGAGAGTTTAGATTTAACCTTTTGTTTTCCCTCCTTGGCCATGAGGCAAGTGTGACTTGAGCTTTTCCACTCTTCTTGTTTGGTAAGAGAGTCTTCTTCATTGTTGGCTTCTTGATGGCGACGGTTATCACTCCTGCTTCATCATCGGAGGAGGACTCATCGTTGGAGTCCCACTATTTGCCAACATGAGCGTGCCCATGTGATTTCTTCTTCTTGAAGATCTTCATCTCTTGAGGCTTCTCATCCTTGTTCTTCTTCTTCTTGTCATCTTCCTTTTCATATGGACAGTTCACAATGAAGTGCTCATACTCACCATAGTTGTAGCAAGCTCTCCTTTGTCTTGACTTGCTCTTATCTTTGCCCTTGCTCTCATAGTTTGACCCTTTTCTTTTCTTCATCATCCTCTTAAATCTTTTGATAAAGAGGGCCAATTCCTCATCATCCATGTCGGTGCTCTCTTCTTCTTCACTTTCATCGTCATTGCTTGAAGCTTGCACATCTTTACCTTTCGACTTGGGAGAGGCTTTGAGAGCAATGCCTTTATTCTTAGAGGATGTGACCTTGGCAAGGTTGTTGACATGGTGTGCTTCCATCTGCATCAACTCGTGGCTGATGATCTTGTTGAGCAGCTCACCCGGAGTCATCTTGTGGAAGTTGGGACTCTCATGGATGAGAGCGCAAAGCGTCACATTGTGAGGTTGTGAGACCTATGTGTGCTGAATACATTGGCTATAGCGATAAAAATTTTGAATATTACCAAAAAAACCTTTATCATCAAGGTCCCACTCTATACCCGAGCTCCAGCAAGATCCGATGATAGGTCTGGCTTGTTTTGGGTAGCTCCGGCAAGGTCCGACGTAAAGTCCGACTTGCTTTGGCTAGGTCCGACTTCTTTGTCTAGGTCTGTCTAGCTTTGGTTAGCTCAAGCTCTAGGTCCGACTAGCTTTGCTAAGCTCTAGCGCTAGGTCCGACTAGCTTTGGTTAGCTCCGGCGCTAGGTCCTGCTAGCTTTGGTAAGTTCTGGCGCTACATCCTGTTAGTTTTGGTAAGCTCCAGTTCAAGGTCCGATTAGCTTTTGCAAGGTTCGGAGCTTGATCGCAGTGGTTCTGCTTTTACTTTGAATTGATTCGAACTTTCTTTACATCTATGGAAAGTTTGCTTAGTATTCTTTTACTAAGTTTTTGGTGTGTTTTGGTGGTTATGGCTGATATTGTTTTGCTATGGTTTGTAACATGTTTATGTGAGCTGCTCACGTAAGGTGTTGTGGTTATCGGAACTAACGAGAGTCAAGTAGAGGACTTGTGCTGGTACGAATTGGTTGTTTGTTCATGTGCAGGTGTTGCTTGAGTTCAAGTCATGGCTAGATCCTGTATCCTTTGGACTAGTCTCAGGGAGGAGATGAGGTTCCAACAACCAAGTTCAGAAGGAATTGTTGTTGAATGGGTCAGGAGGTCGCGCAGGATGATTAAATCAAGGGCAGTGCATATGAAGGTTACTGGACGTCGAAGGAAGGTGTTAGCACGTATACATGTGGTGCATGATATGGCAACATGGTTCTGAAGATGGGTTATGGAAGGAAGATCTGAAGGATCGGATCGTATCACATGACGACTTCGGCTGCTGGGTTGAGTCGGTTATGGCTCAATATGGAAAGTATTGAGTTGGTTATGGTAGTTTTCGTGTGCCGCACGAAAGTCAAGTTGTTTAGAAATACGGGATGTGTTCCTGGTTTGTTAGGTAGTCTTGAGATTGTTTCTATCTGCGAATGGGAAGATCTTGAGCAGTTATGGAAAGTTTCGATTCATGAATTGAGTAGGATTAGAGTCCTAGTTAGGATTGGGTTGGCCTTCGGGCTGGTTATAGAAGCAAGGGAGGCCAGAACTCGTGGTAGACGACCTTAGGGCTGTTCCTTGTAAGTTTTGATCAGTAAAATTCATAGTCTAAAGTAGCTTTTGTGCCCTGTTCGTCTGACTTGTTTTCGTCAAGTCTTTCTCGTCGAGTTTCTGCACAACACTACCTTGCTTTGGTGGTTTTATCATAACTCGAGTTTTATAGATCCGATTGATGTAATTTATTTAGGGTTGTCTTCACAACTTCATTTTATATCATCTGTGAAAATTTCACGGTCATTGGATTTGTGGTTTCTGATCTACACGAGTTTCTTTGCAGTAATCCGGAACTATTTTTATCGGGTAGGACAAATTGACCTTTGTTCGATCTTTCGATCGTAACTTGAGTTTTTCTCGACGGATTTTCGTGATTCTTGTTGTGACGTCTTCGTGACTTGATTCTCTATAATTTGTACTAGTTTTGTCATAGTTGAACACGATTATATTAGCCGCGCACACGGTTTCTTTAATGGATCGGTTTTCTACCGGGGGGTGTTTTTGTTGCTTCCGCTGAAAAGTTTTAATCTACCATTCATCCCACCCTCCTTTGGTGGCTTTTCACATGCTATTTGATCCTACAATTGGTATTAGAGCCACGGTGCTCTAATCTCTTTGATTTGCACGTGTTTTGACTAATCATCACAGAGAAGTACTCTGTCCAACCTTGTGTGTTTAGTGGTATTGATTTTTAGGTTTGGAAGGCACGCATGAAGGCTTTCATCCAGGCGCAAAGCTTCGTGATATGGGAAAAGGTATACAAACTTTATGAAGTGCCACCAAATGATCAAGTTACGGCTACGAATCTACGGGACGTTGACAACAACAACAAAGCCCGCAACTTGATCATTCAGAGACTCACACAAAGCGACTTTGATCGTGTCGCGCACCTCCGATCAGCATACGATGTTTGGAGAGCTCTTTGTGATTATCACGAAGGCTCCAACACAATCAAGGAGGTAAAACAAGATATGTTCAAAAAGGAATACATGCACCTCGAGATGCAACCTGGTGAGTCCATCGATCAACTTTTTGCCCGATTTAATAAAATTCTCAGTAATCTACGTAGTGTCAACGTAAACTTTTTTGATGCTGAGAATGCTAGGAAACTCCTTAGTGCATTAGACATGACAATATGGCAGATGAAGTAACATCGATTCGTGAATCAACTGTCATGAGTACACTTACTTTAGATGTGCTTTACTCTAAACTAAAAACTCATGAAATTGACATTTTATCACGAAAGAATCCAAATAAGTCTATTGCATTCGTTTCACAACGTGATATGTCTAGCTCCGACCAATCATCATCTTGCAATACTCTTGCTTTACTGTCTTCACTAACCCTGGAACAGATTGAAGAATTTTCAGAAGAGGAGCTAGCACTCATCTCTACTCGGTTCTCAAAAGCATCGCAAAATGTGAGAACTAGAAGGAGAGGAAGCTCCAGACCTCAACGATGCTTTGAATGTGATAAGACAAAACACTTTCGTACAGAATGCTCTAACCTTTCAGGTCCTACTGACCGTGAAGAGAAGCAGAACAAAGTCAAGACCGCCTCTGGAAACTCAAACAAGAAAAAGAAGAGTTTCATAGGACACAAGATGATAAACAACTTCATCACCACATTTCAAGAGCTCAGTTCAAGTGATATGGACATTGGAAGTGATGAAGATGATGACGATCTAGTCAACTTATGCTTCATGGCGGGTAAAACAAGATCAAGATAAAGTCAAGAGGATGCAGAACACAATAGTGACGATGATGAGGTATGTTCTACCTGTAATGAAATGTGTGATGCAATTTCTCGTGCAATTATTATTGTCAAGAAAAATAACAAAAAAACGTAGGTATAATGCTGCTAAAATTGAATCACTAGAATCTGAAATCAACCGTTTAAAAACTTGATTCCTAGTGATGATGCATGTCCCTCATGCGACTTAATCTATGAACAATTGTCTCACTCCCCCACTCTAGATAGACTTGATGAAGAAATTGAAAAGAACAAAAAGTTGTTTGATTTTAATGTTAAAAACCTAAAAGATGCTTCTTGTTCTACAGATGATCTGCATTGTTATGCATGTGACAATCTTGATAACAAATTAAAAGATGCAATGAATGAAATTTCCATTATGAACAATGTTTTACATTCTCATGAAATTAAATATTATTCCAATTGTAAACTAAAAGGAAAAACTTCATGTCAAAATTGCATAGTTTTATCTAAAGAACTTGACAATAAAAATAAGATAATAGAGCGGTTTTACAATGGGAACAAGAATCTAAACTTGCTATTAAATTCTTCTAAACCTTGCAATGATAAAACTGATTTAGGTTTTGATTCCCATGCTTATTATAAAACACATCCACCTCACGTTGTAAAATCATTTAGAAGAGGTTTAATCAAAATTGTCTCTAAACAAAAGGATGTGATTTCTAAATCTGCAGGAGTCCTTTCTAATTCTGTTTCTAACACCGGATGCTCATCTAGCCATGATTACAAAATGAAATTTTATTGTACTTGTTGTGATAAAGATGGTCATGTCATAGATTTCTGTTATAAACTAGCTAAACAAATTAAAAAGGATAAAGTATCTGTTAGATATCATAACCTTCATGCTAAATCTGCTATGCATGCTAAACCTAAAATTAGAAACATGCAACATGTTTTAAAGATTCAAAAATTTGAAAAGGTAGCTTCCGGACCTTCTGGTAAGAAATCTGCGAAGGCAGCTTCGGTAGTTCCGATAGCTTCGAGAGCTCCCAGACCTTATGTTGTTCCCTTAGGATTTTCAGTCTTTACATCCAGAGCTTCAGCTTTCTCCTTTGGAACTACTGATCTTAACTCCAGAGCTACTGGTTTTTGTGCTAAACAAGGAACACCTTACAGGTCAGTAGTTAAGAATGGAAAATCTCAGACTTTGACTCATAAACCTGTTGTTTTATCTCAACTTTCGCGTGCTTTTTTTTGCTGCACGTCGTGTGACTCAGTAATGGATTCATAAATGCCTTTTGACTAACCCCAGTATTGAGTCATCGACGTATTGTTCTTCTATATAGGTTACACGCTTGAGGAAGGGGAATATTTGGATTGTGGATTCAGGTTGCTCATGCCACATGATCGGTAACAAAGAATGATTCTCCTCCCTCTCTTTTGTATCACGTGTAGAGAATGTTACTTTTGCCGATAATCCTTCAACTCCTATAATTGCTAAGGGTTCGGTTATAGTAAATGATCACTACGCTTTGAAAGATGTGGCACTTGTCAAAAAATTGAAATACAACTTTCTTTCTGTTTCACAATTGCTAGATGAAAATTTGGAAATTATTTTCACTAAAAATTGCTACAAAGTTGTAAATTCAAAGAGTGAGCGTATTTTTAACATGTCTCGGTTTGGAAGAGTTTTTAAAGCTGATTTTGATGTCTTCCTCTAAGCATAGGTGTCTAGCTGCAAATGATTCAAAGGACTTATATTTTTGGCATCGTAGACTTGGTCACGTAGGCTTTCATCATCTAACGCGTGTTAGTGCTCTTGATTGCATACGTGGACTGCCTAAGCTTAAAGGGGACAAAGATATTGTGTGCTCTTCTTATAGACATGCTAAGATGGTTGCAGGTTCACATACTCCTCTCACAATGATCATGACAACTGAATCAGGTCAACTTTTGCATCTTGACACCGTAGGACCTTCACGTGTTCAATCCTTCGGAGGTAAATAGTATATTCTTGTGATTGTTGATGATTATTCTAGATACTCTTGAGTTTACTTTATGGCATCTAACAATGAAGCTTTTAGTCATTTTAGAACTTTATTTCTTAAATTGTCAATTGCTCACCCAGGATCTTTAAAAGCAATTAGAAGTGATAACGGAATCGAATTTAAAAATCAATCTTTTAATCATTTTTTTGCTAAAAATGGAATAGATCATCAATTTTCTTCACCATATGTACCTCAACAAAACGGTGTTGTAGAAAGAAAGAATAGAACCTTAGTTGAAATGGCTAGGACTATGCTTGATGAATACCAAACTCCTAGGAAATTTTGGGCTAATGCGATTGCAACCGCTTGTTATGTCTCAAATCGTGTTTTCTTGCGCGCTAAGCTACGTAAAACACCATATGAGCTTCGGTTTGGACATAGCTCTAGTGTTACACACTTTAGGGTCTTTGGTTGCAAATGCTTTGTTAAGAAACATGGTAATCTTGATAAATTTGAACCTAGATCCATTGATGGCATGTTTCTTGGTTATCCATCGCATACTAGAGGCTATCGTGTACTTTTACTTGAAACTAACAAAATTGTGGAGACTTGTGAGGTATCTTTTGATGAAGCTATCCCAGGTACTAGCTCGAACATTGCAAGTTAGGATCCATATCCTCTGGGGAAGGTATTTTTGAAGAAGAAGAAGAAGAGTCGGTGATATTGTCTGATAGTTTCGAAGCTGACACGTGTCCAGCTCCGAACTTTGAACAAGCTCCGACTACCATCTCTGTTGGTCCTGATCGTCCACAAGCCACAAGCTCATCAATCTGCGATGAACCTGATGAAGAAGAAGCTTATGAGACATCTATTCCCCTACGGATTTACAAGAATCATCCTCCGCAACAGATAATTGGAAGCTTGCATGAACGAGTTACAAGATCCAGGTTTTTCGACCCCAATTCCCATTCTCATTCTGCTTTTGTTGCTTCTTTTGAATCCAGAGATATAACACACGCACTCACTATGAATCTTGGGTTATTGCCATATAAGAAGAGTTAGAAAATTTTGAAAGAAATAATGTTTGGAAACTTGTACCTCCACCTCAAGATCACACTTTAATTGGAACTAAATAGTTGTTTAAAAATAAACAAAGTGGGGATGGGGTTGTGATTAGGAATAAGGCTAGATTGGTTGCTCAAGGTTTCACACAAATTGAAGGTCTAGATTTTGATGAAACTTTTGCTCCTATTGCTAGATTAGAAGCCATAAGAATTTTGTTGGCTTTTGTTGCATCTAAAGGTTTCAAGTTATATCAAATGGATGTAAAAAATGCTTTTCTTAATCGCTATATAGATGAGGAGGTTTATGTTAAGCAACCACCTCGTTTTGAAAATCCAGATTTTTCTAATCATGTTTTCAAACTGACTAAAGATATGTATGGTCTAAAACAAGCCCCTAGAGCATGGTTTGATAGGTTAAAAACATTCTTACTTGAAAAGGGGTTTACCATGGGCAAGGTTGATAAAACTCTTTTTTTGCTTAAGCATGGCAATGACTCATTATTCGTTTAAGTGTTTGTGGATGATATTATCTTTGGTTGTGCTTCTCATAATCTTGTGTCCAAGTTTTCAGCTATGATGAGTTTAGAATTTGAGATGAGTATGATGGGAGAACTCACATACTTTTTGGGGCTGCAAATCAAGTAAACTAAGGAGTGAACCTTTGTGCATCAAACGAAATATACAAGAGACCTTCTTAAGCGCTTCAATATGGACAAAAGCAAGCCTATTCGGACACCAATGGGAACAACAATGACACTTGAACTTGATGAAGATGGTGAACCCGTAGATCAAAAAGAATATAGAAGCATGATCGGATCACTTTTGTACCTCACAACATCAAGACCGGACATACAATTCAGCGTATGTCTTTGTGTACGGTTTCAAGCTTCCCCGCGTGCTTCACATCGTCAAGCCATCAAAAGGATTCTTGGGTACTTACATGGAACTCAAAAATTTGGCATTTTTCTTCCTTCTTCCTCAACTGTTACTTTGAAAGCTTTTTCATATGCTGATTTTGGGGGTTGTAGGATTGATAGGAAAAATACTCCCGGTGCTTGTCATTTTCTTGGTAATTCACTTGTTGCTTGGTCCTCTAGAAAACAAAGTTCAGTTGCACAATCCATAGCTAAATATGAATATGTAGCTGCTGCTAGTGCTTGCTCACAAATTCTTTGGATTGTTAAAACACTTAAGAACTATGGGGTTGATCTAGATAGTGTTCCACTGTTTTATGATAACACTAGTGCCATTTGCATTGCTAAAAACCCCGTGCAACACTCAAGAACAAAGCACATTTATATTAGGTATCACTTTCTCCATGATAATGTTGAAAAAGGAAACATTGTGCTTCACCATATAGATACCGAATAACAATTGGCTGACATTTTCACAAAACCTTTGGATTTCACTCGTTTTTGTTACATTCGTGTGAAATAGGGGTTATGCATCCTCATGGCTTAAATTGAGGGGGAGTTTTGAAACTTGGGAAGTCTTTGTGTGAATCTGAACTTAAAATCATATGAGCATAGTATTTCATACATATATGACTTTGTGATTCTTTTTACATGCTGAAAGTTCTTACTACATTACACAGGTTATACATTTTGTAGTTTTTGCCATAACTAGTAATTGGAATAATTACTTACACTAAATCTGATCATGATCGAACTTTCTTGCTGTTTTGAACTTGTTGTATGATCACAAGTGCTTTTAATCATAATAAATTTATCAAGTAATGGACTCACATGATTGAATTTTATGAACAAATATAAATTGAGAAAAGATAAAGAGAATATGCATGCATCGCACTTCTTCTTTTGAGATGGCTTATCATTGCACTTAGATCTGAACTTGGAAGAAGTTGTGTATGACTAAAACCATGTCCTTAAGCTTCTGATTGTCAAATGACATAGGCTTGGCTCGGTTGGTTAAAATAAGGCAGATGCGCATATAATCTCTTGAAAATTCCATATGATCAAAATTTTTGCGTTGAAAAATAATAATAAAAAAGCAACAAGTGTCATACTTTCAAGTTTTGAAATTGTTAAGTTTATGAGATCATGACTTGCTTAAATTAAAAATTACATTTGATCTCTAGCATGGCTTACACTACTTTATGTATCTCATTATTGTGATAGTGTAAGTTACTTGGTAGTATGACTTGGATTAGCTTTGTTCTATATGTATATGTTATAATGTGCTCATGACAAATTAAAATTTCTCTTTTGTACCTTGCTGAATACATTGTCAAAGGAGGAGAAGTATGCAAGGGGGAGAAATAAGTATAG
Source organism: Tuctoria greenei (assembly GCA_036927565.1). Classification (NCBI taxonomy): domain Eukaryota; kingdom Viridiplantae; phylum Streptophyta; class Magnoliopsida; order Poales; family Poaceae; genus Tuctoria; species Tuctoria greenei. The sequence goes on from JAYESD010000001.1 coordinate 289,844,638, forward strand.
GGAGAGAAATTTATTTCTATCTCATTTGATTTTCAAATAGGGGGAGAAATTGTTTTTAAAACTTTTCATGCCAATGTTTGGATTTTAATTGGTGGTTCCAATGCATTCTTCAAGGGAGAGATTGTGAGACCTATGTGTGTTGAATACATTGGATATAGCAATAAAAGTTTTGAATACTACCAAAACACCTTTATCATCAAGGTCCGACTCTAGGTCTGATGATAGGTCCGGCTTGTTTTGCGTAGCTCCGGCAAGGCCCGACATAAGGTCCGACTTGCTTTGGGTAAGTCCGACTTCTTTGTCTAGGTCTGACTAGCTTTGGTTAGCTCCAGCTCTTAGTCTGACTAGCTTTGGTAAGCTTCGGCGCTAGGTCCTATTAGCTTTGGTTAGCTCCGGCGCTAGATCCTGCTAGCTTTGGTAAGTTCCAGCGTTACATCCTGTTAGTTTTGGTAAGCTCCAGTTCAAGGTTCAATTAGCTTTGGCAAGGTTCAAAGCTTGATCGCAGTGGTTCTGCTTTTACTTTGAATTGATTCGAACTTGCTTTACATCTATGGAAAGTTTGCTTAGTATTCTTTTACTAAGTTTTTGGTGTGTTTTGGTGGTTATGGCTGATATCGTTTTGCTATGGTTTGCAACATGCTTATGTGAGCTGCTCACGTAAGGTGTTGTGGTTATCGGAACTAACGAGAGTCAAGTCGAAGACTTGTGCTCGTACGGATTGGTTGTTTGTTCATGTGCAAGTGTTGCATGAGTTCAAGTCATGGCTGGTGATAGGATCCTTTGGACTAGTCTCAGGGAGGAGATGGGGTTCCAACAACCAAGTTCAGGAGGAATTGTGGTTGAATGGGTAGGAGGTCGCACAGAATGATTGAATCAAGTGCAGTGCATATGAAGGTTACTGGACGTCGAAGGAAGGTGTTAGCACATATACATGCAGTGCATGACATGGCAACATGGTTCTGAAAACGAGTTATGGAAGGAAGATCTGAAGGATCGGATCGTATCGCATGATGACTTCGGCTGCTGGTTGAGTTGGTTATAGCTCAATATGGAAAGTATTGAGTTGGTTATGGTAGTTTTCGTGTGCCGCACGAAAGTCAAGTTGTTTAGGAATACGGGTTGTGTTCCTGGTTTGTTAGGTAGTCTCGAGATTGTTTCTATCTGCGAATAGGAAGATCTTGAGCAGTTATGGAAAGTTTCAATTCATGAATTAAGTAGGATTAGAGTCCTAGTTAGGATTGGGTTGGCCTTCGGGCTGGTTATATAAGCAAGGGAGGCCAGAACTCGTGGTAGACGACTTTGGGGTTGTTCCTTGTAAGTTTTGATCAACAAAATTCATAGTCTAAAGGAGCTTTTCTGCCCTGTTCTTCCGATTTCTTATCGTCAAGTCTTTCTCGTCGAGTTTCTCCACAGCACTACCTTGCTTTGGTAGTTTTATCATAACTTGAGTTTTACATATCCGATTGAAATGATTTATTTTTTGTTGGCTTCACAACTTGATTTTCTATCATCTGTGAAAATTTCACGGTCATTGGATTTGTGGTTTCTGATCTACACGAGTTTCTTTGCAGTGATCCAAAACTGTTTTTCTCAGGTAGGACATATTGACTTTTATTCGATCTTTCGATCGTAACTTGAGTTTTTCTCGATGAATTTTCGTGATTCTTGTTGTGACGTCTTCGTGACTTGATTCTCTACAATTTATACTAGTTTTGTCACGGTTGAACACGTTTAGATTAGCCGTACACATGGTTTCTTTAACGGATCGGTTTTCTACCGAGGGGTGTTTTCGTTGCTTCCGCTGAAAAGTTTTAATCTACCATTCACCCCCCCCCTCTGGTAGTTTTTCATGTGATCTTCGATCCTACAGAGGCATGAAAGCTCTTATCATCATCTTGACCACATCATGGTCGGTCTACTTCTTGCATCCGTACGCCCGACTTCTATTGATAAGAGTCTTGAGTCAGTCGTACATCTCTTGAGGGCTCTCACCTTCTTCCATGGTGAATCTTCCAAGGCCCCCCTCGATCATCTCAATATTGGCTTCCCTCATGGATTGGTTGCCTTCATGTGCAACCTTGAGCGTGTCCCAAATCTCTTTGGCTTGCTCCAACCCATTGACTGTGTTGAATTCTTCTTGGTTCAAGGATGACTTGAGCACGGCAGCCGCTTGAGCATTGAGGTAAATTAGTTGTTCTTGTTCTGGGGTCAGCTCTTCATCGTCCATGGGGATATCTACACTTGTGCAAATAACATGCCAAAGTGTAGGATTGAGAGACATAAGATGCAACTTCATGTTGTGTTTCCACATATTCTAGTTAGTCTCATCAAAGTGTGGATCTTTGCTCATTGAAATAGAAAGATAGTTGGAATATAAATTGAGGCGCTCATAGTTAAAAGGATATCGCGTGTAGTCCTCTTTGGGCTTCTTGAGTTTCTTCACCTTCTCAAGCCTTCTCCTCCTCTTGGGCTCTTCTCTTGCTCTTTGAAGAAGGTCCGCAAGACGCTTCACTTTTTCATCTTTGTCTTTGGTTTCGCCATCGAAAGGAGGAGGATTTGGCTTGCTCTTGGTGGTGTCACCGGTCTTGTCACGCGAAGGACTAGATCCTTGTTCGTTGTTGTCGCTGTTCTCGCTGGTGCGGTGGTGTCGATGATCGGCATCTCCTTCTCATCGTTTCCCCCCATCTCCTCTCCAAGCGGTTAAGCTTTTGGAAGAGTTAGGCTCTGATACCAATTAAAATTTGCCTATAGGGGTGAATAGGTGGATAACCTGAAATTTAACTCAATAAAAGTTAATTAATAGACAGAGTACGGACTAGTCCGGCCTGATGGTGGACTAGTTTGGTCAAAAAATTAAACTTGACAAGAGGTGAGATTTTAATGCGATGCAGTGAAGTCTACTTGATGAAATGTGAAGAATACAACCCTAACAATCTAGCAATCGATATGCACAAAGGTATAATGACTAGATCGAGGTGAATCACAAGATTAAGATCCAGAACATGTGGAACTCTAACTTGATCTAGTGAAGAACGAGAAAGGTAAATCAAGGGAGCAAGACACAAGATTTATCTTGTGGTTCAGCTTCATAAAGAAGCCTACATCCACGTTGAGGAGCCCACAAAAGGTCAGGTTTCGCTCAACCCTTTCCTCACCTAGCCACCACAGATGTCGGCTAGCTCTTCCACTAAATCATGGGGGTAATCAGCAAATTCATGGGGCAACTCACAATCTGAAGATCCCACACGATTACAGCTCGAAAAGATCAGAGATCAACACCCACACGAACTAAAATCAACAAATCAAAATGAGAGAATTAACCAAGAGCTCAAAGACACGCAAACCCTTCTGTCTTCTCTTCCAAGACTCAGAAATCCTCAAGAATCGCTCTTAGGACTCCAAGAATGCTTGAAAGAGGGCTAGGAAGGATTTGGCGGCACTAGGGTTCAAGAGATGCTCTTTGAGGGTCGGGGGATCCCTTTTTATAGGGGTCCCGACAAATAGCCGTTGCCACCAGAAAAAGGGTGGACTAGTCCGACCTTTGACCCCGGACTAGTCCGGCCTGTGGGGACCAATGATGTCACCCTTGACCAACCAAAAATTCCCCGCCACCCTTTGAATTCAAACGGTCACAACACCACAGACTAGTCCATCCAAGAACGAACTAGTCCGATCTCACACAGAACCATTTATTCCGGTTGAGTATGAACAAGTTTGGTCTACCGAACTCGTCCGACCCTTAAGGGAGGACAAGTCCGGCCATACATGACTTAGTCCCAGCAGCCACCTCCAACTCCATAGTGGACTAGTCTGACTCAGAACGAACTAGTTCAATCTCAAACATAAACTTTTTTCCGATCAGAAATGGACTAGTCTAACGGAGTGGACTAGTCCGGCCCCCCAGAGCAGACTAGTCCGGTCCTTTAGCACTTAATCCCAGAAGGACTCACACACACTTACCACGGACTATTTCGTACCCAAACGGACAAGTCCGAACTCACACAAAAACTCTTGGTCCACCTAATATCGGATCAGTCCGATGTGGACGGACTAGTCCGACTCTGTCCTTAGGGCTGTCTCAACTTATCTCTCAATCTAATATAACTTGGACTATGAGCTCTTAGGAGATTCACAACACTTTGACACATTGAACACAGTCAATCTATGTGGCTAAACTCGACACAAAGAATTTAAAAACCTAAATTCTACTCTTTGAGTTTTTCGCCTTTTCTCCTATTTTTCCTGTTTGAGTGTATCCAAAGTTGTCCATCTTTCAATCACTTGTACTTACACTTGTAATGCTCATTAGTCCCTTAAGTGTTGTCATTAAATCAAAACCCACGGGGATTAGCCTAGATGCACTTTCACCTGGCCTTGCCGCTGTAAAGCAACCACTAGCCCGGCGGCTAGCCTCACATATTTGGATTCCGAAGCAATCCCGCCCCCCTCGCCAGTATGATTTAGGGGATATTTCACAAGCTTGGCAGTTGGTGCTCCCGAAGAAGCGAAGCTGATGCCTAGACTTTCCGTCCAATGCGGCCAATCACTGAAACAAGACCACATCGAGCTCCTCGTCGGGAAAGAAGACAGAGGCCTTTCCATCTAGGAATAACACAGTTAAGGACCATCTCCATTGTTCTCCATCCATTGCCTCTCGCTGGGGTGCCCGCCTGCTGACTTGAAAAGGCTCTTCTTGGGTAGATGTTTCCGCTGCCTTTCCCGTTCTCATCGCCTTGCCTCGTGCCGCAACTCCAAGAGATGTGTGAAGTATTGGGGATCTGGGCATTTTGATAGACATTGTGCCTCCGCCATTGTTGAAGCCATCCCATCTGCCCGCCTCCCTGTCCACTCTTGCCTCACCTTCCCACAACACATCGCCGCAGTCATCGACCGCCTTGCCTCCTCAGCTCAAGTGGTGTCTGGCTCACCCTCCCCCTGGCAGACAACGACTACGTTCCTAGCTACCCCTATGATCGCCCCTCATCTAGTTTTGCCACTGTGGTCGCTGGCCCATGATGTCCAGTGAGTTCGACAAGCACAATGTCGACATCGCGGTGATGTACATGGAGGAGCGGTACCACCGGGCTTCTCTGTCGTCCATGTATGTAGCGGTCTCACAGCAGCGTTGCATCCCGCAGAACAACTTTGTCGTCTTCAGGCTTCACTCGCATGCCTTCCTGCTCCGCTTCGACTTCGAGGTCCAGTGCATGGCCGTCCATAGAGCAGGCCATGTTGTTGCTGGAGGAGCTTCCTTCGACGTTCATCACTAGCAACCGCCAAGTCGAGCCAACAACTGGTATTTCCATGTTCACATCTTCATTGAGTGGTTGTCGCGGCATGCGTGAAATGCTGAGGGGGTCAAACAGGTCCTAGGTGACTGTTGCATCTTCGATCATCTGCACGATGATGATGCTCTTTAGGCTGAGACTGAGATCTTCAGTTTCTGGGGCATTGTGGAAGACCCCAACCGCCTTCCATGCACCAAGGAAGTTGTCTTCTTCCCCAATATTGCAGCTATCGGTAGTGATGAGACTGGAGTGGTGGATCCTCGGCTGGCCACAAGGTCGGGCTCATCGTCTACCCTGCTCAGTATTTCTTGGACCCCTCTCTTTGTCCAGATCCCTGCTCTCGGGGTGGCAGAACCGGGGCTGGTCTATTCTTACCGCCAAAAGTTCTTCTGGATATCGGGGGTGCCTGATAACCAACCGGCTCCTACTGGGGTGAGGGCGCGCAGGGGTTGCCAGTTCTTTGGGGGTCAAAGCCAAGACGACCCCTCTAATGATGACTTTGGTTACCCGCCCTAGCGCCAGAACTGATTTGTTGCTGCTCCACCACCAGCTCGTGGATATCATATGGTTGGTGTCCGTCGGCCTCCTACATATGATGTTGCCTGTTGTGAGGGCGGCTGTCATGGTGGGGTCTCCCACCTGCAGCACTGGGGTCGTTCCCTCTCCCTGCCCCCCACTAGGCTGTGAGTTAGAGACCCCCCCCCCCTAGACGTGATGATGAAGGATGGGAGCGTCACCGTTCTCGCTCCCCCGCTAGGGTCCAATGTGGGTGGGGGCCCACTCATGATGATGGTCGTGACCAGCAAGGCAATTGATCTTGTTTTCTCCGAGACTCAAACAGACGCATGTCACATCTTTGTGCACCCCTCATCGCCTGCTTTGGTCAAGGAGGCGGTCCATCCACCGCTAGCTTCCAAGATCCAGTCTGAGGTGAGAGATGAGATCCCTCTATTGAAGGCTGTTGCGGCTTGCCATCCCAGTCCAGGAGGCAGCCTTTATGACCCCATCTCTGCAGAAGTGCATTGTGTCCTGTCTGCCTGTGCTGATAATAGGAAGGGCCCCATGCTTTTGGAGCAGTTGGTCACTGCCTGCAACACCTTCAAGGCCCTTCCACCGCCTCTGATCTCGGGGCCGCCTCCAGCGACGAAACAACAGTGTGCTCGTGCCAAGTCTATCCCTCCGCCTCCATCTCGCCATAATGCTCGTCAAGCACAGCGACCATCTGTCATCCCTGTCGCCTAGAGGGTGACTTTCCGCCTCATCTGCCATCTTGACCTTGCGGGTGCGGATGATCAGATTGGCGAAGAAGCGGTGAAGCGTTATGAGGAGATGTACAAGAAGCCGCTGCCAACCAACACTATCCAGGCCATCCGTGATCTCACTGGCCTTGCCAGTGCCAGCATGGTCACAGCGGCAGCTGCCCTCACTACGAAGGAGCTCGTTGTCTAGTGTGCTCTAGAGCTGCTCATGGTACTACTGTCAACCATGATGTTGCTGTCACTTTGTTGCTATCTGTCATGTGTTCCCTTTCTTTTTAGTGTTCTCTCATCCAGCTGTAGTGCTTCTGATGCACTTGTGGAGGCTTGCAAGCTTGTCTTGCAGTGCCAGCTGCTCATCTTGGGTCTTAAGGGGGAGGGGGGCATGCTGGCGGTGTCCTCATGTATTGTGTTCTTCCTATTGATGTTAGTTGTTGCAACACATTATATCATGGCTAATGAATTATCTATTATGACTTGGAATGTCCGTGGTCTCAACTCCCCAGCTAGAAGAGAAGTTGTCAAACTCATGATCAATTATGTCCGACCGGTTTGTGTCTGCTTGCGAGAGACCAAGCTTAGCCATATTAATCATCTCCTTGCCTTGCAGTTCCTTGGCCCTCTACTCTCCAGCTTCTCTTTTCTGCCAACAACTGGTACTAGAGGAGGGATGATTTTGGCTTGGAACCCAGACCTTGCTTCTGTTTCCTCTTCACTGGTGCAACAGTTCTCCATTTTGATTGTACTGACACACAGGCTAAGCAATGTCAGGAGTCAGATAACTGGTGTGTATGGCCCTACCATGGAATCAGATAAGGAAGATCCTCAAGGAAATTCTAGACTCCAAACCGAACCAGAACATGGCATGGCTTTGTCTTGGTGACTTTAATCAGATCTACCAAGCCCAAGATAAAAAGCAACTGTCATCTCAATAGGCGCGGCATGGCCATTTTTCGCAAAACGTTGGACGAAGCTGAGCTGATGGAGTTGCGTCTGCAAAACCAACATTTCACTTGGTCAAATGAACGCCCTAACACGACCCTAGTCTGGCTTGATCGTGCTTTTTGCACAGAAGACTGGGATTTACTGCACCTGAATCACACGATGCATGCTCTATCGTCCAATGTCTCAGACCATTGCCCGATTTTGATTACGCCTCAGAGGAAACCAGTCAGGAAAGCTACTTTCAAGTTTGAAAGCTTTTGGGTTCGGGTCCCCGGCTTTCTGGAAACTGTACAGGTGGCATGGAACTTGACCGTGCCTAGGTCTTCGGCTTTGAACCGGCTGCATTACAAGCTGCTCAACAAATCACGAGCACTACATAAGTGGAGCAAAAGTCTCTTCCGCAATGCTTGGCTGCAATTGCATATTGCTAACGAGGTGATTTTCAGACTTGATGTGGTTCAAGAATCTCGGGCCCTACCATAGGAATGTTTGCTAAGGAAGGACCTTAAATCTCGAGCTTTGGGGCTTGCTGTCGTGGAGCGTTCACGACGAAAATAAGCTTCTCGCTTGAACTGGCTTAAGGAGGGTGACGCCTGCATGAAATACTTTCATGTCAAGGCCAATTCAAGAGCCCAAAGGAAATTCATCACCTGCTTGAGGCGTCCCGAAGGCCCGCTCATTTTTCAACATGAAGAAAAGGTCCAAATTTTATACCAGCATTTCGCCTCCCTTATTGGCACGAGGGAGCAGAGAGGTTGTACCATCGACTGGCGACAACTACAGCTTCCTATGGTTCAATCCGCTGGGTTTGACACGCCATTCACAGAGACGGAGATTTGGAAGGCCATCAACGATGCTGACTGATAAGGCGCCTGAACCCGATGGTTTCACTAACCTTTTTTATAAATTGTGTTGGCTGGTCATTAAAGAGGATGTGCTGCTTGCTTTTAAATGTTTCTATTCACTGCTGTCGCTACCCTGCGTACCGAGTACCCCACGGTACCGCAAGAAGTGCAAGAGAGTTCCGCCTGTCAAAGTTAAAGGTCTCCTCAGACCCCACACGTCATACTACACCGGACCCGCATCCCTCATATGGGTAGCTTCAGGATTGACACGTGTAACGTAAGTCCAGAGCTAAACTCCCAACACAGGAAAGCTCTGCAATCAACACGTGTATAACAACCATGGACCTAATCCTTAGCAGAGGGAAGCTCTGGTGCCGACACGTGTATAGCGGTTCCGGAGCTACCTTCCTGCAAGGGGAAGCTCCGAAGTTGCCACGTGTGGAGCCTCCCGACCTACACCACCAACGAGTGCACTGGCGGATCTCCAACAGCACGGACATTCTAGGGACAGTTAAAGAATCAGTTACCAAACCTGATTACGTGTCATTAATGTTGTATTAATGACACACGATCAGAGCATTGTTAATAGAAGTAACACGGCCATTAAGGCACGTTATCACACTATTAACCACGCTTAATACTCATAGATAGTGTATTAGGCTATTAAATACGTTAGGGCCACATGTCAGGTCAGGCAAACGTTGTAACGGTCAGTCCTTAGATTATAAAAGGACTATGTCGCACGATAGAGGGACAAATCCAGCTCCTCTGCCGCTCTTTTCCTGTCAATGTTTAAAATCAGTAGCAACAAATGACGCTCAGTGGCGGATGCGCTAGCTGGTGGCAGATGGATTGCTGACTTGGCCCGCAATCTCACTACACAACTGCTCCATGAGTACATCCACCTTTGGTCAACCATCGACGATGCAAATAAACTTGGACCATGTCGCGGATGACTGTATTCTTTGGCGACCCGCCGCATCGGGAGAATATAGTGTGGCATCCACATACCAGCTCCAATTCCAGAGTGGCAGGGTGCTACTAGCTCCGATTTCCACCGCCATGTGTGAAAATCTCGGGCTCCGCCAAAATGCAAAGCATTCATGTGGTTGTTGCTGCAAAACAGCATACAGGATACCTTTTCAACGTGATCATCTCACAGAGTATGGACTGCTGACCGACTTCAATGACGGGGATGACCGAACCATTATTTTTGCCCTCTTTGTCTCAAGAATTTGGAGGCCATCACACATTTATTTCTAGAGTGTCCCAGTGCAGCTCGTATTTGGCTGGACATATTAAGTGGATAAGCGAGCCGCGTTTGCAACCATCGACTTGGAACTGTAACATCTCTGTTGCTGATTGGTTCTACACCTTACTCGACTCCTAGCAAGATCCAGGCAAATATTTTGCACAAGTACTATTGGATATTATATTATTATTTTGCTAATGTATCAAAGAAACCGTAATATATGATGGATCAATCACCTGGCCCTAAATAAAACAGTGTATAACCTCAAATATAAACCCTTCACTAGTTGCGGGATTAACTCAAGAGCTCGATGGTGCTTGAACTCCTATTTTTGGGACCCAAAATTGGAATGTAATGTCTCCACAATTCAGCAGATCAGCTATACACGTGAGGTGTCACTACTTTTGTTTTTTGAGGGCCCAGCAGACGACACTTTGATTGGCAGCAACATTTTTTAAAATATCACAAGTCATAAGCAAGCTTCATGTGCAATTGTGAGTCCATGCTGCTTGGAGCATCCAGCCTGATCAGGCACCATTGTTTTCTTCATTTGCATCGTGATCATCATCACGAAAGTCTGCCCATGGGAGCAGAGATTCAAGGAAAACTAGCGCAGGATTGCGCCCAGCAACTTCACGAGGTGCATGTAGTCTCTCAGGCCCAGCTTCATGTTCAGGAGGTTGTGGAATCTCATGTGCCATTCCTGGACCAACCATAAATGGCCGTAGTTCTTCTGGAGGGAGTGACGGTGTGGTATCGGACGATTGTATTTTTAGCCGTACATTTGACTCCAATTGTGATGTTACTCCTTTTTGTAGGATTTATGATTTTATCCTGCTTTTCTAAAATAAAAGCACCGTTTAAGAGGCTAAAATCACAATTGCGAGCATACCTCGTTAATTCCTTTTAAAAAATCATCTTGTTAACAGTGTTTTAAATCCTCGTATGGACGCCTAGCGTGCGCCAGGCGAGATCGGCAGCGCCGCAGCAGCGCAGCAAGGGAAGGGGAGGGGGTAGGGCAGGGGGACGCCGGGGCGGGTGAGCGGAGCCGGCGCCAGTGCAGGCAGCAGCACCAGGAGCGGAGGAGGACTCGCCACTGCTACGACAGGAACGGCGGCGGGGGAGTTGTGAGTCGTGACCAGGAGAGGCGGCCGGTAGGGGAAGGCGTGCGGTAGACAGGCCCAGGCCCAATAAGCCTTTAACTAGGGTTTTCTCTCTCCAACCGATCTCAGACGTTCGGTTTTAATCAACCGGATCTCAGCCGACGCCAGCGCCGTCTTTCTCCCAGCGCAGCGCGGCGGCGCCCTCCTGCGCCGGTCTTCATCCCTGCGCCCGATGCTCCCTCTGCTCCCCTGTGCTCCTCTCACCCTACCCCATCTCTGCAGTCTGCACCGAGCTCGCCTGATGCAGCTGTCGCCCTAGGCGTTCGCCTGGCTACGACGCCTCGCCGTCCCAGGCGGGCACCATGCTCGAGACTAGGAGCCACGACGTCCGCAGGGACCCACTGGATGTCTAGGCGACGCCTTAAAAACAGTATCTGTTAATAGGGTGTGTCTAAATTTTAGGTGCCTGAAATTTGGGGAAAAAAAATCAGGCAATGGTAATTAACCACTAATTGCTATCATTAACAGCTAATCATTGTAATTAACTTACTAATCCTATTTTATTTTACTATTATATGGTTTATCAATCACAAAAAAAATTATTTTGTTATTTCACAACTAACATAATCCTTACAAATCAAACAAGATTAGAAACTAATTAGCGATTATGCTAATCACTCAAATGCCGGTGGCCTCGTACCGTCGCCTGATGCCTGAAAAAGAGCATTACCGCTGTTAATATGCTATTAATTAGCTTTGAGTCATATACTTTCATAACCTTTCAACCTAGGTAAGAACAATTCATATTGCTAGTTTGCTAGTTGCTACCCAAAAAATAAATGTCAATATGAAGCTATGTTGCCAACATTATTATGCGGTCCAAACTAGATAACAAAAGGAATAAGCAACAAAACTCAAACTACCATGCAAAGATTTGGGGGCAACTTACTCATTCTTCTCTGAAGAGAATGCCTCTTTCCTCACACAAGCCCAGTCCTGGGCTTCTCTGCTATCCTGCTTCAATGAATCAATCACCTAAAGAGCAGCGTCTTTCAGTAAGTTCTGCAGTTCTGGGAACCTCCACATGATATAATGACGCTCAACATATATGTTAATCATATGCTCAAGTGAAGGGCTTCCTGGTTTTGCTGATCCAAAGAACACATTTCTGAGAATTTGGGTCCATGATGAGTCTTTCAAAGGAGCCTTGTCAACTATCTCTTTAAGCACTAAAGGATGTAGCATCAGAGCCTGCTTCATAAGGTCAACAGATGTTGATTTGTCAGCATGATCAGAACCCTCAGATGCATCACGCTCAAGGTAAAACCGTGCAGTAGCAAGAGAAAATGAGAAATTTGGGAATAACCACAGGGAGTTATCACAATGGTACTCTTCTGTAAATTGCTCCAACCATTTGTATTGTTGCGATCTTAAAGCAAAGTAATCGATGCTAAACAAAACACCTTTAGGATCATCAGAATCCAGTGACAACAGAAACTTGCACACCTCTAAAGCGGACCGGTGACAGCCACGTCTATCCAAATTTTTCATGTGACTGAAGAGTGCTGTAAAAAATGGCTTATTTGTGTCATGGTTGTATTTCAACTGGTAGTTCCCCTGCAGTGGTTTAAATAATGGGTGCCAAGCACACTCCATTGCAAATAGACACTTCTCAACTGCATCTGCTGATGATTGATGCTCTCCAGAATATTTGAAGTTCAGCAAATGTAAGCAGTGATTCAGGATGATAAGGATATTTTACTGTATAGCTGCAATAGCATTGAGATCGTTGGCCCCTTTGGCTGCTTCAAAATAATTCTTGTACATGGTTGACAGATGGATCATATATGTACCTGCAAACAACGAGGACTACAGAGATAAGACGCTTGCAGACTTGTACAAGACTACTACTAAGTACTAAATCTCATTCCACCATTAAAAAGAAAGAACGCAAAGAACTAAAACTGTGGGAATGAGGGCAGAAAATGTGACATGTATTAAATATCAAGATTCGACTATAAACTGTAACAGAGCAGACTAGAGACATTCAGAAACAATACGTTACCCAGACAATCCCAAAAATATACTGCAGAAATTGAAGACAAATGCAGCCTAAGTCAGACTTTTAAGTGTACATGACCTTACGATGAGTATAAAGAAACCTCATGTCACCAACACAGGATTATAGAGATCTAACCGAGGAATGCATGAAGCATAACCGCACAGCATCTGAACAATCGTTACCCCGCACTTAAATAAGATTCACTACCGACCATGTATGAATCAAGAATACTATGTACCCCAAGCATCTCATCCCAAAGAGTATCCAGCAACATGACAAAATCTGCAATGATGGAAGCATACTTATTGTGTACACTGCAGAACAAATAAGCTGTGACCCTACCTGAAATAATTCAAACCATTCTTAGTCTCAAGAAGATCCATTGACATTGACTTGTCCCACTGTGGCCAGTAGCTAGGTGGAGATACAAGAAGAGTCTTCCTTGGATTATGGGCAACATGCCTAACACCTCGCACTTCCCTCGAACTACTAGGCATATTTCTTTGATTCTCAAACGAATCCACTACCTTTGATCCAAAAATGTGTCTCATCTCATTTTCACCCTTTAGATGTTTGGGATCAATTGCAAGAACTGAGGATGCTCCAGGAATTGTTTTGTTTGTCTCAATTTCCTTTCGAGATAGTCTGTCACTTTGATGTGTGGGCTTCGTTTCAATAGATAGATCTTCCAGAATTGAATCCAGTGACTGTTCATCTCTCAACTTTGCTTTTGATGCTTCCACTTTGCCCTTTTTCTTTGATTTCTTATTTGTTTCAGGAACAACGATGGTCAACTTCTTTTTCATAGAATGTTTCTGTTCAGTATAACTCACAGGTTGACTTCTTTCCGTTTCATCTTCCTGCAGTGAGCAAGCACATAAGAGAATTACCAAATCATCAATAATGATGAAACACATGATACATTCATAGACATTAAATTGAGGAAAAACAGTCAGCAATACAATGTGACACAATGCAGCCAAGTTACAATACTAAATCTGGGTTTTGATAGATTTCTTAACCTTTTTTGTTTCTTTAATTATCTTTGAAATGGTTCCATGTAAACATTCACCATGACTCGAGTAATGTGAATAAATGTCCTAAACAATGAATCAAACCATGCCGATATATTATACAATTAAGCATGAAGTGGACATAAAGTTTAATGGAAACATCGTTTTTCTGTGTATAGTCAACTAGTTCATCATTCGGTGGCAAAACACAAAGCACAACCCCATTTAGGTGATAACAAATCCCAGATGCCCTAGTACATCCTCTTATGTTAGGGGGACAAGTAGCAGTGAAAGTGCCTTGGTGCAGTGTCAACGATAACTGCCTGCTGATGATTACCAATATCAGCACCATGCAACATTGATCCTTCCATGATCCTGTCCACGAGCTAAGTATCTATCCTCAAAACAACCGCATGTGCATAGCATAGCCACAAATTGTGTCTCTTGCATACTTGCACGACACTAACATCACGACAATGTCATGACCCGTGGACCCAGTTATATTGTAAAGAGGAGTGGGAGAGGAGAGTAAAAAAGAGGTGTAACAGACTTTGTTGACAGCCAAGTTGAATAGTCATTTGCTTCATCTTCCTCAAGTCATCTTCATCACCTCCTCTGTTCCTCCTCTTTCTTCCTCCTGATTTCCCAGTCTCTAGCAATTTCTTCATGGATTGTTACACTGATATCAGAGCGTATGATTCTCGGATGGATCTCACCACCGTGTGGTTGTTCCATGCGATGCAGGTGCAACAATCATTAGAGCAAGCACACCATGGATTAGGTGCAGTGAAGGAGTCCTTGGTTGGGGTGAAGGATTCATTGGCGGAGTCGTTCGCGGAGCTACGCGGAGGAATGGACAAGATTCGACGGGGAGTTGAGGAACTACGTCAGGTTGTGATTCATTACGAAGCCGAGAAGAGAGACGCGCTCTTGGCTGTTGAAGCTGCCGATAAGAAGCTTGAGATCGCGGGAGAGGAGATCCCAGGGGGCGACACCGGCGAGTCCGCACCCGACCTGCCTCCTCTTCTTCCGACTTCATCCGCAGCTGCCTCGATAGATCCCGATGTCGGCGACCGCTTCCCCATCGCCGGATCTGAGCTGAAGGATGAGTCTCGCGTTGTCCTGTGGAGCGCAACTCCATCTACGAGAACCCCGAGGGTGCCCTCCTCGTCACGTGCAGCTTCACCCCCGTCATCATCAAGGCCACCCGCGCGTTGGGCTGTATCACCAATGTCACCGGCCAGAACCGCATATGTGCCGACGACCTCCTCTGCATCGCCCCCTACCAGTTCGTCCACGAGCGCTACAAGGTTGCCGCCATGGAGCTCGAGCAGCACATCAACGGCTCAAAGGCCAAGGCTCGCGACGCTCATCACCACGGCTTTCCCCTCGACCGCGAAATTGCCTTCGCCTGCGCTCCCTTCACCCTGACGCATGCGAAGCCCGACTCCATCCGCTACAATGAGGTCCCCGTCATCACACTCCCCGCGGGTGACCGTGCGAACCCATGTCGCTTTGTCCTCGTCGTGGTGTGTGACTTCATCCCGACATCAGCCGCCAGCCTCGCCGCGAGCTCCTTCGGCACGCTCATCAGATTCGCCACCGGGCGCAGTCCCGACCTCAGCATCGAGGACGACGAGAGACCCAGGGTTTGACTCCCTATGTCACCACCAAGGCCACCACCGCTGGCCGTGGCGATCTTCGTCAACGCGGCGCGCATCGGACCAGAGGTCTTCCTTGCTGCTCGCGACGGCGGGGCACTCCGCCTCTACGACACCAACATCGACACAGGTAGTTCCGTCAAGTTCAGGCAGGGCGAGGGCTCTGCCTTCCTATTTAACGTCTGTGTCGAGGCCTGTGTCAAGCAGCATCGCATCCGTGAGGGTCCTGCCAAGATCCGCACCAAGGGCGAGGTCGGCACCTTCTAGCTGGACCTGCTCAAGGAGTGCGTCGTCTGCATCCACGGGCTCATCACCGACGAGTCTGCCCTGCTCTTCCACGACAGCATCCCCAAGGGGCTCACATCTTTGCCCATCCATTCTGGATTACACGGATGCCCACCTCTTCCACCATGGCCACCACCATTTCTTGCGTGCCAGCTGTTCGATGAAATGCCGCAGTATAACAACATGCTTGGCAAGTTGGTCTGGGAGTTCCTGTGGTGGATCACGGGCACAGTGCTGCTCGGCATCACGTCCATGGTGGCGCTGTTCCTCTTCCCCGCATTCGGCATCGCCTCTGTGGACACCGTCATCAAGGCTCAGATTAAAGGATTGTTGCTGCAAATTCTCTCATCTCGAGTTGCAAGTGCCAGATCTTCTGCATTTCAAGTTACTGCGAAAGTTGCAGCTGTTGTTCAGAGTATGGATACTTCTGAGGGGAACTCGTATGTCAAGCTGGTAACTACACGTGCATGGTATAATGCATCAAGTTGTGATCGGGTTAACTTCTCAAATGATTTGGAATGTGGCTATATCATGAGAGTTGTTTGTGAAGCAACTCAGTTCCCAGAGGTGAAGATAAGGCAGACTGCCTATGAGTGTTTGGTGGCCTTAGTGCTGATGTTGCTGGAGACTCTCCGTCTCTCCTGAAGCAAGAGAAGGACCAGAACCTGGATGAAGGTGCTTGGAATCTTGCAATGGCTGGGGGAACTTGTTTGGGTATGGTTACAAGGAATGTTAGGGATGATACTATTCCTCTTGTTATGCTTTTTGTGGAGGAACACATAACAGAGATTGATTGGAGGCAAAGAGAGGATGCAACATATGCTTTTGGTTCCATTTTGTGATGCCCATCAGCAGATAAACTAGCCCCTGTTTTTTATTTTGCACTGAACTATATGTTGTCTGCATTGACGAAGGGACCAAGTACACATGTGAAGGACACTCCTGCTTGGAACATTGGAAAAATATTTGAGTATAAAAGGCATAATCTGACGCCAACACAAGCCTGGGAGGATTTGTGGAGGCCTGAACTTGCTGGGAAGATTTCAATTATTGATTCTCCTGGGGAGGTCCTTGGTGCGATCCTAAAGCATCTGGGATCGTCATATAACATGGCTGCTATGGATGAAGAAGTCAGTGGTGGCAAAGAAGCAGTGTTAAGAAGCTTTGCTCAACGTCACAAGCAGATTCAAATATTTGACATCATGAATTATCTGAAATCATTTTCCGTTATCATCCCAAATTTCGCAATTGCTCTCAGCATCTATGTCAGTTTCTCTATCGCTGCAATGTGCGGCATAGCAGTTGCTGTTATTGGAAAGGGATTTGCAATTGGATCAGCTGCCCTCGTATCTCTGGCACTTTTTGGTCTCTTTGTCAGCGGAGCTAATGTGAAGCCTGTTGATGTCTTACCCCCTAAGACGATTCTACCAGCACTAGAGTTGTGGTCAGTGCACACCCTGGTTGTGGATGATGATGGAGATACTCAGGAGAATGCTGTGGTATGGCATGTGCAGGGCTTATCAGGCATTTCAGGCTGGAGCTCAAAGTGGAGTATCTCTGATCGAGCTGAAAGGGAACATGAGTGGACCCCAAATTCTGATTTTGCTATTTTGGTTGGTTCATTTTTTACTAGGCAGTTTAGTCTGTTCTGTTATGGCCCAGAGAAGCAAAGCTGTTCTGAAAATTCTCACATGTATGCTTGGGATCAGATGTTTTTCTCAGAGCTGATGCAGAGGAAGAGCAGTGACGGGTACGACAAGAAGCTTCCTACGGCTCCTGCTTGAGGACAAGCAGGCTCTCAAGAAGAGGATAATGTCACGAACCATGGGCTCAGTTATATTATAAAGAGAGGAGCGTGAGAGGAGAGTATAAAAGAGGTGTAACAGATTTTGTTGACAGCCAAGTTGAATAGTCATTTGCTTCTTCTAACAGATTTTGTTGACAGCCAAGTTGAATAGTCATTTGCTTCTTCTTCCTCAAGTCATCTTCTTCACCTCCTCTGTTCTTCCTCTTTCTTCCTCCTGATTTCCCAATCTCTAGCAATTTCTTCATGCATTGTTACAGACAATCCTATAATCGGATCGTGTCTATTTTTTCTTAACAAACAATTGACCGTCTGACATTAGGAGCGCAGCACCATTGCGTGTGATAAATCGAAGCTCCCCTGCTAGAACTACAGAATTCTGAATATGTGATCAGATGAGGCACGGACCTTGTCGCCTTCCTCTTCTTCGTCAGCGTCGTCGTCGAGGAGATCGAAAGGGTTCCTCGGGGCAGCGCGGGGAGGAGAGACCTCCTCCTCCTCGTGCTGCTCATCGGCCGCGAGGTTGGGGTCCTGCGGGGAAGACTCGCGCTCCTGGAGTACTCGCCGTAGCAACCTGGCGGACATGTCAACGGCAAGCTGGAGGAAGGATTGGGACTTGGGGGATTTAAATTGAAGAGGAAGCCGAATTTTGCCTTTTCCTGGAATCGATAGGGCTCAACTGTGAAGCCCAAACTAACGTACACATAGAAAAATGTAATCCACAATAGTAAATAGCCCCTATAGCTCAGTGGTAGAGCGTCAGTCTTGTAAACTGAAGGTCTGTAGTTCGATCCTGCGTGGGGGCAAATTTTATTAGTGTCTAAACTGTGTGTAATTTGTTGGTTAATGACAAATATTTTTTGTTCTTATTTTGATCACGTCACGTCGTGACAAGAGGCACCCTATTTTGATCATCTTTCGAGTCATTCAGAGGGTATCACAAACCTAATTGTTTGTGTGATAATCTTAAATCGTATTGATACCACTAAAATACTAGGCGATGCAAGTTTTAATCTACCATAGATAGCATTTTGCTTTGACGGAAACAAATACCTCATCATTCAAGAAGTTGCAAACTAACTGCCATGCCAACATTACATAATATCTATAAAAAATTTTATTAGTGTCTAAACTGTGTGTAATTTGTTTGTTAATGACAGGAATATTTTTTGTTCCTTCACGCTAAAGAAACTTTGCTGGTAGTTATTCTCGTCGTGTCGTGACAAGAGGCACCCTATTTTGAGCATCTTTTGAGTCATTCAGAGGGTAACACAAACCCAATTGTTTGTGTGATAATCTTAAATCGCATTGACACTAGTAAAATACTAGACGATGCAAGCTTTAATCTACTATTGATAGCATTTTGCTTTGACGGGAAACAAATATCTCATCGTTCAAGAAGTTGCAAACCAATTGTTGTGCCAATATTACAGAATATATGTAAAATTATACATCAGTTACAGTGGTGTATGGAAAAATCAACGGTAGGTACATCTCAAGCTACGTACATAGTTGCTACTCATTCACAGGTGTTGCAGAACAGAACCAGAGGGAAATGCCTAGCAGCGCTAACGTCTAGAAACCAAACTACTCCCTCCGTTCCGAAAAGTTTATCGATTTGTAGTTCAAAAATGATCTGCGAAGTGACGAGCTTCTTTCGAGTCATTCAGAGGGTACTACAAACCCAATTGTTTGCGTGATAATCTTAAATCGCATTGACACTAGTAAAATACTAGGCGATGCAAGCTTTAATCTGCCATGGATAGCATTTTGCTTTGACGGGAAATAAATATCTCATCATTCAAGAAGTTGCAAACAACCTGCCGTGCCAACATTACATAATATCTATAAAAAATTTTATTAGTGTCTAAACTGTGTGTAATTTGTTTGTTAATGACACGAATATTTTTTGTTCCTTCACGCTAAAGAAAATTTGCTGGTAGTTATTCCCGTCGCGTCGGGACAAGAGGCACCCTATTTTGAGCATCTTTTGAGTCATTCAGAGGGTAACACAAACCCAATTGTTTTCGTAATAATCTTAAATCGCATTGACACTAGTAAAATACTAGGCGATGCAAGCTTTAATCTACTATGGATAGCATTTTGCTTTGACGGGAAACAAATATCTCATCGTTCAAAAAGTTGCAAACCAACTGCCGTGCCAACATTACAGAATATCTATAAAATTATACATCAGTTCAGGTGGTGTATGGAAAAATCAACGGTAATCGTTAAGTACATCTCAAGCTGCGTACATAGTTGCTACTCAATCACAGGTGTTGCAAAACAGAATCGAGGGAAAATGTCTGGCAGCGCTAACACCTACCTGGAAACCAAGCTACTCCTCCTGTTTCGAAAAATTTGTCGCTTTGTAATTCAAAATTAATTTACAAAGCGACAAGCTTTTCAATATGAGGGAGTACATATTTGCTACGACGTCTAGATATTGTTTATACTGTTGAAATGAATTGAAGCATACCTAGCAGAAAAGTAACATGCACCAACGCCTGCAATCACCAACAATGAAGATGCTATGGAAATGAACAACTACTCTCTTTGCTTTTAAATTATTATCCTAACGATAACGATTTTTATGAATCAAAAAAAGAATAAAAGAAAGACGTTATTGGAAATAAAAAAAGAATCAAAGAAAGACGTTATTGTTTTAGTCGAACCCCCACTCACCTGGTGCCATTGGATTGGAAGCAAGGATAGATTAGTCTATTTGCAAGGCTGAGGCATGAGAAAACAATTTTATATGTGAAAATGAAAGATCATGCCCAATTCCCTGCGGGCCCACTATCCAGCGACTCAGCGCCAGCCCTCGCAGTCTCCCTGCTGCCTCCACCCGCTCCCCCGGGCCCCGGCCCCCGTCGGACCTCCTCCGCTCAGATCTTCCAGCCGAACCCTAACCCAGCAGCAGCCATGGCGATCGCGGCGCGCGCGCTGCGCCGGCTCCAACTCCACCTCTCCCCCACGCTCGCCCGCCCCTTCTGCGCTGTATCCCCGGCCTCCGCCTCCGCCGTCCCTGCCCCCGGTTCCGGATCCGCTAAGGTCGCCGACCGCATCGTGCGCCTCCTCGCCATCGACCCCGACGGCGGGCGCCGCGAGGTGGTCGGCCTGTACGGACAGACTATCCTCCGCGCGCTCGCCAACGCGGGGCTTATCGAGCCGGCCTCCCACCGCCTGGAGGACATTGACGCGTGCTCCGCCGAGTGCGAGGTCCACATCGCGCAGGAGTGGCTCGAGAAGCTGCCCCCGCCCTCCTACGAGGAGCGATACGTGCTTACCCGCGCCTCCAGGAACCGCGAGCTCAACAAGCACGCGCGGCTAGGCTGCCAGGTTGTGCTCGCGCCCGAGCTGCAGGGGATGGTCGTCGCCGTCCCCGAGCCTAAGCCGTGGGACATCCCGTAACGGCGCGGCGCGTTGCAAGGCATGGCAGAAAGGTGCGGCTTTTACGCGGTGACTGTTCCATCATTCTCCGGCTCGGCGATGCTGTCCGTTTTATGTTGCGGATTTGGTGAAACAATAATAATTTGATGGGCAAAACTTGGTGCTGTTTGTTAGCATGTTGTTTACCTTGAATGTGGAATATGTGGATGATGTAATGTTGAACCCCATTGCAATTGCCTCAGTTTATGTTTCATTATCTGTACAATGATGATTCGTTGGTCTTGCAGCTGAACTTTGCATTACCGCGCCATAGTTACTGTTAGTGCCCATATAACTGACTTATGGATTTAAGGTGAAGATATGTGCAGCCTTCAGAAAGAAATATCAAACAGTAGGATAGCATATCATAATTGGCCTGACATATGCATGAGAATGAATTTACTGATGATGTTAGTTTTTATTTCGTCCATTATTCTTCCATTGTACCCTTGATATGCTTTAGAAGTTCATAGTTCCGAAAGTCTAAAATCTGCCTATGTCCTTGCTGCTGTTGCATCTGTGATCACAAATTCACCATGTTTCTGATAATTGATGGAATGCATTAGCAAATGAGCTAAAGTTTGAAACGGGGTGGGTTAAACAGAAATTGACGCCAGGCAGAGTAACCAGATTTAACAGGACTGCATTTGGATAATGTTTTGCATATTGTGAAAATTGGTGCCTGGAGAAGTTCGATTTTTGCTAGGGGTCATGTCCCTGTTGAAGCTAAGTTGTGTTTCCCTGATGCATTGACACCAGGCTAGAATAGAAGCTTAGTGTTAATTAGTTTATTTTGACCACTTATAGCAGTAAGTTAGATGTGTTTCTATGTGTTTGATCCTACTGTGCACCACCGTGAATTTCTCTGTGTTTTTATCTTTGCCACTGCTTCATGTGGGAACTTCAGAAATGCAAACAAGCAGACTACATGTTGTCTTCTTTTTGGTGTTCAGCGTAGGCTTGTCACCGTTTACTGCTATCTTGAGGGTCACATTTGGGCCCCGCTTCCTTCACTTCGGTGGTGTTGGTATAGATGTTCTGGAAGAGGGTTAGATTTGTAGGAGATGACTAATTTATGATTATCTGGTCTTTGCCTTGATCTGATCGTTACTAGCTGAACGGAAATTTCAGTAAAATTCAAGGCTTCACATGTAATTTGTGATGCCCAGATACCTGAGACTGCAGAGCTTCAACTGGTTTTGGGTCTATTGACTTTGCTATTTTCAGGGTAGGTCAGATGCTATCCTATTAGAAAACAGGAATTCTTGTTTTTTCATGTGGCTCTGTCGCGAGCTTCGTTGAGGACCTGGAGCTTTATGTAGGCAAACAAAACGACAGGTCTTGAGTGTAGTTTCCCGATGAGCAGCGGCTGGTCTGTGGGAGCTGTGGAAGACTCCTACAGAACCATATACTTCTAGTAGGTAATAGCAAAATTTACTTGTCTAGAGGGATGGAACAAGGACATAAAGCCTTTGATAAGGAAAAGTTCTATTTGGGAAGCCTTTGAAACCAATATGGTATCATGGTATACTGCACTAAAGGGAAATCAACTGTGTGAGTTTATACTTTACTACACCTCCTCCAAATACTTGTTTCAAAAACGAAGTATTTGAAGACGGAGGGAGTATGTTAGGATGTGTTTAGTTGGGAGTCAAAGTGGGATGAGATGAATCCATCCCAGTTTCTAGAGATGGGATGGTCCTATTTTCTGTTTGTCTAGAGAGATGAGACGATTCTTGTTTCTTGTTTGTTTTGCGGGATGGTGTGAGACAAAATGGTTATGTCTCCTGTTTGAATGAAAGGATGGAACAAGGACATGTGAGTATGTAGGATCGAAGAGTACGTGAAAAGCTACCATAGGGGGGATGAATGGTAGATTTAAAAATCTTACGCAGTAGAAACAATTAAACCTCAACCCCTTCGGTAGAAAAACGACCTGTTAAAGAAATCGTGTTAAAGAAATCGTGTGTGAAACTAATCTAAACGTGTTTCACCGTGACAAAAGTGATAGATATCAGAGAGAATCAAGTCACGAAGATAACACAACAAGTATCACTCAAATCCGTTGAGAAAAAATCAAGTTATAATTGAAAGATCAAACAAAGGTCAATCTGCCCTACCGAAAAAAAACAATTCTGGAACGCTGCAAAGAAACTCGTGTAGATCATAGACCACAAATCCAATGACTGTGAAATTTTAACAGATGATAGATAATCAAGTTGTGAAGACAACTCAAAAAGAATCACGTCAATTGGATCTGTAAAACTCGAGTTATGATAAAACCACTGACGAAAGGTAATGTTGTTCAGAAACTCAACGAGTAAAACTTGTCTGGAACAAGTCGGACGAACAAGGCACAAAAGTTCCTTCAAACTACAAATTTTATTCAATAGAACACAAGAGGAACAACTCCAAAGTCGTGCACCACGAGCTCTGGACTCCCTTGCTTATATAACCAGCTCGAAAGCCAACTCAACTCAAATCAGGAACCTAATCCTACTCTGTTCACGAATCGTAACTTTCCATAACTGCTTAGGATTCTTCTATACGCAGATAGAAACAATCTTAAGACTTCCAAACACTTTAGGAACGTATCCCACATTTCTAAACAACTCAAATTCGTGACACACACGACATCTATCATAACCAACTCAAATCTTTTCATATTTGAGTCAAACCCAACTCAGCCGCAGCCTGAGCCCATAACCTAGTCGGTTGGACCTTTCTGACCAACTCTTTACGTCCACATCTCTTCATCACGTCTCGGAACCATGTAGCCACGTCCATGCACTCCTTGCACACGTGCAAACATCTTTCAATGACGTCCACGATACATTCACATGCATTGTTCTTGATTCAATCATGCTGTGCAACCTCCTGATCAGCTCAACCACAATTCCTCCTAAATTTGGTTGTTGGAACCTCATCTCCTCCATGAGACTAGTCCAATGGACCTCATCACCAGCCATGTCTTGAACTCAAGCAACACCTGCACATGAATAAACAACCAATCCATACGAGCCCAAGTCCTCGACTTGACTCAAGTTAGTTCCGAATACAACACCTTACGTGAGAACCTCACATAAGCATGTTGCAAAACCACAGTAACACGATATCATCCATGTCAACCAAAAATGCACCAAAGACTTAGCAAATGAATACTAAGCAATCTTTCCAGAGATGTAAAGCAAGTACGAAACATTGCAAATGAAAAACAGAAGCATTGCGGTCAAGTTCCGCATCTTACCAAAGCAACCCGAACCTTGAGCCGGAGCTAACAAAAGCTAGTAGAACCTAGCGTCGGGGCTAACCAGAACTAGTCGGATCTTAATAAAAAGGTGTTTTGGTGATATTCAAAACTTTTATCGTCAAAGCAAGTGTATTCACTACAAGCCAATGTATTCAGCACACATAGGTTTTACAATCTTCCCCTTGATGAATGCATTGGCAACACCATTTAAAATCCAAACATTGGCTTATTCATATAAAAGTTTTGAAGGCAATTTCTCCCCCTTTGTAAATCAAAAGTAAAATGAGAAGAAAAACCAAAAATTATCCCATATTATCTCTCCCCCTTTATTATCTCTCCTTATGCACATATTCTCTTTCTCTTCATGCTTATTTCTCCCCCTTTGACAATGTATTCAACAAGTCATGAGCATATAAACAAATTATCTCTCCCTCTTTAGTTGTTATGAGCATATAACATATACATATAAACAAAGCTCATCCAAGTCATACTATCAAGTAACTTACACTATCACATCAATGAGATACGTAAAGTAGTGTAAGTCATGCTAGAGATCATGTAATTTTCAATTTAAGCAAGTCATGATCTCACAAACTTAACTATTTCATAACTTGAAAGCATGACACTATTTGCTGCATTTTATTATTTTTCAAAACACAAATTTAGATCATATGATATTTGCAAGAGATTATATGCGCATCTGCCTTATTCTAACCAACCAAGTCAAGTCTATGTCATTTGGCAATCAAAAGCTTAAGGACATGGTTTTAGTCATACACAACTTCTTCCAAGTTCATATCTAAGTGCAATGATAAGCCATCTCAAAAGAAGAAGTGTGATGCATGCATATTCTCTTGATCTTTTCTCAATTTATATTTGTTCATAAAAACTCAACATGTGAGTTAATTACTTGATTAATTCTTAATGATTAAAAGCACTTGTGAACATGTAACAAGTTCAAAACAGCAAGAAAGTTCGACCATGATCAGTTTTAGTGTAAGTAATTATTTCAATTACTAGACATGGCAAAAACTACAAAATGTATAACACGAGCAATGTAGTAAGAACTTTCAGCATGTAAAAGTTATCACAAAGTCATATATGTATGAAATACTATGCTCATATTATTTTAATTTCAGATTCACACATAGACTTCCCAAGTTTCAAAACTCCCCCTCAATTTAAGCCATGAGGATGCATAACCCCTATTTCTCTACGAATGTAACAAAAACGAGTGAAATCCAAAGCTTTTGTAAAAATGTCAGCCAATTGTTGTTCGGTATTTACATGGTAAAACACAATGTTTCCTTTTTCAACATTATCACGGAGAAAGTGATACCTAATATCAATATGCTTAGTTCTAGAATGTTGCACGGGGTTTTTAGCAATGTAAATGGCACTAGTGTTATCACAAAACAGTAGAACACTATCTAGATCAACCCCATAGTCCTTAAGTGTTTGAACAATCCAAAGAATTTGTGAGCAAGCACTAGCAGCAGCTACATATTTAGATTCAGTTGTGGATTGTGCAACTGAATTTTGTTTTCTAGAGGACCAAGCAACAATTGAATTACCAAGAAAATGACAAGCACCGGAAGTACTTTTCCTATCAATCCTACAACCCCAAAATCAGCATCCGAAAAAGCTTTCAAAGTAACGGTTGAGGAAGAAGGAAGAAAATTGCCAAATTCTTGAGTTCCATGTAAGTACCTGAGAATCCTTTTGACGGCTTGACGATGTGAAGCACGTGGGGAGGCTTGAAACCGTGCATAAAGATATACGCTGAATTGTATGTCTGGTCTTGATGTCGTGAGGTATAAAATTGATCTGATCATGCTTCTATATTCTTTTTGATCCACGGGTTCACCATCTTCATCAGGTTCAAGTGTTGTTGCTGTTCCCATTGGTATCCGAAGAGGCTTGGTTTTGTCCATGTTGAAGCGCCTTAGGAGGTCTTTTGTATACTTTGTCTGATGCACAAAGGTACCCTCCTTGGTTTGCTTGATTTGTAGCTCCAAAAAGTAAGTGAGTTCACCCATCATACTCATTTCAAATTCGGAACTCATCATTGCTGAAAACTTGGACACAAGATCATGAGAAGCACAACCAAAGATAATATCATCCACATACACTTGAACGAATAATGAGTCATTGCCATGCTTAAGCAAAAAAGAGTTTTATCAACCTTGCCCATGGTAAACCCTTTTTCAAGTAAGAATGTTTTTAACCTATCATACCATGCTCTAGGGGCTTGTTTGAGACCGTACAAGGCTTTGGACAGTTTGTAAACATGATTAAGAAAATCTGGATTTTCAAAACCCGGTGGTTGTTTCACATAAACCTCCTCATCTATTTAGCCATTAAGAAAAGTACTTTTAACATCCATTTGATATATCTTAAAACCTTTAGATGCAGCAAAAGCTAACAAAATTCTTATGGCTTCTAATCTAGCAACAGGAGCAAAAGTTTCATCAAAATCTAGACCTTCAACTTGAGTGAAACCTTGAGCAATCAACCTAGCCTTATTCCTAACCACAACCCCATCCTCACTTTGTTTATTTTTAAATACCCATTTAGTTCTAATTAAAGTGTGACCTTGAGGAGGTACAAGTTTCCAAACATTATTTCTTTCAAAAATTTCTAACTCTTCTTGCATGTCAATAATCCAAGATCCATTAGTGAGTGCGTGTGATATATTTTTGGGTTCAAAAGAAGCAACAAAAGCAGAATGAACATAAGAGTTTGGATCGCAAAACCTGGATCGTGCGACTCGTTCGTGCAAGCTTCCAATCATCTATTGTGGGGGAGGATCTTTGTAAAACCGTAGGGGAACAGATGTCTCACAAGCTTCTTCTTCTTCATGCTCATCACAAATCGATGAGCTTGTGACTTGAGGATGATTTGAATCAGCATTGATGGTTGTCGGTGTTGGTTGAGAATTAACATCTGGAGCTGAACCAAAGTCTTTAGCTGCTGAATTTTCGGGCAGCAGCTCCAATTCTTCCTCATCTTCAACGAAAATGCTCCCTCCTGCGGATATGGATCTGGACCTGCAATGTTTGAGATAGTACCTGGGCTAGCTTTATCAAAAGACACTTCATAAGTCTCCACAGTTTTGTTAGTGTCAAGTAAAAACACACGGTAGCCTCTCGTATGAGATGGATAACCAAGAAATATGCCATCAATGGATCTAGGTTCAAATTTATCAAGATTACAATGTTTCTTAACAAAGAATTTGCAACCAAAGACCCAAAAGTGTGTAACACTAGGCCTATATCCAAACCGGAGCTCATATGGTGTTTTACCTAGCTTAGCACGCAAGAAAACACGATTTGAGACATAACAAGCGGTTGCTAACGCATCAGCCCAAATTTCCTAGGAGTTTGATATTCATCAAGCATAGTCCTAGCCATCTCAACTAAGGTTCTGTTCTTTCTTTCTACAACACCGTTTTGTTGAGGTACATATGGTGAAGAAAATTGATGATCTATTCTATTTTCAGCACAAAAGTGATCAAAAGATTGATTTTTAAATTCAGTTCCATTATCACTTCTAATTGCTTTTAAAGATCCTGGGTAATCAATTGATAATCTAAGAAATAAAGTTCTAAAGTGACTAAAAACTTCATTCTTAGATGCCATAAAGTAAACCTAAGAGTATCTAGAATAATCATCAACAATCACAAGCACATACCATTTACCTCCGAAGGATTGAACACGTGAAGGTCCTATGGTGTCAAGATGCAAAAGTTGACATGGTTCAGTTGTCATGATCATTGTGAGAGGAGTATGTGAACCTGCAACCATCTTAGCATGTATACAAGAAGAGCACACAATTTCTTTGTCCCCTTTAAGCTTAGGCAACCCACGTATGCGATTAAGAGCACTAGCACACGTTAGGTGATCAAAGCCTACGTGACCAAGTCTACGATGCCAAAAATATAGGTCCTTTGAATCATTAGCAATTAGACACCTATGCTTAGAGGAAGACATATCAAAATCAGCTTTAAAAACTCTTCCAAACCAAGACATGTTAAAAATAAGCTCATTATTTGAACTTACAACTTTGCTGCAGTTTTTATTTAAAATAATTTCCATATTTTCATCTAGCAATTGTGAAACAGAAAGCAAGTTGTATTTCAAATTTTTGACAAGTGCCACATCCTTCAAAGTGTAGTGATCATTTACTCTAACCGAACCCTTAGCAATTATAGGAGTTGAAGAATTATCGGCAAAAGTAACATTCTCT
The DNA here is from genome assembly GCA_036927565.1 of Tuctoria greenei. Classification (NCBI taxonomy): domain Eukaryota; kingdom Viridiplantae; phylum Streptophyta; class Magnoliopsida; order Poales; family Poaceae; genus Tuctoria; species Tuctoria greenei. The sequence goes on from JAYESD010000001.1 coordinate 289,873,082, forward strand.
ACACATGACACAAAAGAGAGGGAGGAGAACCAATCTTTGTTACCGAGCAACCTGAATCCACAATCCAAATGTTCTCCTTCCTCAAACGTGTAACCTCTTCATTGTCGCTATTGTGTTCTGCCTCTTCCATACTGGATCTTGACTTGCCTGCCATGAAGCACAAGTTTACCAAATCATCTTCATCTTCATCACTTCCAATGTCCACGTCGCTTGAGCCAAGTTCCTGGAGTGCTGAGATAAAACTGCTCACCAATTGACGTCCTGTAAAACCCTTCTTTTTCTTCGTATCTTTTGTAGAGGAGTGCTTCGTTCTTGTTTTCTTTTCATCCCGGAAGTAGGACCTGAAAGGTTAGGACAATCTAAACGAAAATGTCATGTCTTACCACATTCAAAGCATCGTTGAGGTCCGGAGCTTCCTCCCCTTCTAGTTCTCACATTTTGCAATGCTTTTGAGAACCGGGTAGAGATGAGCGCTAGCTCCTCCTCTGGAAACTCCTCAATCTATTCAAGGGTTAGAGAGGACAGCAAAGCAAGTGTATCACAAGATGATGTTTGACCGGTGTAAGGATCGAATGCCCAAGAGGGGGGGTGAATTGGGCTTCTTTTCAAAAATCAAAGCTATAAAACTTAATTACTCAAAGCCCAATTCCCTACGCAAACAATCTATGCATTCAAGTAAATAGCAACTTCGCGGTATATAAAATGCATAAATGTAGGGTGAGAGGATGAGAATGCAAACTCCCGAGGAGACACGAGGGTTTATCCCGTGGTTTGGCAAGATCGTCAAGATCTTCCTACATCCACGTTGTGGCACCCACCAAAGGGTATAGCCACACCCAAGTCACCGGGACTGGGGATCTTCACTATTCTTCTCCGTTTGCCAACCTCGGCAAGGTGGAGCTCAAGCCTTGTACACCTTGAATCCTCCGGGCTTCCACAATCGTCTTGGCAAGCTCCGGAAGTCTCTCTTAATTACAAACACCAAGGTACACTCCCTTACAGCTCTCACTACACTAGAGATTCCACTCACCAAGAATGGAGGCACACAAGCTCTCTCTCTAGCTAGTTCTAGCCTATCTCTTGGTGTGTAAGTGGTCTAAAGGATGTAGAAGTGATGGCTCAATGTATTGAATGCTTGAGGATGTGTAGAGTATGTCTGGTGATCAAGACTTGTCGATTTGACAGGTTGAAGGGGTATAAATAGCCAGCCTCCACGATGTAGCCGTTGGAAAAGTAGGCTGACATCACTGCTCTGCGAACACCGGATGATCCGATGCTCTCCCTTCAGTTATCATCGGTCAAGTTTACTTTAGCTGATGTCATTGTGTCAGATATGACTGTTGTTAGACCGATGTTGCACTTGTCTTCTCATCGGATGATCCGGTGGAACTTCCTCCAGAATTGGTTCAAACTTGAAGCTTACTGGAGTGATTGACCGATGTGTTCAAAGGTTGTACATCGGATGATCCGGTGCTACACTTAGTCCAAGGATATTGCTTACTGTACTGATGGACCGATGTAACATGCCCTTAATCATCGGATGATCCGTTGAGTGCTTTGTTCTGAGGTCTTCTTCTTCTGCTGAACCAACTCGACCGATGTGTTGTTCTCTGGAAACATCGGTTGATCCGGTGAGTTGATTTTGTTTGCTTCGAGTTGTTTCTAAGTGATTCTTTTGTATTTTGCTAGATTGACCTCTTAGACATTTGTTGCAAATATTCTTCTGATGATTTTCAAGCATTGAGTGTTGTCAATTATGGTTGAATGACTTTGACATATGAGCTTTTACTTCTAGTCTTCATAACATTCATTGATCTCATAAAATGATTGTTTAGGGGTCTCCAATGATCAGTAATTGATATTCATATTCATATATTTCATTTGATGTGGAGACCTTTCATCTACAAATTCATTAGTAAAATCCAATGGTTGTCATTAATCACCGAAACCGTACCTCATGGGGGCCTAGATGCTTTCAATCTCCCCCTTTTTGGTGATTGATGACAACACAACGAGTGAAGAATAATAATGAATTTGATAGAGCGATACTTAAGAAGATGTGCAATGAGTACAAGATATGGCATAAGACTCAAAAGAGATTAATAACGCGAAAGCTCAATCGATTAATAACTCAGTAGAATAAGTGGCACATGGATACATAAAGAATAGCAAATGAGTAGCAAAAAAACCAAATTACAGAAGATATAGATAAAGACTCCCCCTGAGACTAAGCAACCCTCTAAGCAACCCTCCCCCTGACTCTCTAACTCTTCTCCCCCTTTGGCATCAAGACACCAAAAAGGAAGCCGAGTACCTAAGAACCCTGAGTGCTCGGAGCGATGATGAACTGGTCACCGTCGGGGGTGCTGTCATCGGAGCTGCTGCCTGGAGTAGAGGTGGAGGGTGCTGTAGGTGCCGTAGGAGCCACCGTGGGTGCCTGCTGAGTCGGAGCTGCTGGCAATGGGGCACTAACGACGGATGTCGGCGTCTGCTGGAACAACGTCGTAGCCGGCAGCGGAGAGTGGATCGGTGCGCCTGGAGCCATCAGTGAAGACATGCTGATCGTCAGGATCGGCGTGGTCGGCACCGGAGCTGCAGCTGGAGCAAGGACAGGCAGGGGTGGAGCAACGCCTGGCAGCTGCGTCGGCAGGACAATCCCGGTCTGGGTGTAGAGGTTGGTGATCAACCCTAGGATGCCCATCATCGCCTGCTGCGTCTGTTGCTGCTGGTCGAGGGAGCGCTAGTGCATCTGGTCTATCATCCCCATCAGCCGGTCTGTGTCCTCTCGCCTCTCACGGGTGATTTGGCGCTGCATCGCCTGCTGCTGCTGCTGGAGCTCCAAAAGGCGCGCTGCCTGCTCAGCTCGGGCCTGCTCAGCTGCAAGCCGGTCCAGGTGCTGTTGCTCAACCATCTGCTGCAGGAGTGAGGTGAGCTCTAACGGCTGAGAGACCTGTGCCTCTGAGACGAGAGGTGGAGTAGGAGGTGGCACGGTCAAGCCTCCAGCCTCCGCGTCGTGCTGCCTGGGTGAGGGAGGAGGTGGGAAATACTCCTCAACACTGTCATCCGTGTCGCTCTCGGACCATATATGCTGAAGGTCCTCACCCTGAGCCTCTACCTCTGCCAGCCTCTCATCTTCCTTTTCCAGATCAGACCAATCCTCCTCATATAGCCGAGCTCGGACCTGACGCTCGACTGGACGGCCAAGGTGGCGGTCTCCGAGCCCGGTAGTGGCTGAACCGTGTGACACTCTCGTCAGTGAGACGGTCACGCACAACAGACTTCTCAGGAACCATCATGGAGAGCAGGTAGCTGATCCAGTGTCCAAATACAAGCTGCCTCATCATGCCAACTCCGTCAGTGATCACATCCTCCATCTCACATATGAGGAGGTCCACAATATTGAACTCCATCCCGTTCATGATGTAGAACAGGAGGGTCTGCTGCAGGCTGGTGAACCCCTCTAGATACCCGGACGTCGGCAAGAGTGTGCGGCGCAAGGCAAGATGCACTGTGTGCGCAACTGGAGTCAGTAGTGCCGGTACCCTCGACTGGTCTGGAGAGAAGGACGGTCCAAACAAAGAGCGTATCTCCTCCAGTGGTGGTGCCACTCCTCCAGTGAGCGGCCTCCTCGGTGGGTCTGCCTGTCTATATACCCTCTCATGCATGCAAGTGTCGTGCAGGTCCACTCCTAGCAGCTGTGCTAACGTCTGTCTCGTAAGTGATGGTGTTGGCCCATGAACATGAAGTCTATAGACCTGCGGCCCTCAGATACGTAGAGGGTGGAGTAGAAAACACGGACCCAGTCCTCCACGTAGGCACTCCTCTCATAGGACATCAGCTCCACCAGTCCTTTGTACCTCTCAAAGTAGGGGCGTATCTCCGTCTCGGCTGCTAGTGCAAGCTGATCCCAGTCCAAGAAGTTGTGCTGGAAGAGCTTGTGGCCTCGGCGTCTGTAGGTCACGTATAGTGACGCATGCGTCAAAGTCCAGAAACGATTGTCCACAAGAGCCTCTCTGGGCTGCGGGTACCATTCCTCAAGCAAGACACTCCATCTGAGTCTTCTGAGCTGCTTGGCCTTCATCTTCCGGTAATCAGTCAACTGGACACCTTCACCAACATGGACGGTGGTGTCCATCTCGTAGACGGCTCTCTGGGCTGCCCTGTCCTCTAGAAGGTCGGCAGCTGACGGTCGTGAACGTGGTACTGCCGACAGATGACCCCCACGGGTCCTGGCTGAGCACCGGCGAACAAGTGGCACTTCCAGCTCTTCTTCTGCCTCGGACTCATCTAGCACGGGAGGCTGCCTCTGACGAGCCTCGCGGATCCTCAATGATCCTCCTCGGCCACGCTCTCGCTCCTCGGCGGCGCGAGCGGCCATCAACGCCTTCTTCTCCTCCTTGGATAACTTTTGCTTCTTTGCGGCCGGCTCCGCAATGGCCTTGACTTTGTTCTTCTTGTCACGAGCCATTGAGATGATGTGCGAGAATGAAGATGACGATGTCAAGCGCGCGGAACGGCGACACGAAGATCGTTGCGGCCGGAAACCCTAGCGACGTAGGGAGGAACCTCGACGATGGAGAGGGCGATGGCGGTGATGCGCGGGATGGAGCAACTACTGGGGGCAGCGGCGGTGGTGCACGAGCTGCGATCGGCGGCGCTTGGGTGGAGCGGCGACGGCGGTGGAGGAAGCGGCGGCGGCGGCGCGACTGCTGTGGTGCGGCGGCGGCCGGAGGCGGCGGTGGCGCAGGGCGAGAGGAGCGGCGGCGGTGGAAGGTGAGGCGCGGGTGAGTCGGGGTCGGGGAGAGAGAAAACCGGAAGTGAAGGGGCGTTTAAATAGTGGGTCCAAACCCTAGCCGAAAATTTAACACCGGATGGACCGACGTTACACGATAGGAGCATCGGTCGAATGGTACAGTAAGGATATTCAAAAGGTACCGTTGACATTGGATGGACCAACGTGGAAAGGGATAGCATCGGTCGAATGTAACAGTAAGGGTATTCAAAAAGGTACTATAGACACCGGATGGACCGACGTTGAACTGATTTGCATCGGTGGATTTTAGCACAGTTCCAGAAGTGTGAACACTGGATGCACCGATGTTTCTTAGGATTAACTCGTAGGTTGATTTGAGATACTGACTGAGTTGACCCTTGGCTGTTGAACACCAACTGATCCGATGATGGTCTGGCCTAAGCATCGGATAATCCGATGACTACAGAACAGCAACATCCCATATATGTCCTTTGACCAAACAAACAAACAATGAGAAACACATATCTTAGGACTTTTTGGGCAACCCCTTACTCCTCAAAAAGCTAATATGCCAATAACTTGGCTAACCCCTAAAGCAAATAGAACATCGAAGAAAATAGGGAGGAAATTATCCAAATAAAATGTAAGGCCCATGCTTTGTGAGCTAGAGGATGAAGCCTTCTATCTCTTAAAAGCATGTTCCTTTAGGCATTAACACACCTAACATTTTGTTCTTCCCACATCATATGAGTTGAGATATTGCATTTCAAACAAGTCTCTTTCTCATGAAGTGGGTTCCCCTTTGTGACAATCTACCGTATGCAATGCCAAACGATTTATAGTGCAGGAAATTTAAATGTGAGTGCAAGTCTATATGGCAGGCATCATGCAAGGCATAAAATAAATCTATCTTGCCAAATTTGAACCTTTCAAAGGCTTCTTCAGGGAGAGCTACTCTCCAAGCCTTGGGAAAACCCAAAAGAACCTCCATCCCAAGCTAACCCTTGCTCACCCCTATCCATTGAGAGTTAGGCAAGACCTATATGAGATGCATTCTTACATGACGTTCGTTGCATCTAGCACATTTAACTCACTTCTTAGCCTAGAAAAAGTTGTCTCATCAAGTGGTTTAGTGAAGATATCCGCCAATTGTTCTTCGGACCTAACACCTTGCAATGAGATGTCTCCCTTATCTTCATGGTCCCTCAAGAAATAATGGTGAATATCAATGTGCTTAGTGCAGGAGTGTTGAACGGGGTTTTTAGCTATCTTAATCGCACTTTCATTGTCACAAAGGTGAGGCACACAACCAAGTTTAATACCAAAGTCCAAAAGGGTTTGCTTCATATAAAGAATTTGGGCACAACATGCACCGGCCGCAATATATTCCGCTTCCGCCGTGGACAAGGGGATGAAATTTTGCTTCTTGCTAGACCAAGATACTAGGGAACGCCCAAGCAAGTGGCACCCACCGGAGGTACTCTTGCGGTCCACACGGCATCCGACAAAGTCCGAATCCGAGTAACCTAAGAGGTGGAACTTTGCACCTTTAGGGTACCACAAGCCCACACTAGGGGTATGCTTAAGATACCTAAGTATCCTAAAAACCGTCTTCCGATGCGATTCTTTAGGTGCTGCTTGAAAGCGAGCACACAATCATACACTAAACATGATATCAGGCCTAGATGCGGTAAGGTAAAGCAATGAACCAATCATAGAACAGTAGTTAGATTGGTCAATAGGTTTACCATCCTTATCCGCGTCGAGATGACAATTTGTTGCCATTGAAGTGTTTCTTGAGCTACAATCTCCCATCTCAAATTTCTTCAAGAGGTCCTTGGTGTACTTTTCTTGATAGACGAAGGTCCCCTCTTGAAGTTGCTTGATTTGAAAACCAAGGAAGAAGTTGAGCTCTCCAATCATCGACATCTCGAATTCCCTAGACATCATTTTGCCAAACTCATGGCTAAGAGCTTCGTTAGTTGAACCAAAAATAATATCATCAACATAAATTTGACAAATCAACAAATCTCCGTTGATGTTTTTGGTGAAGAGTGTAGTGTCCACCCTCCCGATCTTGAATCCTTGCATGATCAAGAAATCCCTTAGTCGTTCATACCATGCCCTAGGTGCTTCCTTGAGCCCGTAGAGCGCCTTGTGCAACCTATACACATGATTAGGATTCCTCGGATCTTCAAACCCGGGAGGTTGTTCAACATAAACAAGCTCGTTAATGTAACCATTAAGAAAAACACTTTTCACATCCATTTGATAAAGTCTAATATTGTGATGTGATGCAAAGGCAAGAAGTATACGGATGGCTTCTAGCCGGGCGACCGGAGCAAATGTCTCCCCAAAGTCTAGTCCTTCAACTTGCGAGTACCCCTTGGCCACAAGTCTTGCCTTGTTGCGTACCACAATGCCATTCTCGTCTTGTTTGTTGCGGTACACCCACTTTGTTCCGATGACGTTCTTGTCCTTGGGTCGCTCCTCCAACACCCAAACTTCATTGCAGATGAAGTTGTTGAGTTCTTCTTGCATGGCCATCACCCAATTTGGGTCTTGGAGTGCTTCTTCAATGTGAGTGGGTTCTACACATGAAACAAACGAGTAGTGCTCCCAAAACGAAGCGAAATGGCGAGAACGTGTACTTACTCCCCTTGACGGACTTCCGATAATTTGGTCCATCGGATGCGCCTTGGAGATGTGTCCATGCCTCATAAGTGGTTGTGAAGCACTTGGCAGTGGTGATGCATGTTGCTCATCTTGTGGTTGGACTTGATCATGGACTTCTTCTTCTTCTTGATGTTGTGTGGCTTGTGAGTCTTGAGTCGGCAATGGATCATCCTTCTCTTATTCGTCAACTTGAGGCGCCATGTAAGTGTTGATGTTGGAACTTGAAGCCCCCCCTTGATCATGGCTCTCCTCAACTTTCTGCTTGATGTGTCCAATGGTCATGTTCTTCATGGCTTCTCGTAGAGGCTCATCATCTATTTCATCATGACCAAAACTCTCCTCTTGGGAGCCATTAGTTTCATCAAACTCAACATCACAACTTTCCTCAACTAAACCAGAGGTTTGGTTGAATACTCGATATGCTTTTGAGTTTGATGCATATCCAAGAAATATACCAACATCACATCTTCTTTCAAACTTACCGAGTCTTTTCTTGCGGTAGATGTAGCACTTGCACCCAAAGACTCGAAAGTAGGAGATGTTGGGCTTTCTCCCAATGAGAAGTTCGTATGGGGTCTTTTGAAGTAGTCGATGTAGGTAGACCCTATTTGCGGTATGGCACGCCGTGTTGATTGCTTCGGCCCAAAACTTCTCGGACGTGCCATAGTCATCAAGCATTGCTCGCGCAAGAGTGATGAGTGTCTTGTTTTTCCTTTCAACAACACCATTTTTTTGAGGAGTGTATGTAGACGAAAACTCATGCTTCACACCTTCACGGTCACACCACTCCCCAATGTTGTAGTTCTTGAATTCGGTGCCATTGTCATTCCGTACCTTGATGATGGGAAGTTGAAATTCCCTTTGAGCGCGGTTGGCGAAGGTCTTAAACACCTCTGGAGTTTCACTCTTGTCACCTAGAAATAAAGTCCAAGCATAGCGAGAGTACTCATCAACTATAACAAGACAATAGAGGTTACCGCCAAGGCTTTGATATGTGGACGGTCCGAAGAGGTCCATGTGGAGTAGTTCAAGTGGCTTGGAGGTTGACACCATTGTCTTCATCGGGTGGTGTGAAGCAACTTGCTTCCCGGCTTGACAAGCGCTACAAAGCTTGTTCTTCTCAAATGTAACATCCTTCACGCCGGTCACCATCCCAAGCTTGAATGACTTCTTGAGCTTGCTCATCCCTATGTGCGCTATGCGTCGGTGCCATAGCCATCCTGTCTTAGTGAAAAGGCAAGTGGTCAAGCTAGCATTCTTGTTGGAGAAGTCTACTAGGTAGAGGTGTCCATGCCTAAATCCTTTGTAGACTAGTTCTTGGCTTGTCTCACTACTCACAACAACATCACTTTTGCTAAAGGTGCACGTTAGTCCAAGATCACATAGTTGTGCAATAGAAAGTAAATTAAAACTAAGCGACTTAACGTACAAAACATTGGAAATAGACAAGTCATTTGAAATAGCAATTTTACCTAACCCAATTACCTTGCCCTTAGAGTTATCACCAAAGGTGACTTGTTCATGATTGCCGGGATTTTCTATGGTGGTGAACATACCATCATTGCCGGCCATATGTTGGGTGCACCCGCTATCGAGTACCCAATGCTTTCCTACGGCTTTGTAGTTCACCTACACACATGAATTCAATTTTTAACTTTAGGCACCCAAGCCAACTTAGGTCCTTGTATGTGTGATACAAGTGTCTTTGGGACCCAAAGTTGCTTGGGGAGCTTCCCCTTCATGCCCTTCATGTCTTTTCCAATGAACCTTGCCTTCACCTTGCCATCTACTTTACTTAAGAGATAATAACGATCATTGAAAGTAGATTTGTAATTAATGGTCAATTTTGGAGAAGGTCGGTTAGGAAGAGGACACTCCCTTGTGTGGTGACCGGTGACCTCACAATGTTGGCAATAAGAACCAACTTCCTTGATGAAGCTTGTTCTATGCTCCGGTGAGGGCACCTATCCTTTGTTGGGCATCGGGAAGGATCCAAGTCCTCTCTTGTGGAAGGCCTTTGCTTGTTGGAAGAGGATTTCCTTGTGTTTGACTTCCCCTTTTGAAAGTCTAGCCACACTAGTGCGGAGACTCTCAATTTCTTCCAACAAGTCCTTCTCCCTAGCATTTGCTTTCAAAGGCAAAGACTTGTTCAAGGCATTAGTGACATGATAAGTGATGGATATCCTATCATTAAGAGTTTATTTCTTTATATTTTTTCAATTCTTGATCAAGCGCTTCATGAGCAAGGCTAAGTGTTTGATGCTCTTGTACTAACTTGTTGTGCTCTCCCAAGAGTGTTTGGTGTGTTAAGTTAAGCTCATGATGATCTAGCTTGATTTTAGCCTTATCCTCTTCAATTTGCTTGACATGGGATTTGAGCGTGTCATGCTCTTTAAGTATGCTTTCATACTTGTCAAGCAAATCGAGGTTAGCACTCTCAAGCCAAGAACGAGTTTCTTCAAGGACTTTAACCTTACTCTTTTCCCTCTTAATGATAGTATGATATTCATTTATTAAAGAAGTTAAATCATCGGGGGAAATCTCATCATCGCTAGAGTCGTCACATACCTTGGTGTTACCTTTCGCCATGAGGCACATGGGCGGTGGATGAGGAGGTGAGTCATCATTGTTGGCAATGGCGAGGCCGACCAAACTTTCTTTTTCCGCTTCACTCTCTTCATCACTTGTTTCTTCGTCGGTGAACCATTCATTTGCCTCACACATGAACACCTTTTGTGGGCCATTTCTATTCTTTGAGAAGAGTTTTGCCTTCTTGCCCTTGTCATGTTTCCTCTTCCCAAAGGATCTTGGCTTGGGTTTGGCCTCTTCTTCATCATCTTCACTATCTTCAAGCTTGTGATGCTTGCTCTTGTGATTCTCTCTTCTTTTGTCCAGTTTTGGACAATCATAGGAGATGTGGCCTTGATCACCACAATTGTAGCAAGTCTTGTGATTATCTCTCCTTGGTAGAAATGCTTTCTTCTTGGGATCAAATGTGTATCCCTTCTTAGTAATCTTGGAGTTCAAGCGTGAGAACTTTCTCATCATCAATGCAAGCTCATCATCGTCATCTTCACTTGATGCTTGCTCTTCTTCACTTGAGCTAGGATCAACCACCTTCTTTTTCTTGAGGCTTATTTTCTTGGTGGAGGCCTTTAGGGCAATTGCTTTTGAAGATGATTGCTCCATCATCCCAAGTACACTCATCTCATGAGCGTGAATTTCTCCAATGAGCTCCGAAATTTCAATGTGGTCAAGAGACTCTTTTTGAAGCATGGAGTTCATGATGTTGTACTTTGGCTTGGGAAGGAGCATTAGGATCTTGCGGTTGATGAGTCCCTTGCCAAGAGAAGCAATGTCAAGAGCATTAATTTCTTCAATAAGTACATTCAAGCGAGAGAACATCTCATTGACATTTTCATGAGATAGCATCTTAAATTCATCATATTTGGCTTTAAGCATGTGATATTTTAGTTCTTTGACACGAGAAGAACCCTCATGAATTTCTATCAAGCAAGCCCAAATTTCACATGCCTTTTATTTGCTAGCAATCCTAGCAAACACATCTTGACTAATACATTCATAAATTGCATTCCTAGCTTTAGCATCCCATTTAATTTGATCACCAACATAATTGTGCTCACCAAACCCCGCGTGGGTCGCTTCCCATACTTCGGGAGCAATAGCCTCTAGATAAGCGCGCATGCGTGCTTTCCAATAGGCAAAGTTCTTGCCCTCGAAGATAGGAACTGAACCCCCAACCTTGGCCATTTTAGCTCTCTAGCGGGGAAGCTAGAATGATCCTATGAGCAACCTTGCTCTGACACCAATTGTAAGGATCAAATGCCCAAGAGGGGGGGGTGAATTGGGCTTCTTTTCAAAAATCAAAGCTATAAAACTTTATTATTCAAAGCCCAATTCCCTACGCAAACAATCTATGCATTCAAGTAAATAGTAACTTCGCGGTATATAAAATGCATAAATGTAGGGTGAGAGGATGAGAATGCAAACTCCCGAGGAGACACGAGGATTTATCCCGTGGTTCGGCAAGATCGTAAAGATCTTCCTACATCCACGTTGTGGCACCCACCAAAGGGTATAGCCACACCCAAGTCACCGAGACTGGGGATCTTCACTATTCTTTTCCGTTTGCCAACCTCGGCAAGGTGGAGCTCAAGCTTTGTACACCTTGAATCCTTCGGGCTTCCACAATCGTCTTGGCAAGCTCCGGAAGTCTCTCTCAATTACAAACACCAAGGGACACTCCCTTACAGCTCTCACTACACTAGATATTCCACTCACCAAGAATGGAGGCACACAATCTCTCTCTCTCTAGCTAGTTCTAGCCTATCTCTTGGTGTGTAAGTGGTCTAAAGGATGTAGAAGTGATGGCTCAATGTCTTGAATGCTTGAGTATGTGTAGAGTATGTCTGGTGATCAAGACTTGTCGATTTGACAGGTTGAAGGGGTATAAATAGCCAGCCTCCACGAAGTAGCCATTGGAAAGTAGGCTGACATCACTGCTCTGCGAACACCGGATTATCTGATGCTCTCCCTTCAGTTATCATCGGTCAAGTTTACTTTAGCTGATGTCATTGTGTCAGATATGACCGTTGTTAGACCGATGTTGCACTTGTCTTCACATCGGATGATCCGGTGGAACTTCCTCCAGAATTGGTTCAAACTTGAAGCTTACTGGAGTGATTGACCGATGTGTTCAAAGGTTGTACATCGGATGATCCGGTGCTACACTTAGTCCAAGGATATTGCTTATTGTATTGATGGACCGATGTAACATGCCCTTGATCATCGGATGATCTGGTGAGTGCTTTGTTCTGAGGTCTTCTTCTTCTGCTGAACCAACTCGACCGATGTGTTGTTCTCTGGAAACATCGGTTGATCCGGTGAGTTGATTTTGTTTGTTTCAAGTTGTTTCTAAGTGATTCTTTTGTATTTTGCTAGATTGACCTCTTAGACATTTGTTGCAAATATTCTTCTGATGATTTTCAAGCATTGAGTGTTGTCAATTATGGTTGAATGACTTTGACATATGATCTTTTACTTCTAGTCTTCATAACATTCATTGATCTCATAAAATGATTGTTTAGGGGTCTCCAATGATCAATAATTGATATTCATATTCATATATTTCATTTGATTGGGAGACCTTGCATCCACAAATTCATTAGTAAAATCCAATGGTTGTCATTAATCACCGAAACCGTACCTCATGGGGGCCTAGATGCTTTCAACCGGAACTAGGCATGTCACGTTGAGAAACAAAAGCAATAGACTTGTTGGGGTTCTTACGTGAGATTATGTCAATTTCATGAGTTTTTAACTTGGAATATAGCACATCTAAAGTAAGTGAACTCATGATAGTAGATTCACGAATAGATGTGACTTTCATCTCCCAAATTGACATATCTAATGCACTTAGCAATTGCCTATCATTTTCAGCATCTGAAAAATTAACATTGACACTACGCAAGTTGCTGAGAATATTATTAAATCGGTCAAAAAGGTCATCAATAGACTCACCGGGTTGCATCTCGAAGCGCATGTATTCTTTCTTGAACATGTCTTGCCTTACCTCTTTGATCGTGTTGGATCCTTCGTGGTAGTCACAAAGTGCTTTTCACACATCGTATGCAGATCGGAGGTGTGCAACACGGTCGAAGTCGCTTTGTGTTAATCCTTGTATGATCAAGTTTCGAGCCTTGTTGTTGTTGTCGACATCTCTCAGATTTGTAGCTGTAACTTGATCGTTTGATGGCACATTGTAAGGCTTGTATACCTTCTCCCACATTGCAAAGCCTTCTGCCTGGATGAAAGCCTCCATGCGTGCCTTCCAAACCTGAAAATCAATACCAGCAAATACACAAGGTTTGGCGGAGTACTTCTCCATGATGATTAGTCAAAAACACGTGCAAATCACAAAGATTAGAGCACCGTGGCTCTGATACCAATTGTAGGATTGAAGATCACGTGAAAAGCTACCAGAGGGGGTGAATGGTAGATTTAAAAATCTTACGCAGCAGAAACAATTAAATCCCAACCCCTACGACAGAAAAATGATCTGTTAAAGAAATCGTGTGTGAGACTAATCTAAACGTGTTTCACCGTGACAAATGTGATAGATATCAGAGAGAATCAAGTCATGAAGACAACACAACAAGAATCACTCAAATCCGTCGATAAAAACTCAAGTTATGATCGAAAGATCAAACAAAGGTCAATCTGCCCTACCCGAAAAAAAACAGTTCTGGAACGCTGCAAAGAAACTCGTGTATATCATAAACCACAAATCCAATGACCGTAAAATTTTGACAGATGATAGATAATCAAGTTGTGAAGACAATACAAAAAGAATCACGTCAATTGGATCTGTAAAACTCGAGTTATGATAAAACCACCGATGAAAGGTAGTGCTATCTAGAAACTCGATGAATAAAACTTGTCTGGAACAATTCAGACGAACAAGGCACAAAAGTTCCTTCAAACTACGAATTTTATTCAATAGAACACAAGAGGAACAGCCCCAAAGTCGTGCACCACGAGCGCTGGGCTCCCTTGCTTATATAACCAACTCGAAAGCCATCTCAACTCAAATCAGGAACCTAATCCTACTCTGTTCACGAATCGTAACTTTCCATAACTGCTTAGGATTCTTCTGTACGCGGATAGAAGCAATCTTAAGACTTCCAAACACCTTAGGAACGTATCCCACATTCCTAAACAACTCAAATTCGTGACACACACGAAATCCTATCATAACCAACTCAAATCTTTCCATATTTGAGTCAAACCCGACTCAGCCGCAGCCTGAGTCCATAACCTAGTCGGTTGGACCTTTCCGACCAACTCTTTACGTCCACATCTCTTCATCACGTCTTGGAACCATGTAGCCACGTCCATGCACTCCTTGCACACGTGCAAACATCTTCTAATGACGTCCACAATACCTTCACGTGCATTGTTCTTGATTCAATCATGCTGCGCAACCTCCTGATCAGCTCAACCACAATTCCTCCTGAATTTGGTTGTTGGAATCTTATCTCCTCCCTGAGACTAGTCCAATGGACCCCATCACCCGCCATGTCTTGAACTCAAGCAACACCTGCACATGAATAAACAACCAATCCATACGAGCCCAAGTCCTCGACTTGACTCAAGTTAGTTCCAAACACAACACCTTACGTGAGAACCTCACATAAGTATGTTGCAAAACCACAGTAACACGATATCATCCATGTCAACCAAAAACGCACCAAAGACTTAGCAAATGAATACTAAGCAATCTTTCCAGAGATATAAAGCAAGTATGAAACATTGCAAATGAAAAATAGAAGCATTGCGGTCAAGTTCCGGACCTTGCCAGAGCAACCCGGACCTTGAGCCGGAGCTAACAAAAGCTAGTAGAACCTAGCGCTGGGGCTAACCAGAACTAGTCGGATCTTAATAAAAAGGTGTTTTGGTGATATTCAAATCTTTTATCGTCAAAGCAAGTGTATTCACTACAAGCTAATGTATTGAGCACACATAGGTCTTACAAAGTATAAGTACATTTGAAAGGTAGTGCGTCTACCTTTACGGAGGTGGGACGAATCCGTCCCCATGTTTAGTATGAAACTGCAAATTCCATCCCACGGAGATAGAAGTTGTGTCTGAGTCTCCACGGGACCATCGACCACCACAAAAGTTCAAAAAATTGGCTTGATGCTAGAAACAAGGCCCAAGAATGGCCTAGCCCGAGGAATCTTGTCATCCCTATATAGGCTTCGAGCTAACGCCATGGCACGACCTTCTCATGGACACGCCGACACGCGTATGCAAGCAAGGACTGGCCTGGAGACTCGGTAGTTAGGAGGCATTATATATAAGATGACTACAATGTAATCAAAGTTTTGATACAATTTTGCAATCAAACATCTATAACTATTGGATTTGCATTCTATGATCGTTGTCTGTTTTATTTAACCCTTCTACCAGTGGAGAGGTGGTGGAGGAGAGGTGGTGGAGGGAGTTAAATAAAAAATGCACTAACTGTACAATGCAAATTTAATAATTAAGGATAATTAATTGCACCATTGCACCAAATGTCTATTGCATTCAAGACGCTCTCATATATAGTGTCGCTCTCATATATAGTGTCCTTCGGTCATCATAGTGTTCGGAGAGATTGTTTGGGCTCATTTAAAGCCAACACCTGTTTGTTCCGTGATCCTTAGTTAACAGGACGTTAGCCGTCAAGACGTGGCCGTTAGCAAGTCCTAAGCGGTCTTGGGTAAAGCTTATTTTGCTACTCGCTCTGTACCGAGACAGTTGGAATTTTCTCACTTCCAACAGTGGGTTTCGCGAAAATCCCATTTTCAACACGTCAATTGCCAAAATCTTATTATAATACTTTTCATTTTGCTTGTTTCCTATTGTGATAGTATTTCACTCTTTGATAGAGCCTTTAACGGTAAAAATGATACAAAAATACATTTGTACCCTCTCTATTTGGAACCCAACTTTAAGATTAAAAAAAAACTTCACAGCTTCTTCTCTCCCGTACCTCCGCTGCTTGTATACAGTCACCCGTCGCCACCACCGATGGAGGCCGCCGGCGCACTGCCGCTCGATGGCCAACCTCCCGGAACGCCGCCGCCGCGCCAGGCTCTTGCGCGCGGGTGTCACTAACTTTCCAGGTGTTACGAAATTTTCCAGTTCGCTCTTCGCTGGTTGCTGCAGCAGAGGTGAAGGAACATGAGGGGCACCACATTTCGTCGCGTCGGTGCACCGGAGCCGGCCAACACTAGGACATGTAGACACATGTCAGTGATGCTTCCTGGCTGCTAGTGCCCCCAAAACCAAAACCATGGTGTACGAGCAAGCACGCGGGTAATCTGGCCATGCCCAGAAAGATGCCAAGAGCGAGGTAAAAAGAACAAAGAATGCATGACTCTGTTGAATCGCAAATTCACAATCACAAACACAAAGGATTAGTAGGTTATTTTTGTAACACCTGGAAAATTAGTGAATATTTAATTCTCATATATGTGACATGTCACTATACATCATTTTCTATTTCTTACTATTTTTCTTTTTTTTTTGAAAATTACCTTAAAATTTCCCTAATTTTCCCCTTTTACTCTACTTTTTCCAACATTTTTATATTTTTACTGATTTTAACATTTTTCCTATTTTTCGAAATTTAAATATTTTCTGAAATTTATTTTACTGCTTTATTAAATTTAAAATATTATTTTGAATTATCATATATTTTTGCGAATTTTAAATATTTTTCTTGATTTTTAAATATTTTTGAACAATTATGAAAATGAAGAGTACAAATATCTTTTTGCATCAGTTTAACTATTAAAGACTCCATCAAAAGATGAAATCCCATCACAATGTGAAAAGAGCAAAGTGGAGAGTATTATAATGAGATTTTGGTAATTGGCATGCATGTTGAAGATGGGATTTTGGCGAAGCCCACTGTTGGGAGTGGAAAAATCCCAATTGTCTCGTACCGAGACAATTATAATTTTTCCACTTCCAACAGTGATACCAAATTGCTCCCTCCATCTTATAATAGATGTCATTTTGGACAAAGAAAATAACTAAAAATGAACAGATTGATGTTTTAACGACATCTATTATGGGAAGGAGGGGGTAAATATCAATTAAATGTCCAGACATGTTTTCGTAGTTCGTTTTAGTTCATTTGTGTAACATCCTAATTTTCGCAACTAATAAGTCGCGCTTACATATATTTAGTTATCTACGGTATTCTTGCACACTAATTAAATTACACTGTCAAAAGAGAAGTAGTAATAAATAAAATGAAAGAAACTGAAAGAGAAAAAAATCAATTAATAAATATATACACATATCTATGTCACCAACATATATATAACCATTAATCTAATCAAAGGTGAATAATGATTTTGGTTATAAAACAAACAAAATGAATAGGTGAAATGAAGTAACAAACATGTTATGAAACAAAACTAACGCCAGAGCAGCCATAAAGTTCAGTTAATAACAAATAATAAAAAAAAGGGAGATAAAGGATAGAGACCACGCTGCAATCCCTGCAGCAAGCACAACTCACACCACTTTTGTCAGGCTACCTTGTTCCATTTGCAAGCTGCTCCTTCTCTTTATCCCTAATAGCAGGAAACACCCTTCTTCTTCCTTCAGCCAAAACGGGTAGCATGTTTTCTTCTTTGACCAAAACTCTGAGTCGGGAGCACGCAATGGTAGGGAGCCGAGCTCGCTCTCCTTCCTTCTCCGTTTCCCAGAAGTCTCCGGAACCCCTGTATAGCATGCTAATCCGTCAGCCGCTGCTCCGGCGACATGACCACTATCTACCTCCTTCACTCACGAAGCGACAACAATGGCGTCCGCCTCGGCAGCCACGCAGATTCTCAATGACCAATGGACACGACAACTCGCACAGACACGGTGAGGACCCCTCACTACGTGACGCACCGCCCAACCGAGTTCGGCACGCGCGTCCGACGAATTAACTGCGCCCCACTGATTTTTCTTCAACAAAGCCGGCCTCCCACAGCCTTTCCTGCCTATAAATTGACCTCGCCGAGCTCAGCTTTGCCGTAGCCGCACCTCACACTCACCGGCCAAATTCCAGTGCCCGTTTCGACCTACCCGCGCGGCGACGACTAGACCAACGCGTCGATCCTCGGCGAGAAGCTCTTCCCGACTGGACCGCGACCAAGGTGAGCACCTCCAGTGCCTACTCCATCTCCCAAAACTGTCCCCAAGACGAATCCCCTCTTCCTCCGAGTTGGCGGCGACCACCGGCCGCCATGGCCGCCTTCTCCCAACCCACCGGCGATTCCCACGATCCATGCTGAAATTGATGCCTCCAGTGAAGACGTCGTGGCCTGAGCAGCCGTTTGCCCTCCTCTAGGCCGACTCCTCCTCATTTTCCCTCATGGAATTGATCCGACGAGGCAGCCCAAGCCTCCTGGACGGAGGTAGAAGAAGAGCTCGTATGCGGTATGCTTCTGTTGGGCCAGCCAATGAGCTAATCAAATATGATACTTAATTAAGCCTTGGCCCACATGCATGAGTGTAGGTTCAAAAGTTGACCAGCCTTAGTGCACCACCTTGAGCATCTCACACCAAGCAAGAAAAAAAGGGAGCCGCATACTGCCAGCCATGTAAACTAAGCTGTGGGTCCCTGGATCAAACCAACCCCCGTGTGGGTTGAGAAGCTTTGACCCAAACTATAAGCCAAATCCCTTAGTTAAATATTAATCCAGCCACCAAACTATAAAATCCATATCTTACTTGATGAGGACATCACTTCTATGAATACAAACAACACTCCATTGAACATACAAGATGCAATCAATAGAGTTCATACACAACAATTAATTTCAGAGGTGAACTCGTTCTTATATATTTCCTTATATGTTTTTGAGCATAAATTGCTACTTAATGATTTATTTGTGATTAGGATCCATGGAGAGGTTCAAGGAGTACTTGGAGGGAGTATTAGGGACGTGGAAGACCAGAGAATTCGTTCAAAGAAGATGGAAACCGAACCAAACTCCAAATCGTATCTAACTCGGAGTCCAGGAGCAGTACGCACTAAAACGGACGCCCAGGACGCATACGAACTCCGTTTCGGACGTTCTACATATGCACGGAAAGAGGAGAGGATAAACTTTCCAATGACACCGGTACCATGTCAAAATTCTTTCGGAGTCGACGGGAATCATCGAAACAAAATCAAGTACAGAATCTGTCAGGGTGCTGCGCCACCGTATTGGGCCATTGGGCCTTGTATCAAGTCTAAGTCTATTATTTTCGTGTGTTAGGGTTAGGTAACGACCCCAACACCCACTTGGACGTCCTCCCACCTATATATACTCCATAGTAGCTGCTATGAACAATTGGGTTTTGCTTAGATCAATAATATCGCCGTTCTTTGGCTTGTGAGACCCCAACTTCGCGATTTCAGATCGTGTCTTCTACGTTCTTGCTTGTGTTCTCGGTTGCACTTGCAGGGATTAGCTTTCTTGGCGAGGTCAATCGTGTGAAGAACGGTTGATAACCAACGGAGCGGTGGTGTAGTGATTGCAGGGGCTGTTCGTGTTCTACTCGAGAGCCTCGGATCATCAACGTCGAGATCTCCATCAATCGACTTACCCATTACCTATCGGAAGATCGGGACTCATCACCTTTTCCTATCAATTGATATCAATCGACCCACACATGATAGAAGATGAACTTGAGAAGAATTTTCTTGTTGTACCTCCTCCTTTGCCTAACCTTTTGCAGGAACATGAACAAATAAATGAAGATGCAAATGAGAGTGAAGTGTTGAACAATTCTTCTAAATTTTTTGATGAATCAACTCATAATGCATTTGAATTTCTTGCTGAAAATGAGAGTAGTGTTAATGGACAATGCTATACAGTACACCAAGGTATGATATTTTTAGATGTGCTGAATTTTGCTACCAATCATACTATCGATGAGCAGCAACAAGATGAACCTTTTCATAATACACATTTACCATTAGTTGATTTTCCTACTGATTCTTACAACAAAAATGAGTTGTGTGCTGATAATTATATTGTACCTATGCTAGAACAACCAAATGAATTTGATACTTTATTACTCACTTGTGCTGAAATTAAGCATTTGATCCCAACTACATGTGAAAGGGATGATCTGACATCTTCTCTAAATACTTTGGGCTATATTGAATTTGACACTCTTTGTGATCTAGATATCGTAGAGAAGATAATATTTTCTCAGTCTCAATTGCCTTTGTTATGTAGAAATATTTTTTATGCTATAGGCAAATATGAACATAGTGGTATGTTTATGGTGCATAAAGTTTACATATGTTCAAATAAGGAAGCTCCTTTTGTGCTGCAACAACATGGTCAAGTAAATGAATGTACTAACGCTAATAATATCTTGTTAAGTTTTTCTAGTATTTTTTCCTTGCAGCAGGGACAACAAAAACATTTTTCACTGCGGTTGTGCAATATGGACAGTGCTCACTCGGGCCTAAACTCTACCCCCAAAGCAAGTCTTTTTGCTGGACATACGAGAAAGCCGAGGACGGCTTGTCATAAAGAAGGGGAGAATGATGAGATCATGCATATTATCATTGCACAAATAAACATGACACAATGTTCATTTGTTTGAGATCCTGGCTCAAGTGAATGCGCACTCTTATTTGATGGACAAGATCAAGATGGTGCACTATGCCGTCCACCACCTTGGCCTCCTCCTTTCATGCTTACAAGAAGATTTGATGGTGTTGCACGTATGGACCCACACATGATAGAAGATGAACTTGAGTCGAGGACGACTCCAATTCAAGAAGGGGAGGATGATGAGGACATCACTTCTATAGATACAAACAACACTCCATTGAACATACAAGATGCAATCAATAGAGTTCATACACAACAATTAATTTCAGAGGTGAACTCGTTCTTATATATTTCCTTATATGTTTTTGAGCATAAATTGCTACTTAATGATTTATTTGTGATTAGGATCCATGGAGAGGTTCAAGGAGTACTTGGAGGGAGTATTAGGGACGTGGAAGACCAGAGAATTCGTTCAAAGAAGATGGAAACCGAACCAAACTCCAAATCGTATCCAACTCGGAGTCCAGGAGCAGTACGCACTAAAATGGACGCCCAGGACGCATACGAACTTCGTTTTGGACATTCTACATATCCACGGAAAGAGGAGAGGATAACCTATCCAATGGCACCGGTCCCATGTCAAAATCCCTTCGAAGTCGACGGGAATCGTCGAAACAAAATCAAGTACAGAATCTGTCAGGGTGCTGCACCACTGTATTGGGCCATTGAGCCTTGTATCAAGTCTAAGTCCATTATTTTCGTGTGTTAGGGTTAGGTCACGACCCCAACACCCCCTTGGACGTCCTCTTACCTATATATACTCCATAGTAGCCGCCATGAACAATTGGGTTTTGCTTAGATCAATAATATCGCCGTTCTTCGGTTTGTGAGACCCCAACTTCGCGATTTCAGGTCGTGTCTTCTACGTTCTTGCTTGTGTTCTCGGTTGCACTTGCAGGGATTAGCCTTCTTGGCGAGGTCAATCGTGTGAAGAACGGTTGATAACCCACGGAGCGGTGGTGTAGTGATTGCAGGGGCTGTTCGTGTTCTACTCGAGAGCCTCGGATCATCAACGTCGAGATCTCCATCAATCGACTTACCCATTACCTATCGGAAGATCGGGACTCATCACCTTTTCCTATCATTACTCATAAAAACTCTAATTAATCTGATTCTTCCTCTAAAAGTCATATAAAATCACATTCTATTTAATACAACTAAATTTGCACGATGTGTTGACATATGTTTGTCTTGCTTTGTATGCTTGTTTGTGTGTGCGTTACGAAGCAGGCCCAGTACCGGAAGAGAACCCGAAAGAGCTAGCTGAGCAGGAGAACGACGCAACCGACAGTAGCGAAGGCAAGTTCCACTGACCTCTTTTGATCATATTGTTCCTATGTGAGGTTCATCCATTGTAGCCAGTAGATTAAGTCATTGCATTTGTTGCATGTGAGATGGTTGAGGGACAGAGAGAAGCCATATTACCTTTTATTTATTGCATATTGTTATGATGAGATTATGCATGATGATATTGCTCCTTGTTTGTTGTATGGGTGGTGAGAATAGGAGTTGTGACCGGGGCAAACAGGTTAGTGCTAGTGTAAGTGCTACCGTGGTGGTAGACTTACGACGAGTTCTATCATGAGGGTAGACTCGTGTGTTTGAGTATGGAGGCTGTCCTGGTGAGCCTTAAGGACCTAGTTGTTTTGACATCCCACCTAGCTTCTTTCAGTACGACCACATTTCCCTTTATGGGCAGGGTTTAGCCTAATCCCGGTGGCTAGCCCGACAGTCGTCTACGACGGAGAGAGAGAGAGAGAGTTATGTTGAGAGATTATTGAGCTCATTGACGATACTGATACTGGGTTGGGGACGACTGGTCTGGGTGATGTTTCGACTGGGTGTCGGTTATGTCGAGCTATCTTTGATGGTCCGTGCATGTGGGTAAAGCATACAACCTCTGCAGAGTGTAGAACCCATTCGGACGGCCGTGTCCTCGGCATAGGACAGGTTCTGGTGTGGTCCTAACAACTAGAAAGCCACCTACTAAGAGTTGAGTTGAGAGGAGTTTGGGGTTGAGATATTCAGTTGCATTAGTTTGCATTAGGTTGCATTGTTCTTTATTTTATGCATTGCATTTATATCTGATTTGATCCCCTCCCGTAGGGCGAGGTGGAGCTTGCGGAGTACTTTTGTACTCAAATGTTGTTGATATGTTTTTTCAGAGGATCCTGACTTCGTGCCGGAGGATTTTGAGTAGGGTCGCGTCCGCACCCAAGTTCGTGTGTAGTGGAACCATGGATGACGAGGATGTACTAGTCGTGTTGGCTACTATTATAGCTATGTTGTTAGCCGTTATTGTGTTTATCCATAAGGCGATGCCGTTGAAATAAAGCTATGTATGGTTGTGGTTCCACTTGTAATGTAATATTATGTACCAAACTCTGTTCTTGGTAATAATATTACATGTTTAGTTCTGATCTTATGGGTCGGGACGCTTCAAGTGGTATCAGAGCCATACTTGGCTGTAGTATGCGAACCCTAGGGCGTAGGTGACTTTAGGAGACCCTAGAATGGTTTTTCTGTAGGACCCTTGAACGTAGGACCTTAGTGATAGGTTTTGCTCTCATCTAACCCTCGTGCATTGTTTTAAGCCAGATGTCTGACGACCATATCACCACCTTCTACATCAACGAAGATGGCTTCCCCAAGGTGCTCTATGCCGCCATGGTGCGACTCGGTATTTCAGACCATCCAGAGTACGTGGGTCACGAGTTCGTGGAGCATGGCACTGAAAGCTGTGAGGTCACTGTGCACATCGGTGCCAGTGAGAGGTTCCTGGAGATGAAGCCATGGAACGTCACCGCCACTGGATGCCGCATGAAAGACACTTGCCAACTTGTGGCCCGCAAAGCTCTGAAGTACATGTGCCACATGTTTGATTGGCATCTGGGTTCTACACCCATGAAGTACTTCCCGCCGTTGGATCGTAGTCGTCCTGCATGGATGGCTAGGATCCGCAACCTTGAAAGCCTTGGATCCACTGAAGATGACCCCATAGTTGTCGCCATGTCAGGCTATTTATTGAGCCTAGACGATATGTGCGACCAGTTGAACCAGCATGTGAAGACCCTCGTCAAGCGTGCAGAGACCCTCGAGACGCGTTGGCGAAAGGCTAAGCTAGCCTTAGCGCAGGATGAGGACCGTGTCGCCTTGGCAGAGGAGAACCTTAGGGAGTATGCCGACCGCCATAGCCAGCTCCTCAGAGGTGTGTACCTCGTAGACCAAGCCAAGCGTAAAGATCGCCAGGCCTGTGAAACATCCGAACCGCTTGTGCTAGAAGGAACTTCGGTGTACCCGTTGTCCAACCCTCGAAGGGGGATTTGTGAGCCTATACTGCCCACTCCTCCAACATCACCTCGGGGAACCAACAAGGACCCCGAAGACCAGGATGTAGGACCTAGTACTCAGGCAGAGGTCCCGGCTGACCCTTAAGGGGGACGGACTTAGGGACGACATGCCCAATGTACCATGTACCCGTTTGCTTGAATGAATGAATGTTTGGTGTGTTGTTTGCAGTGTTTGATGTTTGTGTGGTTTGTCTGGTATAAAAGTATATACTTATATATTACTAAATTAATATGAGTATATATATACATACACATACATAAATTAATAATAATAATAAAATAAAAAAATAAAAATAAAATAGTAAGATAATGATAATACTAATTATAAACTAAGTAATATTTACATCAACATACCCTAGTAAATATAATCTAAACCCCACGCTTTCCACGTCGCAGATGTCTCGCCGCTTGAGGCGAGTGAGGAATGGACACGAGGCGGAACAAGGACTGCCTGAGATACCGTCTGCACTGCACGATCATGAGACAGCGGAGAGTGCACCTGTCCTACCAGCCCCACATGCATCGGCCTATGACCTGACTGCCATTTTGGACCGCCAGACTCGACTCCTCGAGATGCTGGTGAACACACTTGCTGCTCAGGGCAACAATGGCATCAACCACCGCCAGCCAGTGCCTCAGAACAATCACCAGATCGCGGACTTCAACAGGATGAACCCATCCAAGTTTGTTGGATCTGAGGACCCCATTGAGGCAGATGACTGGTTAATAGATATTGAGATGAAACTTGAGGTGGTCCATGCTAATGAGCAGGATAAGGTTCTACTTGCAGTCCAACAGCTGAGAGGACCTGCTTTAGCATGGTGGCACAGCTACAGAGAAATGCATGCAGACGCCAAGACCATGATCTGGGATGACTTTGTGAAGTTATTTAGGGAGCACCACATCCCTAGTAGCATTGTGAAGCTGAAGAAGGAAGAGTTCATGAACCTTAAGCGGAAGGGCTTGAATGTAACAGAGTAGATGCATAAGTTCACTAGATTATCCCGTTATGACCCTCATGCGGTTGATACGGAAGAGAAGAAGCAGGAAGCCTTCCTTCGCGGTATAAACACTGAGATTAAGAAGTTTCTAGAAGCATATGTGTATCCAGATTTTAGTACCATGGTCAACAAGGCTTTCACCACGGAAAAGAACATAGAGGATGAGCTTCAGGAAAAGAAAAGGAAATTTTAGGGGAAGAAGGTGTTCCAGCAGTCGAAGTTTCAAAGGACTATTCAACCTACTTATTCAGCACAGATGACCCAGCAGCCAACTTACTTTATGCAGAAGACCCACCAACCTACTCATTCTGGACAGATGAGTCAAAGTGGTGTATCCTACAAGGCACCAACTACTACCTTCAAGCAACCAGTGCAGCCTGCTAAACCTCAGGGATCCTTCCGCCCTCAGCAGTCTGGAGTCAGTCACACACGTGACCAGAGGATTTGCTTCAGCTGTCGTGAGCCTGGCCACATTGCTGTTAACTGCCCTTACAAGAACAAGCCAGCACCATCCGCCGTCTCCAACTCTGTTAATGGACCGAGACAACCAGTTGGAGGTAACCGTGGAGCACCATCAAGGACCCAACAATCATTTGTAAAGGCCACAGTGAACCATGTCTACGCCGAGGAGGCAGATGCAGCACCAGGAGTTCTGCTTGGTGAGTTCTTGGTTCAGTCAGTTTTGGCTTCAGTATTATTTGATTCTGGTGCATCACATTCCTTTATATCATCACACTTCGTAGAGACACATGATATATCTGCGGTAGCCCTTAAGAGGCCCTTAATAACCCGGTCATCGGGAGGTTATATACCCTGCCACTTAGGAGTTAACAACATCCCTTTAAACCTAAGTGGGGTAGTATTCTTGGTTAACCTAATAGTGCTTGACTCCCATGGGATAGATGTGATCCTTGGTATGGATTGGTTAGCCAAGTGCAACGGGAGCATAGCTTGTGCACAGAGGGTAGTGACAGTGACAAACCATGAAGGAAAGACTGTCACCTGTCACATGAAGCCTAGCTCTGAGCCGGTAATAAATCCCATAAAGGCAGAAACACCCCAAGAAGTGCCAGTAATTAAGGAGTATGTTGATGTGTTCCCTGAGGAATTATCGGGTATGCCACCAGAAAGGGAAGTGGAGTTTTCGATTGACCTAGTTCCCGGAACTGCCCCAATAGCTAAGAGACCTTACAGGATGGCAGCCCCAGAACTGGCAGAGTTAAAGAAATGGTTGGATGAGCTGTAAGAGAAAGGATATATAAGGCCTAGTGCATCACCATGGGGCACACCAATCCTCTTCGTAGAGAAAAAGGATGGAAGTAAGAGGCTTTGTGTGGATTACCGAGCTCTTAATGCAGTAACCATCAATAACAAGTATCCTCTACCTCAGATTGATGACCTATTTGACCAGTTAAAGGGGGGCAAGTTTTTTTTGAAGATTGATTTAAGGTCTAGGTATCACCAAGTGAGGATTAAACCTGAAGATATACCCAAGACAGCATTCGTGACTCGCTATGGACAATACGAGTTCACAGTGATGTCTTTTGGATTAACCAATGCCCCTGCCTACTTCATGAACCTGATGAACCGAGTGTTCATGCAAGAGCTGGATAAGTTTGTCTTTGTCTTCATTGATGACATCTTGGTATATTCATGAAGTGAGGAAGAGCACGCGCAACACTTGCATGTTGTTTTGGACCGACTCAGGAGCCATCAACTTTATGCCAAGTTTAGTAAATGTGAATTTTGGTTGCAAAAAGTAAGATTACTTGGGCATGTGCTCACAGCTGAAGGAGTGGCAGTTGATCCAGAAAAGGTCAAAGCAGTAACATCTTGGAAGCAACCAACATCAGTCTCAGAGATCCGTAGTTTTCTTGGTACGACGGGCTATTATAGAAGGTTCATCGAAGGATTCTCCAAGCTAGCCCGACCCATGACTGAGCTTCTTAGGAAGGACAAGAAGTTTGTGTGGACTGAAGCATGTGAGCGGAGTTTTCGTGAGTTGAAGGAGAGACTCACAACAGCTCCAGTCTTAGTCCTACCAAATATTCACAAGAGCTTTGTCATTTATTGTGATGCTTCTAGACATGGACTAGGATGTGTGCTAATGCAAGAACGACGAGTGGTATCCTATGCCTCTCGTCAGCTAAGGCCACATGAGAAAAACTACCCGACTCATGACTTGGAATTGGCAGCAGTAGTGCATGCTCTTAAGATTTGGAGGCACTACTTGATAGGTAACAAGTGTGAGATCTATACAGACCATAAGAGTCTTAAGTACATCTTTACCCATCCTGACCTCAACCTAAGGCAACGAAGATGGCTGGAGCTAATAAAGGATTATGATTTGGAAATCCACTACCATCCTGGTAAAGCAAATGTGGTAGCCGACGCTCTCAGTAGGAAGGCATATTGCCATCACTTGGTGACGCAAGTACCGCAGTTGTGCGAAGAGATTATGAGGTTGAACCTAAGTGTGGTACCTCACTCATACAACTACCACCTTAGTGTTCATCCTGTTCTGGATGACCAAATCAAGAAGGCTCAACATGAGGATGAAAAGTTGATGGAGATTAAGGGACAAATCGGTGAAGGCAAAGCACCAGACTTTAGAGTTGATAGAGATGGAGTATTGTGGTTCAAGAAACGGTTGTGTGTGCCTTCACAAGGTCACTATAGAGACACCATCTTGGATGAGGCCCACAACTCTGCATACTCTATCCATCCCGGAGCCACCAAGATGTATCTGGATCTTAAGCAAAAGTATTGGTGGATTGGAATGAAGGGTGACATAGCTAAATTTGTGGCCCGTTGTGATGTGTGCCAGAGAGTAAAGGCCGAACATCAGAAGCCAAGCGGCCTACTACAACCTTTACCTATTCCCGTTTGGAAATGGGATGAAGTGGGGATGGACTTCATCATTGGTTTGCCAAGAACCAAGAATGGCAATGACTCAGTGTGGGTAGTGGTCGACCGTCTGACTAAAGTCGCACACTTTATTCCCGTGCGCACTACCCACGATGGAGAAAAGCTGGCCAAGTTGTACATAGATCGTATAGTGAAGCTACATGGAGTACCCTCAAGGATAGTCTCAGATAGAGGTACCCAGTTCACATCGAGGTTTTGAAAGAGTCTACAGACAACACTTGGAACTAAGTTGGATTTCAGCTCAGCCTATCACCCTCAGACTGATGGCCAGACAGAAAGGATCAACCAAATCTTATAGGACATGTTGAGAGTAGCCGTTCTTACCTACGGTAAAGACTGGGAAGATAGTTTACCATATGTCGAGTTTTCTTATAACAATAGCTATCAGACTAGTATTAAGATGTCACCATTTGAAGCTCTTTATGGAAGAAAGTGTCAGACTCCGCTTATGTGGTCAGAGGTTGGAGACCGTATTATAGAGTGACCAAACTTCATTGTGGCAGCAGAAGACAAAGTAGCGGAGATCCAGGAGAATTTGAAGGCAGCTCAGTCACGCCAGAAAAGCTACGCGGACAAAAGAAGGCGTGAACTTAGCTTTGAAGTCGGGGACCACGTGTATCTGAAAGTGTCTCTAATCCGTGGCACGCGCAGATTCCAAGTACGCGGAAAGTTGGCACCGCGATACATTGGTCCTTTTCCAGTCCTAAAAAGAGTAGGATCAGTCGCCTATGAGATCCAGTTACCCGAAGAGATGTCAGGCGTACACAACGTATTTCACGTGTCACAACTGAGGAAGTGTCTACGAGTTCTGGAAGAACAAGTGGTACGGGATACCCTAGACCTGCAAGATGATCTACGCTATCAAGAGGTGCGAGTTAAAATTTTGGACACTGTCACCCGAAGAACAAGGACAAACTCCGTCAAGCTTTGTCGAGTTTTGTGGAGCAGACATTCAGAGGCCGAAGCTACATGGGAAAGAGAAGACGCACTTCGTGCTGAATTTCCCCATCTTTTTGAAGGCCAAGTGAATCTCGAGGACGAGATTCCATCTAAGTGGGGTAGGTCTATAACATCCTAATTTTCGCAACTAATAAGTCGCGCTTATATATATTTAATTACCTACGGTATTCTTGCACACTAATGAAATTACACTGTCAAAAGAGAAGTAGTAATAAATAAAATGAAAGAAACTGAAAGAGAAAAAATCAATTAATAAATATATACAGATCTCTATGTCACCAACATATATATATAACCATTAATTTAATCAAAGGTGAATAATGATTCTGGTTATAAAACAAATAAAATGAATAGGTGAAATGGAGTAACAAACATGTTATGAAACAAAACTAACGCCAGAGCAGCCATAAAGTTTAGTTAAGAACAAATAATAAAAAAAGGGAGATAAAGGATAGGGACCACGCTGCAATCCCTGCAGCAAGCACAGCTCACGCCACTTTTGTCAGGCTACCTTGTTCCATTTGCAAGCTGCCCCTTCTCTTTATCCCTAATAGCAGGAAACACCCTTCTTCTTCCTTCAGCCAAAACGGGTAGCACATTTTCTTCTCTGACCAAAACTATGAGCCGGGGGCACGCAATGGCAGGGAGCCGAGCTCGCTCTCCTTCCTTCTCCGTTTCCCCAGAAGTCTCCGGAACCCCTGTATAGCATGCTAATCCGTCAGCCGTTGCTCCAGTGACACGGCAGCTATCTACCTCCTTCACTCATGAAGCGACAACAATGGCGTCCGCCTCGGCAACCACGCATATTCTCGATGACCAACGGACACGACAACTCGCGCAGACACGGCGAGGACCCCTCACTACGCGACGCACCGCCCGACCGAGTTCGACACGCGCGTACGGCGAATTAACTGCGCCCCACTGATTTTTCTTCAACAAAGTCGGCCTCCCAACGCCTTTCCTGCCTATAAATCGACCTCGCCGAGCTCAGATTTGTCGTAGCCGCTCCTCACACTCACCGGCCGAATTCTAGTGCCCGTTTCGACCTCCCCGCGCGTGACGACTAGACCGACACGTCGATCCTCGGCGAGAAGCTCTTCCCGGCTGGACCGCGACCAAGGTGAGCACCTCCAGCGCCTACTCCATCTCCCAAAACTGTTCCCAAGACGAATCCTCTCTTCCTCCGAGTTGGCGGCGACCACCGGCCACCATGGCCGCCTCCTCCCAACCCACCGTCGATTCCCACAATCCATGCCGAAATTGATGCCTCCAGTGAAGTCGCCCTGGCCTGAGCAGCCATTTACCCTCCTCCAGGCCGCCTCCTCCTCATTTTCCCTCCTGGAATTGAGCCGACGAGGCAACCCAGGCCTCCTGGACTGAGGTAGAAGAAGAGCTCATATGCGGTATGCTTCTGTTGGGCCAGCCAATGAGCTAATCAAATATGATACTTAATTAATCCTTGGCCCACATGCATGAGTGTAGGTTCAAAAGTTGACCAGCCTTAGTGCACCACCTTGAGCATCTCACGCCAAGCAAGAAAAAAAGGGAGTCGCATACTGCCAGCCATGTAAACTAAGCCGTGGGTCCCTGGATCAAACCCCCCCCCCCCCCCCCCCGTGTGGGCTGAGAAGCTTTGACCCAAACTATAAGCCAAATCCCTTAGTTAAATATTAATCCAACCACCAAACTATAAAATCCATATCTTACTCATAAAAACTCTGATTAATCTGATTCTTCCTCTAAAAGTCATATAAATCGCATTCTATTTAATACAACCAAATTTGCACGATGTGTTGACATATGTTTGTCTTGCTTTGTATGCTTGTTTGTGTGTGCGTTACGGAGCAGACCCAGTACCGGAAGAGCCAGCTGAGCAGGAGAACGACGCAACCGACGGTAGCATAGGCAAGTTCCACTGACCTCTTTTGATCATATTGTTCCTATGTGAGGTTCATCCATTGTAGCCAGTAGATTAAGTCATTGCATTTGTTGCACGTGAGATGGTTGAGGGACAGAGAGAAGCCATATTACCTTTTATTTATTGCATATTGTTATGATGAGATTATGCATGATGATATTGCTCCTTGTTTGTTGTATGGGTGGTGAGAGTAGGAGTTGTGACCGGGGCAGAGAGGTTAGTGCTAGTGTAAGTGCTACCTTGGTGGTAGACTTACGATGAGTTCTATCATGAGGGTAGACTCGTGTGTTTGAGTATGGAGGCTGTCCTGGTGAGCCTTAAGGACCGAGTTGTTTTGACATCCCACCTAGCTTCTTTCAGTACGACCACATTTCCCTTTATGGGCAGGGTTTATCCTAATCCCGGTGGCTAGCCCGACAGTCGTCTACGGTGGAGAGAGAGAGAGTTATGTTGAGAGATTATTGAGCTCATTGACGATACTGATACTGGGTTGGGGACAACTGGTCTGGGTGATGTTTCGACTGGGTGTCGGTTATGTCGAGCTATCTTTGATGGTCCGTGCATGTGGGTAAAGCGTACAACATCTGCAGAGTGTAGAACCCATGCGGACGGCCGTGTCCTCGGCATAGGACAGGTTCTGGTGTGGTCCTAACAACTAGAAAGCCACCTACTGAGAGTTGAGTTGAGAGGAGTTTGGGGTTGAGATATTCAGTTGCATTAGGTTGCATTGTTCTTTATTTTATGCATTGCATTTATATCTGATTTGATCCCCTCCCATAGGGCGATGTGGAGTTTTCGGAGTACTTTTGTACTCAAATGTTGTTGATATGTTTTTTCAGAGGATCCCGACTTCGTGTCAGAGGATTTCGAGTAGGGTCGCGTCCGCACCCAAGTTCGTGTGTAGTGGAACCATGGATGACGAGGATGTACTAGTCGTGTTGGCTACTATTATAGCTATGTTGTTAGCCGTTATTGTGTTTATACATAAGGCGATGCCGTTGAAATAAAGCTATGTATGGTTGTGGTTCCACTTGTAACGTAATATTATGTACCGAACTCCGTTCTTGATAATAATATTACATGTTTAGTTCCGATCTTATGAGTCGGGACGCTTCAATTTGCTCTGGCGACAAATATTGCAGATGGGACTTAGTATTTTCCCTAACTGGACACTGCTTTCACAGTTCCCTGGGAAGACGAGCTTGACCGAAGAGCAACAATGGGCCTGCATTTTGCTTGGAGCGTGGAAGAAGATGAAGCAGCATACAACTTACTGGTGGGCCTTCTACGGTTCACTAACAGTAATTGCTAGAGGAAAATAAAGAATTGGTATGTGTACAATTAAGGCTACACATGGGAAATATTTATCATTCCAATCCTCATCCAGAATTGAAATTGAAATGTTTATGATTCTCCTAGAATCTAGAATTATACCAAACTAGACACACACCATGCAGACGCAGTGGCGAAGCCAGGTTAGGCTTGCCTGGTGCACTGGCACTAGGGTAGGAAGGAAAAACTACTGCTTATGAGCTTATTTTGACCAACTAAATTGAACAATTTAATAGCAAATTAGACAATGCCATATGTATTGCGCACCACTGTCAAATTCTTGCTTGCTTTGCCACTGCATGCAGTCACACTGATTGGCGGATCTCACTAGAGGAAAGGGGGGGGGGGGGGGGGGGGGGTGTGGGGGGCACGTGTTGATAATCATGTGCCCACTTGCCTATGGGTAGATGGAGTAAGGAAGGGGCGGGACGTGACACCTCCTCGTTGGGCTCGGAGGCAAGAACCTTTGATGCTCGATCATGCCCTGTGAAGCCAAACAAAGCAAGGTGGATTTGTTCCATCACTAGGCTAGATAATCAAAAGGACAACGCGTTCAGGTGTGATCGCAGCTCATTCGGATTCGATATCTTCCAAATCCTCATTGTCTCATCCTCTTCATAAAGTATCCGGAAGCTATCCTGTATGTTAAAAACAACCCCAAAAGAGAGACATATTCATTAGTTTATGTTTTAAAGATGGTCATCGTGGTGCCCCTTTTAGCAGTATAAAAGGGGAGACCTATGTGACTATGTCATACAAAGGACTTCAGACGCATAAAACACGCACAAACCTTCGAGATCTCCACAGTAACTCACCTGCACTCTGTTTGAAGAAATCAATAAGAACCTAAAGTAAAAGTGTCTCGCAGTGCGAAGTATAGGTTTCACATCAGTCAACTCCCACTACTACAACATCAGTCAACCCCACAACTACAAAAAACATTTTCGCAGACACCTTCTAATTTTTTTAAAAATGTTTCGTAACAAAATACGCTTGTGATGTAAAACGTATTAAAATCCATCTGTAATAATAACATATCACAGACGGTCTGCAACTAAGAATTGCCTGTGAAAAAATATATATTATCACAGACAGTCAGTTGTACAACTTGCCTATGATAATAGATCATATCAAATGCGGTAGTTCAATAACTAACGCCTATAAAATACACTTATTTTCATAGGCGGTCCATAAAACAAACATCTGTCAAAATATTCTCGAAGCCTGCACCATCTGTTATCCACGCTTTAACTTCTCCACCAATCAGCTTTCTTCACATGAATCCACATGTCTCCCTCTTCAATAATATACCACCTACTTGTTCCCCGTCTCCCTCTTCAATAATGCACCACCCGCCCGTCCCCCGTCCCCTTCTCAAGGCTAACCCCCCCCCCCCCCCCCCCTTCTACCTCATCTAGATCTGGATCTGGAGCAGCGGCTAAAAATCCCATTCTACCTCCACAAGTCCATCGCCCTCTGTCCATGAGATGGGGTCGAGCCCCTGCACCGATGGGGTCGTCTCGTGGTGGAGGTCGTCTCGTCGATGGGGCTGAGCCCCATCCTGTGTCCGAGCCCTTGCGTCGACGGGGGCAAGCTCCTGCACATGGCAGCAGAGGCCGTCTCGACTACCACCAGCGCCGACGGGGCTGAGCCCCTGCCCATCGCGGCAGAGGTCGTCTCAGCCGCCACCACCCGCGTCGGTGCCGAGCCCCTGTGATGATGGTGTCGAGCCTCTGCGCCGATGATGCCCGAGCTCCTGCCCATCGCGGCGCGTCCACTCCGACATTCGACTTCGATGCGGCCACGGGACTGACATGCGAGGGCAACGAGACCGACATACGAGGGCGACGGGACCGATGGGACCTCAGCGGATGCATGCCTCAGAGGCTCCAGCACAGGGAGATCCCCGAGCGGATGCACGTCTCCAGGCTCCACCAGAGATGTGTTGTAATTTATGTGATGTGTTGTTGCGTTGTAATTTCTATGATTTCTTGTGTTGTAATTTCTGTGTTGTGTTGTGATGTAATTTCTGTTGTATTTTTTTAGCATTTGTTATGTCTCTGCAATGTAATTCTGCTTAAATCTTTCAGTCTCTTGCAGATCAAGTGTGTTAACTCAAATCTGCCTAAATTTTATGTTTCTTGCCTCCTAATTACGACCAGTCATGAACAAAATACGCACAGATGGTCTCTTAAAACCCGTCTGTGAAAATGTTTTATCACAGGCGGCTGGCAATAAAGAACCGCCTGCGGTAATGCATTTTTACAGGCGGGTTTTGCTGCCGCCTGTGATAATCGGTCATTTTCACAGGCTCTTTGTTACTGAAAGTGCATCTAGGCACACCCTTTGTGGGTTTTGGATGATTGATGACAAACAAGTAAGATCCTAATAAAATTTGTTGAGATGAGAGCAGGTTTTGGAGAATGGAACTAAAGGTACAAAAAAGTGAAAAATGAATTTCAAGAAAGGGAAGAGCACAAGTGAACAAAAGGGGCAAAAAGGTGAAAAGATGAGAATCAAAAAGGGAAAGAAAACAAGTGAAGAAAATATGCAAAAGTAGTCCTAAATGTATAGGGTGTGTGTGAGAGACACACCCCCAAGAGCTCAAGTCGTTGTGGAAAGAATAAGAGCTAAAACACATTTCAAGTTGCAGGAATAGATGACTAGTCCGGCCCTAGAAAGGACTAGTTCGGTCTCACACAGTATGACAATTGAACTAGTCTGGTTTTATAGAGGACTAGTCCGTTACTATCACAATACCACAAAGAGGACTAGTTCGGTCCTCAACGGACTAATCCGGTTCACTCACACAACTTAGGGTTTCCTAGTGTGCTGCACTTGTCCACGCATAAATCATTCAGCACACAGGACTTGTCCGGTCCGTAACGGACTAGTCCGGTAGTCGGGATCCAAATGGTAACTTTTCTAAATGTCTATAAATAGGTGATCCACGACCCCACAACCATTAATCCAAGAACTCTAGTGCCGCCACTGCATCCAAGAGCACAAAACACCTCTCTCCACACATTCTAAGGCCCTAAGAGTCAAATCTTTGGGAGTTGGCAATTGGGAAAGAGAGAGTGACGATCTTATGGACATTGAGCTCTTGGGTTTGGTTTCTCACATGCTCATGTTGATTATTGTGTAATTATTTAAGTGTATAGATCTCTATTTTCGTTTGTAATCTTTTGAGAGCCCTCAACGTGTGAGGTTGCTCCACCAACTTGGTGATTACCTGTGATAGTGGAATCAAGTCAGACTTGTGTGGTGACTTGACAAGGGAAAGAGTTTGAAAAGATCCGACTCTGTGTGGGCTTCCTCAACTAGATCTCTTTGGTGAGATCGAACCTCAGTAAAAATCTTTTATCTCATGTGCTCTTGATATATACTTTTATTATCATCACTATATAGAGCATAGACTTGATCATACTTACAACTTGTGTTAATGTTGTATTCCACGTGCAAATCATTTACTATTAACACTTGCTATAGTTGTTAGTACAGTTTACTACATTCCGCCGCAAAAGATTTAAAGGAAACATATAAGAGATCTCAATTTGACAGTTGTGGTTATACACACCGGACTAGTTCTTACTCAGACCAGACTAGTCCGGTCTTCTTGTTAAAAAAATAGTTTTGTTGTGTTTCACGAAAAATTTCGAAAGCCTATTCACCCCTTCTAGACCACATTCAATTACTGACGATTTTTCAAACCGTATGTGATAATATGTTTTGAACCATTTATAAAAATGATTTTTGTAGCCCCAACCGAATTTAAATAGTGATTAAATTGTAACAACCTTAAATGTCGGTGTTCTGCACATTAACACATGACTTTGTTAATTGAATGCTTTTATGACCCTATTCAAGCAATCTATTCTATGCAACGTTGGGCTACATAGATAAGCAGAAATATTCTCTTTTGCAGTGACGATCAGCTTACTCAGGAGCGGAAATATCTCGAAGAATTCAGATCATCCGTAAAGACATACTGTAAAACTTACTGGATCGCTCAAAAATACTCGATTCTCACAAATCAATGGCAGCATCAGTGTAAAGCATTCAACTGATTTCTGCCAGCAACAGGTACCCAAAAGAACTGTGACCGAGCCAAGACAATAAGTGGAACCATGACCATTCAACAGTACTAATAACCTGCCGGAGATTACAACAGGCAACTAAAGAACAAGGCCATGGATAAAGGTCAGGGTTGAGATGGCTGTTCTTTCAGAGGATTTTGGGGAGTTTTATCACGTACGGGGTGTCGCATCTGGAATAGAAAGTGAACCATTTCTTATTTTGGGTCTGTTTTTTTTATCAGGTGCTTGAAATCTTAAAAAAATTTAGACACCAGATTATTAGCAGTTAATTGCTATCGTTAAACACTAATCTTGTAATTAATTATGAAACCCTTAAATCTATAGGTTAATCAATCACAAATTTTTTATTTGATTATTTTACAATTAACATAACTCTTACAATTACAGATTAACAACTACATATTAACAATTAACAAAAAAAATAATCTTCTTCGATTCCGGTCGGCCGACGGCGGCGCCGCCGCCGCTACGTTGCGACCTTGCGCTGCCTCCACCGCCGTGCCGCGGGCTCCGTCGAGGCTGTCGATCCGGGTGCCATGTCGTCCCTCGTCGGCCTCCGTAGTCGGGGCACCGCCATCGCCAGTCTACCGTCGGGGCGCCGCCATCGCTACCTCCATCGCCAAAGCGCCGCTGGGGCGCCACCATCGCTACCTCCATCGCCAGAGCGCCATCGAGGCGCCGCCATCGCTACCTCTGTCGCTAGAGCGCCGCCATTGCCGGCTTGGCACCACGATGGACCGGGTGTATCCGGTAAGATTAAGGTTGAAGAGATAATAAAAATAGAGCTAGCACAAATCTTAAAACAGATCCAAAAGTCGCATGGATTCCAAATGCCTGATATATATCATTTCTGTTTGGTCGTCTCTCTCCATCCCGATAATGCTCTGTACAGGTAGCAGGTGAAGCATCGATGGCTTCGGATTTTGGTAGTCTGGCTGCTGTTTTTTTTATTGTGCTGTTGCAGTGGTGCTGCAGTTGTTGGGCTCACTCTTACCAACTTCTTTTACTACTGTACCTGTACCTGTACCTGTACCTGGTTAAATGGTTGCTCGTTCGGCACACTTTTCAAACAACTTTCCCGCATGTCAAGCACAATCTTGTAGTATACATACTAAGGCTGTTCGCAGTATAAAGCATACTAGATATGTGTATATTTAAATGAGAAATTGTAAAAATAGAAAAGAATAATATATAGAATATGCTTTAGAAGAAACAACTGTGGATAGCCTAAAACCTTTGTTTGTACCAGACACAGTGGAATATACCACGTTCATGGATAATCAGCTAAAAGTAAATCTTATGTAATGTACCTGTTCAAGAGGTTCATCGTCAGAACCTCCTTTGTACGGAAGTACTCCCTCCCTCCGTTGATAGAAGTCAACAACAGACGTTGCAGGGAATGGATCACTTCTAAATATAGGACCAGTCATCCTGGAAATTTTTTATTAATATACATATTTAAAAACTTTTTTTACTAATACACCGCGGAGTACTCCCTCCGTTCTGAAATAATTGTCGTTTCAGACAAACAGATGAACTAGAAATGAACTAATGAAGGTTGTCCTAACGACAATTAAAACGAAACGGAGGAAGTACAAAATTTGCAAATTTGACTCACACATCGTCCACGACGTTCGTCTGCGTGGGCACGAAGGCCGTGAGCCCCTCACCACGCGCTCCCTTCCTCCATGCCCTGGACGAAGGGTACCTGGGCGACGTGGATCCGTGCATGCCGATACTTATCCTACCACGCATGCACGCACAGTTAAACGTGAGAATGGTTTGGGTTGAACCGGTTTCAATGGTGTGGTTCCTTGTTGGGTTTGTTTAGGGTCGGTACAAAATAGTTTGAGATATAAAATGGTTTGGTTTGGTTTGGATGCTGGATAAATTTGGTTTGGTTTGGGTAGAAACAATTTCAGCTTGGCTTCATCTCTGTCATGCTCTCGTTCTGCACCGACGATCGCCCGTGCCCTGCGCTGCGCTGCGGCGACGACCACTCCTGCCCTGTGCTGCGCTGCAGCAACGACCACTCTTGTCCTGCGTTGCGCTGCGGTTCCTCATCGCCCTTCTATGCTGCTGCGCTCCCTAGAGCCTCTCCACGCTGCCCAGCAGCTACGCCAAGCTAGTCCTGTGCCCCAGCTCCAAATCTTGGTTGCAGTCCTCTATTTCCCTAAGCTTGGTTCATCACCCCCTCCGTCTCCAGCTGCACCCCGAGATCTCCGTTGACCAAGCTGCAGCGCTGCCTCGATTAGACTATACACCCCGTCGAGGTTGAGCCCGAGCGCTCCTCTGTCGATCTCGTCGAAGGTGGTCATCTGCGGATTCGTGACGCAGCCATATTTTTGAATAATCGAAGGAAAAAAATTGACAAGAAGCACCAGGGCAGCACCACCGGGATTCCATTTTGCACGGTGGGCAACGAGATCCAACTTTACTGGTTGGGAAACTAGGGCAGCATGTGTGCATGAAAGAGAATAAGACAGAAGCAGGGCACAGGGCAGCCGTTCTGGAGAGGAAGAAGAATAGAGGATTGCTGTTTTTCCTAAGATACCTACGGGCTTCGGCATAGCAGTCCAACCCATGGGTCAAAACCATGGGTCCAACCCATTCCGTGGTTTGAGCAGGCTAGAAAATAGCTAGTGGGTTGGGGTGAGTTGGTTTTAAATAAAAGTGGTGTGGGTTGCGTTGGTTTGGATAAATACAAATGTTAGTTAAGGGTTGGATTAGTTTTGGGTTGGGTTTAATCCATTAGCAAGCTTACACACAGTACTCATCCTACCACATACTCCCTCTGGGAATTCTATTTCTGATTTTGATCAAATCTACCTTTGATTAATAATTTATAATTTATGTAACTTTGATCAAATTTAATAATCTAAGAATTGTATTTTTAGATTTATCATGGAAAATATTTTCATAATATACAATTTACATATTATTAAAAATAATAGAAATTATATAAATCATTAGTCAAAGATGTGTTTTACTAAAATTAGAAATAGAGTTCAACTGGGATGTAAGTAGTACGAAGCAGCTACATGCATGCAAACGGGGCTCTGCCAGATACTCATCCGCTGCGCTACAATGTTGGACCATGTCAAGTCTTGCCATGCCGGCAGACACTAAGTTCTCATCCAGAGAAATAAGGAGGGGCTGATTAGTCTTCAATTTCAATCGAATTAAGTATCAACACTCAGAACTTAGTAGTTTCAGATTGAAATCCACTAAGGATTCGGATTCCGATTAGCATCTACTCAAAAATCATGGAATCGAATCAAAATTGAGAAATCAGAAAGGGCATATGAGGCGGATTCCTAATCCTAAGGCGCCGAACACTCCTGGTGCTGTCGGGTCTTCGGGTCTGACAAACCGGCGGCGGCGGCGCAAAACCTAGACTCTCCCTTGAAGAGCTCTCGGGAAGAACGAGCTTCGGCTCCACCCATAGCCGCCTGATATGCCGACTTAGGGCACCACTCCGGGCCGCTCGATAGCGGCGCGCTCACCCAATGGTGAACGCGCACGCCGACGAGGGGTTCGGCGATGGTGCCGTTGGTTCTTGGCCGCCGTATGTTAGGCACACCGAAACCCTAACCCTAGTGGCGACTCCTTCTTGGAGGACATCGGCTGGTGAGCCACCCACGAGCAACGAGCACACTTGCAGTCATGGTGGTTAGGTCGATGCCGGAGCGGACCTCATCGGCGGGGATCTCAACTCTCGGTCACTCTCGCTCTGCGCACCGCCGTGTGTCCGAGGAGAGAGTAGGATCGGGAGAAAATGTATTAGGATTTCCAAGAGGAAACCGAGTCGGGTGGGTTTTTGATCCTACTAGACTCCCCTTCAGACGTCGGATCGCCATCCGATGGCTGTACGCGTCGGCCGTACTGACTATAGCCGCAACCGGCCGAAAGGCCCATGCAGAAGGCATTAGCAGGCCGATGGGCCACCCATTTCCTCCCCTCAGTTTTTTTTGCTGGGATTTATTAGCAGGCCTTGGGCCGTATTAGATGGAAGGCTGGGCCGCCAGGCCGGGTTTTATCCTTTTCTTTTTTTGAGATTTTCGTGACATTTTTCTTAGCGGGCCATGAGTCTGTTCATGGGCCGAACCCTTAAAGTGCCATGCACACTTAGTAATTTTGAGAACACGGCCTTCGGGATGAAAATCAGCATTGGGCCATTTAATATTTTATGATTTTGAAAAATATTAGTATGTGACAAAATTTGAGAATGACCCAATTTTATTTTTGCAATTATTTAAGGAATTTTAGTATGGGCTATAATTCATTTAGACCTATCTCTCAATTAAATTAATTAGGTTGAGAATAATTAAGCATTTTTTATACATTTGATATTTACACTATTGTATTTTGTTTCTTCTTTAATTTGTCATTATGATAAATTTAAGTTCATTCTCAATATATTAATATAATGATGTTAAGTCATTAAGTATGATCACTCAGAAATTAAACTTTCGCTGTGTACTCAGTATTGCATAGTTATATTTATTGAACAAACAAATTTATGCTATGCACTCAGTTTACTAAGTATTTATAATAATTTTGTTAAGTAGCTAACGTGGACGATAAAATTGCTATGATCTCATATCACTAAGTTTAATGCATGGTAATTTTTAATAATTACTATGTTCTCAATTATTTAGTTGCATGAAATTTTGTTGATTAGTCAACGTGAAAGATAAAATTTGTCATGATCTCAGTTATGAATGTTGTATTTTGTTCGAGTAGCCAACGTGAATGACAAAAGACAACATTTTATTTTACTCAGTTATTTAGTGCATATAGAGTTTTGTTCGAGTAGCCAACGTGAAAGACAAAACTTTCTATGTTTCCTAAGTTATTTTGAATGTCGTATTTTGTTGGAATGACAAAAGATGATATTCCTCCTCAGCTAAGTTATTGAATCAGTTCATAGAAAATTTTTGTTCGAGTAACCAATATGAAAGACAAAATTTACTATGTTTTCTCAGATATTTCGAAAAATCAGTCCATAAAAATTTTTTTTCGAGTAGCCAACGTGAAAGACAAAATTTACTATGTTTCCTCAGATATTTCGAATGTCATATTTTGTTTAAACCACAAAAGACGACATTTAATCTCAGCTATTATTATTTATGTTAGTTCATAGAAAATTTTGCTCGAGTAGTCAACGTGAAGGACAAAATTTACTATGTTATCAATTATGTTATATTTTACCAAGTAGCCAACATGAAAATCAAAATATAACATTTTAGTTTGTTTATTTCTAAGTTCTATTTCAGTATATGCATTCTCTTAAGTATTTCACTCAGTTGAATCCTCCATACTTAGTTCAACACTGTAATCAGTTTTAGTTTTCTGTCTTACGAGATAGAGAAACTCAGTATGTTTCCTTCGTAATGATGAAAGCATTTAGTTTAACTACGATTCGTTTGTACTTAATGACTAAACATGATATATTTTTGATGATTCAATTACTAAGCACGTACGAAGAGCGATTTCCGAATGTGACTGCCTCTTAGAACTTCTATTAGAATAAAATGTTAGTTTATTGACTATACTAAGTTTGATGCAAGTATTCTCACAAAGAAACTTGTAACTAAGAAACAAAATGGAAGCGTTGTGCGTGTGCACATACTTAGAATGACGGATAATTATGAATATTGCATTTTTCAAGTAGCAATGGAAAACAATACATAACATTTGTAACACTAAGCAAAGACATTGGATTTTAGAAAAAAGCTCATTGCTATGAGCGACTTAGTATTAAAATAAGAGGAGGATACTCACTAGAGGGATTAGGACCGTTAAAGTCGCTAATGGTTGTGAAGCAAAAAGTAAAAGCCAAACACGAGCTCCCATTAGTAATATAAGATGGGTTTATACTTACGCTTCACTAAGTTCTCAGTTCACCATTTACCATCTTATTAAAGGAATTTGATTTTAGTAATCTTGCTTGGACAACTAAGTTGAGTATATCACCATGAGATACTTTTCTGAATAAGTTGAGCCTTGTCATCCTCGCATGATTCTATACTCAAATTTCCTCTCAGAATTTATAAGTTTTAGAAAGCGCATAGGAATCGATCGTGAAACGTCTTCTAAATTATGACTCTTTCAATAACGCCTTATTTCGAGGGGGTGAATTGAACGCTCCATTTCTCAATCGATTATTCCTACTAAGATTGCACTCGGATGAATGCATATAATAAAATACTAAGATTATAATCCGATCATGAGGAGGAGTACTACGATCGGCGTACCTCGTATTCACTAAGAAATCAGTGAAATCCTTAAACTTAGTTGATTAGTTAAACGATTGAGGTTCAAAACCTCTATTCACATGCTAAATCGAAATTTTAAATAGTTGGTGTTTTAAAACATCATATTAGACAATCACATGACATAAATCCTCATTAAAACTTTAATGAGGTTGTCACTAAGTCAATTAACCAAAACATTAGTAAGCCATCTCGATGGCTATTCAACAAGATAATATTGTTTCTATTATCTTGACTGACACTAAGTTTATGGAAAACAATATATGCTAAGATTAGGGGGAGCAACGTAATTCGAGTAAATGATTCCATCACCCGTGAGTTCTCCACAAGTGTGTTGCTCACTTTGAATCCGTTTCTTCTTTTCTTTGTCTTCTACATGCCGACGACCCACCACCACCATGGACGACCTTCCGCTGCCAAGCCCTCCAGGGGATCCACTGTGCAAGAAACTGTGCTGCAGCTCCCCCGAGAGGTTCAACACTGAGCAGCGCCTCCTTGTGGCGCAAGAGACGTACAACAATACTTCTTGCACTATGAGTTCCTTGGGTCTGGGTACCCTTCCACAATTTATTGGAATGTGTACCATCAGCCACTACCTCTTCGCCTTCATGGGGGTGGCCGATCGTCTCGAAATTTTGTTCGAGACGATGGCCTTGGTGCTCGGTGCCGAGGGCCGTAGAAACCTAGTGGGGGCGACGGAGAGCAACCCCGTTCTCGGGGTTGCACCGCCGGTGCAGCCGGCACAGCCGGCCCAGGCTCCTGTTGCACCGGCGCCGAAGTCGCCGCCGGAGGAGGAGGAGGAGGAGGAGGAGAAGTAGGATTTAGTTTTTCTTTGTTGTTTTTAGTTGCTTGTGTTTTGTAATATATTGTGTTAATGAATGAAATCTATCTTTGTTCATCTATGTGATTGAATATTATCTTGTATGTTCAACAACTGTGTGAATGAATGAATGTGTGGTGTGTTCATTGTATTCCTCAGGAATCATAAGGAAGGATTTGATTATTTTCTGGACAAGCGAATGATTTAGTTATCAAATTAATGTGCTCTAAGTTCAGTGATGTGTGATATCAACAGTGTTCCAAAGCAAAATGGAGAAATCATGAAGCTAAAGGTGACGTGGGGAATCGGAGACGTGCTCTTTCTACAAGCGCATCTCCATTTTGCTTCTCCGCACAGATGAAAGTGCATCTAGGCATCTCCTGTGGGTTTTGGTGGATTTATGACAAGCAAATGAGACCCTAACCAAATTCTGGAGATGAGCGCAGGTTTTCATGAAATCATGAAGAAAGCACGAAAAGAAGGGAGAGTGAGGAATCAATTTGAAAGAAGCTCAAGAAATGATTATAATACTCATTGTGAATGGAGTGTGTTGGACCCAAGAGCTCAAGCAAATTTTAATCACTCTCACTGCACAAAGTTATACAGGTCCGGACTAGTTCGATTTCTCTCTGTCCAGAATCAAACAAGTCCTCACAGACCGCACTTGTCTGCACAATCCAGTTTCCACAGTCCAGACTAGTCTGATATCACCACGGGCTAGTCTGATATCTCTCTGACTAAGAACGGACTAGTCCTTTCCAGTGCAGACTAGTCCTTAACACTTCATAGTTTTTATGAAAGTCCGATATCACAACGGACTAGTCCGATATCTTTCTGAACTAAATCGGACAAGTCCGATATCTGCACGGATTAGTCCGAAAAACCTTCTGAATAAAATCGTACAAGTCCTCTAAGTGCGGACTTGTCCTCAATTCACTTAGGGTTTCACCACAACCGGACTAGTCTGATATGTGCCGGACTAGTCCGAACATCTCCATAGACAAAATCGGACTAGTCCGCCCCTGGCTGGACAAGTCCGATAATTCAGGATACTTAGAGTTTCCCACACGCCGCACAC
The DNA here is from genome assembly GCA_036927565.1 of Tuctoria greenei. Taxonomy (NCBI): domain Eukaryota; kingdom Viridiplantae; phylum Streptophyta; class Magnoliopsida; order Poales; family Poaceae; genus Tuctoria; species Tuctoria greenei. Next base: position 289,917,472 of record JAYESD010000001.1, read on the forward strand.
CGTACTAGTCCGGAGTACACTACAGACTAGTCCAAACTTTGAAAACTCTAACAGTAACCTTTGGAAACCCTAGTATAAATAGAGGTGCACGGCCCCTAATCAATATCTCTCGACCCCCTGCGCCATCACACCCTCCAAGATCCTAGAAAACACGTCTCTCCACACAATCCAACACAAGAAAGATCAAATCCTTGAGGATTAACTTTAGATCAAAGGAGAGACACGATTCTTCACATTTTGAGCTCTTGGGTTTGATTCTCTCGCACACTCTTGTTCTTTATTGCATATAATTTGAGTGTGTTGGTGGTGTATTCAGTTGTAAATCTTGGGGAGCCCTCAAGTTGTGAGAAGGCCCCTTGAACTTGGTGATTTGCCTTTTGAGATTAGTGGAAGAGAATCGGCCTCCGTGGCAATTCGATGAGGGTAGGGTTGGTGAATACCTGGTCATCCGTGGACTCCTCAACGTGAATGTAGGTTGCCTTCGTGGGAACCGAACCAAGGGATAAAAATCTTGTGTCTTCACTTTGTGCTTATAGTTCATTGCATATAGGGTTTAATTGATCTTAGTCAAATTACGTCAAAACTTGAAACTAAGGTTACCTTGTGTTATCTTCAGTTTAATTGAAGCAACAGACTCTAGTTACATCTTAATTTATCTGCGTGGAGTACTTGGATCGAGATCATCGATCAAACTTGATCGATCTAGTCTGCACACTACTAGACTAGTCTGATTTATCGGTATTTGATCAAGTTGTTGAGTGTTGCAGGTTCCGACAAAAGTTCAAAAAGGCCTATTCACCCCCCTCTAGGCCACATTCAATTGGTATCAGAGTAGGACTCTTCAAAAAGAGACTAATCGCTCGAAGAGAAAATATCTAACATGAAGGATGTGCACAAGAGCCTCAACCAAGAGAAGGTTGAAGATGAAAAGGCTCAGAAATTGGAGAAGCTCCTCGACGCCATTCAAGACTTCGAGGATGATGATGAGGAGACGCTTGAACTCAAGGCGCTGCTAAGGAAGAAAGCTCTCTCCAAAGGAAAGATGAAGATCGAAGATGAAAATAAGACGAAGGGGAGTAGTCACACCGACTACTCCGGTTATCCTTTTAATTATGATCGCTTGAATTCTAACAACAACCATTACTTGTCAATCCCTCTAGGAAAAGTGCCATACTTTGATGGCAATGATTATTCAATGTGGAGGCAAAATATGAAAATGCATCTAATCTCACTTAACCCCAGCTTGTGGCATATAGTGTGTACAAGAATAGATATCCCGGACGATGATGAAGAGCTCACCCCAAGCCAAGAGCAAGCGATTCATCAAAATGCTCAAGCTGCAGCGGTCATCATATCTTCATTGAGTAGAGATGAGTTCACAAAAGTGGATGGACTCGAGATTGCAAAAGAGATATGGGACACACTACAAAATGCACATGAAGGCGATCGTCATGTGCGAGAAGCTAAAATAAAAATGATCAAAGGCGAATTTGGAAGATTCACCATAGAAGAAGATGAGTCACCGCAAGACATGTACAACTGGTTGAAGTCTCTCATCAACAAGGTTCGAGCATATGGAAGCAAAAAGTGGAATGATCATGAGGCGGTGAAGCTCATTCTTAGAGATTTCATGCCTCATAATGTTACCTTATGCTCGATGATTAGAGAAAGCCCCGAGTACAAGAAAATGACCCCGGACAAGTTGCTTGGAAAGATCATCAATTTTGAGATGATGGAGAAGCAAGCAAAACATGTCAAGGAGATTTCTGACCTCACCTCGGCAAAGAAGAAGGGGGTCGCCTTGAAGTCCACTTGCAAGCCCTTGTCAAAAGAAGCTCGAGAGACTCAAGAAGAATAAGACAGTGATGATGAGAGCAGCGACATAGATGAAGAAGACATGATCCTCTTCATGAAGAAATTTCAAAAGGATGACAAAAATAAGACTATTGGGTAGATCAAATGAGGGAAAATACAAAGATAAATCAAGACCAAAGTCGAGGCGGGCATGCTATAACTGTGGTGAATGACCACTTTATAGTTGTTTGCCCTTATGAAGAAAACAAGAAGAAGACCAACGAAGCAAAGCCTCAAGCCAAGAAGACTTCAAGAAGAAAAGGCTAATTGGACAAGCGCATCTAGGAAAGGAGTGAGACTCAAATGATGAGTCCTCATCCGAAGAGGAAGAGGAGATGGCTAGCATAGCCATCAAGAAGACAACAAAGAAATCCACCCTCTTCCCAACTATTGGCACAAGGAAGAACAATGACACATGTCTCATGGCGAAAGGAAGGTAAAATAAGGGATAAAGCATGAATTATCAGCACCGTATTCCCCTCAACAAAACAGAGTAGCGAAAAGTAAGAATCGAACCCTCATAGAGATGGTGAGGACAATGCTTGATGAGTACAAGACTTCGGATCGATTTTGGGCTGAAGCGGTCAACACCGCCTGTCACGCCATAAATAGACTCTATCTTCATCGCCTACTCAAGAAAACATCATATGAACTACTCATCGGTAACAAGCCTAATATTTACTATTTTCGAGTCTTCGGTTCTAAATGTTATATCTTAAACAAGAAGCCTAGGACTTCAAAGTTCGCTTCAAAGTCCGATGAAGGTTTCTTACTTGGCTATGATTTGAACTCTTACGCCTATCGTGTCTTCAACAAAGTCTTCGGACTTGTTGAAGTAGCACGTGACGTAGTGTTTGATGAAACTAACGACTCTCAAGAAGAGCAAATTGATCAATGTGTGCTAGATAGAGAAGAAGCTCCATGTCAAGCATTGAGAAGAATGGTATTGGGCGATGCTCGACCACAAGCGCCACCTCCAAATGCGAATGATGAAGATGAACCACAAGTGGAGATAAATGATCAAGGGGGAGCTTCTACACAAGATCAACCTCAAGAAGACAAAGATGATCAACACACCAATAAAGGCAACCATCCAGGGGGAGAAGAAGACGATTATGGAGATACAAGACCGCAAGTGCCACACCCAAGAGTACACTAATGCGTCCAAAGAGATCACTCCGTCGACAACATAATTGGTGACATCCAAAAGGGAGTAACTACTAGATCTCGAATTGCTAATTTTTGTGAACATTACACTTTTGTATCCTTTTTGGAACTGCGCAGGATTGAGGATGCATTGAAATATCTGGATTGGGTGGTGGCAATGCAAGAAGAATTGAACAACTTCAAATGGAACAAGGTGTGGGAACTCGTCGAAAGACCCAAGTTCAACGTCATCGGCACCAAATGGGTCTTTCTCAACAAGCAATACGAACACGAGGTGGTGACAAGGAACAAGGCGCGACTTATGGCCAAAGGATATTCACAAGTCGAAGGTTTTGATTTCAACAAACTTTTGCTCCCGTAGCTAGGCTTGAATCAATTAGAATATTACTTGCATATGCTACTCACCATGATTTCAAGCTCTATCAAATGGATGTGAAAAGCGCCTTCCTCAACAGACCAATCAAGGAAGAGGTGTACGTGGAGCAACCCCCCAGATTCGAAGATCAAGAGTTCCCCGACCATGTCTTCAAACTGCGTAAGGCTCTCTACGGCCTCAAACAAGCTCCTAGAGCTTGGTATGAGTGTATTAGAGATTTCTTAATTGAAAATGGTTTTAAAATTGGTAAAGCAGATTATACGTTGTTTACAAGGCACTTTGACAATGATCTTTTTATTTGTCAAATTTATGTTGATGACATTATCTTTGGTTCAACTAACAAATCCTTCTGTGAAGAATTTAGTAAGATTATGACACATAGGTTCGAGATGTCTATGATGGGAGAGCTGAAATACTTCTTGGGATTCCAAGTGAGAAAACAAAAGGAAGGGACGTTTCTAAGCCAAACCAAGTATACTCAAGACATACTCAAGAAGTTTGGAATGGACAAGGCGAAGCCAATAAAGACTTCCATGGCAACAAATGGACACTTGGATCTAAATGAAGACGGACCAAACGTGGATCAAAAGGTATATCACTCCATGATTGGATCCCTACTTTACTTATGTGCATCTAGGCGTGATATTATGTTGAGTGTGTGCTTGTGTGCAAGATTTCAAGCCAATCCTAAGGAGTGTCATTTGACAACCGTAAAAAGAATCTTGCAATATTTAGTTCATACACCCAACCTAGGCCTTTCGTATCCTAAAGGTTCCAAGTTCAATCTCATTGGATACTCCGATGCAGATTATGCCGAATGCAAAGTAGATAGAAAAAATACCTCCGGTACATGCCAATTCCTAGGTAGATCCCTAGTTTCTTGGTCCTCCAAGAAACAAAACTCCATTGCCTTATCCACGGCCGAAACAGAGTACGTTGCAGCCGGGAGTTGTTGTGCACAACTCCTTTGGATGCGACAAACTCTAAGGGATTACGGTTACAACATTAGATGTATTCTACTCCTTTGTGATAATGAGAGTGCCATTAAAATTGTCCATAATCCCATTGAGCACTCTAGGACCAAACACATAGACATCCGACATCACTTTTTGAGAGACCACTCAATGAAAGGAGACATAGACATTTCACATGTCAACACTGAAAAACAACTAGCCGATATCTTTACCAAGCCACTTGATGAGAAATATTTTTGCGAGCTTCAAAATGAACTAAATATCATTGATGCTCGGAACGTGGCTTGAAAACTTGCATACCTGTATGGCTTCTTCAAAACTCATTGATTGTGTTATGAAAATCAACTCTCTATTTTCTTTGAAAAACTATTTCAAATACTTTATCTTGATGAATTATGGTCATTGCTTGATTGTTGTATGTTTACTGATCATATTCATCAAGATTATTATGTGTTTTGCCCCCTATTTTTCTTTGTAAGAACCTTCGAATATAAACGAATGAGCTAATTGTATCTGTTATGGTGACCACGGACTAGTCCGTGATTACCCAGACTAGTCCGCACACTGTAGACTAGTCCGCAGAGGTCCGATAGTTTGGACTAGTCCAGTTGATCACGAACTAGTCCGATTTTTCGACTCCATAATCCTAGGTGTCGCCAAAACCTAATCTTCTTCATCCTCACAACTCACATCACGTTCTCTCTCCTCACTCAAGTGCCTCCAAGGCGATTCCGTATTTCCTCCATCAAATCCCCTCAAATTTCGGTGGGAATTGATCTCTATTGCAAGGGGATTGAAGACCACGGACCTGTCCGCACCTAAAACTCCTCCATCCTCAAGAATCAAAGAATTTTGGTAAATTTCCTCCCAAACCCTAGAAACTTTGATTTCTTTCATTTTGAGTCAAATAGCTCAGTTTCTTCCAGTTAATACAAGACTCTTTGTTGTATTACATCCTCCTAGAGCTACTTTTGCATTGAGAAACACCATTGACCCTCTAGTTAGGGTTTGAGAAGTTGAACACTGGACTAGTTCGGTATCTGTTCGGATAAGTCTGGATACTAGTCCGCACTAGAAGACCGGACAAGTCCGATTCTTAACTAAACTCAACCCTAAATACCAACTACTCACTGCATTTCCTTGCCATTAATTCTCATCCATGCATTGTATAATCCTCTTGTTAGAACAATGTCAAGCTCTAATGATGAGATTTCCGACTATGAAGCGGAGATGGACCAAGATTCTTTACTTCGGTCCTCGACGGGCCAAGGCAAGAAGTGACAAGAGCGTCCCTCCGAGCCGGCACCTACTCCACCTCTGGTGCGGCGCAAGGTTCTGGCCAAGAAGCCTGCATCCAAATCAAAGGATGCAACTGGCCCTAGCTCAGCGGCTTCTCGCCAAGCTAAGGGCAAAGGGAAAGGGATCGCCAGTGGTCCGATTGACCCTCTCAAGATGTCAGCTCTAAAGCAGGGGAACAGGGATTCCTCCAAAGAGAAGTTTAATGGCAATGGAAGCGATACGGCTTCCACGCTCAGAATGGTGGATTGTTACAGCAGATCCAAGAAGGTAGCCAATGCTAGATTCTGGAGCAACTTTCACGCAGACTACTATAGCTCTGTGTACCTCACAATGAAGACTTCGGTTGTCCGCAACCAGTGGATTGACTGGAACCATTTTGAAAGGAAGAGCAATGGTGCTTTTTTATGAAGTGGTGGAGGCTGCAACAAGGCATGGACTGAAGGATCTGTTTGCCTTCAGGTACAACTGGAATGATGAAATTATTGCTCAATTTTATGCCACATGCTACTTTGCTAGTGATGAAGAGGAGAGGGTGACTTGGATGACACATGGATCCAAGTACACCATTACTTATGATGAGTTTGCAAGACTGCTTCACCTAGAAGACACTGGCAACAATGAGGTAACCATCCACAACATTGGTGTCTTCGAGAAGGATAATATGGAGTTTCTCTATGACACCCACCTGAAGTTCAATCCTCCATCGACTAAGAACATGAAGCCTTTCTTCATGGTTCTTAATAGGGTGCTAAGGAAGACAATAGCTCCAAAAGATGGAGATGCATGAAGTGTGCAAGGGTACTTGAGGACCTTAATGAAGGTGATAAGCAAGAACTGGAAGTTTGATGTCTTCGACTATATATGAAATGACATGGTTAATATCTCCTACACACCGAACCGTTCCTGTGGCTATGCGCCCTACCTCATGTTCATGATTGAGAAAGTCACAGGAATTGAGTTCATGAAAGATGTGGAGCACACTCCCCTAAGGCCCCAGAAGCCTTCCCAAGCCACACTCCCAGCTGCTCCATCCCCTGCATCTAGTGAGGAGGCTCCCAAGAGGGCCCAAGCTGAAGCAAGACCCCCATCAAGTACAAGAGCTACTACATCCAAGAAGGGGTCCCCCAGTGGCATTTTGAAGTACTTGGCTGCCATCTTTGGCTCCTGCAAGGAGGCTCAAGTGAAAATCCATAAGTTGAACAAGGAAAGGAAGGAGGATATGAGATACATAAAACAAAATTTCAAGCAAATCTGCTAGAAGCTAGAGATTGAGCTCATTGGATCTTCTTTCATCTCCGAGGACTCTCCCTCTGACTTCTCGGAGCTTCCACCCTTTCACCTTCTGAACTTGCCTATTTTGGCATTGGGGGCACTTCAAGTGGATCCGCTCCTCCTCCTCCTCAACCTGAAGATGAAGACGATGAGTGGACCGACAGCAGGGAATGAGCCTCTAGATCCCTCCTCTCCTTCTTTTTGGTGTCTTGATGCCAAAGGGGGAGAGATTGAGGGAGAGTCACTAGGTTCTAGTTATAGGCTGCAAGAGGAGAGCTCTATTTGTGTTTCTTTTGGGTTGTAAAACTTTATTTGTGCTCTCTTATGCTATTGGACATATGGTGTGAAACTATGACTTTGTTATGCTTATGACTTATGTCTTATGCTCTGAATTTGATATTTATGCTTGATAACCTTGATGCTGTCATGATTATGCCATTCATTTTATTCATATCAAGACTATTGTTCACACACATGTAGTTTTGCATCCCACCATAAAGAGTACACATATGTCTCATGTTTTCATTGCTTAATTTGTTCCAAACTCATATGTGCACCCTTTATGAAAATTCTGCACTTTTAATCATATTTGTGAAATCTCAATTACTTATCATCAATCACCAAAAAGGGGGAGATTGAAAGTGCATCTAGGCATCCCTTGTGGGTTTTGGTGGATTTATGACAAGCAAATGAGATCCTAACCAAATTCTTGAGATGAGCGCAGGTTTTAATAAAATCTTAAAGAAAGCGCAAAAGAAGGGAGAGTGAGAAATCAAGTTGAAAGGAGCTCAAGAAATGATTATAATACTCCTTGTAAATGGAGTGTGTTGGAGAAACACACCCCAAGAGCTCAAGCAAACTTTAATCACTCTTATTGCACAAAGTTATACATGTCCGGACTAGTCCGATGTACCCTGGACTAGTCCGATTTCTCTCTGTCCCGAATCGGACAAGTCCTCACAAAGCAGACTTGTCTGCACAGTCCAGTTTCCACAGACCAGACTAGTCTGATATCACCACGGACTAGTCTGATATCTCTCTGACTAAGATTGGACTAGTCCTTCCTAGTGCAGACTAGTCCTCAACACTTCACAGTTTGCACGAAGTCCGACAAGTCCGATATCACAACGGACTAGTCTGATATCTTTCTGACCTAAATTGGACAAATCCGATATCTGCACAGATTAGTCCGAAAAACCTTCTGACTAAAATCGAACAAGTCATCCAAGTGCGGACTTGTCCTCAATTCACTAAGGGTTTCACCGCAACCAGACTAGTCCAATATGTGCCGGACTAGTCCGAACATCTCCAGAGACAAAATCGGACTAGTCTGCCTCTGGTCGGACAAGTCCGATAATTCAGGACACTTAGGGTTTCCCACACGCCGCACACCAGACTAGTTCGGAGTACACCACGGACTAGTCTGGGCTTTGAAAACCCTAACGGTAACCTTTGGAAACCCTAGTATAAATAGAGGTGCACGGCCCCTAATCAATATCTCTCGACCCCTTGTGCCGTCACACCCTCCAAGAGCCTAGAAAACACGTCTCTCCACACAATACAACGCAAGAAAGATCAAATCCTTGAGTATTAACTTTAGATCAAAGGAGAGGCACAATTCTTCATGTTTTGAGCTCTTGGATTTGATTCTCTCGCACACTCTTGTTCTTTATTACGTATAATTCGAGTGTGTTGGTGGTGTATTCAGTTGTAAATCTTGGAGAGCCCTAAAGTTGTGAGAAGGCCCCTTGAACCTGATGATTTGCCCTTTGTGATTAGTGGAAGAGAATCAACCTCTGTTGCGATTCGACGAGGGTAGGGTTGGTGAAGACCCGGTCCTCCGTGGACTCCTCAACATGGATGTAGTTTGCCTTCGTGGGAACCAAATCACGAGATAAAAATCTTGTGTCTTCACTTTGTGCTTATAGTTCATTGCATCTAGGGTTTAATTGATCTTAGTCAAATTATGTCAAAACTTGAAACTAAGGTTACCTTGTGCTATCTTCAGTTTAATTGAAGCAACATACTCCAGTTACATCTTAATTTCTGCTGCATAGAGTACTTGGATTAAGATCATTGATCAAACTTGATTGATCTAGTCCGCACGCACCGAACTAGTCCGCACACTACCGGACTAGTCTGATTTATCGGTATTTGATCAAGTTACTGAGTGTTGTAGGTTTCAACAAAAGTTCAAAAAGACCTATTCACCCCCCCTCTAGGCCACATTCAACAGACATTATATAAGGTGCCATCAGTCTCTTCTCTTCATTCGTCTTCTCCGCGCAGACAACGCATCAAGGCCAATGTTCCATCACCAAGTCCACCGAGGGAGCCACCCTGCAAGAAATAGTGTTGTCGCTCCCCCGAGAGGCTCAACAACGAGCTGCTCGAGATGCTGTTCGATAGGCTGTTCAACTAGTTCCAGAGGCTGCTCGAGACAATGGCCGAGGTGCTCGGCGCCGAGGGTCACAGTATCCTGGTTGCGGCGATGGCGAGGAACCTCGGTCACGAGGTTGCACCGTTGGATCCGGAGCAGCTGGAGCAACCGGCGGAGCAGCCGGAGGAGGAGGGGGAGCAGGAGTAGGATTTATGTTTTCTTTTGTTGATTTTTAGTTGATGTTATTTTTATTTTCTTGTGTCTTGTACTTTTTTCTTGTGTTTTGTAATATATTTGTTAATGAATATGTGTTATCTGTGTTCATCTGTGTGATGAATATTTTGTGTGTTAACTGTGAATGAATTAATTAAAGTTCGACGATGAGAGTCTGTAAGCAAAGACAAAGGAGACATGCTTTTTTTAGAGTACGTCTCATTTCTTGCGCACATTGGAGACGCAGTTTGTTGGAAGAGTGTCTCCCATTTTTGAGAGAGAAGGCGCATCTCGGATACCGACTTAACTGAGATGTGCTTTATTTTAAAGCGTCTCCTTGAACGTTCAGCCGAGCCATGTCAAATCCTCGCTGAAGAGGGATCGTCTCGCTTAACCTTATCAGAGACGTCCGCCTCTAAGCTCGTCGCCCATCTTTGTCTCCTATTCGGATTTCTTACGTAGTGCCAGCAAGCCTGGATGGAGGAGATGTGGGAGGCGATGGAGGTGCAAAGGCAGGCGATGACGGTAAGTTAAAGTAATTTAAATTTATCGCATTCTTAATAATATATAATAACATGTAACGTTTGCAATGACAGAGTTTCTTTCAAGGCCACAGAGTTTAAAGATTGCAGCTCGAGCTACCTCCACTGCCACTGCCACTTCCCCCGCCAGAAGTGCACATACCGCCACCGGTCCACACTTCTTCGGGTTTTCAGGTAATCCAAAACATTCTTACTTAGTCTTAATTTATGAAACATAGGCAAATCTAATTTAACTTAGCTATTGTAGTCTTACTTAGTCTTAAATAATCAATTCTAGCTTGTTGAAACAATTCTAGTCAAAAACAAAGTTCCAAAGTAACCAATACATCAAACAACTTCTTTGTGTTACATGGATCGGCGACGGAGGCTCAAACTCCGTCGCTGTCAATAACGACGCCTGGATTGATGCGCGGTGAGGACGTTGAGCACGGGAGATAGTAGAAGGGCTAGCAGATAGCCTCTCTCTTTGTTTTGTGTTCTTATGTTGTGATGGAGACGCTATATGTTTTGTGTTGTGACGCTGTGACTGTATTGCAGCTGTTATATGTGTATTGCTGCTGTTATGTCTGTCGTGTTTATGGCCATCAAGCGGGTGACGACTCTGGCGGCTGCTAGATCTGTGGGTGACGACTTGTTCCGACCATCCTTCACTGAGAAATCTGGATATCTTGGAGCTTGTATTCATTTTTTTGTCAGCAGATCTGTTCGAGCTCATGTGTGAAATATTGTGAATAATGTCTTCGTGTTCATCTTGGTACCGAGAAAGTTTGTGTGAGACTGTAAATAATGTTCCTATTTCTGTTCATGTTCATCTGTATCTGGTTGTATTAAAGTTTGTGTACAGCAGATCTGTTCGAGAAAGTTTATTTGTGTTCATCTTCTTGAACTGATAAAGATGTTTGGGAATGGAGCGCGGACCAGAGACAGAGGATCGATATTTTTGTTGTGTCTGTGAGACCTATGTGTGCTGAATACATTGGCTATGGTGATAAAAGTTTTGAATACTACCAAAACACCTTTATCATCAAAGTCTGACTCTAGGTCCAAGCTCCAGCTAGGTCTGACGATAGGTCCGGCTTGTTTTGGGTAGCTCCAGCAAGGTCCGACATAAGGTCCGACTTGCTTTCGCTAGGTCCAACTTCTTTGTCTAGGTCCGACTAGCTTTGGTAAGCTCCGGCGCTAGGTCCGACTAGCTTTGGTTAGCTCCGGTGCAAGGTTATGCTAGGTTTGGTAAGTTCCAGCACTAGATCCTGTTAGTTTTGGTAAGCTCCGGTTCAAGGTCTGGTTAGCTTTTGCAAGGTTCGGAGCTTGATTGCAGTTGTTGTGCTTTTATATTGCAATGTTTCAAACTTGCTTGAAAGTTTGCTTAGTATTCTTTTACTAAGTTTTTGGTGCGTTTTTGGTGGTAATGGTTGATATCATTTTTCTATGGTTTGCAACATGCTTATGTGAGGTGCTCACGTAAGATGTTGTAGTTTCAGAACTAACGTGAGTCAAGTCAAGGATTTGTGCCCGGAAGTATTGGTTGTTTATTTATGCGCAGGTGTTGCCTGAGTTCAAGATATGGCTAGTGACGGGATCCATTGAACTAGTCTTAAGGATAAGATGAGGTTCAACAACCAAGTTTGGGAGGAATTGTGGTTGAGTTGATCGGGAGGTTGCGCATCATGTTTGAACTAAGAACAATGCATATGAAGGTATCATGGACGTCGTTGGAAGATGTTCGCACGTATGAAAGGAGTACATGGATGTGTATATGTGGTTCCAATGCGTGATGAAGAGATGTGGATGTAAAGAATTGGTCGGAAAGGTCCAATTGACTAGGTTATGGACCCAGGCTGCGGCTGAGTCGTGTTTGACTCAAATATAGAAAGTTTTGAGTTGGTTATGATAAAATTTCGTATGGATCACGAATTTGAGTTGTTTTAGGAATGTGGGATACGTACCTAAGGTGTTTTGAAGTCTTAATATTGCTTCTATCGGCATATAGAAGAGTCTTGAGCAGTTATGGAAAGTTTCGATTCGTGAATTGAGTAGGATTAGAGTCCTAGTTGAGTTTGGGGTGGCCTAAGAGCTGGTTATATAAGAAAGGGAGGCCAGAGTTCGTGGTAAACGACTTTTGGGCTGTTACTCTTGTTTTATATTGAATAAAGATCGTAGCTTAAAGGAACTTTTGTGCCTTGTTCGTCCGACTTGTTTCTGTCAAGTCTTTCTCGTCGAGTTTCTGCACAGCACTACCTCTCTTTGGTGGTTTTATCATAACTAGAGTTTTATAGATCCAATTGATGTGATTATTTTTGTGTTATCTTCACAACTTGATTATCTATTATCTGTCAAAATTTCACGGTCATTGGATTTGTGGTTTTTGATCTACACGAGATTCTTTGCAGTATTGCAGATATGTTTTTTACTCGGTAGAACAGATTGACCTTTATTCGATCTTTCGATCGTAACTTGAGTTTCTCTCGACGGATTTGAGTGATTATTGTTGTGTCATTTTTGTTACTTGATTCTCTCTGATATCTATCACTTTTGTCATGGTGAAACACGTTTACATTAGTCTCACACATGATTTCTTTAACAGATCATTTTTCTACCGAGTGGTTTTTATTGCTTCCGCTGAAAAAGTTTTAATCTACCATTCACCCCCCTCTGGTATCCTTTCACGTGCTCTTCGATCCTACAATTGGTATCAGAGCCACGATGCTCTAATCTTTGTGATTTGCATGTGTTTTGACTAATCATCATGGAGAAATACTCCGCAAAACCTTGTGTCTTTAGTGGTATTGATTTTCAGGTTTGGAAGGCACATATGGAAGCCTTCATACAAGCTCAAGGCTTCGCAATATGGGAGAAGGTGTACAAGCCTTACGAAGTGTCGTCAAATGATCAAGTTACAGCTACAAATCTGAGATATGTCGACAACAATAACAAGCTCGAAACTTGATCATACAAGGATTAACTCAAAGTGACTTTGACTGTGTTGCACACCTACAATCTGCATACGATGTGTGGAAAGCACTTTGCGACTACCACGAAGGATCTAACACGATCAAGGAGGTAAAACAAGATATGTTAAGGAATACATGCGTTTTGAGATGCAACCCGGTGAGTCCATAGATGACCTCTTTGCTCGCTTTTATAAAATTCTCTGCAACTTGTGTAGCGTCAATGTTAATTGTTCAGATGCTGAAAATGCTAGGTAATTACTAAGTGCATTAGACGTGTCAATTTGGGAGATGAAAGTCACATCCATTCATGAATCTACTGTCATGATTACACTTACATTAGATGTTCTTTATTCTAAATTGAAAACTCATGAAATTTGACATAATTTCATGTAAGAACCCCAACAAGTCTCTTGCATTTGTTTCTCAACGTGATATTCCTAGCTCCGACCAATCTTCATATTGTGATACACATGCTTTGTTGTCCTCTCTAACCTTTGAACGGATTGAGGAGTTTACAGAGGAGGAGCTAGTACTTCTCTCTACTAGGTTCTCGAAAGCATTCCAAAATGTGAGAACTAGAAGGAGAGGAAGCTCCGGACCTCAATGATGTTTCGAATGCGATAAGACAAGACATTATCATTCAGATTGCCCTAACCTTTCAGGTCCTACTTCTCGGGATGAAAAGCAAACAAGGACAAAGCACTCCTCTGCAAAAGATACGAAGAAAAAGAAGGATTTTACATGACGTCAATTGGTGAGCAGTTTTATCTCTGCACTTCAAGAACTTGGCTCAAGCGATGTGGACATTGGAAGTGACGAAGATGAAGATGATTTGGCAAACTTGTGCTTCATGGCGGGCAAGTCAAGATCAAGTATGGAGGAGGCTCAACACAACAGCGACAATGAAGAGGTATGTCCTACTTGCGAAGAAATGTGTGATGCTATTTCTCGTGCCACTGTTATAGTTATGAAAAAGGACAAAAAAGCTTAGGGACAATGCTGTTAAAATTGAGTCACTAGAATCTGAAATTAATCGTTTGAAATCCTTGATTCCTGGTGATGATTCTTGTTCTTCATGTGATTTAATATATGAACAATTGTCCTCATTAAGAAGTGCGCAAACCTCCACACTTGATAAATGTGAGTTAGAAATTGAAAAGAACAGAGAGCTTGCTACACTTCATGATAAAAACTTGAAAAATGCTAGCTGTTCTATAATTGATTTGCATTGTTCTACTTGTGATGATCTTGATAAGAAACTACAATATGCTATGAATGAAATTTCTATATTGAACAATGCTTTACGTTCTCATGAAGTAAAATATTGTTCCAATTGCAAATTAAAAAGAAAAACTTCATGTGAAAATTGCCTTGATCTGTCCAATAAACTTGATAACATGTATAGGACATTAGATCGAATTTGTAATGGGAATAAGAACATAAACTTGCTGTTGAATTCTTCCAAGTGTTGTAATGATAAAATTGGTTTAGGTTTTGATTCTCATGCTCATGCTAATGCACATCCACCTAAAATTGTAAATTCATTAGGAAGTGGTTTGATTCAAATATTTCCTAAACCAAAAGAAGTGATTTTCAAATCTGCAGGAGTGTTGTCTCATTTGGTGTCAAATAAAAATGTTGTTTGCTCATTTAGACATGAACACAAAGTTAAATTTCATTGTACCTACTATAGTAGAGATGGTCATGTCATAGATTTTTGTTATAGACTAGCTAAACAACAGAAAAATGAAAGAATGATTGCTAGATCTCATAACTTTCATGTAAAATTTGTTGCACATGCTAAACCGAATGATAAGAACATGCAACCTGCTTTAATGAGTCGAAAACATACAAAGATTGCTCCCAAACCTACTGTTTTTCGTGCTACACATGCAACACCTTGTAGGTCAGTAGTTAGGTACAAAAATCCTCAAGATTTGGCGCATAAACCTGATGTTTTGCCTCAACTTTTGTGTGTTTTTCCTGCTGCACGCCGTGTGACTCAGTACTGGATTCCTAAATGCCTTTTGACTAACCTCAGTATTGAGTCATCGACGTATTGTGCTTCTATGTAGGTTACACGCTTGAGAAAGGAGAACATTTGGATTGTGGATTCAGGTTGCTCACACCACATGACCTGTAACAAAGAATGATTCTCCTCCCTCTCTTTTGCGTGAAGTGTAGAGAATGTTACTTTTGCCGATAATTCTTCAACTCCTATAATTGCTAAGGGTTCGGTTAGAGTAAATGATTACTACACTTTAAAGGATGTGGCACTTGTAAAAAATTTGAAATAAAACTTGCTTTCTTTCTCAGAATTGCTAGATGAAAATCTGGAAATTATTTTCAATAAAAACTGCTGCAAAGTTGTAGGTTCAAATAGTGAGCTTATTTTTAACATGTCTCAGTTTGGAAGAGTTTTTAAAGCTAATTTTGATATGTCTTCGTCTAAGCATAGGTGTCTAGTTGCTAATGATTCCAAAGACTTATATTTTTGGCATCGTAGACTTGGTCACGTAGGCTTTGATCATCTCACGCGTGTTAGTGCTCTTGATCGCATACGTGGGCTGCCTAAGCTTAAAGGGGACAAATAAATTGTATGCTCTTCTTGTAGACATGCTAAGATGGTTACAGGTTCACATACTCCTAACACAATGATCATGACAACTGAACCGGATCAACTTTTGCACCTTGACACCGTAGGACCTTCACGTGTTCAATCCTTCGAAGGTAAATGGTATGTTCTTGTGATTGTTGATGATTGTTCTAGATATTATTCGATTTACTTTATGGCATCTAAGAATGAAGCTTT
This sequence comes from Tuctoria greenei, assembly GCA_036927565.1. Classification (NCBI taxonomy): domain Eukaryota; kingdom Viridiplantae; phylum Streptophyta; class Magnoliopsida; order Poales; family Poaceae; genus Tuctoria; species Tuctoria greenei. The sequence continues at coordinate 289,933,312 of JAYESD010000001.1, forward strand.
TAGTCACTTTAGAACTTTATTTCTTAGATTATCAATTGATCACCCAGGACCTTTAAAAGCAATTAGAAGTGATAACAGAACCGAATTTAAAAATCAAATTTTTAATCACTTTAGTGCTGAAAATGGAATAGATCATCAATTTTCTTCACCATATGTACCTCAAAAAAACGTGTTGTAGAAAGAAAGAACATAACCTTAGTTGAGATTGCTAGGACTATGCTTGATGAATATCAAACTTCTAGGAAATTTTGGGCTGATGTGACTGCAACCGCTTGTTATGTCTCAAATCATGTTTTCTTATGCGCTAAGCTAGGTAAAACACCATATGAGCTCCGGTTTGGACATAGGCCTAGTGTTACACACTTTCTGGTCTTTGGTTGCAAATGCTTTGTTAAGAAACATGGAAATCTTGATAAATTTGAACCTAGATCCATTGATGGCATGTTTCTTGGTTATCCATCTCATACTAGAGGTTATCATGTGCTTTTACTTGACACTAACAAAATTGTGGAGACTTGTGAGGTGTCTTTTGGTGAAGCTAGCACAAGTACTAGCTCAAACATTGCAGGTCCGGATCCATATCCGCGGGGGGATAGCATTTTTGTTGACGATGAGGAATAAGTGGTGCTGATGCCCAAAAATTCAGCAGCTAATGACATCGTTCTAGCTCCTGATTTTGATTAACAGTCAGTACCGACGACCACCATTGTTGTTCCAGATCCTCCTCAAGTAACAAGCTCATCAATTTGTGATGAACATGAAGAAGAAGAAGAAGCTTGCAAAGTGTCCACTCCCCTCTGGGTTCTCAAAAGTCATCCTCCACAACAAATTATTGGAAGCTTGCACGAACGAGTCACACAGTCCAGGTTTTGTGATCCAAACTCTATTGCTCATTCTGCTTTTGTTGCTTCTTTTGAGCCCAAAGATATATCACACACACTCACTAATGAATCTTGGATTATTGCCATGCAAGAAGTGTTAGAAAATTTTGAAAGAAATAATGTTTGGAAACTTGTACCTCCACCTCAAGGTCACACTTTAATTGGAACTAAATGGGTGTTTAAAAATAAAAAAAAAAGTGAGGATGGAGTTGTGTTTAGGAATAAAGCTAGGTTGGTTGCTCGAGGTTTCAGTCAAGTTAAAGGTCTAGACTTTGATGAAACTTTTGCTCATGTTTCTAGATTAGAAGACATAAGAATTTTGTTAGCTTTTGTTGCATCTAAGGTTTTAAGCTATATCAAATGGATGTTAAAAGTGCTTTTCTTAATGGCTACATAGATGAGGAGGTTTATGTCAAACAACCACCGGGTTTTGAAAATCCAGATTTTTTTAATCATGTTTACAAACTGTCCAAAGCCTTGTACGGTCTCAAACAAGCCCCTAGAGCATGGTATGATAGGTTAAAAATATTCTTACTTGAAAAAGGGTTTACCATGGGCAAGGTTGATAAAACTCTTTTTGTGCTTAAGCATGGCAATGACTCATTATTCGTTCAAGTGTATGTGGATGATATTATCTTTGGTTGTGCTTCTCATGATCTTGTGTCTAAGTTTTCAGCTATGATGAGTTCAGAATTTGAGATGGGTATGATGGGAGAACTCACATACTTTTTGGGGCTGCAAATCAAGCAAACCAAGGAGGGTACCCTTGTGCATCAAACAAAGTATACAAAATACTCCTAAGACGCTTCAACATGGACAAAAGCAAGCCTCTTCGGACACCAATGGGAACAACAACAACACTTGAACTTGATGAAGATGGTGAACCCGTGGATCAAAAAGAATATAGAAGCATGATCGGATCACTTTTGTACCTCACGGCATTAAGACCGGACATACAATTCAGCGTATGTCTTTGTGCACGGTTTCAATCCTCTCCACGTGCTTCACATTGTCAAGCCCTCAAAAGGATTCTCAGGTACTTACATGGAACTCAAGAATTCGGCATTTTTCTTCCTTCTTCCTCAACTGTTACTTTGAAAGCTTTTTCGGATGCTAATTTTGGGGGTTGTAGGGTTGATAGGAAAAGTACTTCCGGCGCTTGTCATTTTCTTGGTAGTTCACTTGTTGCTTGGTCCTCTAGAAAACAAAACTCAGTTGCACAATCTACAGCTAAATCTGAATATGTAGCTGCTGCTAGTGCTTGCTCACAAATTCTTTGGATTGTTCAAACACTTAAGGACTATGGGGTTGATCTAGATAGTGTTCCACTATTTTGTGATAACACTAGTGCCATTTGCATTGTTAAAAACCCCGTGCAACATTATAGAACTAAGCACATTGACATTAGGTATCACTTTCTCTGTGATAATTTTGAAAAAGGAAATATTGTGCTTCACCATGTAGATATCGAACAATAATTGGCTGACATTTTTACAAAACCTTTGGATTTCACTCGTTTTTGTTTCATTCGTAGTGAAATAGAGGTTATGCATCCTCATGACTTACATTGAGGGGGAGTTTTGAAACTTGAGAAGTCTATGTGTAAATCTGAAATTAAAATAATATGAGCATAATATTTCATATATATATATATATATATATATATATATATATATATATATATATATATATATATGATTTTGTGATTCCTTTTACATGCTGAAAGTTCTTACTACATTACTCGTGTTATATATTTTGTAGTTTTTGCCATGTCTAGTAATTGGAATAATTACTTATACTAAATCTGGTTATGGTCGAACTTTCTTGCTGTTTTGAACTTGTTGCATGCTCACAAGTGCTTTTAATCATAAAGAATTAATCAAGTAATCAACTCACATGTTGAGTTTTTATGAAAAAATATAAATTGAGAAAAGATCAAGAGAATATGCATGCATCACACTTCTTCTTTTGAGATGGCTTATCATTGCACTTAGATATGAACTTGGAAGAAGTTGTGCATCACTAAAATCATGTCCTTAAGCTTCTGATTGTCAAATGACATAGGCTTGACTTGGTTGGTTAGAATAAGGCAGATGCGACATATAGGTCCTGTTTGGCACAACTTTTGCTGCATCTTCTTCATAAAATAAGCTGAGGTTGTGCCAAACAGGAAGCTTTTGTAACAGCTTATTAGTTCAGCTGCTTCTTAGAATGAACTAAAAGCAGGACATAAGCAGAAGCTGCTTTCCACCAGCTTTTCAAACAAGCTGCTTTTGTAACAAGTTCCAGTTGTACTAAACAGGGCCATAATCTCTTGCAAATGTCATATGTTAAAAATTTGTGCTAAAAAAATGCAGCAACAAGTGTCATGCTTTCAGGTATTGAAATAGTTAAGTTTGTGAGATCATGACTTGCTGAAATTGAAAATTACATTTGATCTCTAGCATGGCTTACACTACTTTATGTATCTCATTGTTGTGATAGTGTAAGTTACTTGACAGTATGACTTGGATAAGCTATGTTTTATATGTATATGTTATAATATGCTCATAACAATTAAAATTTCTCTTTTGTACCTTGCTGAATACATTGTCAAAGGGGGAGAAATTGATCACACGTTGCACATATTCACAAGTGTTTTTGACACGATTGCACGATTCTTCTCAGGGGGAGAAATATGTATAGGGGGAGAAATTTATTTCTTATTTCTATCTCATTTGATTTTCAAAAAAGGGAGAAATTGTTTTCAAAACTTTTCATGCCAATGTTCGGATTTTAAGTTAAGTTGCCAATGCATTCATCAAGGGGGAGATTGTGAGTCCTATGTGTGCTGAATACATTGGCTATGGCGATAAACGTTTTGAATACTACCAAAACACCTTTATCATCAAAGTTCGACTCTAGGTCCGAGCTCCAGCATAGGCCGACGATAGATCCAGCTTGTTTTGGGTAGCTTCGACAAGTTCTAACGTAAGGTCCAACTTGCTTTGGCTAGGTCCGACTAGCTTTGGTAATCTCCGATGCTAGGTCCGACTAGCTTTGGTTAGCTCTGGCGCTAGGTTTTGCTAGCTTTGGTAAGTTCTGATGCTAGATCCTGTTAGTTTTGATAAGCTCCGGTTCAAGGTCCGGTTAGCTTTTGCAAGGTTCGGAGCTTGATTGCAATTGTTCTGCTTTTATCTTGCAATGTTTCAAACTTGCTTTACACTTATGGATTAGTCTCACACACGATTTCTTTAACAGATCATTTTTCTGCCGAGAGGTTTTTATTGCTTCCGCTGAAAAAGTTTTAATCCACCATTCATCCCCCTCTGGTAGCTTTTCACGTGCTCTTCGATCCTACAGTGTCATACTTAAAGCCGTCGGTTTCATTGTGACTGACGGTCTTAGTGTTGTAGGGACGTCTTCGTGACAGCTATAAAAGTTAAAAATTTCGAATATTCTGCGTCGGCTAAAACCGTCGGTACACCGACAGCTATACAATATGACCGTCGGCTACAGTAGTCTACCGACAGTCATACGGCCAACACTCTTTCTCTCATTTCTTGTAGTTACTCATCCAACCAACTTTCCTGGACCACCTCATCCAAAATTTGCAAGGAATATTCCTCGAATCTGGATGACCTTATCCATCTGGCGGTGAACCAAACACATGTCTGGACCATCCAATCCAAGTTAATTCATTTCAATACAACGAACCAAACGCACCCCTATTTCAGGGGGATTGGTCAGATGATATGCTATTAGAAACACAATTCTTGTTTTTTTCATGTGGCTCTGTGCGGGCTTAGTTGAGGACCTGGAGCTTTATGAATGCAAACAAAACGATAGGTCTTGAGGGTCTAGAGTTGTCAATGAAGCTCGAGTCTCGTGAGATACTCGAGTTCGGCTCGTTAAAAGCTTGATTCGAGCTCGGTCTGATAGATAAACGAGCCAAACTTGATCTTCATCTCGAGCTCGCGAGCCTCACGAGCTCGAGCTCGTTAAGCTCGATGAGACTCGTTTAAATAAATTATGTTTTATAATATTATTTTTAATATTTTTCTCTTGAATATTAGTTATTTTTATTGTTTAAATGAGCTTCCCAAGCTCGAACTCGAGCTTTTATGAGCTTCAAGTGAGCCTAACTATTTAAACGAGCCTTATCAAGCCGAGCTCGAGCTTGACTGCAGGATCAAGCGGATTTCAAGCTCAGCTCGAATTCTTAACAAGCTCGAGCCTCAGAGGACAAACTCGCTCGAGGTCGGCTCGTTGACATCCCTATGCCTGTCTACTTTCCCGAGGAGCAGCGGTTGGTCTGTGGGAGTTGTGGAAGACTCCTACAGACCCATATTTTTCTAGTACTCTTTTCATCTCAAAATACTTATCACTCTCTAGTTCAAAATGAACTAGAGAATGATAAATATTTTGGAATGAGGGAGTACGTAATTTGAGGCATCTTGAATTGTCGATTGACTGAAGGTATGTAGCAGACCTTTGATAAGGAAAATTTTTATTTGGGAAGATTTTGAAACCAATATGGAATCATGGTGTATTTGGGAATACCTTTGATAATGTTTGTCTTCATAAGCTTGAGATGATAAAAATTCGAGACTATCTCGAATCAAGTTCAAGATATGTTCGATTTTACGATCAGGTTCAAGCTTAGCTCAGTTAGCATTCTAGAACGAGTCGAACACGAGCGATTTACGATTCTCATACTTTATTAATCATTTATCTCATAGATTTAGATTTACGATTGTCGGTACCCTGCAGACAGGGTACCCCGCGTACAAGCAAGAAGCTTCAGATCCTTGCTTCCACCGAGGAAGGCTCTGGAGCCGCCACGTGTCCTCCGTCTGCAAACCCTTGCTCCCACCGAGGAGGACTCTAGAGCTGCCATGCGTCCTCTGGCTCTGGACCCTTGCTCCCATCGAGGATGGCTCCAGAGCTGCCACACGTCTTCCAGCTCCGTACCCTTGCTCAAACCGATGCACGCCCCTGTCAGGTACCGCGGTGTCGTGTCACATCGCATTAAAGGTGTCACAGGGCTACCCCACACTGTCAAGTGGGTAGCTTACATCGACAAGATGGATGAGACATTCTCTGTCATCATCGACGACTACGCATAGCTACTGGCATCCAACGCGACAAGACAACAGGTCTTCAAGCCACGGTCAGAGACAGCATACACAAGAAGCTTTAGATCTTGTACAGGATAAGATCACCCCGGAGCCACCTATCGGACCTCAGACCCCACTTGTAAGGTGCTCGACATACTATAAAAGGACCGGGCAGCCACCGACTCTAGAAATGCCATTCAGACACACTCAGATCAAATCTTAGATTCACTCAAGCACTCACAAGCAATACAACTCTCACTGAGTAGGATGTTACTCTCTGGCGGTCTGAACCACGTTAAACCACCATCTCGCCATACCTCATACGTGCGACCTCACTGAATACTAAGACCCCACCTAAAAAAAACCCTTTGCGGGCTGCTCTCAAAGCAGGTTCGAGGAAGTGTCGTTCGCACACTTCGATATTTAGCGCCCCAGGTAGGGGGTGTCTTGTTGATGCTCTGGGCGTTGGTGATGGGCGCCGCTAGAGCATCTAGCTCCAGCACCTCCTAGAGGGCCCGCCGTCAATGTTTCCTTGCATTGATGATGGGTGCTGTCGGAGCATCCAGCTCCGACACCACCCACGGGGTCCGCCGTCGATGTTCTTAGCGTTGATGGTGGGCCCCGCCAAAGCATCCAGCTCCGGCACCTTCCAGGGGGCCGTCGTCGATGTTTCCTCGTGTTGATGGTGGGTGCCATCGGAGCATCCAGCTCTGGCACCTCCCAGGGGGGCACTCCCCACTTTAGAGCGGGTCGATCTAGCCAAGCAAGTGATCGTGCAGTTGCCACTGCTGTTGCAGCTACTGCTGCCATCATGTGATGACTTCCTCCCGCCACAGCAACAACGACGACGTCGGCTACGAGCGTGGACAACATGCGGGTGTGCTTAAGGTACCTGTGGCATATCCCAAGTCTTTTGGACGTTCTCTTGTATTGGGGTCCTGTGTTGCTAGACGGTCTCCCTCATGAAAGACCTACGCCAAGCGGGAGGTTCAGGGCGGTCAAACTGCTTAGGTTGGTTCCATACTCTAAGCGTGTGCACTATGCTTCCCCAGCACAAAGGTTGAGTACTGGGGGCCAGACGGCATACATCTTGAACAAGGCGGGGACGGGTTATCAGAGGTCTTTTGGTTATTTTCTCGCTCGGGGCCTCAAGATGTTGAACGTCCCTCCCTTGAAAGGCTAACACCAGCGGGAGGTCTAGAGTGTACAACCTTCTTAGTCTAGTCTTGCACCTTAGGTGTGTAATCTTTGCCTTCTCAGCGCATCGGCTGAGTACTGGGGGCTGGTCGGCTCATACTCCTGCTAATGCGAGTGGGAGGTCCAGAGTGTGCAGTCTGCTTAGCCTGGTCCTGCCACTATGTAAGAAACGCAAATAGGAGACAATGATCAAAGACGAGCACAAAGGTGATCATCACTCATATGGGTAAACGAGACATGGCCTCTTCAGTGAGGATGCTGGTTCACGAAAGAAATCGTAAAAGGAGACGGGGTACTATATGGCGCGTCTCATTTAATGAAATATCCGAGGCGCGCCCGACCCTGTGACAAACGGGAGACGTGCCTCTAACATAGCACGTCTCTTATTTGCGAAAGAAATGAGATGAACTTTACAGAAAGGACGTCTCATTTGTCTTTGGATATAGACAAACATGAGCATATCACTGAACGAATGTAGACCACATTCACTTGATAACTAAATGATCATTCTAATGTAGAGTACCTTCACTGTAGTATTTTAAATCCAAATAATAATCAAATCCTTCCATATGAATTGTGATTCCTGAGGAACACGATGAACACATTCATTCATTCACAATTGAACACATAAGATAATATTCATTCACACAGACAAACACATGTAACACATTCATTCATTAAAAAAATATATTAAAAAACACAAGAAAAAAATACAAGACACAAGAAAAAAATACAAGGCACAAGAAAGAAAAACAACATCAACTAAAAACAACAAAAGAAAACCTAAATCCTACTCTTCCTCCCCCTCCTCCTTCTCCGACGGCCATTCGGCGCCGATGCAACAGGAGTCTTGGCCGGCTTCTCCGGTTGCTCTACCTGTTGCTCCGGCTTGTACGGTTCCGACGGTGCAACCTTGCGACTGAGGTTCCTCGCCATCACAACTGAGTTATTTTTATCAAGTAATTAGTAATTGTTGCCGAACTTATTTAAACTAGTTTTGTATGTTGCTTAAATTGATATTTCTTAGGGGTGGTGGTCTGGTTTTACATCAAAACTATACTACTTGAAGTTCAGCGTTTGTTTCATCAGCCAAATGCGCCCGATGTTGAAAATGATTGCTACAATCTACTTATCAAGGTTAGTAACTTTGTGTTACTGACCAATGTAGGTTATATATCATTCCTCATTCGACATTTGTTAATTTAAAGAATGTCAATATTTTTGGGATCCAGAGAAATATAAGAGACGTGTTCGGGAGCAAGCTGGATGGTACAGTTTAGATTGATTGATGGGAGCTTTATAGAAATAAGTTTAGAATCGAAATGTATAGTTTAGAGGGCACGCAATGTGTATCAACTATGAAATTCATTGAGTTGCAAATTATCTCTGAATTGCAATGTCATTGCGTTTGTTTATCCCTGAATTCCAATTATATTTTCATGTCATTGCGTTTGCTTATCCCTGAAATTAGGATGCTCACAATGTTAACTCTGCGCGCGAGTGGCAACGGACGCTCACGATGTCGTGCGAGTGGCAAAAGGGATACAAGCACATGAGAGATGAACTTTAAACAGGAGCATCTCTGATTTTTGACCTCCGGCAAAAGGGAGACGCGCTATTTTAAAGCCCGTGGAAGATGAGCTAATGTGAGACGCGCCTTACTTGGACACGTCTCCGATTCATGCCGAAGATGTTTTGTACCACCACGGAAAGCTGAGTGCGTTGCAACGATCATATAAGGCATTGCGCACAATTGCCAGTTGGACATGCCCGTATGCCAAAGATGTTGTTCATGGCTTCAACACACCATGGCGCTTCTTTGGTATACGACGTGCCCGTTCGGCCACAAAATAATGCGAGACGAGTGTTATATATGTCTGTATCTGACTTTTGACCTATTTTTAGCTCTCGTGTGCTCTCTGGTGAAAATTTTCGCGCAAAACTTACTCACGCTCTCTCTACCTAAGGGAGACGCTCAAATGAGAAACGGGTGTTATAGAGGCTTGTCTCCGAGTTTTGCTATTTTTGTCTCTCACACGCTCTCTCCCAACACTTGGCGAAAATTTTTAGCTCTCGCGCGCTCTCTCGACCTAGAAACCGCAGCTCTTGAGCACATCGTCGCCGTCCCTCTTACTCAACTCGCTCTTCATCATTGTCGCACTGCCGCCATCGACCCCCCCCCCCCCCCCCCCCCCGTCGACCCCGACCTTCGTCATTGGAGAGTTGAGCCTGTTGAAGCACGCTGCCTCGTCCCCTGTCTTCAGAACACGCTGCCGTCTCGACCCCGACGTCGGTAATTGATATGAGCACACCACCGCCTTCACATAAGTGAAAATGTTCTCTCTGTCTCCGGAGCATGCCGACCTGCTATCATTAGAGAGTTGAGGAACCGCCGCTCTGGCTCCTCTGCCAGCTCGTCACGGAGCACGCTGCCGCATGGTCCCTTGTCCCCAGAGCATGCCGTCGCCTCGACCCTGCCCTCAGAACGTGCATTTCTGTGATTTTATTGAATTTGAGGATGTCCAATGAAGGCTCATCGTTAATAAAGTCATTGGTCCAAAGGGAGAATTTTTATTACGGTGTACATTCATCTTCCTTGTGATCCAAAGGGAGGATGTCCAATGCAGAAGTAATGTATTTGTTTTGACCATCAATGTATATAATGAATTTTGATTTGCAAACTCTTAAAACTGCAGAAATTGTGGTTGGCACTAGCATTTGTCATTTCAGTAAGTTTGATTTCTACCTCCGCAGCCATGCTGGAATCAAGGTACCTATGTGATAATTAGTGTTGCTCTCACGAGTTTTTTATATCAAGCTATTAATGCATCAGTGGAATGTAAATTGTTTGTTTTTTCAGGGGACAAGCACACCAGCTTAGTATCATGTCCTTTATGATGAGAACAATTTCTCTGGTGATGCTTTGCAGATGCTCACCAACTGCCCGTGCTACAAGTAAGCTCGGTTCTCTATTCACTAACAGTTCATGTGTTTATTACAATTGTATACCAATTTGTTCCTAAGCCTTCATATATTCACTCCCTTATGTGACTTTTTAAGCGAATGTGACTGCAATTTGATAATGTTTTATATGATTTCAGTGATTTTATTGAATTTGAGGGTGTCTTAGTCGGAGCATTAAAGGCTATAAAGGCTCATCGTTAATGAAGACATTGAACGGGATAATTTTCATTGCGATATACAGAATTAGATGATGACAGTTATGATGTCTGCAATTAGTTACTTTGTAATCAAGATGAACAAGGGGGCATTCTTTGTGTAATTAGTATACTTGATAACCACATTTAACACTTGTTAATATTTGATTGGTCAATATAATTTAATGTGTGATCTTTCTGGCTATACATATATTCATGTATGTGTATGTTGCTGACATTGGCAAGGCGGCTGTCAATTCCTAGCTAGCTCCAAGATGCAACCGACAACCAGGATAATCAGGGGTGAGAGACACCTAATAGGAGATCCTGCCTCTAAACAATCCATCAGGAGCTGTAAAAGAGAACGTCTGCGACGAGCTTCCTTAAAGCACGTCTCAGATCAGTCAACAAATCTGCGATGGGCTACCATAAAGCTCGTCTCGGATCAGTCAATAAATCTGTGACGCCCTGTATTAGAGCTTGTCTCGCATGTATGCTGATGGGCGACGCTCGCGACTCACGTCTCCAATGATACCATAAAGCACGTCTGTTATGACTCAAAGAAACGAGACACCCTATCTTTGAGATTTTCTCGCACTTAGGCTAATTGGCAATGCGCCAATAGCTCTTATCTGATGACAATGTAATGCGAGACGCGATGACGGACACATCGTTTGTTCATCTCCCTTCTTCGTTCGGGCATGTCTTGAATGAAACCTTGCTTACGTAGTGTGCACCCTAAGCATGTATACCCTGCCTCTTTAGTGCTGCGATGGAGTACTGGAGGCCAGACGACTCATACTCCTGAGCAAGACAATAAACATAATCTGGACACTACTGTACTGTATTACCATGTTCATTACATTATACTTTAATTTTTTGCTTACTTTCGCATATCGTCCGACATATGCTGGGTTACATTTCTCTTGTCTCGTCCCTAGTTGGAGTTGTGCTATCCCACTACAGGCTTGTCTGCTTGAGGTACCTGCAACATGTTTGGGGTCTCTCGGTCGCCCCCTTGCTTGGGGCCCTGTGGCACCAGGGGCCATAGTCGGTATCCTGAAGATCGGGTACCCTCGTGTACATGCAAGAAGAAGCTCCGGAACCTTTCTCCCACCGAGGAGGGCTCCGGAGCTGCCACGTGTCTTCCGACTTCAGACCCTTGCTCTCACTGAGGAGTGCTTCGGGGCTGTCATGCATCCTCCGACTCCAGACCCTTACTCCCAATGAGGAGGGCCCCGGAGCTGCCACACGTCTTCTGACTCCGGACCCTTGCTCCGTTCGAGGAGGGCTCTAGAACTGGCATGTGTCGATGACCTGCAACGGTCCAAGGGCTCTGAAGAGTAAAGAGAACCCTGACCTGTTTGGTAGCTCAGTAAAGACGCGCGCCTTCCCCAGATGCACACTCCTGTCAGGTACCACTGTGTTATGTCACATCGCAGTGAAGGCACTGTAGGGCTACCCCACGCTACCAAGTGGGTACCTTACGACGACAAGACAAATGGGACATTTCCTGTCTTCATCAACGACTACGCATAACCACTGCCATCCGACGCAGCAAGACGGCGGGTCTTCAAGCCACGTTAGAGGCAGGGTAAACAAGAAGTCTTAGATCTTGTACAGGATAATATTACCGCGGGGCTACCTGTCGAGCCCGAGACCTCACTTGTAAGATGTCCGATCTTACTATAAAAGGACCAGACAACCACCGACTCTTGACACATCATTGAAACACACTCAGATCCAATCTTAGATTCTTTCAAACTCATATGCGGTATTAGATGTAGGTGTTACGCTTCAACGGCTCGAACCATGTTAAACTACCGTCTCACCATACCTCATATGCAGGATTCACCTGAGACTGAGCCTCCATCTAAAAAAGAACCTTCGCGAGCGGCTCTTGTCCGGAAAAAAGTACTGTTCGCACCCTTCCTAGCGCGGCAAGTGTCGTATGCAGTCTGCTATAGCATGTAAGGTTCGGAGATAGGCACCTGGTCACTGCTCGACTGCTCCATTAGTCCATGGTGGGCGAATTATTTCCAGATGACGTGGTTACTACGTCCTTCTCAAGGATCGACCACACGCCGTTGGTCACAGTGCCATGCTCTATCAAGCACCGCTTCCTCGTCAGGTCAACGGCCAAGACAGCGACCTTGGAAATGGGCCACGTTATTGTCACGAGAGCGTCCACCGTCGTATCGAGCCACTCGGCGATGCCGCAGGCCTCCACGTTATTGTCACCGAGAGCCTGGCCCCCTCGCCGCTGCCGCGGTCGTCATGGACATGCTGCTTCAGGTACTGGCGCAGGGGTTTGCCGGCGGCGAGGTAGGCGAACATGGAGAAGCGCTTGGGGTCGTCGAAATCCAGCTGCGGGAACTGCTTCCGGTTGCAGCCACGATGCGCAAGATGATCGGTGAGGAAACGAACGGATCCACACAGAGTACAAGCCGACCGGCTGCGAATTCTGGAAAACCCCCGTGACCCCGATCAACGAGTCGCAAGATCTCGAGCCGGCCGTCCTCCTCGAAACCCCATCAGGAACCGACCGACCGCGAGCCTCACCTGTCGCGCCGACGCCAGGGCGGCCGACTGCCGCCCGAGCCCGCCGCGCAGGAGAACCGACTGGACGAGCTGCTCCACCAGCAGCTTCACCGCGTCCTCCAACTCCACCACCGCTCGCCATCGCGCGACTTGAACAGTGATCCTTCGCAGTCGCCAACTTGAAGAGTGGGTTTGGTTTGGAGACAAAGTGGGATGAAATAACTTCATTCTGTTTTTTAATGAGATAATCTTATTTTTTATTTTTTTGCAAATATGAGATGATTTTTGTTTTTTTTATTTTGAGATGAGGAATGAAATGATGCTAGCTCTTGTTTGAATGGAGGGATGGTATACATACATGTAGTTATTGTTACGTACCTCTTTATAAGGTTGGCGAGGTTACCTCTAAACTACTTTTTTAAGTACCATATTTTTCTCAAATATACTATTCTTTTTTCAGTTTATGCATCATGCTAACAATATTGTTCCTAAAAGAAAAAATAAATAATTTACATTACATTGTTTCACAATGTCTGTCTACATTTCTACCAGACAAGTACCAGAAGACGTCCTGAATTGACAAATCATGACATGTTTACAAACTTAGCATTTTTCATAAGAATGCCAATGAACCACAACTATAACATAGATTTACAACAGTGAATGTGAAAGAAAAGGTTTTGACGGAACAAAAAATAACCAACCTTATAGAGAATGTGATGCGCCAGAATTTTACCATCACATCAAAATTTTACCAATATAGACACAGTTAATGTTAAAAATCCACCAGAATTTAACATTAGATTTTACACATAAGCTCTCAGACAAATCTGAACACAAGGTCTTACACCAAATGCATAATCTAAATATAAAGTCTCACACGAATCTAAACGTAAGATCTATTCAACGTCAGCATTCTGTGGTTATGCTGCTTGAGAACTAAGGCTTCTAAAAATAGAATCTACAATGAAGTAGTGAGCCTCCTTCATTGTTACAACCCCTTTCCTCCTCTTCACCTTGTTTACAGGTTTGGCACTGTCAGCTGGATCAGTGCTTGGAGCAGGATTCTTCATGTAGATGATGCAATCATCAAGAGTGTAGATCCTGAGTGCGAGCGAAGATATAGTTTTGGTCTTGATAGCGGCGGTGAAGGATGACCAGTACCACCATTCATTCTTAAGGAACTCAGTTTTAATCATACCCTCCAACAAATTCGGTGTCAATACCACCTAAAAAGGAACAAACATGGTCAAGTAAATGGATAATGTAGATGTGTTTGCAAATCATAACTATAAGTTGCATTTTACAAATTGAAGTTAGAAGGAAAAGACGAACATAAAAATTGGATCCCATAGTTGAAGTTCTTTTGGTTTGAGCTTTTCATTTTTGATCAAACAAAGAGGTCAACAACATACAAGGCAACATTTCAGATGCAAGGCATCCTTAAGATTTTATTGTGCAACCTAATTCGTTAAAGCACGCAATCAACATGAAACCTCCACGGTGAACGTTACATGAACTTCTCTTTTTTACTTTACCTATGTACAAAAATTTGAAGTTAAAATTCATCAAGTCATCGATTAGTAGTAACAAATTAAAGATAAATAAAACAAAAACAAGCATGGCCAGAGGTGAGGTATATGTACCTTGAGTGGTTCTTTGCAAGCAGATATGAGGAGCCAGAGGTGGGGAACAATCGAAGATGGAGGCGGCTGAGCTACCGAAGGTGTAGGCAGTCGAAGATCACATGCACACAAGGGCAGATCGTGAGGAAAAGACGCGGGCTTGTGAGGAAGAGGCGGAGGAAAAATACGATCTTGGATGGGAAGGAACAACCAGAGGGATGGGATAAGAACCAAGGTGCCGTCATCATCGGACCACAGCTAGGTTGCTGCTGGGCCAAGGCGCGACTGTGACCCCGCCGCTGGGACAAGAAGTCGTCGCCCCTGCCTCTGAGGAGAGGAGCCTTCACAGTAGAGTCAAGTGTTTTTTTTTGGAGGAAAGGATAGGGTTTGGGCAGTCGAGCGCAGGTGGGACGGGCTCATCCAGCCAGATTTCAGTGGATGAGCTAGTCCCGAATATTAAAGGAATATTCTCTAGTGGGTTCATTATATCCCAAGGTGTCTCTCAAACAAACAGCACTAAAATCGGGAACACCCCTTCCGTCTTGAGATATCCCTCGAAATAGGTTTTGCAGTGGATGGGCTGGTAGGTGGGGTGGGTTTGGTGAGGCGGTCGTGCGCACTCCAGGTTGGCGCGGTGAGGGCTCTAAATAGAAGGTGAGGCACCGAGGCAGGCATGGGCAGGAAATGGAAATATGTGAATCGGTTGTCTCCATCTCGCTGCCAGGCTTGTTGTGGTTGTTTGAGCAGTTGTTGCTGGCATTGATCTGATGGTACTATCACTAGAAAAGAGGCATGTCCAGTTGTCGCTTCACGTTCCTCTGGTGTGACAATTTGGAAGGACGCTTCAACGGTTTGCAAGGAACGATGGGTGGAATGTTGTACGTACGCTTATCGCCCAATAGCCTTTTGCCCTTCACCGAATTAAGGGACACGGTGTGACCACATCTTGCAGGTAGCTAGCTACCCCCCCCCCCCCCCCCCCCCCGGAGCGACAAACATGCCATCGGCACGGTCGTACGTCGGTCGCTTTGTTAGGCCGTCGGCTGAGAAGCTAGTCACCATGCCACGCTTGAAAAATATTTGGACCTACACGTGACGGTGATGGTCATCAGATGGGCCAGGCTCAAGGAATATACAATATTAAGCCCGTAAAAGCCTACACATTCTAGGATGGATGGCACCACTACATTGAGAAGATCTTAACTATATCTCGACATATAATATGGAGTCTAGATGAAGATTAATTATATCAAGTTATAGATAAAATATATACCTGGTAATCCACTCGAGTCGTGCCTCGATATCTCTGACCCCTATAAAAAATAGATGATAGATCATCACATATTAAATCAAACATCGGTTCATAGGCCATTACTTCTCAACATTGTAGTCCCCATATCTAGAGAAAACAATCAAGTAGGAGTAGGTACCTCATTATCGAAGGCTCGAACTTGGGTAATCCTTGTCTCCTTGTTACTGAAGTGATCATCTTCGTGCAGATAACTCATCAAGTGTCCCGATCCTGTTACTTGATGTGAAATATGTGTGATAATACATGTCACCGTCATCAACAAGATGTCAACCATTGGCGACGGCAACATCCAACCACTATGAGATTGCACAACAGAGAGTGGGCAAGTGAGATGGCTAGAGACACCAACTACGGATGAGGGGCGAAGATGGTGTGGTGGGGCGATGGAGACACGACGACAACATGTGAGGGTGGGGGGGGAGCGATGAGATGGCAGCGAAGCGGGGGCAAGCGAGGTGACCCACAATGTTGACGGTGTTAGGGCAAGCGACGCGATCCACGATGGCACTGACACGACAACAAAGTGCGAGGAGGTGAGGGAGAGTGGTGAGATGGCGGCGGAGCGAGGGCAAGCTAGGCGACCCAATATGGCAGCAGTTTCAGGGCAAGCAACATATCCCTTGATGGTGCTGACGCGATGACAAAACAAGAGGTGTGGGGAGAGCGGTGAGATGGTGGTGAGCGAGGGCAAGCGAGATGACCCACGATGGAGGTGCTGCCGGGGAAAGCGAGGCAGCCCACGTCGGTGATGGCACAACAACAAATGAAGGTGGTGTGATGGCGGCGACTGCGGGTGTGATGGCGGCGGCCGTGGGAGAGAGACTAGGATTTTCTAACCCTAATGTCCTTCCTTTCTCTCCTTATATAAGTGTGACCATGGGCTAGAAGAGGCTATTTGGCCCACAATTGAAGGTGGTGGCGGCGGCGACTGGGAGAGAGCCTAGGGTTATATTATCCTAATATTCTTCCTTTTTTAGCTTATATAAGTGCGATCATGGGCTGTAAGAGGTTATTTGGCCCACAATTGAAGGTGATGTGATGGCAGCGTGAGGCTAGGATTTCCTAACCTTAATGTTCTTCTTCCTTGCCTTATATAACCACGACCACGAGGTGGAAGAGGCTATTTGGCTCACAATCCATTTTTGTGACTTAACATAAAGGGACAATTGTGATTTAACCCTTGTTTTGAAGCTCAATTGTGATTTTACCCTCCAAATTGTGACTTTGTGAATTTGCCCCTCCTTTTTTAGAACAAAGCTACCGTTTGCCCTCAGTTTGTAACACCGTTAGTTTGCCTAGGTTCAAATGATTAAAAGAATAAGGAACTAGAATTTGAAAAAAACTACAATACCCTTATGTGAAATTTAATGTACAAATACAAATTAAATTAGGGGTAAAATCATAAGAGCATTTTAGTCTTTTTGTCATCTTTAACACCGTTAACACCCACTAATAAAATAGGGGTATATTTTATCTTCATTTTAAAAAATCAGGGGTAAATTCACAAACTCATTTAGTGGGTAAATTCACAATTAGCTTTCAAACTAGGGGCAAAATCACAATAGGCCCTAACATAAAAAGGCCCAACTTAAATTGATTAGTTGTACTATGTTTTCAACTCGATACAATTTCATTCACGGCCTTAAACTATCTCAAAATTTCGTGTGTATGATGTCGTATCTAATAAGAATAATTCATCTTCTCACTCAATTGCGAGAGTGGGAGACCACATTATTTATCTGTGAGTTGCTAATTTTCAGACCCATGAAATTAAAATCTACTGTATACCCATGTGCTGAGTCGTCGGATCAAGATCAAAACGCTATGAGTTATATATTTTTCTATAATCAATACATCAAAAAAATTATAGTTAATACATAATCCTACGAAGAGAGACAATGATAAGCTGATGACTTAAAGTGTATATTAAAAGATGTTAATTTCAAAAGACTAAATATTTGCATCCCGTTATTATATATGCCTTTGTTTTCTTTCTTTTCAGCCTTCTTGTCTTTTTTTTTTAGACTTCACTTCGAGCATGCATTCCTCTTCTGCTTGTCCATAGCATGACCTGTGCAGCAGTAGTGCTATAGGATGTTTGTGTTGGTGTTGATATCAACTAGTGTCTGCCTTGTAATTGACAATGTACTACATCTCGGCCTTGATTTATGCTGCTGCTATATGCACACATCAACGCTTTAACTTTTCATCGGCCACCTTTCAGATTAAAAAGAAAACTTTTCACCTCATTGCCGCGCAGAGCTGATTAGGTGCATCTAATCTTTGTCACTATAAGCAAAATGGAGAGAAGCGCGGCAAAGATAGAAGACAAGAGCTGCGACGAATGGCAAGATATTAGTAACTTTGAGGCACTACTGATGGAGGATGGGATTTGAGGCCCAAATATTTTTATAATGGCCCCCAAAAAATATTTTTAGTCAATTTTTTTGAAACTTTTGAAGATCTAACAATATTGGCGTTAAAAGATTGGTGGATAAATCAGATAGAGCTAACTAACAGCTATGCTGATAATGGCAAAAGGCAACTAATGAAGCAATTCTACATTTGCACTCAAGACTGAAAAAATCAATATAGTCCCATGCATCAACATCAAGTATCTGACCATAACCTGCACATCCTACAAAACAGTCCCCAAATTATGACGGGGAAGTGTATTATAAAAAATTCGTCTTTTAATCGCCCCCAAAATTAAATAACTGAAACACTGAATTCAAAATGGACTGATCCGAGACCCATTTCATCAACTTCACGACTCTAATACTTCTCGAGTTCGTTAAGTCGTACAGCCTCTACACGGCAGGAAAGCTGATCAAGAGGACGGCTGGGCTTCGCATTAGGCATGGGCCCAAACTGTAAAGAGACGAAGCAACCCGGCGGGCTCGGCCCACCGCAAATGTTTGGTCCCAGACATGGCCGGCAACGCCGAGACCAACGGGCAGCCAACGCTGCCAACCACGCCCGCGTTCCCGGAATAAGGCCGGGAGGCCAAGGAAAGAGGGGGGCGCGAGCGGCGGAGATAGCGAACACCCGGCGCCTGGCCCCGACGGCGCCATGGGTGGCTGCTACTCCGTCATCGCGGTCACCAGGCTGAAGATGCTGCGCCGCGGCCGTGGTGCGGCGGCCGTCCTCCCCATCACCAGCGGGGATGACAGGCCGTGCTGCCGCTCCCTCGACAACAATAACACCAACAACGACGCCGCCACCGGCAGGGCGAAGAAGGGGAACCGCAGGAAGGACAAGAAGCACGCCTCCATCCTGGGGCCCGGCGCCGCCGACACGGAGGACTTCGCGCGGCGGTACCGGCTGGGCGCGGAGCTTGGGCGCGGCGAGTTCGGCGTGACGCGGCGGTGCGAGGACGTCGCCACGGGGGAGGCGCTGGCGTGCAAGACGATCCGGCGGAGGCGCCTGCTGCTGCGCCGCGCGGGGCCCGACGCCGCGGACGTGCGCCGGGAGGTGGAGATCACGCGGCGCGTGTCGGAGCTCGGCGGGGCCGTGGTGCGGCTTCGCGAGGCCTGCGAGGACGCCGACGGGGTGCACCTCGTCATGGAGCTCTGCGAGGGCGGCGAGCTCTTCGACCGCATCTTCGCGCGCGGGCACTACACCGAGCGCGCCGCCGCCAAGCTCGCTCGCACCATCTTCGAAGTCGTACAGGTAACCATGCATTTACCAACACGTCCCCGTACACTCTATGCTTCTTATTCGCATCATCGGATGAAGAGCAGAGCTAATCTTATATACGCAAATCCATTGATGCAGCTGTGCCACGAGAATGGAGTGATGCACCGGGACCTGAAGCCGGAGAACTTCCTGTTCGTGAACAAGTCGGAGGACTCGCCTCTCAAGGCCATCGACTTCGGCCTCGCGGTGTTCTTCAAACCAGGTATTGGCGCCTTCGCGTGCAAGAGACGAACGGCACGTTGCCACCAGCATCACAGCAGGTTTCTTCATGCTGCCGTCCATGTCCAGATCAAACCAAAACTCTTGCCTTTCAGGGGATCGGTTCACCGAAGTGGTTGGCAGCGGGTGTTACATGGCTCCAGAGGTTCTCAACAGAAACTATGGACCAGAGATAGACGTGTGGAGCGCTGGCGTCATCCTGCACATCCTTCTCTGCGGCTTCCCTCCTTTCTGGGGAGGTGGTGATTTGGGCTTCACCCTCAGTGTTTTACTAGTGTCTCCTCGGATCAGAAGTGCTGATGCGATGTTCTGTCGACAATGGCAGATTCCGATGAGAAAATTGCGCAGGCAATACTCAAGGGAGGAATCAACTTACAAAGAGACCCATGGCACAAGATCTCCCAGAGTGCAAAGGATCTTGTCAGGAAGCTGCTTGACCCGAATCCTTCTACCAGGTTGACAGCAAAGGACGCCCTTGGTAAGTGAACTTCAGTTCAATTTTATGTTCACGAAACCAAAATCTAAGAGCACACGGCAGTCTATTACATGACAATTATTGATGTATGCCCGATCTAGTATCGGCAATTTCAAAAGAAAAAAGGAGCCAAACATGTTACATATATAGTATTTCCCCCTTTCTTGAAAGTTTGTTGCATTCTAGTTCAAAAATGAATTACAAAGCAACAAACGTTTAAAGACGGAGGGAGTACTAAATACGAGCACTTCTCTCCTCTGACAAACAGAACATCCTTGGCTGAAGAACGCTGATAAGGCTCCCAATGTGTCACTTGGAGAGGTTGTTCGATCCAGATTGAAGCAATTCTCGGCCATGAACAAGTTTAAAAAGAAGGCACTTGGAGTAAGTTCCATACAACTTGTTGTTACTCCCCTTTAATCCTTTTAATGTGACACACTCCAATGTGAATAATTTGCAATGACAAATGAAGGTTGTTGCCATGAATTTACCTGCCGAAGAGATTGACAAATATACTCAGATGTTCCAAAGGATGGACAAGGATAAGGATGGTAATTTGACTCTTGAGGAGCTGAAGGAGGGTCTCCAAATAAATGGCCATCCTGTCCCAGAGGCAGAGATAAAGATGCTATTAGAAGCTGTGAGTGTTTAGCATTTGTTATTCTTACACAGTGTAGTATTAGAATGATTACAGATTCTGTGACCTTAATTACAAACAATTGTAGGGATGAATTTATCATTATAAAACTAATATTCATACAATAAAGGCCTAAATAAATCATCAATATAATGTTCTAACTCATCTTTTTTTGCCAGGGTGACATAGAAGGAACTGGAACATTAGACTGTGAGGAGTTTGTAACAATCTTACTTCACATTAAAAAGATGAGTAACGAGGAGTACCTACCTAAAGCTTTCAAATTCTTTGATAAAGATGGCAATGGCTTTATTGATATGGAAGAACTGATGGAGGCTTTAGGTGATGACGAACTAGGGCCTAATGAACAAGTGATTCATGATATTGTTCGTGATGTTGATAAGGACAAGGTCAGTAGACTAACAAATCAAAACTCACTGAACACCACATCAAAATTACTTATTATGAACTTCATGTGCTAGAATCTTAGTTTACTCGTACTTTGTCTACTCTTCTCTCTTTCTTTTACTTCCACATTCTTTTATTATTTTTTAAAATAAATAATATTATGGAGTCTCATATCTACCCTACCCCCAACGTTCTCGGGACAAATGCTTTGTTGTTTTTGTTGAACTTTAAAAGCTCTCCATATTAGCTATTTAAATCAGTGTTTGCCTAGGTGGCGCCTAGGTGTTCAGTCGCTCCAGGCCGGACGCCATGGCCGGTTGCCTCGCCTGGGGGAGGTTGAACGCAGTGCTGGGAGCCTGGGAGGAGGTCAGGCACACGCTGGGAGACTAGGAGAAGGTCATGCGTGACGCTGGGAGGGTGGGAGGAGGTCAGAGACGGTGCTGGGAGGCCGGAGTAGGTCGAGGACGGCGTGGGAGGCTGGAGTAGAGTCGGGGGCGGCACTCTGTAGGAGGCACGGTGCTGGAGGGAAGAGGGCTAGGGTTAGGGAAAAACAGTTAGGGTTGGGACTTGGCAAGGTGGGTCACACTTCTATTTTTTAGGCCCAATCCAATAACTCTACCGACCTAACCGTCACCTTCAAGTTGCCGTCCCACACGCGCTACTCGATCCCGGCGGCGCACCCTTTGTCCGGCGCCCCCCCTTCGACTCGCCGCTGCCGCGCCTCCCATCCTCGGTTCGCCGCCGCCCCTCTCCTCAGCCCGCCGCCGACCGTCGCGGGGCTGGTCGCCTAGGCGGGCGCCTGGGCGTCCAGGCGGCAATTTACAACCTTGATTTAAATCCTGCCATTGTAGTCAAGTTTAAACCATTTCCAATAAATCAAAGGTAGTTTTAGGATGGTTAAACCTCACTTGGTCAGGAAACATTAAATTCCAACTGATTTCCACCTAAGCAAACAGACACCAACTTCTGACATTTGCTGCAACAATTTGTAAGTGCAAAAACTAATTATTCACCAAGGAAAGTTATTAAACCTGTTGAGCCATTGTTCAAACAGGAACTCCACATAAATTTATGAAACAAGAGAGTAGGTTCTGGTATCACACAAAACAAATCCAGGAAGCAACAGTATCTAGCGGTTTGCTGCCACCCATGTCTTTTTTTTTAGCTACAAAAGACAATATGGATTGCGCAAATACATGATTATCTATGCTGACATTTTATACATATAATGAACAGGATGGTCGTATCAGCTACCTCGACTTTGAATTGATGATGAAAGCAGGAACAGACTGGAGGAATGCTTCAAGGCGGTACTCAAGAACAAATTTCAGTTCTCTGAGTCAAAAACTGTGCAAAGGAACTTTATGAACAAGAGAATAGGTCCCAGCAGCGCTTATACATTGGTGGACAATGTAAAAGCAGGGTTACTGGGTGTGGAGGACAGCAGGATTACAAGACCCCACATCTCAGTTGCATGCTTGACAAAGTCCATCAAGCAGCAACCCTCTGGCATTGTCCTTTGTACTGGAAGGAAAAATACTTAATTCCTAGGATACACAATCATGACTCATATAGACAGACGTAAGGAAGCGCCAGCATGCATGCAATTTATCAAAATTTGACATTTACTAAAGTGTCAAATTGATAAAAATAATAATACAATAACAAAGAAGAGGCTGAATCCTTTCATATTGAGAATATAATAAAAACCCGTGATTAGCCAAAAAGTTATAACCATCCTGAGAAAAAGCACCACAATCTCGTTCCATTTCGATTTGAATGCTAAACTGGGGTTCATAGCACTATACAACTATGATGAATTCTAAAACGAATTAGAGTAACAGATACCACCTAAAAGTGAAGCCAGGCTAAAATTATTTACATACAAGATTTTGTAGTTCTGTATCCAAAACAAGATTCCGTAACTAAATAACTACATGCAGTAGATATGATCATCTTGAAAAACAGCCTTCAATGCAAGAAAAATCAGTCCTAGTTTCGAACAGTCTTGAAGGAAACATCAAACATATGTTAAGCTACTATTGTAGTTTATTTAAAAGAACAGCATATTAAGCATATGTACCTTAAAATCTGTTTTTGATGGAGAAAGGCGAGAAGTCCACTTTTCCAGGATTTTCAATAATCATATCAGTGACCATTTCAGCCGTCCCTAGAGCCTGATGTAAAATTGGCAGAAGATGATTAGCTCTTCTATCTCCTTATGTTATGAATAGCAGTGAGCGTACAAAGCAAAGCACCCCCATCTCTCCTGACATGCAACTTCTTCATCTATCTCATTAGTCATTACAAATCTGGCTCATGTCAATCCTCATACATGAAAAGTTATCCAATGCCAGGGATCAGCTCCTAAAGGTAAGAAGACATGAGCCGGCAAGCGCAGCACAACATTATTTCTATACAATATCAAGGAGATACCACGATATCAGTATTGGGATGCAGCTACTTATTCTCTGACTTCTGTTATCAAGGTGTGATGGTATATCATGCGTAGCTACACAACTAAATAGAAAATAACATAAAACAGAACCAGCAGTAACTGTAGTAAATTGATGCCGTGATCTAGGACTCACCAAAGTCAGTCCACTTCCTTCATGTCCTGTTGCGATTAAAATGTTTGGCATGTCAGGAACAAAACCAATAACTGGTTTTCCATCAGGCACTGAAAAAGATACAAAATCTGTTTCTTCAATTCCACATAATAGGAAAAAGGGAATAGCTTTGCAACAAGAATCTCTGAGACTTATCAACGCCCCTCTCTCTCAAAGAAAAAGGAGGGCTGGAAAGAATCTGAGGCTTACTGTAGGGACGATGCCCAATTCTGATTTGCGTGTTCTTATCAATATCAAGAGGAACATCCCTCAGAGCAGGAAAGAACTCCCCTGCACGTTCCCATATACACTTAATAATGGACTTATCGACCTCCCTTGAAAATCCTTTGAACTCCCGGCTGCTTCCTGTACACATGGGGTGCCACATATTTTGATGTGATAAAAAAATAGTGACAATCAAGCATTTGAAAAGAAGATTGCATGAAAGGGATTCAATTCTTGAAGAATCGAAGAAAAAAAACACCTAAAAAGATGTTTTTCTTACTGGCAGAAGGTAGCAAAAACCGAACAAACAGGAAAGTTTTTGCTATATAGTTTACCTAGAACTAAGTTTCCCTTTGAATCCAGGGTTGCAGTCATTGATATGGATGAAGAACCATGCTCGTCGTCACCAGATTCAGAAGACATAGATATGCTATTCAACTTAGCAACTTGATGACCAACATATCCTACCTCCATTAGTCCATGATTTAGCTTAACCATGTCAAAATTTTCCAACACAAGAAGATGACCCTGAATTTGAAATGTGGGATGTTTCTTTTATGGTGTTAGATGTTGGGTCAGATAGGATGAACAAAAGTACAAAACCATTTTGCAAATGCTGAGAAATATGCCCCCCTGAGCACTATTTGGAGGATAAATGGCAGCAATGAGCACAGAGCGTTCACATGATTTTCTTGAGTGTTCCCTGCTTTCCATACTTTATGTCAAAAGCACCTTACAGGAACTTATATTTACAAAGTAAAATTATTTCAAAATCATAAAGAAGATATTTGAGCACTAACTTTTATTTACAAAGTAAAATTATTTCAAAATCATAAAGAAGATATTTGAGCACTAAGTCAACTGTAGTATGATGCATATTCTGCATGATAAATAGTGTTTGCCATCTTAAGCAAACACAAAAAACAAGCCTGAAAAGAAAACATAAAGTCTAGTTTCTTTGAACTTACGAAATCAAGTGAACACTATGAGAACGGTAGAAACATCAATACATAAATTTTTAGGTAAATATGATCCGAGAAATTTCAGGTGTACCTTTCGTGGCTTGACAGGAATATCCAATGTTGAAGCAGGTTCTAGAAAATTATGCAACAAGGATCGAGTCCAGGCACCAGAAGCAATTATGATGGCTTTCCTGCCATACAAGATGTTTTGCGAGGTTTGCACAGCTTCAACTGTTCCAGTAACCTCTGATCTGCATAGAATGAAATTGATTGCCGTTTACAGGTGATGCAGAAAATGGAAAATGAAATGATCTTTTGCATCACCAGAAATGCATTCTTGTTGATGAAGGATAGTTCAAATAGCAGTCGGATAGCTTAAAAGTGCTCTTTAAAGCAATGAACAAAGGTTATCTAAAAGGAAGATACATGAATACCTTATCAGTGACATGGCAGGATCATTATAGAACTCCACATATCTTCCCTCTGGGGAGTATGAATTATTGGTCTTGCATAAGAAAGTGTTAACAATGAATGATCAGTTAGATAGTATAAAATTGCTGCAACTGTTACAGACGAAAACATAAATTCAACAGGACAAACCTCTTTAATCAAAGAGACAGCCTGGAACGCATCAATCTGGCAGTCTTGTGGCAAGAACATAGCACCACCATCTTTTCCAACACTCAACGCTGGCTCTAATGCATGAAGTGAAGTGGTAGGCAGGAATTCTACCTGTATGCCTGCCTGAGACAGAGCTTTGGTCCTTTCCTCCAAGGTGGCCAACTCTTCGGGTGTCCTCCCGACTAGTAAGCTTCCTTAACAAACACAATAGTGTCATATCACGTTGTGTTCAAAGCATAATAAAAAATGAGAACTGGTAATAAATAATACAATATAAAGAATATAATATTCACAATAAAACGTCTAACGGAGCAAAGCACAATCAGTTTTTAAGCATCATATATGATAACTGAGTTAAGCAGTAAGACTAGAGTCGCCCAAAGTTGCTCAGTTACACAAGGTGTCAACTGTACAAGATTGCAACAGATGGTATGCCTCATAACGAAAAGTTTAGTTACTGACATCATAGCACTTCTATTACTGAAAGTTATTTACCAATGTTCAGATACACTGGAGCATAATCAACTAAACGTCGATCACCGTAAAAGTAAGACGTAAACAGCAAAATGGCAGCAGCGTGATTGTACCTGTCCTCATCCACCCCAGCCTCTCTCGTGCACCACCCTCTCTCTGGGTGTCAACCTCAGCCGCAAGCTCCTCCCACAGCTGCTTGCTCCGCACCGCCAGCTCCCAGGTGTCACTCCCGGGCGTCCGGTGAGACATCCATATGTACCCCTGCCCTGCAAAGCGCAAACCCAGACATTAACCTAGCCTGTCGCATCCCAACACCGCTAGGAGGTGCGAAGGCACAAAGTAGGAGGCGTGCGTACCCGCGCCGGTGGCGCCGGAGCAGGGGACCGCGGCGTCGGCGACGGCGACGGAGAGCGGCGTATGGAGCAGGAGGTGGCGCGCGATGGCGAGCCCGACGATCCCCGCGCCCACGACGACCACGTCGTGGTGGGAGACGTCGCCCGGCTGGGACTGGGACCGGGGCTGGAGCGCGAAGAGCGGGCGCCCGCGCCGAGGGCCACGGACGGAGAGGCGCAGCGAGGCGCGAGACGACGGCGAGGGAGCGGAGGAGGAGAAGAACGCGGCGGTCGGCTTGGGAGCCGCCGTGAAGGCGGCGGCGGCGGCGTCCATGGGAAGCGGTCGCTGGAGACTGGAGCAGCGGAGAGGGAGGAGGCGACCGCCGATCGAGTGACAAGTCAATGGCCGTAGTTTATGAACACAAAACGCCAGCGTCACGTGGATTGGATCCGACAGGGCACCACGCTATTGTGGCACATGTTCTTCGTCGTGATGATCGGCGGACGTCCGGCAGCCGGCAATTTCATCTCCATGAGTTTAGCTCTGAGGCAAGGAGATCGAACACCAAAATGGGAGTATGCGAAAGAGTGCAAGACGACCAAGGTTTTTGGCACATGCAAGTGCAGACCATGATGTTTATATCATGGAAAAACTTAAACCCCATAAAGACAAGGGCGTGAAAGATCATCTCAATCGTACCCACTGGGCTTGTGGCAAGTCTGAGCAAGGCAAACACGTTCATAAAAGCATCATGTAAAGGAGCCAAACATGTTTGTCCTCTTCTATCCTTATCAAATCAAGAGAAGTGTACATTAACCAGTTCAGCTTTACACCTTGAAACATGAGTTTAAGGTTAATATAAGCAGCTCCAAATCTAACGGCTATAATCGTCACTCTCACTTCTCTTGGAGTGACAATGGTGGCTGTGATGCCGGTGGTCCCTGTGCTTAGAATATCTGCTCTCATTTCTCTGTTCCCTGTGATGCCGGTGGTGACGGTGCTGATCAGGGCTGTGCCCGGCTTCAGGTGACGTTTTTTCTATTCTGTAGCTACCATCCTCCTCGGCTGGAGATACTTCGCCTGGTTCTCGGCTCCTTCTCCGCTTGCGATGACTATCGTCATCTCTCATTTTCTTTCTCTCCCTGCTGTATCTGATTTCCTCCTGGGTTATGGATGATATTTCATTATTCCGGCTCTGTGATTCTTCTCGTCGGTCACGACTGCTTTTCCTCCTGTGGCCATCATCTTCAGTTGGACTTCTCTGCCTTCTGTGACTACTGTCATCCACCGTGTCCATGGATCGTATCCTCCGAGGCGAGTCTTCCCTTTCCCTGTTGCTGCTTTTACGTCTGGGTGGTGGTGGAACCTGTGATAGGTGGCTCAGTAATAATATTTCACGAGGAACAGAAAGTAGTAAGGACATAGCTATTGGTCAACCCCTTTCCCCAAAGACATCGAGGGCAAACAACAGAGTTCAACAAAGGCACAAAGCCAACAAAACCATTGCCAACACATCAAACATGTTAATGAACACATGCAAGTGCCACAGATAGGTTACTATTCTCCATCTGTCAGTGTGTAACAAGGGCTGGGCATGGACAATTGTGAATGTACATGTAAGAAAACAAGGGTATTCCTTTCTGCCTAACGTTTCACGCAAAATATCCTGATTGGCCAAGAATTTTAGCTTCCTTATTGTTCTTCACCCCTAAATGATGTCTACGATATAAGTCATGCATTCAGATTTCTCAATTTAAGCATGTGAAGACAGATTATTGAACATAATGAAGTCTAGGCTGCAAGTGAAACACTAATGTCACTAATGAGCCATACTCCCTTCTTAACAGTACAGAGCAATTAGGCTTCCTTCAAATCATGCCTCGGGTCGCTCGGGGAGCTCCCGGCGGAGGGCGACGCGGCAGCACCCCTGCGGCCGGCGCCGCCCCCGTCCCTCCTTCACTCCCCTCCGACATCTTGCTACCGTCGCTCTACTCCGGTGGATTCTGCACCGTGCCCCGCACTGGATCTGCGCCCGGCAGTGGTCCTGCGGCCGGCGTGCCGGCCAACTCCGGCCTACCCGTTGGTCCCCTCGTGAAAGTGCATCTAGGATCCCCGTGGATTTTGGATGATTGATGACGACAATTAAGTAACTAATGAGCTCAGTGATCTTAAGCACAGGTGTGGATTCAAGCGAAAATACAAACCCTCAAAAAGGAAAAGGATGAAAATGGTGATGTCGACTCGAAAAGAAGAAACTAGGGTTTCTAGTGTGTCGAGTTTAGACTAGCCAAATATATGTGAGGGTGTGTGTGTAAAGTGCATTGAGATCAAGTTGGGAGCTCAAAGCGGTTTAGAGATCAAATCCAATTGAGAGAAGAGAGTTGAAAGTAGTCTGGCAGGAGTGGTCGGACTAGTCCGTGCAGGTGGCCAGACTAGTCCGCTCCTGGCCGGCCAAGTCCGTTTTCAGCCGGACCAGAAGGGTCTGACTGAGTTCGGACTAGTCCGTAATGGGACAGACTAGTCCGGGTAGTCATGGAGTGGGTTTTGGGGACTAAGTCCCAAAACCTCGGACTTGTCCGTTTTGGTCCAGACCAAGAGGTCCTGATCGAGATCGGACTAGTCCGCCCAGGGTGCGGACTAGTCCAGGTTTGGAGAGAAGTGGAGTTTCAGCGACTAAGTCTGGGTAGGCCGGACTAGTCCGTTTTCACACGGAACAAAAGGTTCTGTGTGAGATCGGACTAGTCCGGTGTAGGCCGGACTAGTCCGTATTGAAGTGACCGTTTGAATTTGAAGTTCAGCGGGTAGTGTGACGATTGCCGCGCAGTGCGACAGTTGTCAGGAACGTCAGTGGTCCCAAAGGCCGGACTAGTCTGCCCATCTGCTGAAGTCAGCAGTATGGACTGGGAACCTCTATAAATAGAGGACTCATGGGTTCATTTGAACTATTCCTTGAGTACATTGAAACCCTAGCGCCGCCACAGCAAACTTTGAGCCTCCAAAAGCCTCCTTGTTGTCTACATTCCCTCTAAAACTAATTCTTGTGTGCATTAAGGTTTGGTGAGGTGAAGAAGAGGAAGACCACCGCTCTAGGCTCTCGGTTTGATCTCTTGCACTTGTGAATCTTTGTCATCTGTGGCTTGGGTTGATCTTTGTGATTTGTGATTGTATTTGTGGTGGGAGCCTCAGATTGTGAGAAGCCCCAACGAATCTTGTATTCACCCCTTTGTGATAGTGGAGAACCAAGTTAGGCCCTTGTGGTAAACTTGGTGAGGGAAGGGTTGTTGAACCCGGTCCTTCGTGGACTCCTCAACAGGGACGTAGATTCCTTCGTGGGATCGAACCTCGGGATAAAATATTTGTGTCCCTTGTGTACTTTGCTTTCACTTATTGCACATTGCTTCTAGAGTTAGCTGTATCGTTTTTGTTCATCACCCTTGTCTCATTGTGATCCTTAGCCTCATACTTGCTTCATAACTTGTTAAAGTTAACTAAGTCATTCTAACATACCTTGCATCATAAGACTCGAACTAAAATTTGTTAAAAAACTCTTTTTAGGTTTTCTCTGTAGGTCGACCGGACTAGTCCGCCCTCTTGAGTACTGATCTCGTTTTATTAAGTCATTTCAGGTCGATTAGCTTATTCACCCCCCCCCCCCCTCTAGGCAACTTTCACCTCGCCCGTCCCCTTCTCGCCCGTCCCCTCCTCTCGTCCCAGGTGCGCTTCTCCGCATCTCACTTCCTCCCAAGCTCCAACTCTGTTTCGGCCAGATCTGGTCGTTCCTCCGCCTCCCCTGGTTCTTGTGCTGCCAGTGGGGGCCGTGCGGCCTGCGCGCCTCGCCTTCTCACCTCGCCCTCCCTTGCCCCTCCAACCACGTCCTCCTCTCCGCCAGCTTCTGCTTCGGGAAGACCAGTCTTGATCGCCCCACAACTATCAGCCCCCGCCACCCTTTCCTCTGACTCGTACCCCCCCCTCTGCTCCCCTCGTCTTCGACCCCCTCTCCCAGCTTGGTAGCTCCTCAGGCATCCCTGCTTGCAGAACCCTCCCCTCCTACGGTGGTCGCGCCTTCTGTTGCTTCGACTTCCCTAAGGTAAGTGCCCTCTCTTGTCCAGCCTCGCACCGACACCCTCACCAACTCCTTCGGATTCTCCTGGATGCGAAAGGGTTGGCTGGCAGCTCTAAAACCTAAGCCCCGATCTCCTGCGCCGGAATCATCCCTGTCGGCCTCCTCCTCGGCAACCTCGTCAATCTCCTCCTCGGCAACCTCGTCAATCTCCTCCCCGGCTCGACCCGCCACCTTCGCTGCTTCCCAGGAACATGTATCGTCGCCGAACCAGAAACTCTCCTCCGGCCCTGTCTCAACCAGGATGTTGTCTCGGTCTCCACCGAGGTCGCCACCCCCACTGTCATCTTCCCCTCCCCTCTTGCCTTCTCCAACTTTGGGCTCTCTATTGGGGCTCCCACCCACCCGCTTCGGGCCTCCGATCAGGCCTGCTTTCCCCGCCGACGTGGTCAGCAAACATTCCTCTGTTGGTCCCCGACATCAAGTTGCTAGGACAGTGCCTACTGATCTAATCGGCAAATGCTTCAACTGCTTCTCCTCCGATCACATTGTTGCAAGGTGTGCGGAGGCCTCTAGATGCTTCTGTTGCAAGGGTGAAGGTCACAAAGCACGCAACTGCGTTCTTCCTCGTTGCCGCCCATCAGCAAACTCAACAACAACTATACTTTCTCCCTCAACAACTCTTGCTGCTCCTTCTAGAGTTTTAGAGGAAATCTGCATCAATACAAACTCCGGAAAGTTGGAGTGTGACTGCCCTAGTTGTCCCTTCTCCTTGGCAGCAACTACTTTGGCTGCCTCTTCTCTAGCTTCATTTCCCCAAGCCAACATTTATCAAGTGACCTTCCACTTTGATAAGCAGCCTGATCTCAAGTTGGCGTTGGGGTCCTCTACTATCGGTACCCTGCAGACGGGGTACCCTCGCACACAGGATGAAGACACCAAGGCACGTCCGGAGCCGCCACGTGTCCTATAGGCGCTAGGGACTTTGCCTCCCTCAAGATCGAGTTGCGGCGCTGCCACGTAAGCCTTGAAGATGGAACTTGGCCCCTCAGGTGTAACAGGCTCCCGAGATGCCACGTGTAGGGACGAGACCTCACCCAACCTTGGGGGAGCGCCCCTGGCACAGCCACGTGGCACGGAGCGCAAGGACCAGCACCCCCCAAGGGAAAGGGCCTGGAGCTACCACATCCCCTGACGAGCCCCGAAGCTGCCACGCGTCACAGAGGATTAGGTCTGACCTCCGCAGCGGAGACCAGCCCCGGGGCTGCCGCATGTCCCGCGACTCGCCTCGGACGGTGAGAAGCGGGTGTCTAGAGATGGTGTGCCCTACTCAAGTCGAACATTGAAGATGCGCACCCACCTTCGACGCCCAACACAGAGCACGCCAACGGTCAGAGACCGCTACGACCAATCGCGTCACAGTGAAGGCGCCTCAGGCCTACCCCACTTGGCCAAGTGGATAGCTTGCGGTAACAAGACAGGCCGACAGAACACCTTCTACCACCATCAACAACGATGTGTGGGCTACTGACAAAGAGAGGAGGCAAGACGGCGAGACTTCACTGCCTCGATCAGGCAACCTTGCGCGAGAAGCCTTAGACCTTAGGATAAGATCGTCCTGGGACCACTTGTCGGGCCCCGGGACCCCACTTGTAAGGCGCCCGATCTTGTAAGACCCGAACCGCCACTGTTACAAAGGATCCCCACATCGAACATCACACATACATACCAGCAATACCACTCACCGTGGAGTAGGGTGTTACGCTCCTGGCGGCTCGAACCATATAAAAACCACTGTCTCATATTTCCATCCGCAAGAACACTTGATTGAGGGCTAAGCCTCGCTGAACAAAGAACCTCCGCGGGCTGCTACTTAGCAGTTCGAGGGGGGGGGGGGGTGTCGCTCTAACACTTCGACATTTGGCGCGCCAAAAAGGGGCTTTTTCCCTAAAAAAAGTGGTAGCGCTTTCACCAATCATGATGTTGATCAAGCCTTCGAGTAGCGGCAAGATTGAGCCGCAAGAGGTCGACCAGCGTGTCGACAAAGATGCAGAGATGGAGTTCCGAAGGCCGAAACGTGTTGTGGAAACGGTCCACCAGGTTGTGAACTTCGACCTCAACAGCGACCACGAGCGTCGCAAAGCACTCCACGTCATCTGTGGAGGATCTTGGAAACCCGCATCTAGGAATGCGGTCAAGACCCTTACTGTCCAGGAGTGCGGTCAAGACCCTGCGTCGGATAATGGCTTTGACAGCCTCTACGCATGCCCCGACGCCGCATCCAGGAAGTCACGGAACGCAGAATTGTCAAACTCATGCCCGTTGTCGCACTGGACCGCCCTGATCGTGCGTCCAAACTGGGTGGACACCCAAGCGAAGAAGTGAGGGAGTGTCGAAAGTATCAGACTTCTGTCGCAAGGGAAAAGTCCACGGATAGTGTGAGAAATTATCAACGACAACAAAGTAATACTTAAGGCCAGAAATACTGAGAATAGGAGATGTCCAAAGATCACAGTGAATTAGATCAAAGATGTGCTCGTACGAGTGACAGAGTGCGAAAAAGGAAGTCAAACGTGACGACCCAACTAACAAGCATGGCAAAGAGACTCATGAGTATCCCAAGTACATGAAATCACTGAACTACCAGACAACTTCGACATAGCATCAATGTCGGGGTGACCAAGCCGACGATGCCAGATGGTCGAAGAGGCTGTCGTAGTCAGGGCAAGAGGCGGAGCGGAAGCTGGAAGACGCATCATGTACAGAGGTTCCGAACTCTCACAGCGAAAAAGAAGACGTCGAGTAGTAAGATCCTTTACAGATAAACCAAAAAGATCGAACTTGATGGAAACACGGTTGGCAGTAGTGAAACGGCGAATGGAAAGAAGGTGTTGAATGATGTCAGGGGCAACAAGAACATCACAGAGCTGAAAAGAACTCGGCGAACCCAAGTCACCTACTGAGTTGACCAGAAGAACCGACCCATTCCTAACAACGATAGATGAAGGATGAGAGGGGTGGGAAGAGCAGTTAGAAGAGAGTATACTGGCGTCAGGAGTGGTGTGGTATGAGGCGCCAGAGTCCGCCACCCAGTCAGGTCCGGGCGGCGTGAGACCCTGTAGGTAGACCGACGGTGTAGCACGGGTCGCAACATGCCACGGCGATGGCGGCACCAGGGAGGAAGGCAGCACACTCGGACCAGCGGTTGGGTTCCTCGAAACCCAGTAGGCCATAGCGGGGGGGGGGGGGGGGGGGGGGGGGCATGGCGGCTTAGCCCGTGAGAGGTCGTGGTTGCGACTGGCGTGGGGTTCTGGAACCGGGCCAAGTGGCACTGGGCCGGGACCCTGCAGCAGCCGGCCCGACGATGGTAGGATGAGTGCACGCAGGTCCGGCGACTGGCGGCGCGGCTCTGTCGGCCGGCAGTGTGGATCCAGCAACGGGCCGCACGGATCCTGGTAGCAACGGAGCATAGAAGCTCGGGCGCGGCGTGCAAGGGGGCGACTGCGGCGACGGCCCGGCAATAGCCTGCATGGTGGCGGTCAGGAGCGGCACTGTCGGGGCCCACGTCGGCAAGAATGGCGGTGCCGAGGCGGCGGCGGCCGAAACGAGGTCGGACATAGGGCGGTGCGGGCCGGGAGCGCCAGCTGGCGGCGGCGGCCGGATCCAGACCGGACAGGGAGGGAGTTGGGCCGGGAGCACCGGCCGACAGGGGCGGCGCTGAGGCCCGAGGCGGCCTGATGGCGGCGGCGGGGCCGGCGGCGCCCGATCCGGGGCCGGCCAGCCCGAGGGAGGCGGCGGCGGGGCTGGCGGCGCTCGCGCCGTGGCCGGCTAGCCCAAGGGAGGCGACGGCAGGGCCGACAGCGCCAGATCCGGCGGCGGCCCGCCCGAAGGAGGCGGCGGCGGGGCTGGCAGCGCCAGATCCGACGGCGGCCGTTGCAATTCCAGCGACGGGGAGAGGCTCGAGCTGGAGATGAAGGGGGGGAGAGAGGACGGCGACGGCGCGACCGGCAACGCCGACGGCAGCGGCGGCGCCCTGCGTGCCCGTGGCTAGAAGGCTGGGCATCGGGAGGAGGAGAGAGAGGGAGAGAGAGAGGAGAGGAGAGAGAATCAGATACCAAATTAGAGGGGGGAAGATAATTCCATTAATCAGCCAAGAGGTACGTATATATGGGTACAAAACTTAAGTGCCAAGGAACCCTAACTTGGGAGACAAGGAGCCTAATAAAAAAGGATTAAACTGCCCCTATAGTACCCTAATACAAGTACTGTCTAACACAAAGAACCTCCGCGGGCTGCTACTTAGCAGATCTGGGGGGAGTGTCGCTCTAACACTTCGACATCTACCGTGAAAGTGAAGGCTACAAGGTTACACGCTTCGGTCAATGATGCCCATATGGTTTATCCAGAGGTCGTGGTGCACTTGGAAGATGGGTGGGACCCTATGATTCTGGAATCTTCACTCCCTTCGGTGCAAGGTTCGGGTGGTAGTGACTCATTTCAGGTGTCACTGCTTAGTTAGCTGATTAGTCTTCTCTTTGATGCCTGTCTAGGTGGTAGAGGTTGTTGGTTATTTGTTTTATTTCTCTCTTTTTTTGTTGTGTCAGTTTGTATCGGTTGTGTCAGACGATTGGTTTGGGTTGTAGGTCTAAGCCTCGTTCCCTCTTATCTCAAGAGTGACATGCTTTGCCTCTTCCAATCAATCTTGCCTTTGGTGTCTGTACTGTGATTTTAACACCACCCTTTTAATAATTAATATATTCACTGCGGGGGTTTCTCCTGCAGTTTCGATTAAAAAAAACAGTACAGAGCAATTTCTAAAAGAAAACTGCAATAACAAAGAACTACCTGAAAACGTGTCATATACCGCCCTTCAGGTGGTGGTGGGATCCCAAGTTTCTTCAATTCATCATAAGGAATAGGTCTCCTATTATGTTAAAAAAATACTAAAACTCTTAGGCACAATACCCTCAGTTATAATGACTTCCTGTCATAAGAAATAGTGTATTTTAAAATTTCTGTGTTCATACAAGGGAGCACGAAATGGTCTCTCTCGACCTCCAAACCGCAGCTGACCAGATTCTTTCTTTCCTCCAAGCCCTCCTCCTAGAGAAAAAGACAAATCATTTTTGAAATAAAGATTAACACAAGAAACTCACATACTTGAGCAGGGAACAAACCTAGCCTCCTTGGTATCCATCCAGGCATAAGCTGTTGCCTATAGTAATCTACAATCACTTCACTACCATCAATAACGGAATGGTGTGCATCCTTTAAAACAAAGTCATCGACATTAACATTCAGATATAACAATATCGATAACATAGCAAGAATTAGGAGTTCACTTAATAGTCCGGTAAATACCTCATAGGCACGGCACATCTCTCTGTCAGTTTCATACTCAACGAAAGCATAACCACGAGAAGCACCAGTAACTGCAAATTTAGCAGTTTCACGAATCAAGAGAAACTAGAGTAGGAAGCAAAAAGTAATCTCTGCAGGCAGTTCCGCCTCATGAAGTGCCAGTGTTTGTTATCTACTGATGATTCATGCCACAGGTTCAAGACTTAAAGGCAACAGGGATAAGTTCTGGAATGGTTCTCTATGAAGCACCCGGTGCTATAAATTGCCTAGGCATTAGGCACAACCCATATTGATGGTATTGGGACTTCAGACGTACTAGAAACAACAGTTGCAATGGGTGATGAGCAAGGTTAATTAGGCAAATCATGATGTCTTGTCAGTTGTCTCTTCATGGAGCACCAAAAGAAATGAAATGAAAGCAGAACGATTTCACTAAGCGAAAGAAATTGCTCACCAATGTCGCGCACAAGCCGCATGCTTTTCACCCTCCCGTACCTGTCCATCGCCTGCATCCAGCAAGGAGCAAAACCATCCCCCAACCATGAGCCAACGACAAACACAGCCCACAAGCAGAAGAGCGGTTCCAGCGAGATAGCAAACCTTCCGGAGCGTCTCTTCGTCGGTCTGGCGCGAGAGGTGGCCGACGAAGACCGTGCAGTAGGGGTCGCCGGTGGCCTTGGGGTCCCCGAAGGCGTCGTCTGCGACGAAACGGGGGCGCAGAGTGAGACGGGAGACAAACAGCCGAGGGAGCGCGAAGAAAGGCAGTAGCGGGGAGCGCACGTACAGAGGCCGGCTTGGGAGCAGATGAGGGCGCGGAGGACGGCGTTGTCGTGGGGCGCGACGTCCGTGCCGTCGATGCTGCCCGCCTGGATCGGGTGGTACTTGTCCGCGTAGAACACCGCGCTCATGCTACCCCCGCTCATCTCGGCCCGGCGGCCGCTTTCCCGCCGCGCGCCTGCTAACCGCCGGCGGCTGGAGACGCCGCAGTCCGCAGAGATGCAGCACGGAGGGAGAGATGGGTAGGCGTCGGTCCGTCTGCGTGTTATGGGTTCGAATGCTTCAATGGGCTCAGCTGGGCCCAAATGCCTCTCACTTCCTTGGAATGGAGTCACTCGTGGGCCTAAATTTGCAGCCCGCCTTAACGAAGTGAGTTAAAGCCTAGCCCATACGAAGATGCCAGCCATATTTAAGGCTATGTTTGGTACAGTTTCTGCTACAACTTCTTCATAAAAATAAGCTAAAGCTGTGTTAAACAGGAAACTTCTGTAACATCTTATTAGTTCAATTGCTTCTCAGAATGAACTAAAAGCAGAACATAAGCAGAAGCCGTTTTTCACCAGCTTTTCATACAAGCTGCTTTTATAAAAAGTTCCAGTTGTATCAAACAGGGCCTAAGTAAGCAAAACCTACACAGCATGACATATGCATTCAAAGTAACTCTAACTGGAGTTCCTGGCTACTAGCTGCAAGTGCCAACTTTAAATACTCTGTAATAGATTTGCACGAGCAAGAGTACTAGATTTGCACGAGCAAATCTTCACGGTAGTAAGTACGACGAAGGTTAATAGAAAGATCTGGCAGTCTGAACTATTGCTTTGAGCAGTTCGACTGATCTACCTTTGAGCAGCGGTACGAACAAAGGTAACTAGTTGAAAACAGCGGTGTAACTAGCTTTATACCTACCAAGGTTGGATGCAACCAAGTTACGGAGAGAGAGGCACCGAAGTATTTGAGAATTCGACTCGATCTCCGAACGACTAGTGCCCACAATCCGAGATAACTAGCTTTATATCTGCTAAGATTGGTTGCGACCAAGCCACAGGGAGAGAGGCACCGAAACTTTGAGGATTTTGACTCGATCTCTGAACGACTGCAAAACCACAAACCAGAAATTAATCTACACAAAAGACTCAAAAGCTTAGAGCACGAATTAGGGGACCCCTGAAGGATTGTTTCACAAGTCCATAATGAACAAGGAAGAATAAAGTGTGGAAGACACTCAGAAATTATCTTGGTTATTAAATGATCAAAGTGAAATTGCATCTAGGCATTCCCTTGTGGATTTTGGACGATTGATGATAAACGAATGAGACCCTAATAAACTTGTTGAGATGAATGCAGATCAACTCAGATGAGATAGTTTGGTGCACTCAAAAAGTGAAAAATGAAGTGATGAAGAAAAAGAAAAAGGCTCAATTGATGAATAAAGCGCAAAGTAGACTTAGTTGTATAAGATGTGTGTGAGAGACACATCCCAAGAGCTCAAATCTGTGCGTAGGGATAAAGGCTTAAAATCAAACTTAATAATTCACTGAGCACCGGACTAGTCCGTTCTCAAACCAAACTAGTACGTTCAACTTTCTGTAGTCTCACTTCACAGTGCACCGGACTAGTCCGTTAAACTTTCCGATGTTCCATAACACTGTGCACCGGACATGTCCGTTCATGGATCGGACTAGTCCGAGAAACTTTCTGATGTTTCATAACACTATACACCGGACAAGTCCATTCATAGACCGGACTAGTCCGAGAAACATTCTGATGTTCCAATACACAGGGCACCAGACATGTCCGAACTCTTACCGGACTAGTC
Organism: Tuctoria greenei; assembly: GCA_036927565.1. Taxonomy (NCBI): domain Eukaryota; kingdom Viridiplantae; phylum Streptophyta; class Magnoliopsida; order Poales; family Poaceae; genus Tuctoria; species Tuctoria greenei. Next base: position 289,971,801 of record JAYESD010000001.1, read on the forward strand.
CGGTATACCTCACACATATTAGGGTTTTTAGTATGTTGCACATTTCATGCGGATTTTTCTCAGCACATCGGACAAGTCCAGTTCCCAGAGCGGACTAGTCTGACCATCGAGATCCCTAAGGGTAATAATTTTGGAAACACTATAAATAGGAGATCCACGACCCCACAAATACAAATATCGTATTCTACTGTCAAGAACTGAAACCCTAGTGCCGCCACTCCCCCCAAGAGCAAAAAAGCACACCCCCCCACACATCTAAGGTCCTCAAAAGTGAAATTCTTGGAGTATTTAGATTTGAGATTGGGAGATCGTTGTCTACGCGTCATTGAGCTCTTAGGGTTTGATCTCTTTACACTCTTGCATTACTTGTAATCTTTTCGAGTGTATTATATCACCTTTTCTGCTGTAACTTTTGTCGGGGCCCTTAACGTGTGAGGTTGCACCACCAACTCGGTGATTACCCGTGATAGTGGAATATGTGTCTGCTTTGTGTGGGAAAAGGGTTTGAAGAGACTCTGCTCTGTGTTGGCCTCTCAACGAGGACGTAGATCTCTTTGGTGAGATCGAACCTCGGTAAAAATATGTGTCATGTGTGCTCATCTCTTTACTTTTGCAATTATCATTATTTCGAGCATTAAGTTGATCAAACTTGTAATCTGAATTAATATTATATTCCATGTGCAATTTTGCAATACTAATTATTCAATCAAGTGTTCTGAATAGTTTTTAAATTCTGCTGCTATATCATTTACAATTTTTGCATCAATACTTGATCACTTCACAACATATCAGCACACCGGACTAGTCCGCAGTCACACCGCACAAGTCCAATCCCTCAGGTATTTAACAATTTGATTAAGTGTGTAGGAAAACTTCAAAGCCTATTCACCCCCCTCTAGGCCACATTAAATTGGTATCAGAGTAGATTCTTCATTTATGAGACTCATCGCTCGGAGAGATCAATGGCCTCTGACAAGAACAACGAGATCCCAAAGGTGCCCAACACCAAAGATGAACATAAGACATTCGATGCACTCAAGGAAAACAAACACGATGATGAAGAAGTGAGTCAACTCAAGACGCTTCTAAGAAAGAAACTTCTGAGCAAAAAGGGCAAGGAAGGAGATGAGAAGACGACGGGGAGTGTTCATCGTGATTACTCCGGATATCCTTATAATTACGATTGTCTTAATTCTAACAATAATTATCTTTCAATTCCTATGGGAAGACCTCATCATTTCGATGGAAATGACTATACAATGTGGAAGTATAATATGAAAATGCATCTTATCTCCTTAAACCCCAGTCTTTGGCCGGTTGTGTGTATTGGTGTAGATATCCCGGATACCGTTGATGAACTCACTCCAGAGCAAGAGCAAGAAATTCACCACAACGCACAAGCTGTTGCAGTGATCACTTCTTCCTTGAGCCGAGAAGAGTTTACCAAGATTGATGGACTGGAAAGTGTTAAGGAAATATGGGATACACTCAAGACCACACATGAAGGAAATCGCTCAGCTCGTGAAGCAAAAATTGAAATGCTTGAAGGAGAATTGGGGAGGTTTGTCATTGAGGAGGGCAAATCACCTCAAGCGATGTACAACCGAATGAATGCGCTTATCAACAAGATTTGTTCCTATGGAAGCAAGAAGTGGACCGATCATGAAATCATCAAGAGGATTATAAGGGCATTCATGCACCGAAGTGTCACTTTATGCTCGATAATCCGGGAAAGTCCACGGTTCCATAAAATGACTCCATATGAACTATTGGGAAAAATCATCAACCACGAGATGATGGAAAAAAAGAAGCCAAATATGTGAAGGATCTTGCCAAGCTGACTTCATCAAAGAATAAAGGGGTAGCCCTCAAGGTGACCAACAAATCAAAAGACAAGAATGTCCATAAGGTGCAAGACGACGAAGACACTGACGATGTGAGCACTGAAAGTTGCCTAGAGGGGGGTGAATAGGCTAATCGACCTGCAAATGACTTAATAAAACGAGATTAAATCACAGGGGGCGGACTAGTCCGGTCTGGGGGCGGACTAGTCCGGTCAACCTGCGTGAAGAACCCTAAAAAGTGTTTCTAGCAAGTTTTAAGGGGATTTTCTTGAGGCTACAAGTGAGGATATGTTTATACCAAGTTTAGAAACTACCAACACAAGAGTAAGTCAAGTTTCAACTAGGTTATAGCAAAGTGAAGCACACGACAAGACTAGCAGCCCTAGAATGAAGTATGCAATAAACAAAAATGCGAAGAACACGGAGACACAAGGATTTTATCCCGAGGTTCGATTCCACACAAGAATCTACGTCCCCGTTGAGGAGTCCACAAAGGACCGGGTTCACCAACCCTTCCCTCACCAAGTTTACCGCACGGGCCTAACTTGGTTCTCCACTATCTCAAAGTGTGAATACAAGATTCGTTGGGACTTCTCACAATCTGAGGCTCCCACACCACAAAGATGATCAACAACGCAAAACACACTCAACACACAGCTCACAAAGACTCAATGAGTGCAAGAGATCAAACCGGGAGCACAAGCGCGATGTTCTTCCTCTTCTCCACCTCACTAAATCCTAATCCACTCAAGAATTAGTTTTAGAGGGAAAGTTGGCAAGAAAGAGGCTTAAGAGTGCTCCAAGTTGGCTGTGGCGGCGCTAGGGTTCAAGTCTGTTCAAGAGTTGGTTCAAAAGAACCCAGGGGACCTCTATTTATAGAGGTCCCAAGCCCATACTGCTGACTTCAGCAAAAGGGCGGACTAGTCCGGCCTCAGGCCCGGACTAGTCCGGCCTAGGGAACCACTGACCCCTCTGACAACTGTCGCACTGCGCGGCAATCGTCACGCTACCCGCCAAACTTCAAATTCAAACGGTAACTTCGACAATGGACTAGTCCGGCCCTTACCGGACTAGTCCGATCGCACACAGAACCTTTTGTTCCGTGTGAAAACGGACTAGTCTGGAGACCACGGACTAGTCCGGCCCCAAGGGCGGACTAGTCCGGCCTACCCAGGCTTAGTCGCAAAACCTCTCTGCACTCGGCACCACGGACTAGTCCGGCCCACGGACGGACTAGTCCGATCTCACACAGGACCTTTTCGTCCGCCCTAAAACGGACAAGTCCTCTCTCTAGGACTAAGTCCCGAAACTCCACTTCAAGGGGTACCCCGAACTAGTCCGGTCCACTACGGACTAGTCCGAAGTCACACAGGACCTTCTGGTCCGTGTGAAAACGGACTAGTCTGGCCAGGAGCGGACTAGTCCGGCCCTAAGGCGGACTAGTCCGGCCATTCCTGCCAGACTACTCTAACTTCAACTTCAAATAGGATTTCTACCTCAACCACCACTCTTGAGCTCCTACTTTGATCTCTTTGCACTTTACGCACACACCCTCCTATTTCTACGGCTAGTCTAACTCAACACGCTAGACACCCTAGTTTCTACGCTTCGAGTCGACTCCGTTTCCTTCCTTTTCCTTTTTGAGGGTTTGCGTCTCCAATCGAGTCCACACCTGTGCTAAGATCACATGAGCTCATTAGCGACTTAATTGTCGTCATCAATCATCCAAAACCCACGGGGAACCTAGATGCACTTTCAATCTCCCCCTTTTTGGTGATTGATGACAACACATCAAGTCCTTCACAATTAAGAGTATAAATTTTGGTTATCATAACTTGTGTGCGTATGAATGACTCCCCCTCAATGTATGCAGCATGTAAAAGAGGTGGAGGAGATCTTTCATACCCACACACGTTATGGTGGGGTGCCTACGTGATGTGCTCAACAATTGTGACAAGACATAAAGAGCATCAACATAATCAAAAGATTGACAATAAGAACATTATATTGAGATTGAACAACATTAGCAAGTCTTGCACAAATGTAAACAACCAAGTGGCATGAATAAGTTACAAGTTAAGTTCAAATGCCAAGAACACACCAAACACACACTAACTCCCCCTAACTCTCCCCCGTTGGCATCAAGGCACCAAAAAGGAAAAGAAGAGGGGGACAAGGACCCAAAAGCTAGTCCTCGTCCTCACCACTATCGCCGTCGCGGGAGTCGCTCTCCGTGGCCTCCGGGTCCTCGACGTCTTCCTCATGATCGTCGTCGTCGTCGTCGTCGGAGCCCGGTGCGGAGGTACCCTCCGTCTCACCCAAGAGTGCCAACTCCTCGGGGGTGAGAAGGGGGTATGGAGTGAGCTCGTCGTCGGAGGCCTCAGGGCTCATCGGAATCTCCATCTTGTCGCAGAGCTTCCTCACGTATCGCTCAGTCCGCTGAGCTCGCACCTCGGCTTTGCGGCACGAGGTGAAGATGGACCGAAGAAACTTGAGGACTCCGCTGCTAGAGGAGCCACCGGGGGAGTGAGAGGCACGACGAGAGGCTCCACCACGAGGTTCCTCCGGCTGAGAGGGAGGATCCGCGTTCTTCCGGCGCGGAGGGAGAGGCAGAGATGGAGGAATCTAAGGACGTAGTCTCTTATGTGAGACATCCTTCTGGAAGGTAATTCCGGAGACTTTCTCAATAAGGCACATCACATAAGGAGCATAGCCACAAGACCTGTTGGGGGTATGAGATATATTGAAGATATCATCAAAGATGTACTCAGCTAAGTTGAAGCTCTCTTCCCCATCTATCAGCACCATCAAGTGCCTCAAGTTGCCCTGGATGACTCCGGCATCCCCATCCTTCGGGGCAATGGTCTTCCGAAGGAGGCGGTTGAGCACACTAAAAAATGGCTTGATGTTTCTTGCTAATCCTGCCTCATAAGGAAGATGGTCTGGATACATGAAGTCAAGGGCATCTCGGTCTAGGGCCTTGAGGTTAGAGATGATGATCTCATGCTCAAGGTGCTCCTCCAATCCTAGAATCTTGGCAAAGTCTTCAAATGTGACAGTGTACTGCTCTCCATCTGTCATCCATGTCATCCGGCGATCCCCAAAGGAGTGAAAGTAGACAGTTGTGTAGAACTGGACAATCACCTCAATGTTCCAGTCGTACTGGAAACCCATGATATCCTTGATTCCATGCCTTTCCGCTGCATTGATCACAGCATCAAATGCAGCATGCTTCTTCTGAGCCATGTAGTCCCAATCAACCCACTGGGCATCAGTCACAGGAGTCTTTATCTTCATGTAGACAAGGCGATAATAATCGCAGTGAAAGTCATTCCAGAATCGCGGGTCAGTTGTGCTCTTCTCATAAGAGTACACTTTGTCTGTTCTCAGCCGTCTTGCCTTTTCTGCCCCTTTTCCTTTGAATGTGTTGGCTGAGAGGTTGGGCTGACGGTTTGGGTTTCTGGCAGGTGAATGCAGCTTGAGGGGTCCAGGTTCCTTGTCCTTTCCCTGCTCTCGAATCACAAACCCCCCAGCTGCCTTCTTGTGCTGAGACCTTCACTGCCGGTTTCTTCTTTTTCGGCTTGATGGGAGCCGGGGCCTTTCCCTTCTTAGGGTCACGCTCGACCCTTGGCTCTTCTTCCCTCTGGGATTGCTCCTTGCCCTTTGCTTTCTCGCCAACAGTGACGAATTTCTTCCGTTTGGGGGCATTGGCCTCAGCGGCCCTGGAGTTGTGAGCCTCCCTATCTTGCCTTTTCTTCCTCCTTAGCTCATTCAGGGATTCTGCAGTTGCTCGTGCCATGGCTTCTTCCTCATTGTAGATGGTGGCAGCTACTTTGGAGGCCTCGAGGGCCTTCGGCCGCCTTTCTTCTTTTTCCTTCTGCACCTTAATGAGGGCAGCCTTCGTCCTTGCTTCGACGATCTGAGCCTTGGTGCGGCCCTCCAGGGGTACTTCCGCACCTCTCTCCTCGGTGCGGCCCCGATAGGTCTCGGGGCGTTCTTCATCGCCCGCGGGGTTGAGACGAGAAGGGGAGCGCTCCGAGTTCGACATGCTGCGGAAAATACATAGACGGGAAGGTATGAGTCCAAGGAGATGGAAGCATTGCGGAAGAAGTCTCGAGAGAAGACTAGGACTAGGGTTTGCTCTGTGCAAACCGGACTTGTCCGCCCCAGGGGCGGACTAGTCCGCCGGGCGGACTTGTCCGCCAGGGGCCGGACTAGTCCGGGTTGCGCAGGATAAACCCTAAACCTAATCGATTCATCGAAAAATCTTCAAATCAGCGCGCAATACTCCTAGGCTGTGATCACAAGGGTATATGGAGCAATATCTATGAAGGTGTTCCTATCAAAAACCTCAAGAATCAAAAATGGGGAAAGTTTTTGAAAAAGAGGGAATACCTTCTCAAATCCGCGAGAATCGACGAAATCGACGATGGATTGCGAAGGTGAAGCGCGGGGAAACGATCCCTCACTCCCAAAGACTCCAATGCACGGATTGGAATCGAGATTTGGTGGTTGGAGCGAAAAATCGCCGAAGAGGACGGTTTCTAGTGCGCGTGAGGGAGAGAAGCGGGAGTGAGAGGGAGAGGAAGGGTTTTGGCCGCCCCTGGGGTTTAAGTCCCCAAGGGCCGGACTAGTCCGGTGTCAGGGCGGACTAGTCCGGTCTGCGGACCAGCCGCAGACTAGTCTGGACCCGGACTTGTCCGTCCACAGGGGCGGACTAGTCCGGTCCGACTGGGCTGAAAAGCGATGTTTTTGAGTTGCACACACACTATTGGTCCTTATGGATAACAAGCAATACAAACATGATTATTGAAGAAGAAAATGATAAAAACATGATTAATTTCCAAGAAAAAGTTTTCTCAAACAGTTTTTGAAGAGAAATCAAGATAGAGAAGAGTTTTTCGAAATAGCTCAAAAATGTGAGGAATGTGGTTTAAGCCACATTCCTAGAATCCAAAATGTTGAGCTCACTTCTTAGCTCACAGAAACGCTTCTCATCAAGAGGCTTGGTGAAAATATCCGTGAGTTGATGTTCCGTCCTCACATGAGAAATCACAATATCTCCCTTCATTGAGTGATCTCTCAAGAAGTGATGTCGTATGTCTATGTGCTTGGTCCTAGAGTGCTCCACCGGATTATGGGCTATCTTTATGGCACTCTCGTTGTCACACAAGAGTGGAATGTTGCGCAAGTTAATCCCATAATCCCTAAGGGTTTGTCGCATCCAAAGAAGTTGTGCACAACAACTTCCGGCTGCAACATATTCTGCTTCAGCGGTGGAGAGAGCAATAGAGTTTTGCTTTTTGGAGGACCAAGACACTAGAGATCGACCCAAGAATTGGCATGTACCCGATGTGCTCTTCCTATCAACTTTGCACCCCGCATAGTCCGCATCGGAATATCCAATGAGGTTGAACTTAGATCCCTTGGGGTACCAAAGTCCTAAGGAAGGTGTGTGTACTAGATATCTCAAGATCCTTTTAACGGCGGTCAAATGACAAGCCTTAGGTGCCGCTTGAAAGCGTGCACACATACACACACTTAGCATGATATCGGGCCTAGATGCACAAAGATAGAGAAGTGAACCAATCATAGACCTATATAACTTTTGATCCACACTTGGACCATCCTCATTTAGGTCTAGGTGTCCATTTGTTCCCATAGGGTTTTGATGGGTTTTGCCTTATCCATGTCAAACTTCCTTAGAATATCTTGTGTATACTTAGTTTGACTTATGAACGTCCCTTCTTTGAGTTGTTTTACTTGAAATCCTAGAAAGAACTTCAACTCACCCATCATTGACATTTCAAACCTCTCCGTCATTATCTTGGAAAACTCATCACAAAACACCTTATTTGTGGAACCAAATATGATGTCATCCACATATATTTGGCACACAAAAAGATCCTCGTTGAAGTGCTTTGTGAAAAGGGTATAATCCGCTTTGCCTATCCTAAAACCATTTTCAACTAGAAAGTCTCTTAAGCACTCATACCAAGCTCTAGGAGCTTGCTTGAGGCCATAAAGAGCCTTTCGCAATTTGTAAACATGGTTAGGATAGTCTTGGTATTCAAACCCTGGAGGTTGCTCTACATAAACTTCTTCCTTGATTGGGCCATTAAGGAATGCACTCTTAACATCCATTTGGTAGAGCTTGAAGTCATGATGAGTAGCAAAAGATAGTAATATCCGAATTGACTCAAGCCTAGCTACGGGGGCAAATGTCTCATCAAAATCCAATCCTTCAACTTGTGAGTACCCTTTTGCCACAAGCCGTGCCTTCTTCCTAGTTACCACTCCATGCTCATCTTGTTTGTTGCGGAACACCCACTTGGTTCCAACAACATTAGCTTGTGGGCGCTTGACAAGCTCCCAAACCTTGTTCCTTTCAAAGTTATTGAGCTCCTCTTGCATGGCAACTACCCAATCCGGATCTCTTAAGGCATCTTCAACCTTATGGGGTTCCAAGGATGAGACAAAGGAGAAATGCTCACAAAAGTTTGCAACACGTGAACGTGTTGTTACTCCTCTTGTGATATCTCCTAGAATGTTGTCAACGGGATGATCCCGTTGAACACTTTGATGAACACGAGGATGCGGAGGTTGAGCTCTTGAATCACTTGCTTCATCTTCTTCACTTTGGTCTCCCCCTTGATCCATGTCTCCCCCCTGATCTTCATTCCCATTATCACTTTGGGGAGCATCTAGTGGATCTCCAACTTGTCCAATGGGGGTTTGACCTACTTCATAGTGATGATGGTCACTTGGGCTTTGAGATGGTTCTTGTGGGCGAACATCTCCAAGTGTCATTCTCCTTAGAGCTTCTAGTGGAGGTTCCTCTTTATCAATGGCATGTTGATCAACTTGCTCCACTTGAGAGCCGTTGGTTTCATCAAACACCACGTCACGTGCTATTTCAACAATTCCGGAGGATTTGTTGAACACACGGTATGCATGAGTGTTTGAGTCATATCCAAGCAAGAAACCCTCATCGGACTTTGAAGCAAACTTCAAAGTCCTAGGCTTCTTGTTGAGGATATAACACTTGCTACCAATGACACGAAAGTAAGAAACATTAGGTTTCTTACCAACGAGAAGCTCATAGGGAGTCTTCTTGAGGAGGCGATGAAGGTACAATCGGTTTACGGCGTGGCAAGCGGTGTTAACCGCTTCCGCCCAAAACCGGTCCGATGTTTTGTACTCATCTAGCATCGTCCTTGACATCTCAATAAGCGTCCTATTCTTTCTTTCGGCAATTCCATTTTGTTGTGGAGAATAGGGAGCGGAAAACTCATGCTTGATGCCCTCCTCATCTAGGAACTCTTCTACTTGCATGTTCTTGAATTCGGTGCCATTGTCACTCCTTATAGCCTTTATCCTTAAGTTGAACTCATTTTGAGCTCTCCTTAGGAATTTCTTGAGGACACCGGGGGTTTCACTCTTATCATGCAAGAAGAACACCCAAGTATATCTAGAGAAGTCATCAACGATGACTAGACCATACTTGTTGCCACCGATGCTAATGTAAGCAATGGGGCCAAAAAGATCCATATGGAGTAACTCCAAAGGTCTAGTTGTCGTCATGACATTCTTAGAGGGGTGTTGTGCTCCTACTTGCTTTCCCGCTTGGCATGCACTACATGGCCTATCCTTTTCAAATACCACATCCTTTAGGCCACGAACGTGCTCTCCTTTAAGGAGCTTTTGAAGGTTCCTCATTCCAACATGGGCTAGCCTTCTATGCCAAAGCCATCCCATGTTGGCTTTCGCCATTAAGCATGTGTCAAGTTGAGCCTTATCCGTGGTAAAGTCCACAAGATAGAGCTTTCCCTTGAGCACTCCCTTAAAGGCTATCGAGTCATTACCCCCTCTAAGAACGTTCACACCCTCACAAGAAAAAACACATTTATATCCTCTATCACACAGCTGTGATATGGATAGGAGATTATAGTCTAGGGAATCAACATGCAAAACATTAGATAAAGTATGCGAAGAGGAGATAGCAATTTTACCGGAGCCAAGGATTTTCCCTTGGCTATTATCCCCAAAGAAGATTCCTTCACTTGGGTCCTTGTTCTCCTCATACTCTATGAACATGCTCCTCTCTCCGGTCATGTGGTTGGTACATCCACTATCCAACACCCATTTCGATCCGCCGGAGGAGTAAGCCTACAAAACAAATTTATGCCTTCCTTTTAGGTACCCAAGCGGAGTTGGGTCCTTTTACGTTAGTGCTTAGGCATTTGGGCACCCACACGCAAGGCTTGGGGCTCTTGCGGAGTGGCCCAACATATCTAGCAAACACCTTGCCATATTTGTTCCTCATAAGCACATAAGATGCATCAAAATCATGGAATAGAGGATGCGGTTCAGATTTAGGCATTTTGTTGCTAGAGGGTGAGTTCTTTTCAATTTTAGTTGTGGATGAACTCCCCTTAACAAAGAAAATCATGTCTTTGCCATACTTAGAGGTTTTGGCGTTGTGCCTTCCACCTCTAGTATAGCCAAGACCATCCTTGACATGGGGAGGTCTTGTGTTGGTGTATGCACTTCGTGCATACTTAGGTGCTTGCTTGCCTTGCGCTAAGTTGAGTTCATCCTTAAGCTTAAGGATTAAGTTAGAGCACTTGCAAGGCGGGGTTGCATTGGACGAGGCCTTTGAGGAGGTTGAGCTCTTAGAGGAAGAGGCTACATTGTTCTTGAGAGACTCAACTTGAGTCTCAAGGATCTTGTTAACTTTTGACAAGTTCCCAAGTTTGTCCTTGAGCTCAATTGTTTTCTCCTCAAGATTTGAACACGTTTTCTTACTTAGAGCAAGTTCGTGTTCCAATGCCTTGCTCTTCTCTCTTTCAAGCTCAAGGAGCTCGTTGAGCTCTTGACATCTCTCCTTTTCAAGGATGAGCATGTCCTCTTGTCTGTTAATGAGATCCTCCTTCTCAAAGATCTCATCCATAAGCAACTTCATCCTACGCAGGGTGCTTTTGCTTATGTCCTTAAACATATGCTCATTCTCACTAGCGCTATCAAATTCATCATGAGAGGAAATGGAGGAGGAGGAGTGAGATGTTACCTTTCTCCTTCCCTCCTTTGCCATAAGGCAAATTGGTTTGTAGTCGTTGTTGAGGTTGGGGAAGAGCTTGCTTCCCTTGGAGCTCCTCCCGATGGCTATAGTAGCCATCTTCTCCTCTTCTTCTTCGGAGGAGGACTCATCGTTAGAGTCCCACTCCTTGCCCAAGTGAGCTTGTCCGGAGGGCCTCTTCTTCCTGAAGAATTTCTTCTCTTGAGGCTTGCCCTCCTTCTTCTTCTTCACTTCTTCATGGGGGCAATCAGCGATGAAGTGGCCGTACTCGCCACAATTGTAGCAAGCCCTTTTTGATTTGGGCCTTGATCTTTCCTTCCCTTTGCCCTCATGGTTGTATCCACCTTTCTTCCTCCTCATCATCCTCTTGAAATTGTTGATGAAGAAGGCCTCTTCCTCATCGGTGTCGAGGCTCTCCTCATCGCTTTCCTCTTGCTCCTTCGAAGAGGGTGTTGCCTTAAGTGCAACATTCTTCATCTTGGAGGCGGTGAACTTTTGAAGGTCGTTGTAGAAGAGCGCCTCCTTCTCCATGATCTCGTGGTTGATGATCCTACCAAGGACCTCCTCCGGAGTCATTTTAGCGAACCCCGGGCTTTCTCAAATCATGGAGCAAAGAGCGACGTTCCTAGGCATGAATGCCCGGATCATCCTCTTCACAACCTCGTGGTCGGTCCACTTGGTGCAGCCATATGATCGGCTTTTGTTGATGAGAATCTTCAATCGGTTGTACATGTCTTGGGGGGATTCACCATCCAAGATGGCGAACCTCCCAAGCTCTCCTTTGATGAGCTCGATCTTGGCCTCCTTGACTACCCGATTTCCCTCATGCGCCGTCTTGAGGGTGTCCCATATGTCTTTGGCCACCTCAAGACCATCGATGCGGTTGAACTCATCTCTTGAGAGAGATGATATGATCACACCCGCAACTTGAGCGTTGCGGTGGATGAGGATGGCTTGTTCTTGCGTGATGTTGTCCTCATCCTTCGGGATCTCCACCCCGGTCATGACAATTTGCCACAATGTCGGATTTAGTGACACGAGGTGGATCTTCATGTTGTGTTTCCACATCCCGTAGTCGGTTCCATCGAATTGAGGAGGTTTCCCCAATGGGATGGAGAGGTAGTGGTTGTTGGCGGCAAGGCGTTCATAGTTGAACCCTTGTCGGTTGTAGTTGACCCCGCCGCCACCACTTGATGAGCTTGACGGCTCAACCACGGCAATCTTCAACTTCTCCCGGAGCTTCGCCTTGATTTGGCGAGTCTCCTCATCATCCGTTGGCTTGTCTTGATAAGCCATTGTCTCCTCACGTGTCGGTTGAGAATCACTGGTCGACACCTCTTCGAACACCACTCCGGCCATCTCTCCGAGTTGTTAGACTCTTGTGGAGAGTCCCGCTCTGATACCAATTGAAAGTTGCCTAGAGGGGGGGTGAATAGGCTAATCGACCTGCAAATGACTTAATAAAACGAGATTAAATCACAGGGGGCGAACTAGTCCGGTTTGGGGGCGGACTAGTCTGGTCAGCCTGCGTGAAGAACCCTAAAAAGTGTTTCTAGCAAGTTTTAAGGGGATTTTCTTGAGGCTACAAGTGAGGATATGTTTATACCAAGTTTAGAAACTACCAACACAAGAGTAAGTCAAGCTTCAACTAGGTTATAGCAAAGTGAAGCACACGACAAGACTAGCAGCCCTAGAATGAAGTATGCAATAAACAAAAATGCGAAGAACACGGAGACACAAGGATTTTATCCCAAGGTTCGATTCCACACAAGAATCTACGTCCCCGTTGAGGAGTCCACAAAGGACCGGGTTCACCAACCCTTCCCTCACCAAGTTTACCGCACGGGCCTAACTTGGTTCTCCACTATCTCAAAGTGCGAATACAAGATTCGTTGGGGCTTCTCACAATCTGAGGCTCCCACACCACAAAGATGATCAACAACGCAAAACACACTCAACACACAGCTCACAAAGACTCAATGAGTGCAAGAGATCAAACCGGGAGCACAAGCGCGATGTTCTTCCTCTTCTCCACCTCACTAAACCCTAATCCACTCAAGAATTAGTTTTAGAGAGAAAGTTGGCAAGAAAGAGGCTTAAGAGTGCTCCAAGTTGGCTGTGGCGGCGCTAGGGTTCAAGTCTGTTCAAGAGTTGGTTCAAAAGAACCCAGGGGACCTCTATTTATAGAGGTCCCAAGCCCATACTGCTGACTTCAGCAAAAGGGCGGACTAGTCCGGCCTAGGGGACCACTGACCCCTCTGACAACTGTCGCACTGCGCGGCAATCGTCACGCTACCCGCCAAACTTCAAATTCAAACGGTAACTTCGACAACGGACTAGTCCGATCGCACACAGAACCTTTTGTTCCGTGTGAAAACGGACTAGTCTGGAGACCACGGACTAGTCCGGACCCAAGGGCGGACTAGTCCGGCCTACCCAGACTTAGTCGCAAAACCTCTCTGCACTCGACACCACGGACTAGTTCGGTCTACGGACGGACTAGTCCGATCTCACACATGACCTTTTGGTCCGCCCTAAAACGGACACAGAATTCCTCTATGACACAGGAATGCCTTACAAGCCTCCAGCTACCGAGTATTTGAAGCCATTCTTTGCAGTCCTGAATAGAATTCTGAGGAGGACCATAGCTCCCAAGGAAGGAGATGCAGGAACCATCTAAGGGACTCTAAGGACCTTGATGAAAGTGATCAAACGGAGAAGAACTTTCAACGTCTTTGAGTACATCTACAATGACATTTTGAACATCTCCATTACTCCAAACGGGTCTTGTGGCTATGCACCTTATATCATGTACATGATTGAGAAGGTGACATAACTTGAGTTTGTCAAAGATGTTCCTCACACAGGCCTCAAGCCCCAGAAGCCAACAATATACACTATTCCTTCTGCTCCTGCCTCACCTGCAGTGGAGCAGAGATCTAAGCAAGCAAATGAAGGCACAAGGACTCTAGCTGCTACTCCTACTCCTCCACCCTCCAGAGAGTCCTCCAGTGGTGTGTTAAAAATGATTTCCTCCATCTTTCCATCCTGCCGCAAAGTGGAAATTAAGCAACACAAGGAGAGTTTGGTTAGAAAGAGACATCAAAGATACATGAAGGCCAACATCAAAGCTATTTATGAGAAGCTAGAAATTGATCCAGTGGGATCACCTCGGATTTCAGAGGATTCACAAGAAGATATCACTCAGATGGATCCCCTCACTAAGCAAGAGTTGAGCTCATTTGGACTAGCAGGTGTCTCCGTTCCTCCTCCTCAGCATGGACTTGAAGAGGAAGATGAAGAGAGGACAGAGAGTGAGGGAGGCAGTGGCGAAGAGTGATTCCACTCAATTTTTTTTTTCCTTTTTGGCGTCTTAATGCCAAAGGGGGAGAGATTGAGACTAGTAGCTTATTTTGTAACCTTAAGGACTAGTGATCAAGGACATGTATCTTAGTCTGAATTTATTGTAATCTCTTGTGGACGTGCCTATGTTATTTAATCTGAATGTGTGATGCTTATTCAATATTACCGTGATAGTTGCTTTTATAATTGATATGTTCTTATCTTTTAGCACATCACAATATTTGATCACACACTCTTTAGGCACCCCACTGTAAAGAGTGCATATATATGAGAAGTTTTTATTGTTCATTTGTCATTCTCATATATGCACACTTTATGAAAATCATTTTTTACTCTTAATTGTGAAATCTCAATTGGTTGTAATCAGATTGAAAGTGCATCTAGGCATTCTCTTGTGGGTTTTGGACGATTGATGACAAACGAATGAGATCCTAATGAACTTATTGAGATGAATGCAGGTCAACTCAGATGGGATAGTTTGGTGCACTCAAAAAGTAAAAAATGAAGTGATGAAGAAAAAGGAAAAGGACCAATGTAACGCCCTCATTTTCATTTTCATGCATAATGCATAAGTTCATATACATGTTTAACATTAATCCACATAAAAAGGAATGAGTTAAAATGAAATTAAAACAAAACTGCACTCAAAGTTCTGAGAAGTGCAGACTAGTCCGTTTTTGGTGTGGACTAGTTCAATTTCTCTCTGTCCTCTATTGGACATGTCCGTTTTTGCTATCGACTAGTTCGGTTTCCTCTCTTTACAATTTTCGGACTTGTCTGGCCCATAGCAGACTAGTCCGGTCATCCCATCCTTGACAAATTTTGCCAAGTCCCTAGACTTGTCCGGACTTGTCCGACATCTAGCAGACTTGTCCGTTTTCCCCTCTAACTAAAATCGAACTTGTCCAGTTTTGGCCAGACTTGTCTGTTTTTCCTCTAACTAAGTTCGAACTTGTCCGATGTCTAGTCCGGACTTGTATGATATCTCTATGACTAACTTCGGACTAGTCCGACCTCTTGCGGACTTGTCTAGTGATCGAGATTCTGAATTGATCTTTTGTTCCACGACGTGTTTTTGGATTTTACCCTAAGTGGTCCTAAGGATGTCGTGTCTAACCCTTTTTGGAGCCCATGTGGGGCCCGACACCGGCCTCCACCCACCCAAACTCAAAATCCATCAAACCCTAGGCCTCCACACTTATATAAACAACCCCACCTCTTAACTTTACATCTCTTTGCACCTTTTGAAACACATCCAAACCCTAGTTCGTGGAGAGCCGCCATCAAGGAGGGAGAAGGAGATCCCGAGCAGAAAGAAGAAGAGGAGGAAATGAAAGATGATCAAGAGGCCGAGATCTCCATCAACCTTGCGTTCTTCATCAACAATTCACCATCAAGTTCTCCTCATCAACCCTAGACCGTGAAGATCCAAATGTTGCCTCCAAAACCCTTGATTCATTGGAGTCCTAAACACCTGATATACCTTCTACTTCCTCTTTCTCATGTGAATTCAACCCCGTTTCTCCAAATTCGCGTCGATCTAGAAAACCCTAGCTTGCTGGTTCTGCGAAGGGCGGACTAGTCCGACCCTACAGCGGACTAGTCCGGGCTGGCTGACAGTTTTCTGCTGAATTAATTCTAAATTGATTTAAATCAATTCCTAACCTGTCCAAACTTGTTAAAAACTATTAGAACTAGATAGTAAACATTATTAACAACTCATTAACTAGTTTTGCTTCGCATTTGCATTAATCATGCATGTCATAACATGTTGAGTAATATATGTGCACTTATTGATTGTAATTCTTGTCTTGTATGTTTATTGCGCGGTTTAGACGGTTTTGCGCTAGAGAGTGCTGCAGAGGACTTCCAGTACCAGAATTTTGAAGCCTTTGACCCAACCAAGCTCAAGAGCAAGGCAAGTGTCCTTGAACATATTGATCCTATTTTTACAATAAATATTTTGCTTTCAAAACTGCATGCTTGTATCAATTTGATGGGAATTCCTATGATAGAAAGTTTACTAGCTTTGTTTAACCACCCTTGTCACTTGGAATTCATGGTAGAGAGTCGGGAGGGCTTTTACCTTTGCTTCACTTAATTAATTGGGATGACAACACAACTATACCATTTAATTATGCATTAATGAGATTATGGTTATCATGAACTGGTTAATATGATATGGTAATGGGGGATCTAAGTAAGCCTGGTATGTGGATGGGTTGGAAGACATGGTGGTTGCTTGCTTTAGGTCTAAGGACTGGTTCATGCGAGAATATGCCACGACAACAGTGCCACCACGAGGCCAATTATAGGTGCAGCATAGTTGATTAATTAGGGTATTGCTAGTACTAGGCGGATCATTTGGCGCACCGGGGAAGGGGAGTCGAATTGGGTCTGGATTTGTGGCGGGACTCCCTGGGATCCAAATGGCACAAGAGGGGGCCCTTGGTTGAAGATGTGCTCAGTTGGAGGCATCGCCACTGGTGAAACCTCAGTGGGCCCGTACATGCTAGTAGTCCCTTTGTAAAGGCTATTTTGTGATCTCTTGGCCATACACCTATGGTAGTGTTTTGTCATAATGGAGGTTTTCTTTAGTCGCTGGCGGGTGATGAAATCACAAACACGTGGTAAAGTGGTACAAAATCTGCAGAGTATTAAAACTATCATAATAGTCGTGCTCCCGGTCATGAGCAACCTGGATGACCTACATGATTAGAGGGCTTTTGGTATTGGGATGGTTGGTACTGGTTATGGGATGGTATTATGGTTTATGGCACTGAATATGGTTAATGCTAATGAGAAATCTGGTTATGGATGATGGTAATGAAATATGGACTGATATTATGATAACTACATGGTTTATGATGGATTTACTTCATGTAGATAAAATATATTGCTTTTCAAATGTTTTAATATACTTTTCATCACTTAGCCTTTATTATATTCGTCATTTGAATCAGCTACATGTCATACTTTCCACACTTGCTGAGTACGACATGTACACACCCTTGCAATTCCCCTACCAACAGTTGCAGGTTAGGATTGGGAGTATAATATTAATAATGCGGAGTTCTAGGCCATGTCCGCCGTCAGCTTGCCTGTGGTTTGATTGGAGCTGCGCCGTATACCCTTTGCTTAGCTGCATAGTTGCTATATTAGATTATTTCACTGCATTAGTTCAAACTTGTCACTAATATTCATTAGGGCTTGTATTCGAGGATATTCTGAATTGTGTAATAAAAATGCTTAATTAATCTTGTTCTGTGGTAATTTTCTGTATATCCTATTGTGAATGCAGTCGTGTATGTGTGTTGAACGTCCTGGGCACACATATGCGTTCACTAGGTTCATTTTTTGGAACTGGGTGTCACAAGTTGGTATCAGAGCCACAGGTTGATCATAGGACGCAACCTAGATAGAATGGACACTTTAGGGCACATAGGAGCACTCAGGAAATGTTGTGGTTTGTTTGATTTGTTGATTGCCATAATGTTTGCTTGTGTGCTTAGTAGAGGATTGTGGGATGCTTTAGTGTTTGCCATATCCACATAGGCTCGTATAGTTAGTTGCTTAGTTTCATATCACTTGATGCATATAGTTGGGAATTCGTTCTATCTCTCTTTTCCATCTCGTTCAACCTCTCTCAATGGAAGATGGACACAACTAACGAAGCTATATGGAAGATGAGAACAAAGTTAGTATGTCCAAAAGTAAGTATTTCCATAAGGGGGGTAGAATTCCTCGCCGACCTTAATGTTTTGGTTTCACAAGGATTGGACAAGAGGGGATGTTCCTGGATTGGGAGTTTGACTGCAAAATCCAACTTTTTCCTTTTATGTGAAGTTCAGCTACAAGTGGTTTATCAAACATAATGAAGGCCAATATAGTTGTGCACATAAACTTGACCTTACTAAAAAGTTTTCTTTCAACTCATGTTTAAATCTTATTAACATGAGGACTAAACTTCACCCTAAGCCTAGAACATTTTAAATAAACCTTTCTGCAAAGTTGGGAAGTTAATTGATTAAAATGGCTAGGGCAAATTATATTGTAGCAATACAAAAAATCAAAACAATTGTAATTTGATTATATTGCTATGCATATTTGGCCCTACCAAAACGACTCAAATCCCAGGGCTCCAAAATTTTTTTTTGGACTCTTAAATATCTAAATAGCTTCTCAGAAAATTTTCAAGATTTTTTAAGTACATCTTCCACTTGTTTGGACACATACAAGGGATTCATTTCGCGTCGACATCAAATTTAGCTTTGCACTAAACTTTGCCCAAATCAACCCCCAATTTTTCCTAAGACCTTTTATGGTTCAGGGGACTTTGCTTTGAAGTTTGGAGATTTATGGACCTCAGATACTATTTATTTCAATAAGGTTTATACCCATATTTGAATTCAAATTTGAATTTGATGCAAACTATGTCCAAATTGAAATCTGATTGCAGAATTGGATTCCCCATATTTTCTTAGCCTACCTGTAAATTTTGGGAATTTTTGGACAATGTTTAAGCTAGAATTTAGAGGAAGGGATAAGGGAGAGAGGTGGGGCCCACAGGTCAGTCGGTGAAACCGTTTCACCGCCTCTGTTTTCTTTCCCCGGGCGACACCGCAACGTTGCATGCCGCCAGCGCGCCGTTGACCGTCGGTCGCCTCCAGCTGCCCCTCCTGCGTCCTTATCTACCGCGGTGAAGGCTATAAAACCACCCCCGTCGGCCGAAGTCCATCACCGATTCACTTTTCAACCGCGCCGCACCATTTCATCGCCGCCGCGATCACCCCCATGCCGATCGACGACGCGCAGCCTCGCCGTCAATACAAACATCACCGTCCTTCAAAGTCTATAGCAAAAAGGTGCGCAACAACCTCGTGCAGCTTCTGGTTAAGTTTGAATTCCTATCGTCCTAACTTCTGTATTCCTTAAATTCCCGAAGCGCTTTTATAGCTTTGAGGCTAGGTCGTCAGTTTAATTCTGATTGTATGCACAAAATTTCTTTAATCCAGTTAGATGACATGATCTATGTAGCCTAGCACA
Source organism: Tuctoria greenei (assembly GCA_036927565.1). NCBI lineage: Eukaryota > Viridiplantae > Streptophyta > Magnoliopsida > Poales > Poaceae > Tuctoria > Tuctoria greenei. The sequence continues at coordinate 289,991,133 of JAYESD010000001.1, forward strand.
CCTTCCCTCCAAAAATCAGAAAGAACCATCGACTAATTAGCAAGTTCTTCGAGTTTTCCCCTTCCGCCATTGTTAGAGCTCGGTTCACCGTCGACTTCGGTATTTTTGGCTATGGCACGAGCTCTAGACCCCCCTAAAACCTTTCCTATGCTGCCACGATGCTTCCCGAGCTTTCAAACGAGAGATTTACCTGGGAAATCAATGGTCTCCACTTCACTGAAACCCTAACACCGCTGCCACCGTCGGGAATAGTTTTCCGGTCACCCCTCACCGTCGGGAGTTGGTCCATCGTGTTCCCCACGCGAAAATATGGTGGGGTGGCAAGTCTCGAGGCCTCCCGTGGGTCGGAAGTCATCGCCGGCAAAAGCGCCGCCGCGCGCCGGTGAGAATGCCGCTGCCCGAGCCGTGGACCAAGGTTGAAGACGACCGGGTACACGGGTCCCACTTGCCAGCGAGTGAATAAGGTGCCGGATCAGTCTGTGGCTAGGGATTTAGTGCGGCCACGTGGGAAAATTTATCACCCCCGGTGTGGCTGGCCCGTGATTGGATGATTTTAAATCCAGTGGGCCCTGACGCAAAATTTAAAAGCTGAAATTTCCCCTTTGGTGCAGAACCATTTCCAAAGTTTAAAAATTAATATCTCTCTGTAGAATGCTCCAAAAATATTCAAACAAATTTTGTTTGAAAGCCCTTGAGCTCTAGTTTCTGTCAGTACCAGTTAGGTTCTGTGAAACTCACCTATAAATTGTGTAGAAAACAATCTTTCCAAATGCAAATACAATTTTTCCAGATGAAATAGCCACTGGAAAATCCCCAAAATTCACATAAAATAAATTGTCTATTCTTGACTACCAGAAAAAGTTTGGGAGCCATTGCACATGTATAACCCTCTGTATAGTTCAATTACCTTTTTCAGTTATTGAATTTTTACAGATGTTCAGTTGCTTTATTATGCCCCCAATTTGGACTGGACCTTCCTTTAGTCATACACTAGTTCCTGTAAAAATCTTGGATTTAATTGACCTAATATCCTAGTCCTAATTAAGTTACAAACTGAATATTAATTGAAAAGCTAAAAATTCAATTATAAGATAATTCCAGAAATTCTTGCCAACTTAGAAATTCAATAACTCCTTCACCAAAGCTTAGAAATTTATGAAACAAATTTTGCTAGAACTAGGACAACTTCCTCTATCATGATTATCAACTGGCAGCTATGTTCAAGCTACAATTTCTTCTATAAATTCTTGGAAGTTTATTACTTGCCATAATTTTAGAGACAACAAAATACTTTGATCATCTCCTGTTCTTTGCAAGCGATTCTATCATATTCCCTAGTATCTACCATCAAAGTTCCATAGCCAATTAAGGTCCTTATCATATAATGATCACCATAGATTAAATTATGGTCTTGGTAATAATTATTTTTCAAAGTCATTCATATACATGTTATATGCATATCGTATAGTGACCGAAGTTGAGGAGGAACAAGAGGCATTGGAAGAGCACCTTCCAGATACTAACCTCGACTCTGACCTGCAACCAGGCAAGCCCCAGTTTGCATTTAAGTCGTTTATAAAATTTTACTTTATCACTATGATGATTAGCATATGAATTGTGCATTACGTTTAGGATGATTGAAAATTCCAGATGCATGACCCACTATCCCATTGGTTAATTGGGTAGGTTAATCACTCAACGTGTAGAATTGCTATGCTAATGTAGTAGGTAAACCGGTAGAAGTCGAGTAGTTGGAATCTACTCGCGAAATAGAAATTTTCACTCATCTTCACTGGGATAATATTTATAGAAAATAACTGTTACATCTAAAACTCGAGAACGGTTAAAGATGGATAGGAAGCAACAAGACGTGGTCTTGGTCGCATAGCTCTGACTGGTCAGTTAAGGCCCGTCTGTATGCGGCCCCTTCGGACAAGCTTGAATTGTACCGGCGACATAATGGACATATGGAATCCAATAAACTGACGTAACTCGATAACTGGGATGTCGAGGCCCATTAACTCACCATCAATAGGGGTTGTTGAGGACAGTAAGGTGTAAATCGGTCGGCGGACACATGAGGTGTTCCGTGCGGAGACCTTCTGTTCGCGGAGGTGAGACGGGCTCAGCGTTCGGGTTTCTTGTGAAAGGTGGCCATATACGCCTAGTACTGAAGTGTTACGTTGGTACAGGTGTACTCGCTGACACTTCCGAACGACGTATGTGTCGTGTTGTACGGGTGTGTCCTGATTGCAATCACCGTCCCTCGCGGTAATAGAGTACCACTTGTCCACTAAGCTGTGACGTAGTAAATACTAAAGAAGCCAGAAAAATATATTATATTGAATTATAATTGCTTTACAACCTTGTATGACTTAGAGATAGTAAAATTAAAGTTTACAGTTTCCCCATACTTTAGCTGTAATAGCATTATGTGCTCTGGGCATGTCATATCATCGACAAAGCGTTTCTTGTTTGATTGTGGAGTCCATGATGTGCCGTGCTTGGAGAATGTCATTTGCTACTTAAAACCTGATTATAAGGATCCACTTGTAGGCGAGTCGTTTATGCTTCACCTTACCTATGCTTAGTGTCCACCCTTGCATATGTCTAGTGAGACGGGTTAGTCTTGCTGAGCCTTATGCCCACGTTTGCAGTTAACGAGTTTTTGCAGGTTATACAATTGATGAAGGGTTTGTAATGAGGCTGCACCCCCTCCAGGGTGTATATCCGAATGGGAACCCTGCATGCCGCCGTGATTTGCGTGTTGCTAGTGCGAAGTATCCAGGACATGGATAACTTTGCTTTTTGCATAGATAGTGCTGAGAGCGTAGCTATATTATATATATATATATATATATATATATATATATATATATATATATATATATATATATATATATATATATATATATATATATCTTTCCTTCCGCTAGTATTGTAAAACTTCCGCTGTAAGATAAATAAAAGACTTCGTCTTGTGATTTATTCTCGTTCTGTTCTTTTATACTGTTGGGTGTCGCATCGCACGACACCACCCCAATGAGATCCTCGGATGTCGGGATTCCGGTCCCCACAGACATGGTATCAGAGCATCATTGGGAACAGTGTACTTGAAAAGAACATATTTTCACAAAATTAGGATTTGAGTGACGAATTAGTTATATGCCCTTATAAGGAGTATTATTAGTATAAGATATAAAGGTGGTAAACTAACTATGTGTTATTATATTCTGTAACGACGCTTCGACGTCAGGTAAGAGGTAAGGTACGACACCGAGAGCGGATCAATCTCGGTAAACTCAGCATACGAGAAGTGGTATGTGAAATTTTCGTGGCTTGGCACGGGAAGTTAATAGGAGTCTCTGAAGCTTTCAATGTTTCTGAGAACCTATGACACGCGGTATCCCAGCGTGCTTCAAAATTAGTGGGAGCCCCCGTCGGGTGGTGTATAACCCGATAGTATGCCTCTCTAGAACCATTCGTGTTCTATGGGAGCATGCGAAACACGTATGCCCGAGCGTGTGTAAGCCGGATCGTACGGGAGTCTTTGCTATACAGACGTATTTACAGCCATGTACCTCGAGACATGACCTCGCTCGAGGGTGACTCAAACCAGAGTCGCATGCATTTATTTTTCATATGTATTATTGTGACTGCCTGTCGTGTTTTCCCATACCACCCTTGAGGTGTGAAAGTGTGAAAGGGGATTGTTTGTCTTTTGCAGCATTAACTACGGTAGAAGACCGTGTAGAAACCGTTTGCGAGAGAACGATATAGGAACCACCTATAGACGTCACCAGATATACCGGATAGAATTTTCTTTGGTAAGGTACGTAGTACCATCAGTATTAAACATGATACTAGAACATCCCCAACGATAGAATGGATGCATAATGTTTTTGAAAGTCCAAATATCAGATGCTGGTAGGTTTGGACTCCGTAAAAAGGGACTCCGACTCGATAGGGTAGATAGAATCAAGATTCTTGATTTCTGGCAGGAGTTGGCTCGACTTCGCCGGGTTGTAATCTTGGTTAAAGTATAGATAACATAAGGGTATCATACATGGATGGAAAGCTCGTGAAGACCTCTATAATTTTTCTGTTAGCCATCAGGACAGAAGAGTTTGATAATCCGTTGAAATTTAGAGTATACTGAAACTGCTCCAGATGACCCAACCATTGTACCAGTTCCAGAAATATTGCCATAACTCCCTGTAGGAACATCTTCTGCCTTATTGTGACACATGTATGGAAAGGGAAGAGGCATATCTACAGGTCTTATGTTTAGAGTTTTTCCTAATTCGAATTTGAGTCAAATCAAATTTGGAAGTCAAAACAGTGGACTGCAGGACTGTGGATAGTTATAACTTTTAATCCAGAATAGTGACATAGTCACATATATACATTTATGGAAATATTAGGAAGTCCTATATCAACTTTATTTTGCATTCATGATCTGATTCTGTGTATAGCGATGTCTAATTCCATTTGTCGCAAACTTAGTTCTGGCAGTCCAGAACTTGGAACAGTTTGCACCAATTGTGAATTCGCACGCAATACCTGTATAACAAACTTTTAAGGGGATAACTCTTTTATTTCTGGATTATTAACTTGATGTTATACAAAGTTTATTTTGTCATTACCTCAAAATATTATCATGATATCCCTGTATAAGTTGTAGACATCACTACATATACAGGGGAGGTTCTGTCAAAATTTCCAGAAAATATGGGTCAACTTAAAACCTGTATAAATTCTATTTCCTAGCTCACCTGTAGCTGTATGAGTACAATCTGGAAAGATTGGAAAGTATACTACAACTTTGGTATTCAACTTCACCTTTGATTCTGACAAGTCCTGTATGAAACTGTGGTGTTTCTACAGAAAGATGGCAGCAGAGATGATCCAATTACCTAACGGTTGGGTGCACACGACATGCACTGGTCAAGGCGGGTTTCCAGATTTGTTTGTCTCGCTGATAAGCCAGTGCGGATATGAGGAGGTGCCTAGATATTGGGGAAAAGAATTCCATGACAACAGGGTGAAGAGGTGCGTCATCTATGTCGACGTGCCTGCTGGTCCACCAAGCAATGGATGGGCCCCCTTTTCTATCAAAACAAGGGGTGTTCTGTTGGAAGAAACTTGGAGCTTCGCCGCAAGTGTTGCTATGGGGAGGTTTTGCAAACTTCACCATCATCAGCTAGTGGGTACTCCGTACGAGTTCTTTCCGGTCAGCGGTAGGGCTGCTGAAGGATGGGCTAACCGATTGGTCGCCGATTATGACCTCCGCGGTGGAACATCGGTGATAGCCTTAGCGGTGTATGCATCGGCATCATGTCGCGAAAATGGCACCCAGAAGGCGTGCATTAAGTAGTTGGTGGATAATCTGAGGGAAACCATGATTCGAGGGGATCATTTTGAGCGTGAAAATAAATCGCTTAGAACCTCGATCGCTCCTCTCAACCAACGTCTCCGTTTCAAAGAAGAGCAGTATGAGTTAATTGCTCAAGACCTGTCAGAGGCTCGTGGAGCAACTCAAGAGATGGAAATTGAGTTAGAAGCAAGTTTAGTTGATGTGCACCAGCTGGGTACTCAGTTGAGCACGATGACTGAAGATCGAGATCGGTCCAGGGCGGAGGCTCATGACTGGAAAGCCAGCTGTGAACAGGCCCAGCAGGAACTTGACGGCTTTAGGATGTTTATGGTGCAGGCTGATGTACAAGCATTGGCTACCACAAAAGCATCAATAATGGGTGAGGTAGTAGCTTCTACTTCAGCACCCATACCCGTGGTGCCCAATCTGAGGATGAAGAAAAAGATCCCGAGAAACTTGAATACGTCGAGTAGGACGTATTGAAGTGGGATGTGGCAGCACTTCTGTCGACACGGGGCAACATATAGTTTAATAGTTGCTCGTGTTTTTCTTTTGTGACCATGTTTGTGTCATATTAAGAGTAGTGGTGTTTATGTCTAAAATGACAAGATGTGTACAACATCTCATAGGGACCAATTATAGTAGAGATGTATTTCCATAGTGAGAGTCCATCATTTTGGAGTTTACTACTGTAAACTTGGTCGCAAGATAATATATCTTGTATAAAAGCTTGTACTTTATCAATATATGTTGATGTTGTATATTATCTGTCGTGGTCTACCGCATTACTATTTATATGGAAGGATGAACTTGAGGCAATGAGACTTATGGTGTAAATCGTTGTATTGCAGCATGGTGCATACACGTACAACCTCGGAAGTGGGAGGCTCAAGTGGAGGGCAGGGGGATGACACACCACCCCCGGGGCAGAACACGCCCCAGACACAGCCACCTCCGCCACCTCCACCTAAACTTCCCAGAAGTCTCACGGAGGTTCTCGCAGCAGTACTCGGCTCGTGCAACGAGCAAACCGAGTTGTTGCGGACCCTTGTACAGCACTCGTCCCATCAAGGGGGGCGACATACTGATGGTCCACGTCATTCATATCCTAGTTCCTACTCGGATTTCGCATTGACGCATCTGCCGGTCTTCAGAGAGGCCGACGAACCATTGGAGGCGGACAACTGGCTCCGCACCATTGAAGGGAAGTTCAGTTTACTTGAGATAACCGAACAACAGAAGACTCTGTTTGCAGCTCAGCAACTACAGAGTTCTGCTGGTGCATGGTGGGCAAACTACCTCGCCGCACGCCCTGCAGGCTATGTTGTGAGCTGGGCAGAATTCCGGGAGGCGTACCGCGCGTACCATATCCCTCCCGGGATTATGAGAAGGAAGTTTCAAGAGTTCTTGGAGCTGAAGCAGGGAGGAAGGAGTGCCTACGAGTAATCCAAGACCTTCAACCACTTGGCCCAGTATGCACAGGACGAAGTGAGCACGGAAGACAGGAAGCGAGAGTGCTTCTACCGGGGGTTGAACTCCAAAATGAAGGACAAGCTTGTCTTGTTCAACCGCGGCAGTTTCAACGATCTGGTCAACACCGCGATCATGCAAGAGGACACTACTCGAGAGCTGTCCTTAGACAGGAAGTAGAGGAGTGCTCCATAGGGCAGCGGAGGTGGTGCTCCTCAGAAGTACCGAATGGTGTATCGATCACCATCCGCCCAGAGGTGGCAACCGCCATCACGACCACCAATGTTCAGTGGTCGCTAGTTCGGCAACTCCGGTTTCCGACCGCAACAACAGCAGGGGATGATCCCATTTGCACTTCCACCTCCACCGCGTGCACCGGGATTCCGTCCTCCCATTCGTACCGACCAAACCCCGTACACGTGTTTCACGTGTGAACGCATGGGGCACTTCGCCAAGGACTGCCCGCAAAGTAGGCAGGGCAGAGGACAGCCATCATACCAGGGCGCCAACCAACCCCGCAACCAGCCCAAGAAGCCAGTTCCCAGACTCGGCAACGTCCACCACCTCGCCATTGAGGACGTTCCAGAAGGCGCACCCGTACTCACGGGTACGTTCCCTATCTTTGATCATCCCGTAGTCATACTCTTTGACTCCGGAACTTCACACAATGTCATTAGAAAGTCTTTTTTCATTAAAAATCAATTGCCTATTATCTCCACAAAAACTCCGTATAAGATATGCACTTCGACAGGGAAGACAGTAACAAATGAGTTGGTTCCTAGGATACCACTTAACCTAGATGGAACCATATATCCTACTTCACTTCTAATATTAGAGAATCAGAAGTTAGATGTCATCTTGGGAATGGCATGGTTACAATACCATGGTGCTATTCTAGATCTCGTTCCTCAAAAAATATATCTAAATTCTCCACTTCATCCTTCTCAAGTCCTCAATCTTGAGAGAGGCATTCTAGTGAATTCATCTACACACAATACTGAGGTTATAGAACTTAAGGATATTCCAGTAGTATGTGAATACCCGAACGTGTTTCCCGAAGATCTTCCTGGTATGCCCCCAGAAAGAGATATAGAGTTCAAGATCGAGCTTGTACCAGGAATAGTGCCGATCTCAAGACAACCCTACAAGATGGCACCCAAGGAACTTGCAGAACTGAAGGAGCAGTTAACAGAACTTGAGAACAAAGGTTTCATTCATCCAAGTTCATCACCATGGGGTTGTTCTGCATTGTTCGTAGAGAAGAAAGATAAGACCCTGATACTTTGTGTGGACTATCGTCCACTCAATGCTGTCACTATGAAGAACACGTATCCACTACCACACATTGATATTCTTTTCGATCAACTAGTGGGTGCTAAAGTATTTTCGAAGATGGATCTTTGTTCTGGTTATCATCAGATTAGAATCCGACCAGAAGACATACCAAAGATATCATTCTCGGCGAGGTATGGACTGTATGAATACCTTGTTATGTCCTTCGGATTGACCAACGCACCGGCTCATTTCATGTATCTCATGAACTCGGTGTTCATGCCAGAATTGGACAAGTTTGTCGTGGTCTTCATTGACGACATCCTTGTGTATTCAAAATCCGAAGAAGAACATGCTCAACACTTGCGTATCATGCTTCAACGATTACGGGACCGCCAGCTATATGCTAAGTTCAGCAAGTGTGAATTCTGGATCAGCCAAGTGCCATTTTTAGGGCACATCATATCAGCAGAAGAGATTGCAGTTGATCCAAGCAAGATAAAGCAAGTACTCAAATGGGAGTCTCCAAAGTCTGTACATGAAGTTTGAAGTTTCCTAGGTTTAGCTGGGTATTACCGGAGGTTCATTCCCAGTTTCTTCAAAATAGCAAAACCAATGACAGAACTTCTGAAGAAGGGGACAAAGTATGTATGGACTGAGGCATGTGAGGGAGGTTTCCAGGCATTGGTAAAACACCTCACAACGGCACCAGTATTAGCTCAACTGGACACAACCAAATCTTTTAACGTGCATTGTGATGCATCAGGAATTGGTTTGGGTTGTGTGTTGATGCAGGATAGACGAGTGATCGCTTATGGATCACGGCAGCTTCGGAATCATGAGTAGCACTATCCGACTCATGATCTAGAGCTCGCTGCTGTGGTACTAGCATTGAAGATGTGGAGACATTATCTACTGGGTAATCTAGTACATCTCTACACCGATCACAAGAGCCTGAAGTACATCTTCACCCAAAAAGACTTAAATATGCGACAACGTAGATGGTTGGAATTAATCAAGGATTATAAGATTGAGATCCACTACCATCCAGGCAAGGCGAATGTAGTCGCAGATACTTTGAGCCGCTAGTCCCATGTCAACAATCTTTCCATTACCTCAATGGGAGAAGAAGAACCGAGTCTCTACTTGGTTCCATATGGGGCACTCTACAACCTAGCTCTCATTCCTACTATCAGGGAGGATATTATGGCAGCTCAGAAGGAGGACAAAGGGATGTCACACATTCGGCAAAGAATGGAGAAGGGGGAGATGAAATGTTTCCGATGTGACGACAAAGGTACCCTCTGGTTTAAAAACCGCATAGTGGTACCCCGAAACATGGAACTTCAAGAGAAGATACTGGATGAAGATCATTTATCCAAGTATTCCATTCATCCGGGAAGTAAAAAATGTACCAAAACTTGAGAAAGAAGTTCTGGTGGACTCGGATGAAGAGAGAAGTAGCAAAATACGTATCCGAATGTGATACGTGTCGACGAGTTAAGGCCGACCATATGAAGGCAGCTGGATAGTTTCAACCTTTAAGCATACCGACTTGGAAATGGGAGGATATCAGCATGGATTTCATTGTTGGGTTGCCTCCCACTCTCCATAAGCACGACTCAATTCTGGTGATCGTTGACCGATTGACCAAATAAGCTCATTTCATACCAGTCGGTGTGGATTATGATGCAAAGCGGTATGCAAAACTTTATATCTCCAGAATTTTGTGCCTACATGGAGTACCCCACACTATCATTTCAGATCGTGGATCTATTTTCGTTGCTCACTTTTGGGAGCATCTCCACGATGCATTGGGACCAAACTGATTAGAAGCTCGGCTTATCATCCTCAGACTGATGGACAAACCGAACCGGTGAATCAAGTGCTAGAGGATATGCTTCGTGACTATGCCATCCACCATGGTAGGAATTGGGATGATCATCTACCATTGGCGGAATTTTCGTACAACAACGGTTACCACGCTAGCATCTAGATGGCGCCATATGAAGCTCTTTATGGCCGGAAGTGTCGCACACCCTTGAACTGGTGCGAATCTGGTGAACGGGTGGTATATGGCATCGACTTGATAAATGAAGCCGAAGAGCAAGTACATCTTATTCAAGCCAATCTCAAAGCCGCTCAGTCTCTTCAGAAGAGCTATGCGGACAAACAACGTCGACCTCTTCTCTTCGAGGTTGGGGATCAAGTTTATCTCCGGGTATCCCCGATGAAAGGAATTCATCGATTCGGAGTGAGAGGGAAGCTAGCTCCACGTTTTATTGGGCCGTTCACAATAATCAAAAGATGCGGACCTGTGGCATATCAATTGGAGTTACCGCCGTCGCTGGCAGGGGTCCACAATGTGTTTCACATTTCTCAGTTGCGGAAATGTCTCAAAGCCCCAACAAATATACGTATTGAGGATTTGGAAGCTCTCCAACCAGATCTTATGTATTCCGAGCATCCAACCCAGATCGTTGATGAGAAAACTCGCACCACAAGAAGGCGCACTTTGCGTTTTTACAAAGTCTTGTGTAGCAACCATAGTGCTGAAGAAGCCACGTGGGAAAGCGAGGAGTATCTTAAAACGAACTATCCGGACTTGTTAGCAGCACATGTTCAGTAGATCTTTAGCTTTTGTCTTTCCTTTGTAATCTCGGGACAAGATTCTTTTAAGGGGGGAGGAATGTAAAATCCCACTTTTTCCTTTTATGTGAAGTTCAACTACAAGTGGTTTATCAAACATAATGAAGGTCAATATAGTTATGCACATAAACTTGACCTCACTAAAAAGTTTTATTTCTACTCATGTTTAAATCTTATTAACATGAGGACAGGACTTCACCCTAAGCCTAGAACATTTTAAATAAACCTTTCTGCAAAGTTGGGAAGTTAATTGATTAAAATGGCTAGGGCAAATTATATTGCAGCAATATAAAAATCAAAACAATTGTAATTTGATTATATTGCTATGCATATTTGGCCCTACCAAAAAGATTCAAATCCCAGGGCTCCAAATTTTTCCTTGGACTCTTAAATATCTAAATAGCTTCTCAGAAAATTTTCAAGATTTTTGAAGTACATCTTCCACTTGTTTGGACACGTACAAGGGATTCATTTCGCGTCGACATCAAATTTAGCTTTGCACTAAACTTTGCCCAAATCAACCCCCAATTTTTCCTAAGACCTTTTATGGTTCAGGGGACTTTGTTTCAAAGTTTGGAGATTTATGGACCTCAGATACTATTTATTTCAATAAGGTTTATACCCATATTTGAATTCAAATTTGAATTTGAATTTGATGCAAACTATGTCCAAATTGAAATCTGATTGCGGAATTGGATTCCCCATATTTTTCTTAGCCGACCTGTAAATTTTGAGAATTTTTGGACAATGTTTAAGCTAGAATTTAGAGGAAGGGATAAGGGAGAGAGGTGGGGCCCACAGGTCAGTCGGTGAAACCGTTTCACCGCATCTGTTTTCTTTCCCCGGGCGACAGCGCGACGTTGCATGCCGCCAGCGCGCCGTCGATCGTCGGTCGCCTCCAGCTTCCCCCCCCCCCCCCCCCCGCGTCCTTATCTACCGCGGTGAAGGCTATAAAACCACCCCCCATCGGCCGAAGTCCATCACCGATTCACTTTTCACCGCGCCGCAAAATTTCATCGCTGCTGTGATCACCCCCGTGCCGCTCGACGCCACGCAACCTCGCCGTCGATACAAACATCATCGTCCTTTGTAGTCTATAGCAAAAAGGTGCACAACAATCTCGTGCAGCTTCTGGTTAAGTTTGAATTCCTATCGTGCATCCTAGCTTCTGTATTCCTTAAATTCCCGAAGCGCTTTTATAGCTTTGAGGCTAGGTCTTCGGTTTAATTCCGATTGTATGCACAAAATTTCTTTGATCCAGTTAGATGACATGATCTATGTAGCCTAGCGCACCTTCCCTCCAAAAATCAGAAAGAACCATCGACTAATTAGCAAGTTCTTCGAGTTTTCCCCTTCCGCCATTGTTAGAGCTCGGTTCACCGTCGACTTCGGTATTTTTGGCTATGGCACGAGCTCTAGACCCTCCTAAAACCTTTCCTATGCTGCCACGATGCTTCCCGAGCTTTTAAACGAGAGATTTAGCTAGGGAATCGATGGTCTCCACTTCACCGAAACCCTAACACCGCCGCTGCCGTCGGGAATAGTTTTCCGGTCACCCCTCGCCGTCGGGAGTTGGTCCATCGTGTTCCCCGCGCGAAAATATTGTGGGGCGGCAAGTCCTGAGACCTCCCGTGGGCCGGAAGTCATCGCCGGCGAAAGCGCCGCCGCTCGAGCCGTGGACCAATGTTGAAGACGACCGGGTACGCAGGTCCCACTTGCCAGCGAGTGAAAAAGGCGCCGGATCAGTCTGTGGCTAGGGATTTAGTGCGGCCATGTTGGAAATTTATGACCCCCGGTGTGGCTAGCCCCTGATTGGATGATTTTAAATCCAGTGGGCCCTGTAGCCAAATTTAAAAGCTGAAATTTCCCCTTTGGTGCAGAACCATTACCAAAGTTTAAAAATCAATATCGCTCTGTAGAATGCTCCAAAAATATTCAAAAAAATTTTATTTGGAAGCCCTTGAGCTCTAGTTTCTGTCAGTACCAGTTAGGTTCTGTGAAACTCAAATATAAATTCTGTAGAAAACAATCTTTCCAAATGCAAATACAATTTTTCCAGATGAAATAGCCACTGTAAAAATCCCCAAAATTCACATAAAATACAATGTCCTATTCTCGACTACCAGAAAAAGTTTGGGAGCCATTGCACCTGTATAACCTTCTGTATAGTTCAATTAACTTTTTCAGTTATTGAATTTTTACAGATGTTCAGTTGCTTTATTATGTCCCCAATTTGGGCAGAATCTTCCTTTAGTCATACACTAGTTCCTGTAAAAATCTTAGATTTAATTGACCTAATATCCTAGTCCTAATTCAGTTACAAACTGAATATTAATTGAAAAGCTAAAAATTTAATTATAAGATAATTCCAGAAATTCTTGCCAACTTAGAAATTCAATAACTCCTTCACCAAAGCTTAGAAATTTATGAAACAAATTTTGCTAGAACCAGGACAACTTCCTATATCATGATTATCAACTGGCAGTTATGTTGAAGCTACAGTTCCTTCTCTAAAGTTCTTGGAAGTTTATTACTTGCAATAATTTTAGAGACAACAAAATACTTTGATCATCTCCTGTTCTTTGCAAGAGCTTCTATCATATTCCCTAGTATCTACCATCAAAGTTCCAAAGCCAATTAAGGTCCTTATCATATAATGATCACCATAGATTAAATTATGGTCTTGGTAATAATTATTTTTCAAAGTCATTCATATACATGTTATATGCATATCGTATAGTGACCGAAGTCAAGGAGGAACTAGAGGCCTTGGAAGAGCACCTTCCAGATACTAACCCCGACTCTGACCTGCAACCAGGCAAGCCCCGGTTTGCATTTAAGTCGTTTATAAAATTTTACTTTATCACTATGATGATTAGCATATAAATTGTGCATTACGTTTAGGATGATTGAAAACTCCAGATGCATGACCCACAATCCCATTGGTTAATTGGGTAGGTTAATCACTCAACGTGTAGAATTGCTATGCTAATGTAGTAGGTAAACCGGTAGAAGTCGAGTAGTTGGAATCTACTAGCGAGATATAAATTTTCACTCATCTTAACTGGGATAATATTTATAGAAAATAACTGTTACATCTAAAACTCGAGAACGGTCAGAGATGGATAGGAAGCGACAAGATGTGGTCTTGGTCGCATAGCTCTGACTGGTCAGTTAAGGCCCGTCTGTATGTGGCCCCTTCAGACAAGCTTGAATTGTACCGGCGACATAATGGACATATGGAATCCAATAAACTAACGTAACTCGATAACTGGGATGTCGAGGCCCATTAACTGACCATCGATAGGGGTGGGTTGAGGACAATAAGGTGTAAATCGGTTGGCGGACACATGAGGTGTTCCGTGCGGAGACCTTCTGTTCGCGGAGGTGAGACGGGCTCGGCGTTCGGGTTTCTTGTGAAAGGTGGCCATATACGCCTAGTACTGAAGTGTTACGTAGGTACAGGTGTACTCGCTGACACTTCCGAACGACGTATGTGTCGTGTTGTCCGGGTGTGTCCTGATTGCAATCACCGTCCCTCGCGGTAATAGAGTACCACTTGTTCACTGAGTTGTGACGTAGTAAATACTAAAGAAGCCAGAAAAATATATTGTATTGAATTATAATTGCTTTGCAACCTTGTATGACTTAGAGATAGTAAAATTAAAGTTTAGAATTTCCCCATACTTTAGCTGTAATAGCATTATGTGTTCTGGGCATGTCATATCATCGGCAAAGCGTTTCTTGTTTGATTGTGGAGTCCATGATGTGTCGTGCTTGGAGAATGTCATTTGCTACTTAAAACCTAATTATAAGGATCCACTTGTAGGTGAGTCGTTTATGCTTCACCTTACCTATGCTTAGTGTCCACCCTTGCATATGTCTAGTGAGACGGGTTAGTCTTGCTGAGCCTTATGCTCACGTTTGCAGTTAACGAGTTTTTGCAGGTTATACAATTGATGAAGGGTTTGATGATGAGGCTGCACCCCCTCCAGGGTGTACAGCCGAATGGGAACCCTGCACGCCGCCGTGATTTGCGTGTTGCTAGTGCGAAGTATCCAGGACATAGATAACTTTGCTTTTTGCATAGCTAGTGCTGAGAGCGTAGCTATGATATATATATTTCTTTCCTTCCGCTAGTATTGTAAAACTTCCGATGTAAGATAAATATAAGACTTTGTCTTGTGATTTATTCTCGTTCTGTTCTTGTATACTGTTGGGTGTCGCTTCGCACGACACCACCCAATGAGATCCTCGGATGTCGGGATTCTGGTCCCCACATTGACCAACGAGGATGTCGAAGTTCTAAGGGGGGTGTATTGGCTACAGAAGCACGATGGAGTAAATCAGTGTGCCACCAAGATGGTGCAATTGACAATGATGAGGGAGTCAACCTTGAAACTTGATGCGTCACAGTAATCATCGAAGGACATAAAACTACATATTCAGCTATGTGTTCAACAACCTAGCCTTGTGTGATGTGTGCCAGCGGGTCAAGGCGGAACATCAAAGGCCATCCGAATTATTGCAGCCATTGAAGATTCTAGAATGGAAGTGGGAAGAAATCGGAATGGACTTCATAGTTGGATTGCCATGTACTCAGTCTGGTTATGACTCGATATGGGTTATTGTGGATCGTTTGACCAAGACAACTCACTTTATTCATGTCAAGACCACCTATACCACCACGAAGCTGGCAGCGCTATATATGGAGCACATTGTGTGTCGACATGGAGTCTCGAAGAAAATAGTCTTAGATATAGGTTCTCAATTTACCTCCAGGTTTTGGCAAAAATTGCATGAAGCATTGGGAACAAGGTTAAATTTAAGCTCAACATACCACCCTCAAACGGATGGACAGACTAAGAGGACCAATCAGATTTTAGAGGACATGTTAAGAGCTTGTGCTTTGAAGCATGGAAGAAGTTGGGAACAAATCTTGCCATATGCATAATTTTCATACAACAATAGTTATCAAGCAAGCATGAAGATGCCACCTTTTGAAGCATCGTATGGGAGGAAGTGTAGGACATCTTTGTTCTGGAATGAGACAGGAGAAAATCAAGTGTTTGGACTTGACATGTTGCAATAAGTTGAGAAACAAGTCCAGATTATTCATGAAAATTTGAGGGCTGCTCAATCAAGGCAAAAAGGATATGCGGACATTAGCAGAAGGAAACTAGCCTTTGAAGTGGGAGATTTTGTTTACCTCAAGGTGTCACCAGTGAGAGGTCATAAGAGGTTTAACATAAGAGACAAGCTCGCACCTCGATACATTGGACCATTCAAGATTTTGGACAAAAGAGGAGTAGTAGCATATAAGTTGGAGATGCCAGCTCATCTTTCAGATGTTCATGATGCCTTTCATGTTTCTCAACTCAAGAAGTGTTTAAGAGTACCAGAAGAACAAGTGCCAATGGAAGAATTAGAATTAGAGTCAAATTTAACTTATGCCGAGCAACCAGTCAAAATCTTAGAAACCAAGAAGAAAGTCATAAGGAACAAGGTTATTAGATGGTGTAAAGTGCAATAGAAGCATCACACAGAATTAGAGGCAACTTGGGAGCTAGAAGATGATCTCAAGAAGGAATTTCCCGATCTCTTCTCTTATGCGTCGAATCTCGAGGGCAAGATTCATTTTAAGGGGGTAGGTTTGTAACACCCTCATTTTCATGCATCATGCATAAGTTCATGTACATGTTTGACATTAATCCACATAAAAAGGAATGAGTTAAAATGAAATTAAAACAAAACCGCACTCAAAAGTTCTGGGAAGTGCGGACTAGTCCGTTCTTGGTGCGAACTAGTTTGATTTCTCTCTAACGTCTATCGGACATGTCCGTTTTTGCTGCGGACTAGTTCGGTTTTCTCTCTGTACAATTTTTGAACTTGTCCGTCCCATAGCGGACTAGTCCGGTCATCCCATCCTGAAAATTTTTGCCAAGTCTTTAGACTTGTCCGGACTTGTCCGACATCTAGCGGACTTGTCCGTTTTCCCCTCTGACTAAAATCGAACTTGTCCGATTTTGGCCAGACTTGTCTGTTTTTCCTCTGCCTAAGTTCGGACTTGTCCGACGTCTAGTCCAGACTTGTCCGATATCTCTCTGACTAACTTCAGACTAGTCCAGCCTCTTGCGGACTTGTCCGGTGATTACGATTCCAAATTGATCTTTTGTTCCACGACGTGTTTTTGGGTTTTACCCTAAGTGGTCATAAGGACATCGTGTCTAACCCTTTTCGGAGCCCATGTGGGACCCCACACCGACATCCACCCACCCCAAACTCGAAATTAAGCATGTATCAAGTTGGAATTTATTTGCGTAGAAATCCACAAGATAGAGCTTTCCCTTGAGTACACCCTTAAAGCAATTTAGTCATTGCTTCTCCTTGTGATGGTTACACCCACATTAGTGAATAAACAATTATAACCTTTGTCACATAATTGTGATATGGATAGGAGGTTATAATCAAGGGAGTCAACATGCAAAACATTAGAAAGAGTATGATTTGGGGATATAGCAATTTTGCCGATTCCAAGGATTTTTCCTTGGCTATTGTCCCCAAAATAGATTCCTTCACTTGTATTTTCATTTTTCTCATACTCCACAAACATCTTTCTCTCTCCGGTCATATGATTATGGCATCCGCTAAAAGAACCCACTTGGTTCCACTGGAGGAGTATGCCCACAAGAAAGATTTAAGCCTTGGGTTTAGGTACCCATGCGGTGTTGGGTCCTTTGATGTTAGTCAAGAGGCACTTGGGCACCCACACACAAGGTTTAGGACTCTTGCGGTGCATCCCAACATACCTAGCATAGGACTTTCCAAACTTGTTCCTTAATAAATCATATGATGCATCAAAATCATGGAACATAGGATGAGGTTCCTTCTTAGCATTTTAGGTGATGTAGCAATATTCTTTCCTTTATTAATGTTGTATGAACCTCCTTTAACAAAAACAATCAAGTCTTTGCCATTCTTGGGAGTTTTGGAGTTTTGCCTCTTCTCCCTAGAATAGCCAAGACCATCTTTGACAAGGGGATGTCTTGTGTTGGTGTATGCACTACGTGCATATGCCATCTTCTCCTTGTCAAATATGCCAACCTTTGGTGCTAGGTTGTTTTGTTCCAACTTAAGCTCATCTTTTAGTTTTAGAATCAAGTTTGAGCATTTGAAAGATTGAGGTGCTTCGGTTTTGATATTTGTGGAAGAGGAGCTTGTAGAGGACGAAGGTGCATTGACCTTGAGAGACTCCACTTGTGTTTCAAGGATATTGTTAACTTTTGTCAAGCTAACAAGTTCATCCTTGAGCACAATTGTAGTATTCTCATGGTTTGAGCAAGTTTCCTTGCTCAAAGTGAGTTCACGCTCAAGTGCCTTGCTTCTTTCCCTTTCAAGCTCCAAGAGCTCCTCAAACTCTTTACATCTCTCATTTTGTTGGATGAGCATGTTCTCTTGACGATTGATGAGCTCTTCCTTCTCAAATATCTCATCTGTCAACAATCTCAATCTTTTCAAAGTACTCTTTCTCATATCCTTAAGTATATGTTCATTCTCACTACTACTATCAAAATCATCTTGCGAGGAAATTGAAGAAGAGGTTTTAGATTTAACCTTCTTTTTTCCCTAATTGGCCATGATGCAAGTTGGCCTTGAATTATCCTAGTTGGGGAAGAGCTTGTTCTCTGTAGTTGATTCTTCATAGCGGTAGTTGCTATTTTCTCTTCTTCATCCGAGGAGGATTCTTCATTTGAATTACACTCCTTTCCAAGGTGGGCATGTCCCGATTGCTTCTTCTTCTTGAAGTACTTCTTCTCTTTGGACTTGCCCTCCTTCTTCTTTTTGTTTTCCTCATGTGGGAATCCACAATGAAGTGGCCATACTCCCCACAATTGTAGCAAGCCCTCTTTGATCTTGTCTTGGGCTTGTCTTTGCTCTTGCTTTCATGATGGTAGCTCCCCCTCTTTCTTCTCCACATCCTCTTGAAATTGTTGATGAATAGTGCCTCTTCCCCATCAGTGTCGGGGCTCTCTTCATCACCCTATCCCTTTTCTTGAGATCTTGAGGATGTTGCCTTGAATGCAACATCCCTTTTCTTGGAGGAGGATAGCTTTTGTAGATCATTGTAGAACATAGCTTCTTGCTCCATCATCTCATGGTTGATGATCCTCCCTAGCACTTCTTCGGGAGTCATCTTATGGAATCCCAGACTTTCACGAATTAGTGAGCAAAGAGTGACATTTCTAGGCATGAATGCCCAAATCATTCTCTTTACCACTTCGTGGTCGGTCCATCAGGTGCTTCCATAAGATCGACTCTTGTTTATGAGAGTCTTGAGGCAATTGTACATGTCTTGGGGGGATTCACCATCCATGATGATGAACCTCCCAAGCTCTCCTTCAATCATCTCGATCTTAGCCTCCCTAATGACACAATTGCCCTCATGTGTCGTCTTGAGGATGTCCCATATCTCCTTGGCAACCTCCAACCCTTCAATGTGGTTGAACTCCTCTCGAGTCAAGGAGGAGGTGATTACTCCCATGACTTGAGCATTGCGATGGAGGAGGACGGCTTGCTCCGGAGTAATGTCTTCCTCATTCTTGGGAAGATGCACACCTGTCAACACAATTTGCCACAAGCTAGGGTTTAAGGAAATGAGATGCATCTTCATATTATGCTTCCACATAGAATAGTCATTTCCATCAAGTTGAGGAGGTTTCCCAATGGGAATAGATAAGTAATGGTTGCTCGCAGTTAGTCGCTCATAGTTGTAAGGATACCGGGAGTAGTCTTGTGAACTACTCCCATTGTCGGTGTTGATTGGAGCGATCGGCTTGATTTCCCTCTTGGGGACATTGAGCTACTCACGAAGCCGCGCCTTGAGCAGACAAAATTCTTCATAGTCATTAGGATCCTCTTGAATAACATCAACGTTCTTTGTCTTGTCGTCATCGACAATCACTGAAATCTCATTGTCACCCCTTCCGGTCATTTCCTCTCCAAGTTGTTAGACTCTTGGTGGAGAGGCCTGCTCTGATACCAATTGAAAGTCGCCTAGAGGGGGGGGTTGAATAGGCAATAAGACCTGAAACGACTTAATCAAACGAGATTAAATTTCTCAGACTAGACTTGTCTGGAAAGGGCCAGACTAGTCCGCTTAGCACGGGGTGAAAACCTAAAAATTTGATTTTTACAAGTTGTTTGCGGAATTTAGGTTCACTAAAGATGTAAGCAATGTATGGTAACCTAGTACAACTGAGATTGACAAGTTAAAGCAATTAGGTTACAATATTTCAACAATGATCAAATATGAAGAACAATATGAACCCTAATAGCAATTCTAGTGATTACGAAATGTAAAGCGACAAGCGAGACAAGATTTATCCCGTAGTTTAGCTCCACGAAGAAACCTACATCCATGTTGAGAAGTCCACACAAGGACCGGGTCTCACTTGACCCTCTTCTCACCAAGCCACCACAATGGCCGGCTTGGATTCGACTATATCAAAGGGTAATCACCAAGTTTCTTGGGGCTGCTCACAAGTTAAGGCTCCCACGAATCAATACAGCAAGGAGCACTTGAAGCTCAACTCACACAAGCCACAAAACACAACACAATGTGCAAGAGATCAAACCGAGAGCCAAAGCATGATGATCTTCCTTCACTCTCCTTCTTAAACCCTAATCTCTTCAAGATTTGGTCTTAGAGGGCTAGTAGGACGAATAGAAGGCTTTGGAAGGCCTTAGGTCACTTATGGCGGCGCTAGGGTTCAAGAGTTATCAAATAGGGGCCAGGGGTCCCCTTTTTATCGGGGTCCCGAAAACTAACCGTTGCCACCAGGACAACCCCAGACTAGTCCGGCCAAGGGCCACGGACTAGTCCGACCTTTTGGGACCACAGACAATTTCACGTCATCGATCGACAAAACATATGACGTGTGTGCCAACGTTTGAATTTCAAACGACCACTAACAACACGGACTAGTCCGGTCAACAACGGACTAGTCTGAAGTAGGACAGAAAGGTTTAGTCCATCCCAAAACGGATTCAACAAGGTAGGTCCGGACTAGTCCGACCACAGGGGCGTACAAGTCCGAACCTATAGGGTTTGACTCAATTTTTCACACTACGTCTCAAACGGACTAGTCCGTACAGCAACGAACAAGTCCGAACTCTTCCAAAATGCTTTGGTCCGTCCAAAAACGGACATGTCCAACCTTCTGGCACTTAGCACCAACTTCACTCACCAAGGGGTGAACGGACTAGTCCATACCCATACGGACAAGTCCGAACTCATCCAGAGACGTTTAGTCCGATTCAAAACAGAATATTCTGACTGGCCGGACTAGTCCGACCCTGAGGCCCGGACTAGTCCGGTCTCCTAGAGTTTTCTCTCATTTTGGCTTCTCACTTAGGTTTTTCTCTCAACCACCACTTTGAGCCCTATAGAATGATCTCAATGCACATGATACAACCACCCTCACACATGATACGGCTCATCTAAGCTCAACACCATAAACCTCCCTAATTTCTATGCTTGAGTCTTTGACGCCCGTTTCAACCTTTTCCTTTTTGAGAGATTTTATCTCATTTCAACCATCACACTTGTGCTTAAGATCAACTCGACTCATTAGTCTCTTAATTGTCGTCATCAATCATCCAAAACCCATGGGGGATGACTAGATGCACTTTCACCGTCGAACCGAGGTGGCGCCCACCCTCAACGTGCAGAACATCGACAGCGGGCCCCTTGGGAGGTGCCGGAGCTGTATGCTCAAGCGGCGCCCATTATCAACGAGAAGAACATCAATGGCGGGCCCCCTGGATGGTGCCAGAGCTAGATGCTTCGGTGGCACCAACCATCAACGCTAAGAAATGTCAACGAGGGGCCTCCTGGAGGTGCCGGAGCTAAGTGCTCCGACGGCAATGGAGGTGCAACTACCTGAGAGAAAAAGTCCCTACCTGGCACGCTAAATATCGAAGTGTTCTTGCGACACTTCCCCCGGGCCTGCAATGAGAGCAGCCTGCTGAGGTTCTTGATTGGTAGGGCTTAGTCCTCAAGAGAGATTGCATGTACGAGACATGGTGAGACGATGGTTTTACGTGGTTCGGGTCGCTGGAGCGTAATACCCTACTCCATGGTGTGAGTTGTATTGCTGGAGAGTGTATGAGTTCTACAGTTCGAGTGGACTAGTGATCCTGTCTAGTAACGGGTGCTGCCCGATCCTTTTATAGTCAAGGACAACCAACTTACAAGTGGGGTTCGGGGCCCGATAGGTGGCCCCGAGGCAATCTTATCCTGTACAAGATCTAAGGCTACTTGCATACACTGTCTCTGACCGCGGCTTGAAGACCCACCATCTTGCCGCGTCAGACGCCAGTGGCTATGCATAGTCGTTGATGATGGCGGAGAATGTCCTGTCCATCTGCCTTGTCGCCGTAAGCTAGCCACTTGACGAAGTGGGTTAGGCCTGTGACGCCTTCACTGCGATGTGATTGTACACAGCGGTACCTGATAAGGGCGTGCGCCACACCCATGCACCTGGGGAAGGCGCGTGTCTACAATGCGTTAGTGGACGGAGCACGCCGCTCTTAACTCCCACAACCTACCGCTTAGAGAGAGAGAGCTACTGGCCACGTGGCGGGTCCGGAGCCCAATTCTGAGGAGTGGCAGGGTCCGGTTCAGTGGGACACGTGGAAGTCTGGAGCCCACCTCTGAGGGGAGATGGGGTCCGGTTCCACGAGACACACGACAGCATCGGAGCTCGCCTGCAGAGGAGGCAAGGTCCTTAGCCGTTTCAACCTGTGCACAGGGGTACCCGGTACTGAGAGTACCGATAGTGACTATGCAAATTTCCAGAAGCTTGTGGACAAAGCTATTGTGCTGCAGAACAAGGTTCGTGAGATGGAGCAAGAAAATAAGAGAAAGGTGCCATATCAAGGACGCCCACAAGGAAGCAATGTTCGCCCACGCTTTGCACTACCAAATGCACCATATTACAACCCCTTTGCTCCTGCATATCATGCTGTTATTGCATCGCGTCTAGCTCAGCCCACGCGGCAACGCCCCACCATGCAATCACCTCGCCCTACAATGCCTCATGCGCCCCGCGCTAATTTTCTTGCTAATGCTCAAACACAAGTTCGCCCAAACAATTTTGGTGCAGCAAGGTCGTGCTATACTTGTGGTGAGGTGGGACACTTTGCATATCAATGCCCTAGGTCAGGCCTTGGTCAAGGGAACAATGCTCCAAGACAGAACCCAAGACCGAATGGAGGAGCGCCACAAGGTAACCGTGGGCCACAAAATTTTATTCGTGGCAAGGTGAACCATGTCCTTACGGAGGAAGCGCAACAAGAGGATGACGTGGTATTGTTATGTTTCTCGCAAACTCCAACCATGACATCTTCAAGCCGGGAGGAGCCTACATGTGGAGTTTGACCGAGAAAGGTACTAGGACCTAGTCGGCTAACCTAGTCTTGGCCCCTTTCGCGGTGTGCTTCCTCCAGGTGACTGACAGGTGGGTCCCATTGACTGATATTGGTGCTACACCGTTGGATGGCCTCAGATACTTCTATTTGTGGGCCATTTGATCCATGTGGTGCCTCGTGGCATTGCTTGATTGGCTAAAATGATATTTTATAGGATCCATCCTCTTGTTTCACTTTATTTCTGCATAGAATCCCTGCATGCACTACTTTCTCCAAGGACAAGTGGAATAGGTTAAATAGAAAGGTGATGTGTGTAAGAAATGACAACTCCTTCACATAATTGAGTTATATTGACGGGTGAAATTGGTGTATAACAGTTGTCAACAAACTCCCCCAAACTTATCCTTTGCTTTTCCCGAGCAAAGTTAAGACTTTAGGTTGATGATCAGGATTTGCTACTATGTTCTATTTTTCAAAAGTACCATGTGCATAACAAAATACTCTACCTAGTATTGTAAAAATTGGCACGATACTTCACCAATCTTAGGTTATTTTGGGGCTTATGCCATCTCCTATTCATGGGTGGTTGAAAGATAGAACAACAAATTGAGCACACATACCCTAGAAGTCAAGTTCCACTCAAATTCTGGAGAGTTCAATTTAGATTTTAAGTATCTCAATTTTATTCTCTTAAGTCTCTCCTTTTTGTGTAGTAGAAATATGTCCTCACCAAGGCATTGTGCCTAAATTCATCCTACCTGTACATAAGGCTTGTATGTGGAGCTTGGTAGGAAATATAGTAGGCATATTTGCAACACATAATATTGCTAAGTCAAAAGAGCAAGCCTTAGGAGAAATCAATTCAAAACAATTTGATTCAAGACTTGTGCATGTGTGATGGAATGGAGTGGATGTGGATTTTGAGATGACTCATTTTTTACTGGACTCTCTTATTTTGCAGGGATGAAACATGGCTACTTTTCTTCTCTTTTTTTTTTCTCATGCTTAGGAT
Source organism: Tuctoria greenei (assembly GCA_036927565.1). Lineage (NCBI taxonomy): Eukaryota > Viridiplantae > Streptophyta > Magnoliopsida > Poales > Poaceae > Tuctoria > Tuctoria greenei. The sequence goes on from JAYESD010000001.1 coordinate 290,015,345, forward strand.
GTAAGCATGTATTTTCTTTTTCTTTTTCTTGTAGCCATGTCTTTTACTCTCTTTTTATGCAATGAATTTTGGAGAGAGTACTAAGCATGAATGATATGGAGTTTCACTTTTTATTGTGGAATGGTGGTATGATGGAAATTTGCTTACTTCTAGTGTAGAAGTATAACATGTGCAAGTGAAGTCTTGAATTCAAAAAGTAATGAAAGAAATCTCACATAGTTCTATACTAGTTTGACAAAGCTCAATGTGAAGACAAATAGCCTATGCATAAGGTCTATCAATATAATGTATCATATGGCTTCGGTTGGTATTTCCAATCAAATGAGGATAACTTAAATCTTTTTAGAACTTCTCCGGAAATCTAAGTTTCACTATCAAACTAGTAATAGCAGCCCTATCACTATATCATATCTCACAACAACTTAGAATAGATTAAGCTTTTGCTACACACAATTTCCAAATCAAGGCAAAAGCAATTTTAGCTGATGAGAGCAATATGTTGGAGAGTAGTATGTTGTAAACTAGGGACTTAGGAAAATTAAAACAGAGCAACTATTCATCATTTCATCTATGTGAATTCCAAGTCATTCTTACCGCACATCTTTTATTTTATTTGAAAAATAAAACTATCCTATTTTTTTAAATGCAAGGTGGATGATGGGTAAGTGGAAAATAAATATGCAAAAGGGGGTTGATACAATTTACCTCAAGCAGGGGCCCTCCCCCAAGCATGTTCCCCACTCACCTCCGTGTCAAGGGTTGAACCCTTGATGACGGAAGTATGCCGCAAGATCGGCTTGTTGTTTTTGTAGCGTGGAGTTGAAGTTGGTGAGTTGAGCATCCATGTGTTGTTTCCAGTCTTGGGCACCTTGTACATGCCCTTGGAGAGTGTTGTAGATGTCATCTGTCCTTACTTCAGGCTCCTCCATACATCTAGAGAGGTCCGTCATTCCTTGGCTATAGTCACGATGACTTATAGCCAAAGTGGAATGACATCTTCTCATAGATGTTGGAGGCGAGCTGCTAGAGCTTGAAGTGGATAGGGGTGTCTCCCATGTAGCACCTGACCATTCATGCCAAGAAGGACCTTCAGTCTCATACGATGGAGGTTGAGTCCATCCGGGTGCATCATCCGTTGGGTGATGCACCTCTTCGTACTCATGGACCGTGGAGGTTGTCGAGGGCATGGTTGCTCTCCTTGTACGACTTCTAGTTACCCTGTAAGAGACATTACTTCTTCCAGCTTCCTCGATGGGAAGTTGGTCAATGGTTAGCTTTCGACATTTGTACAAATGGTAATCCGGATTAGGTAACCAAATTTCATTCAAAAACCCAGGATAATAAAATATCAAAGAGCTATCTTGATCATGTTTAAGGGTATGTCCTTGCACTAAATAATCTTCATAAATCAATTCTCTTTCATTTTCAATGTATTCAAATGAAGAATATTCTAGTGCTCCTACCCTAGTAGCAATACGAGTAATCAATGAAATTCATTCAATTGGCCCTACCCTTGAAATGTAATCTAACCATTATGTCATCATGGAAATAACTGGAGCAACTTTTATCTTTTTAATCATGGCAAATAAAACTTTCAGCTCATCATGACGTACTATCCTTACATCTCATCTAGGGAACATAGTCATAGCCACCCATCTATGCATGAAGCGTAAAGTGGGGTTGTGCAAGTGGCTATTCCTAGGTGCACTACATCTGACCTCACCAGTTAAATCTTGCCAAAAACATTGTTTTATAAACTTAGGCAAAGTGTCTAAATCTAGCAAACAATGTTTATGGAAGCCTAGGATTTCACTTAATTCTTTCCATAGGGTGTTGTATTCTTTTTTGAAATAATCTAAAAATCATACCGTAAAATCCTATTTTGAGTGTGCAAACGAATTGTATGGAGAGAAGGTGTGAACCTTTCTCCTCTATGTGAGCAAAGTTTTCCCATCCTAATGCACACTAAATGGAAAAGAATTCAGAATCCATACGTATTTTGGAGATCAAAACCGGATCATAAGCTTTCGTTGAGGAAACTCACGATCTTGGAGGAGCTTGTGTGCTTGATCTTCAACTTCACTTTGGATGTCGAGGTCGTTGTCATGAAGAAGTTGGTGAGGGTTGCTCTGCTCACCCATGGGAGTGTCCTCTCCTACACTCCTCCTCCGCGAACTTGGTGTAGTAACAGAAGAGGGGCGTGCACTCTAGTCTCCGCCATGGCTTGAGCTTGCAACCTCCTTCTTCTTCCCAAACAACATTTTCATTCCTTTCATGGACACACCAATCAAGAACACAACAAGGCAAAAACTTGAAAGAGGTCATGTTAGTGAAAACAAAACCCCAACGAATTTTCCCTTGAAGAACTTGAGAGCAAATTGCAAATGCAAACAAAAGAAAATCTTTTTGAGTTAGATTTTAAGCAAGAGTACTTCAATGAAGAGCAAGAAAACAATGTGAGCAAGAGTGACTTTGGGTATTTATGAAATGAGGTTAAGTGTGAGGAGAAGAGCTCCTCACGGCCACCCTTTATAGTGTACAATCCCCAATGTGAGGAGAGAGAGAGAGAGAGAGAGAGCTAAAATGGCTCTTTCCCCTAGTCGACCGAGCAAGGGGGTTGATCGACCTGACAGGTGGGACCCCCTATTCTCCCTTTTGGCAGGTGGCTCCCCAACGGCTATAGAATCAACACTTTGGTGAAATACCACTTTCGCAGCTCAGAAAAATTGTTTTCCAAACAAAAAATTCTTTTTCAAAACCCAACAATTTTCTTTTTGTGAAAAACAAAGAGATAAAAATGATATTTTAGAATATAATATTCTCAACTTGCTAAGAAAATCAAATATGCAGTGGGAGAATCAAACTAAATGGGGAAATCCAAATAAATAGAAAAGAAAAACAAAGAAAAGGATAACTACTAATTTAGCCTATTGGCTAGGTCTCACCACCCTTCGATGAGATGGACATTCCTCATTCTTCATTTATTGACATCCGTGCCCAGAGGGATGGGCTCAGACAGCGTGTCTTGCTTCTTCCGCCATACCTTCTTTGGCGGCTTGGTGGACATGGGCCTTTGAGGAGGCCCATACTTCTCTGACTTTGTGCGAAAGTTGAACTTCTCCTCCTCGCCATTGATATGGAAATGGATTTCTCCAGCTCCCACATCTATGCAAGCCTTCACAGTGCTTAGGAATGGACGCCCAAGAATGAGCGGTGTATCCTTCTCGACCTCCATGTCGAGCACCACAAAATTCACGTGCATGAAGCAGTTCCAGATTTTCACCGCGACATCTTCGCCAATACCCGCCGGATAACGGACTGAGGAATCAACTACTTGGACCTGCATTGGTGTTGGAGTAAGTTCCGTGAAGTTTAGCTGTCGAAAACCACCTTGGGCATCACACTCACACTTGCTCCAAGGTCGCATAGGGCCTTGTCAAAGTGGTGTGCCCCAATTGAACATGAGATTATAGGACATCCGGGGTCCTTCAGCCAGTTGCATCCTTGTAAAGAAATCATGTTGGCACTTTCTACGGGGGGTTAGGGCTCTCCTGGCATCTTGCCATTCTCCATTGAAGGAACAACAGCTGCCAGTTAAGCCAACTGAGTTTCCAACATATTGTTGAAACTGAATTGATTATTGAAGGCAGAGGATAGTCCTTAAATCTTGGTATTAATGTTTTCTAAGGTCTTGTCATTGGCCGACAGCTTCTTGGATAGAGCATCATTGATCCTCAGCTGGCTAATTGCAAGTTCTCTCAAGTTGGGTTGATTTCCATTGTTGCCATTTGTCGAAGTGTTTGAAACGACACTTCCCTCGGACCTACTAAGAAGCAGCCCGCGGAGGTTCTTGTTATGCTTGGGGTACGCAGAGATCAAGATAAGATGATGACACCAGAGATTTACATGGTTCGGGCCGCCTGAGCGTAACACCCTACTCCACGGAGTTTGTGTTGTTGTATTGTGTGAGTTTGTTTGCTAGTATGCGGGTTAGCTTGGATCAGATCAGCCTGTCCCTGGGTACGTGCGACACAACCCTTTTATAGTTCTAAGGACTGACCGTTACAAAGCTTGCATGGCCCGACATGTGGCCCTGGCATATTTAATGACCTAATACACTGTATAAAAGGTATTAAGCATGATTAATAGTGTGATAACGTGCCTTAATGGCTGCATTATCCCTATTAACAGTGCTCTGATCGCGTGTCGTTAATACAACATTAACGACACGTAATTAAATCTTGTAACTACCGCTTTAATTACCGTTGATTGTTCGTGCTGAAGGAGATCTGCTAGTGTCGTCGATAAAGCTCCAGAGGCTCCACACGTGAAAGCTCTGGAGCTTTCCCTTACAGGAGGTTAGGTCCAGGGCTGCTGTACACGTGTCGGCACTGGAACTCCTCTCTGCTGGGGGTTAGGTCCGGGGCTGTTGTACACGTGTCGGCACTGGAACTTTCCTTCGTTGGGAGCTTAGTTCCGGTTTTCCTTTACACGTGTTGACCCAGGAGCTACCCATGTGAGGGGAGCGGGTCCGATGCAATGTGACATGTGGGGCCCGAGGAGACTTTCAATTCTGACAGGTAGAACTCCCTTGTACTCTTCGCATTAGGTACCCCCGGGCCCACCTCTGGGAGAAACCCTTTGGGTTAAGTTATTCTATCGGAGGTGGGGCCATTCTCGATTCCCGCGCTTTGATTTCAAGAGTCTTTTAATATGCCGTTGGAGCGATGGTCCGGGAGTGAACCATTAACATGTGGCTTGTTATGAAAGCGGCAGATAAGATCTTTGAGTGAGGATCTCACGCAATTGAAGGTCGTCAGTTCCCAATACGAAAATCGTATCGGCTACACTCTCCCTTTTAGGGTGCCACCATCGTGTTTCCCGCCGCTCATCATGACAACAGTTCGCCTTGGGTAAGAACCTCGATCTCTTCGTCGGGGTGGCCCCAGGCCTACTCGCCATTGATGGGGTGGACTTTTAAAAAGTGACTTTGTTCTCACTGCGGTTTCCATCCAAGCGTCGTGGAGGCTTACTTAAGAGGGAAATTGTGCCCAGTTTGAGGACTCTTTACGCCTTCGATCAGATTTGCGCCCAGAGCCTCCCAAACTCCGCCTAACTTCCCTTCCTTTGCTCCACTTTTCCACGACGGAGTTGGGTCTCCCCAAGAGCCGCCTCAAGAGTGACGATGATCTGAAGAAGGTCCAGACCTATATGGGGTGGTCCAGCGACCCCTCCACCCACTTGGTTCACGGCGGCAAGCTTCCGTTCAAGAAGGAGCGCAATGGTGACATGGTGTACTTCTCGGCATACGCCATGGTGGGATTCATTCCACCTTTCTCTACTTTTCTTTTGATGCTGCTGGACTTTTATGGTCTGCAGCTGTATCACCTTGGGCCCCATTCTCTTCTTCTCGTGGCGACGTTCGTCCACTTTTGCGAGATGTGGGTGGTAATTCCCCCCTGCGTCGAGGTATTCCGCACCTTCTTCACCATCCACACTACCGGTAAGGGGACTCAGCTTCTTGACTTCTACTATTTTGTGAAGCGCAAGAACTGTCCCTTCAAATACTTAAAGTCGTTTCCTTCCGGCAAATGGGACGACTGGAAGAAAGATTGGATCATCATTGCAGCGGAGGAGCATGAGCAGTTGGAGCTGCCCGAAGGTCTCCCGAACGTTGACACCGACACCTGTAGTGTAGGTCCAGTGCTGTCAGATGCCTTCCACCCTGTCTTAACCAGGATCCGCGAATGCGTGGAGGGTGGAGTGACTCCTAAGATGGTCTTCTGCAACTTCCTGGTCAATAGATGGGCTCTGCTGAAGAAGAGGGAGAAGCTCGCGTGGGCCCTCAACAGCTTGATGGAAGACGACCAGATTGAAACCGGTCTGAAATCCAACTTAAATGACAAAGCTTTGAAGCTTCATCTTAAGAAGTTCTGGCATGGGAAACGTCAATGGCGATGACTTAGTTTCGTTGACAGCTTTCCTCCCTCTGAACATGGAGGCACAGTTTAGTAGGGAGCTCCGGAGGAGGATGCCGGTGCTTGACGACCTTGGTGAGGTAGAAAGGTGTCCGACCACCAGGTTGGTGATCCCCGAAGCTTCCAAGGGAGGTCCTGCCTCCACCCCAAGCCGGAGGATTGAAGACACCGGCAAGGGCAAGGGTAAATAGCCAGCTGAGCCCTCCAGCCGGAAGAGAAAGTTGAAGCACACTGATGAGAGGTCCGTCAGACCTGCTCCTTCTACCACGGCTCCTTCTCCCAGGCGGGGGAGGTCTTCTGCGGCTACCCCTGCTCCGGTGCAAGCGTCGTCAAGAGGCGTCAGCTCTGGGCAGTCGTCCCCGACCTCAGTGCCAGCTAAAAGCTCCAGGCCCGGGAGTTCTTCCCGGCCAAGAGAAGCTCCGACCGAAAGGACTCGAGCTGCTGCGAGTGGTCCTCAACTGAGGCCCGAAGCAGTTGTCTCACTACACTTGGTGGGCTCTAGCTCCAGGCCTCAGAAGAAGAGGTTCCGAGGTGACTGGGGTGGTAGCATCCCTAGGTCATCATTGATTGCTCACCTTAAAATGCTAGTTTTGTTTTGACGTGTCTTTAATCTTCTCTTCCCTTTATTTCTAGGGTGTCGAAGAAGGGGCCAGGAACTTCAGCGCCTGTTGCAGTGGCCGGGGTTGCACCTGCCGAAGCTCCGACTTTAAGCACTGAGCCTCCTCCTCAAGTGGAGGCAGAAGTTGCGACAGCTCCGGCACCAGCTGTCGTGGACTCTGACTTGGAGTCCTCGCCCGAATCTCCTGTGGTAGCGCCAGACCACAGGAGGGAAGTCGAAGATGTATCCCTGGCGACGGTCACAGAGGCTGATGCTCCAGCACTGGCGATGCCAGAAGTTCCAGCCTTTGAGCCGGAAGTTGTTGAGGCCCTGGCCGCTGAGCCAGTTGTAATTGAAGCCCCGGTTATTGAGACAGAAAACACTGAAGATCTGGCCCTTGTGCCAGAAGCGGTTGAATGTCCGACGGTTGTGCCGGAGACGCCTGAAGCTCTGTTCGTTGAACCGGAAGAAGCTGTTGTGCTGGAGCCTGAGCCAGCAGCGGTAGAGGCCCCAGATGAAGCCCCTGTCGTTGCCCCGGAGGTAGCCAAACCAGAGCAGGAGCTGCGTGAAGAGGTGGCGGTAGGTCCTCCGCCTTCAGAGCCAGCAACTGAAAGCTTGAAGACAGCACCTTCAGCTTCTGCTCCGGCAGTGGGAGTTCTCCTAGTGGGTTCCTCTTCTGCTGCTGCTGACAGGCTCCCAGAGAGCGGTCCCAGTGCCGCAGAAGCTCAAGGGTCCTCTCTCGTAGAGTGGGACCCTATTTTTGTAATTGAGAATCCTCTATAGCGTGCAGATATGGTCCCAACAGGTCCGGAGCCTATCCATCTAGCGTTATCTATAGACAACACCTGCTCCAGCCTCTGACAGGTCCAACTGGCCTTCGATCATGAGAGCAAAGCTCTGGAGGAGGAGCACAACAACTTGAGGCGTTGGCACAACATACTCCATTTTGAGACAAGGCTTGCCCAGACGAGGCTAGCTGACCAGAAAGAATGGATAAAGAGGGAGAAGGCCCGGTTAGAGTACTGCGATAAGCTACTTGAGGAGAAGGAGGCTGACATCCGGGCGCTCAACGCTAACTCCAGGGAAATCCTTGAGCAAGCCAAGGAGAGGCGTGATGCTGCTGATGAGCATCACGAAAGCCTTAATGAATTGAATGAGGTTCTCTTGAAGCGCCGGGCGGACCTGGAGGTGAGGGAGGAGAAGCTCCTTGAGCAGCAGGAGGACGTCATGAAGAGGGAGGCGGAGGTCACCCAGAAGTTGACTCTGGGTGAACAAAATTTGGCGGATCGCTCAAAGAAGTTTGAGCAGTGGAGTGAAGATGAAAGGAAGAAGTACTGGAAGATGGGGCAGGAGCTCTCAAAAAGAGAAGCTAACATTGCCACCAAGGAAGGGAAGGTGAGAGGCAGGGAGAAAGACATGGCGGAGAGGCGGAACCGCATCCACCTCAGGGAGTCAGAGCTGACCGACCATGAGAAGCAGGTTGCTGAAAGTATGCAGCAACATGCCAAAGTGGTGGAACGCCTTGCTCGGGAGAGTTCGGAGCTAGCAGCCGCCCGTAGGTCACTGGAAGAGCTGCAAAGCTTGAAGGCAACTGAGTCCTTGATGGTATGGGACTTCTTAGGACATGCGGACAGGGCCCTTGTGCCTCTTGGTTTCAGTACAGTACGCCCGGAGGACCCAGCGCAGGAGCTGGACCAGACGCTAGTGGCACTTGGCTCTGCTGGCAGCAAACTCGACGCGATGGGTAATGTCATCGCCGATCAGCTGGAGACGGAGGGTAAATCCTTGGACAAGAACGTCGCCGAGTATGTCTTGGCGTGTTACAAAATTCGAGACCCTCAGTTCTCTCTTTATCCGGTCTTTGAAGGAATCATGCCGAAAGAAGATGCTGCCAGAGCTAGTGTCCAAGAAGCTGCTGAGAAGGTTACTTCGTTTTTCCACAGGACTTAGATCCTCCAGTGGCTAGGACTCTTCTCCTTTTGCCCCTTGTAACCCAAATTTTGTAATCCAATACTTTTGATTAATGAAATCCTCCTTTCTTATGAATTTCACTTTGTCTTCAATATACTGTGATGTGTCTTGTTGGCCCCATGGTACATGTGTATGATTGGAGTGTGTACATGTATCAAAGGTTGTGGCAGTATGTTGACGAGTTGAATTCTTCGCACTTGTAGATTTTAGGTCCGAAGTCTTCAATTATGAGGCGTCAAAGGCAGGCCCCCTGGGATTGGCAGAGCTTGGTAGCTCTGACAATTCCCAATATCAACATATAAACGTTGACGGTCGGAGGTTGGTAGCTCCTGATGTCGTCATATGAATAGTTGAATTTATGCCTCCAGGGGTTGTCGGAGCTTTGTAGCTCCGACGTCACCCAGTGTCAACATATTAAATGTTGATGGCGGGCCCCCTTGGAGGATGTTGGAGCTTAATAGCTCCGGCATCGTCCACCATCACTTTGGATTTCTGTTTTTCTTGCATGTTAAATACAAGAAAAGAGTAAAATTCGTCTTCTTGTCTATAAAATGTTTGTGACTTATCATTCTTATTTGAGTTTTAAATCCAAAGAAACTCGATATGATAACAAGTATATTGATGTAATCTTTCCGGACCCATACGCTTTTTTAGTACTTACCCTACTGAGGCCTGCCGGAGTGTAGGTAGAGTGGCGTACTTAGGGTGCAGGACCAGACTAAGTCGATAGCACACTCCGGACCTATATTGGCTTGGCGTTCAGGCAAGTAGACTATACAACATGTTAAGATCCAAAGAGACCAACAATATAACTTGCAATGCATATGAATAACTTGGTAAAAACTCAAGAAGAAACACACAACTTCATTATAGACAAGAAGGTTAAAAATAATAAGTTGATAGGTCGAGCCTTGTACAAAAATAAATGCACGTGGAGTCTGTTTTTACACAACAATGTCTTGCATTATAGGTCTGGTTTACAGGGGAGACAAGGACACACTTAGGGTGCAGGACCAAGCTAAGTGCGCTATACATCATGTACTAATCCAGGGTAGGTAGTTATACTTTTAGTGCAGTGACTGTGTGAAGTGTACTTGAACTTCTCAGACCCTCTCGGAGGGATCCAGATGTTCTCCTGGAGGACCTACCCCTGTCTGTTTATCGACCCTATAACGTACATCATGTGTAATTGCATGCTCACCTCCGTGATTCTAAGCATAAAACTTACGGAGGTGCTCAATGTTCCAAAGATTAGGAAGCGAAATCCCATCCCCAGTTGCCAAGCGAACGCATCCGGGATGGGATACTTTGATCACTTGGAATGGACCTTCCCAGCTGGGAGAAAGTTTGTTCATTCCTTCACGAGTTAGTATCTTCCGAAGCACAAGATCGCCTTCCTCGAGTTGTCGGTTGCGCACATGCCTTTGATGATAGCGCTGGAGCGCTTGGCGATAGAGTGCATTCCGAATAGATGCTTGGCCCCTTCCCTCGTCGACGAGGTCAAGGTCTTCACACTGGAGCTGGTCCTTCGTGGCTTCGTCGAAGGTCCGGACCTGGAGGGACCCCAAGGAGATCTCTGGAGGAAGGAATGCTTCAGCTCCGTACACAAGGAAGAATGGAGTCTCTCCAGTTGACCAATTAGGTGTTGTCCTGTTTGCCCATAGTGTGGATGGAAGCTCTTCAATCCAGTTGGCTCCATGCTTTTTTAGGCGCTCGTACGTGCGTGTCTTGAGTCCCTTTAATATTTCTGCATTTGCTCTCTCGGCTTGGCCATTACTTGCTGGGTGAGCTACTAAAGCGTAGCTTAGTTGAATGTTGTGGTCTTTGCAATATTCTTCAAATGCAGCACTTGTAAATTGAGTTCCATTGTCAGTTATGACTTTGTTCGGAACTCCAAATCTGCATATAATGGACTTCAAGAACTTGATTGTCGATTGCTTGTTGATTGTCACAACTGGAGTTGCTTCCAGCCACTTAGTGAACTTGTCAATGGCGACATATAGGAACCTGTAACCTCCGACAGCTTTTGGGAAAGGTCCCAAGATGTCTAGGCCCCACACAGTGAATGGACATGTAGGAGGTATCATTTGTAGTGACTGAGCCGGTGTGTGAATCTATTTTGCGTAAAATTGACACGCTTCACAATTTTTCACTAGCTCAACCACATCCTGAAGTGTTGTAGGCCAGTAAAAGTCATGTCGGAAGGCTTTACCGACCACCGTGTGAGAAGAAGCATGGTTCCCACACTCACCTCCATGGATCTCCGCGAGGAGCTCACGGCCTTCTTCCCTTGCAGTGCACCGCATTAGGATGCCATTGGCACCGCATCGGTAGAGATCCCCTTCTACCAACATGTATCTTTTAGCCAATCTGACAATCCGGTCAGCGGATACACTGTCTTCAGGAAGGATATTGTCTTTAAAGTAGCTCTGAATCTCCGATATGCATGCATCGAAGCTTACTTGAGCTTCTGAGTCTTGCGTGCAGGGTTGCTCGGAGCTTCCGACAGCACCTATGACTCTTGGTGGATGCTATGGTAGCAGGGCCACCGGGACTGCTAGTTTCGAGGTGCTAGTCTGGCCCCCTTCGCTCAGTTCAGCAGGCTGAGCTGTTGGTTTTGAAAACCTCCAGACGAAGATTCCATCAGGAGCCGGAGCTCTGGTTGAGGCTTTCGTCGAGAGTTCGTCGGCTTCAGCGTTGTGAAGATGCTGAACATGATGGAGATCCAGGACTTCGAAGCCCTTCTGAAGTCTCTAGACTTCAAGGAGATAAGCAGCTAGTTGAGGATTGTTGCAGGAGCATTCACCTTTGACTTCTTTTATGATGAGTTGTGAATCTCCCTTCACCAACAGCTGTTTTACACCACAAGATAATGCCACCTTGAGTCTGTAGATGAGAGCTTCATACTCCGCTATGTTGTTGGTTGCCTTGAAACCAAAGTGTACCATGTACTTGACCTTCTCCCCAGTCGGAGCCAGGAGAAGGATTCCAGCTCCAGCCCCCTACTTTTGCATGGAGGCGTCGAAGTAAAGGGTCTAGTGAGGCTCGGTGAATACCGAAACTTCGGGTTCTGATTTCTGCTCACTGTGGCCTCCAGGGTTTGATGGAGAGGGGGTCCACTCTGCCATGAAGTCAGCCAAGGCTTGACTTTTGATTGCTTGTCTTGACACAAATTCTAGATCGAATTCGGTCAGTTCTGCTGCCCACTTTGCAATGTTCCAAGTAGAATTTGGGTTATGTAAAATAGCACGCAGTGGAAAAGAAGTTACCACTGATATTTTGTGGGCTTGGAAGTAGTGATGAAGCTTCCTTGAGGCAATAAGAACTGCATAAAGCAGTTTACGCACCTCAATGTATCTTGTCTTGGCATCGTTGAGTACTTCACTGATGAAGTACATGGGGCGTTGGATAGTCTGGACCCTTTCAGAAGGACCCGGAGCTTCCTCTCCATCGACCCGAACCCTGTTGCAGGGTTCCGAACCTTCAGGCTGTGCTTCTTGGACCCTCCCGGAGGGGTTCAAAACTTCTTCTTGTTCAACCCATACCTCACTAGGAGGATCTAGATCATCTCGGTTAGCCAGGTGAACCTCCTCATACAAATGAGGTTGATCTCCTAACATTTTGTTTTGAGGTTCCGTATCTGGGAACTGAGACCCAGTCACGTCTCCAGGTGATTCCGGCCCCTCCCGAAGGGGTCAGAACTCCTGAATTAGATGTGGCTCCGGTCTTTCCGCGACCAGGACCATACTGACAACTTCGATGGTTGCCGAAATGTAAAGCAGTAAAGGCTCACCAGGATTAGGAGCTACCAATATTGGTAGTGTGGTGAGGAGCTGTTTCAGCTATTGAAACGCCCTTTCTACTGCTTCAGACCAATGAAACGGTCCGGACTTCCTCAAGAGTTTGAAGAAAGGTTGTGCCCGTTCTGCCAGTCTTGAGATAAACCGGCTGAGCGCAGCTAGGCATCCAGTTAGCTTCTGGACATCTTTAATGCGGGTTGGGGGCCGCATTTCTTCTATGGCTTTGATCTTCGCCAGATTTGCTTCAATTTCTCGGTGAGTCACCAAGAACCCCAGAAGCTTCCCGGAGCTAACCCCGAAGACACACTTGTCCGGGTTCAGCTTGGTGCGCGTGGTGCGCAGTTTGTCTAAGACGGCTTGCAAGATGTCAAGGAGTGCCTCCTTGTTTTTGATCTTCACAACGATGTCATCAACATACACCTCCACAAAGTCTCTAATTAGCTCTCCAAATGTTTTGTACATAGCTCGCACAAATGTTGAAGCAGCATTTTTAAGACCGAATGGCATGGCAGTATAACAGTACAATCCATCTACTGTTATGAAGGCAGTATGCTCTTCATCTTCCTTAGACATTTGGATTTGATGATATCCAGAATATGCATCTAAGAAACACAATAGCTCACATCTGGAGGTGGACTCCACTATCTAATATATTGTAGGTAGTGGAAATGGATCCTTTGGACATGCCTTGTTTAAGGTGGTGTAGTCGATACACATCTGAAGCTTTCCATCGGCCTTGGGTACGACAACTGGGTTTGCCAGCCATTTTGGATGGAAGACTTCCCAAATGAATCCAGCTTTGAGCAACTTCTTGATTTCCTGTCAAATGAAGTTTTGTCGCTCGATCGATTTCTTCCGGGGCTTCTGGTGTACAAGCCATGCGCCTGGGTAAATTTTCAGATTGTGCTCAATCACCTCCCTAGGGATCCCAGACATTTGTGACGGTTGTCAGGCAAACACATCAACATTAGCCCGGAGGAAAGTGATGAGCGCGAGTTCCTATTTGTTATCCAGACTCCCCGATATACGGGTAGTCTGAGCAGCATCGGAACCAATTTGAATGACCTTGACGAGAATGTCGGTGTCGCCGCTTGGTTGCACACGAGGTGCGGAGGTAGAGCCTTTATGACGAATGCTCGGAGGGTTCGGAGTTGTCTCCTTACCGTATGCTTCCTCTTGCGCTGTGGTAAGCGCATAGAGTTCTTCTAGAGCAGTAACTCCTACGGTGCGATCTCTGCGGATCTGGAGAAGACCCGTGGGTGTAGGCATCTTCAACACCAAGTAGCCATAATGGGCAGCAGCCATGAACTTGTATAAAGCTGGCCTATCCAAAATGGCATTGAAGGGCAGAATGATATGCACGATGTTGAAGACCAATTTCTCAGTTCTGTAGTTGTCCCGAGTCCCAAAGGTCACTGGGAGTGTGATGGAACCGAGAGGAGTAATGGTTCTCGGACCTACTCCAGAGAAAGGTCGAGATGGGCGAAGGTCTGAAGGCCGGAGCTGAAGCTTAACGAAAGCTTTGAAGCTTATGAGGTTTAGCTCGGAACCTCTGTCCACCATTACATGGTGGATTTGAATATTATTAATGGTGGGTGACACCGTCAACAGGAGTTGGCCAGCCCCCAATCATGTTTCTAGGGCAGTTTGAAGCATAAAAAATGATGGGAGTATCCATCCACTTCCAATGTGGCTCCACCTTAGCAGTGGGAGCTGCCACGGCCATGTCCTACCGCATTGTCTTGAGGATACGGTGAGAGGTGATGTCCCAAGAACCACCATAGATGGTGTTCAGGGTCTTCCGACGCTCATTGTTAGAAACGTCGGAGTCGTCGTCGACAGTGTTGTAGACAGCTTTCAGGATCTTTTTGGGGTCCTAAAAACCTAGCTCCTCTTCAGCCAGAGCTTCGTCGACTTTTTACTTTCCTTCCCGTTGACAGAAAGGAGCTTCTTTTCGGCGCTTGTTGTAGGCTCGACAATGTTCTGGACGTCCCCACATTCTTCCAAGTTGTGTCAGTTCGTCTTGTGAATCGGACACCAAGCTTTGGAACTGTTGTCATCTTCTGATGAAGGACGAGGTTGCTTCTCGGGGCGTGGCCCCCGGCTTCCATGAGCTGCGGCAGCAGCAGCTGCTGGTGCGCCGACCGAGGGCTTCTTTTTGTCGTTGGGATTCTTCTTCTTTTTGCCACTTCCGGAGGTAGAGGCTTCAATTTTGGAGGACTTCTGGTTGGCCTCCGGAGCTGGCTTAGAATGCATTTCACGACCCTCTGATGCTCTAGCACATTTGTCGACTAGGCTGAAGAGTTTCATGATGCTGGTAACTTCTTTAATAGCCAGCTTCTCCAGCATCTTCTTATCTCGAACACCCTGTCTGAATGCAACGATAACAGAAGAGCTCAAGATTGAAGGAATAGTATTCCGTACCTGAGAAAACCGCTGGATGAAGGATCGCAGCGATTCCCCCGATGTCTGCTTTACGGCAAACAAATCCAATTCAGTGCCAGGCCGGGTGTATGAACTCCCGAAGTTGGCAGTGAACTGTTGGCATAGCTTCGCCCAACTATTAATGGAGTCGGGTGGAAGACTCATGAACCAGGACCTTCCAGTCCTTGTTAAAGCCACCAGGAAGTAATTGGCCATCACAACCTAATTACCCCCTCATGCCAGTATGGTTGTAGAGTAAATTTGAAGGAATTCGGCGGGGTTGACAGTCCCGTCGATTTTTTCTGGCAAATGAGGCCGGAACTTTGGTGGCCATCTGACCATGCGTAAATGCATAGTCAGGGCAGAACATCCTCCTCCTACTCCCTGAGGAGTTGGGCTGTCTCGAGCCTCTCGCCTTTCACGAGCATGCTCAATATGGATGCGGTCGTCCTGCTGCCAGTATCGGCGATCCAGTTCCGACCGCAGGTCATGAGTCGGAATCCTGGTAATAGTGTGGGTGTGTCGTGCCCCGGGAGGCAACAAAGTCACCTACGGGGATGCAACACGTCTCCTTTGTTGCGAGACTTGTGGACCAAGTCGGCCGTACAAGGTCCGTCATTGTGATGGTGCTCGCCCCAAAGGGGGAGGACCTTGATTGCTGATGCCTGCAGCCGCAACTACAACTAGATGGTCAACATCAGCCCTCCACTGCTCCATAGCACCCTGGGTGCACCTGGAGGCGGTGGGTGTTGTAAGAGAGCTTGCGCAGCAATGAGCGCGTGCTCAGGATTGTTGTTTGTTGATGTAGTGATCGACGCAGATGCTCCATCTTGTTGACCAACATTGTTTACCGGAACAGATGGTGCTATAGTGCCTGCTGGAACAATGGCACCTGCTGGCTGATGAGCGTTGGAAGGATTGCCTCCAGCAGGTTGTTCAACATGGTTGCCATTGGATGATCCTACAGCATAATTCACCATCTTCTGATCTCAAGACTCCCCTACCTGGCGCGCCAAATGTCGAAGTGTTTGAAACGACACTTCCCTTGGACCTATTGAGAAGTAGCCCGCGGAGGTTCTTGTTATGGTTGGGGTATGCAGAGATCAAGATCAAGATGATGACACCAGAGATTTACGTGGTTCGGGCCGCCTGAGCGTAACACCCTACTCCACGGAGTTTGTGTTGTTGTATTGTGTGAGTTTGTTCGCTAGTATGCGGGTTAGCTTGGATCAGATCAGCCTGTCCGTAGGTACATGCAACACAACCCTTTTATAGTTCTAAGGACTGACCGTTACAAAGCTTGTCAGGCCCGACATGTGGCCCTGACATATTTAATGGCCTAATACATTGTCTAAAGGGTATTAAGCATGATTAATAGTGTGATAACGTGCCTTAATGGCTGCGTTACCCCAATTAACAATGCTCTGATCGCGTGTCATTAATACAACATTAACGACACATAATTAAATCTTATATCTGCCGCTTTAATTACCCTTGATTATTTGTGCTGAAGGAGATCTGACAGTGTCGTCGATAAAGCTTCGGAGGCTCCACATATGGAAGCTCCAAAGCTTTCCCTTACGAGAGGTTAGGTCCGGGGCTACTGTACACGTGTTGGCACTGGAGCTCCTCTCTGGTGGGGGTTAGGTCCAGGGTTGTTGTACACGTGTCGGCACCGGAACTTTCCTTCGTTGGGAGCTTAGTTCCGGTTTTCCTTTACACGTGTTGACCAAGGAGCTACCCATGTGAGGGGAGCGGGTCCGATGCAATGTGACATGTGGGGGCCGAGAAGACTTTCAACTCTGACAGGTAGAACTCCCTTGTACGCTTCGTGATACTAAGGAGTACCCGGTACACAGGGTACCGACACCATTGTTGTTGTACCCTCCTTGAAAGAATGGGCGTGGTTGGCCTCACCCTTGACCTCCTGGACGATAGCCATTATTGTTTCCATTGCTGGCTACATATAAGGCAACCTCACGGGTTTCTGGGCATTCATTGCCCAAATGGCCCATGTTGCCACAAACTCCACAAGTGATGTGAGAGTCTAAGGCATATGCATTGTTGCATACTTCACCATTGCCTTGTCCATCAACTTTCTTCATAAGGTGGTCCAATTTAGTAGCGATCATGTCCACCCCCTTCAAGGTGTGCATGCCTCGTTGGCGGGAATGGAGACACTCGTTGCTCCAACCCATGTTTGACACCATCTTCTCAATCAAATCTTTGGCTTTGGGCACCGTTAATGAGAAGAAGGCACCTCCAGCAACAGCATCAACATGGTCACAGGCGGAAGGGATCAACCCGTTGTAGAAGTTTTGGATTATGAGCCAGTCATCCATCCCATGGTGAGGACAGACTAGGATGTACTCCTGAAGCCTTTCCCAAGCCTCGAGAATAGATTCATTGGCATCTTGCTAAAAGCTGGAAATTCTTCCATGTAGGGCATTGGTCTTGTCCAATGGGAAAATTTGGCAAAGAATGTCGTAGAACATTTCTCCCAAGTGTTTATAGCACTTCAGTTCACGTAGAACCACTGTTTTGCTCTCCCAAGAAGAGAGAATAGGAACAGTCTAAGACAGACAACATTAGGAGATATGTCCTTTATCATAAAAGTGCTACAGATCCCAAGAAACTATTGTAGGTGAGCACTTGCATCATCGTTAGCCTTCCCACAAAATGGGTTGGCTTGCACCATAGTGATTAGGCCAGTCTTGATTTCAAAGTTCGCGTCTCGCGTGTTAACAGTAGGCCCAATAGGCACATTGTTAGCAGAGGGAGCCGAAAACTCACGAAGGGTCCTTGGGGCCATTGGTGTTTTGGTTGTTGGTGCAGTCGTGCTGTCTTGCTTTGTCGCTCGAAGCTTCTGAGGGGTCAGACATGATGTCAATCTCTTAGAAGAAATTCGGGATCTTCAACAAAGTTTTCCGGCAAGCGGAAACCAGACATACACTACCCTGTTGTCACATAAAATGCGAAAACAAAGAAGGGTCATCCTACTAAAACCTATCAAGGTTCTATCCTATTCACTAAATCATGTAATACTTCAATTTCCTTCCCCAACAACAGCACCGAAATGCTTGTTAATATTTCCTACGCACTACTAACAATTTGTCCCTAGCATGAGTGCCAGAAATGCTTGTTGGTAGGTTTTAATTCTCAAGTGAACGTCCGCAAGCACATGAAAACTATCAATGTAGCATTTCCCCTTTTAAGAGTATTCCCATAGGGTGTCATTTATATTTTCCCAAAAGGAAGGCTATGTGGAAGTAAAACAATCATCAAGTGGAAAAGTTAGGTTGGCCTAGGTAGGGTTCTAGCAAGGTTGGGTTTAATGATAAGTTGAGGTAGTGTGACACACACAAGAGCATTCTATCCTAAGCGAAAAAATGAGGTAATAGAGGGATTAGGCTAAGAGTTAGGTAGAGACTCCTACTATGCTTCTAATGTACATATACATAGCCTAAGTTAGTTAATAATGGTTATGTTAATTATGAATTATCATGCTAAGTGGATTAACACATCAGGCACGGGTTTACCCCTAGCAAGACTAGGCGACTCCCGCCAGGAGCCTGTGCATAGCCGAACGTGGAGGATTACAAAGGACAGATAGGGTTGTCACCACCTACTGCCTACCTCTTCAATTCGTGGATCTATTAAACATTCAACACTACTCTCTATCCTAGCACCATGCTAGCATATTAAGTAATTACCTTAAGAGGCTAGGCACAAGCCATCCTAAGGCAATGAACTAAATCATCGTTGAACCAATGTTAATTCATAGCATAAGTGATTCATATTAACATAGTCATATCATAGCTAATTAGACTATAGTGGAGGATTATAGTGTTTATGATAATGTAATGAGCATGGTATAGCACAATCATAAATACTATTCCTACCACATACATGGAATCCACAATCAAACAAGAAATGCTTTATCCAAGTATATGAACAATAGTAGACTAAAGATAACATCTTTATTATGAATAAAGTCACAAATACAAATAGGAATATGGAAGGCATACATTTCCCAATTGGGAAGAGACTCCTTCTACTCATCTCCTACTTGGACTATGGACTAGAGACTCTCCTCTCTACAACCTATACTCCTCTAAACCTATGGACAGTAGTGGATATAATGGATGAATACTCAAGTGGTGTGTGTTGAAGTGAGGAGTGAGGGGTCCTATTTATAGCTTGGAGAAGGGTCGGTTCCCGCCACCAAAAGCGTGCGAATCAGTCACCCATGACATCTTCAAGCCGGGAGGAGCCTACAATGTGGAGTTTGATCGAGAAAGGTGTCAGGACCTAGTCGGCCGACTAGGGGGTCGGCCGACCTGGTCTTGGCCCCTTTCGCGGTGTGCTTCCTCCAGGTGACTGACAGGTGGGTACCATTGACTGATATTGGTGCTACACCATTATATGGCCTCGTATACTTCTGTTTGTGGGCCATTTGATCCATGTGGTGCCACATGGCATCGCTTGATTGGCTGGAATGATATTTTATAGGATCCATCCCCTCATTTCACTTCATTTCTTCATAGAATCCCTGCATGCACTACTTTCTCCAAGGACAAGTGGAAATAGGTTAAATAGAAAGGTGATCTGTGCAAGAAATTACAATTCCTTCACATAGTTGAGTTATATTGACGGGTGAAATGGTCTATAACAACCGTCAACAATGTCCAAAAGTAAGCCTTAGAATAAGGGGGGTAGACTTCCTCGCCAACCTCATTGTTTTGGACACTCAAGGATTGGACAAAATACTTGGTATGGACTAGTTAAGTAAGCATAATGGAATAATTCAATGTGCCACAAATACAGTAAAGTTGACAAATGAGGAAGGGGTCAGCATAGAATTTGAAGCATCTCAACACAAGCCAAAGCAAGTGGAGCTGAATCAAATGGACGGTGCAGCAATAGAAGAGACTCCAGTGGTGTGTGAATTTTCAGATGTGTTTCCAAATGAGTTGCCAGGTATGCCACCTAATCGTGATATCGAGTTTTTCATTGAATTAATATCTGGAACTGCACCTATAGCTAAGAGGCCATATAGGATGCCTCCTATGAAGTTAGAAGAGCTCAAGAAGCAAATTCAAGAGCAGCTATATAAGGGTTTTATTCGCTCAAGTTCTTCACCTCGGGGAGCGCCAGTGCTTTTCGTGGATAAGAAGGATGGATCCCAAAGGATGTGTGTGGATTACCACGCTCTCAATGAGGTGAAGATTAAGAACAAGTATACATTGCCCTGTATAGAGGATTTGTTTGATCAAATGAAGGGTGCCTGTGTCTTCTCTAAGATTGATTTGAGGTTGGACTACTTCCAAATAAAGATTAGACCGTTGGATATACCCAAAACAGCTTTTCGGACAGGGTATGGATCTTATGAGTACACCGTTATGTCCTTTGGATTGACAAATGCACCTGCATACTTCATGTACCTCATGAATAAGGTCTTCATTGAGTACTTGGATAAGTTCGTCGTGGTGTTTATTGATGACATTATGATAAACTTGAAAAGCGAGGAGGAACAAGAGGAACATTTGAGGCTCACATTGCAGAAACTGAGGGAGCCCCAATTATATGCCAAATTCAGCAAGTGCCAGTTTTGGTTAAGGTAAGTGTCATTTTTGGGACATATCATCTCTGGAGGAGGAGTATCGGTTTACCCAGCAAGAGTGAGAGATGTGTTGAAGTGGGAGCCACCACAAAATGTGAAGGAGATTTGAAGTTTCCTTGGAATGGCTGGATATTACCGTCGGTTTATTAAGGATTTCTCCAAAATAGTGAAGCCCATGACTGAACTATTAATGAAGGGGAAGGCTTTCTAATGGACTCAAGCTTGTCAAGACAGTTTTGATAAGCTAAAGAAAAGGTTAACAACAACACCTGTGTTGGTATTGCCAGATGTGAGCAAAAATTTTGATATTTATTGTGATGCATCAAGACAAGGACTTGGATGCGTGCTCATCCAAGATGGCCAAGTGGTAGCCTATGCATCGAGGCAATTGAAGAAACATGAGCAGAATTATCCTACGCATGACCCTTAACTTGCAGCCGTAGTGCACGCCTTTGAAGATATGGAGACATTACATCCTTGATCATAGGTGTGAGATTTGCACCGATTATAAGAGTCTTAAGTACATATTCACACAAACAGATCTGAATTTGAGGCAACAAAGATGGTTAGAACTTATTAAGGATTATGATGTGGGAATCAACTACCACCCAGGAAAAGCTAATGTAATGGCCAACGCCTTGAGTAGAAAGGGAGTAAGCCACCAACTCACGGTTAGGGAGTTTCCACCCGAGTTATGCAAGGAGTTTGAACGATTACATCTTGGATTCATGAGTGAGATGGGAATGATGGAGTTAAATCCGACTTTGAAACAAGAAATCCTAGGAGGTCAAATGAAGGATGAAGAAATCAAGGAAATCAAGGAAAGGATCCAAGAAGGGAGAGAATTCAGATTTGATGAGGATGACCATGGCACTCTATGGACTGGAAAGAGGATTGTTGTGCCTAACGTGAAGCATATTCGTGAGACGATATTAAAGGAGGCACATGATTCACTTTACTCCATCCATCCCGGTTGTATGAAGATGTATAAGGTTTTAAAAACTTGCTATTGGTGGGATGGCAGGAAAAGGGACATAGCTGAATACGTTGCCTTGTGTGACACGTGCCAACGGGTGAAAACTGAACATCAAAGGCCAACCGGATTATTGCAGCCATTGAAGATTCCGGAATGGAAGTGGGAAGAAGTTGGTATGGACTTCATAGTTGGTTTACCTTGCACTTCGACAGGTTAGGACTCAATATGGGTTATTGTGGATCGGTTGACAAAATATGCACACTTTATTCTTGTCAAGACTACCTATAGTAGAGCAAAGTTGGCAGAATTGCATATCGGAAGGATAGTGTGTTTACATGGAGTACCAAAGAAAATAGTGTCCGATATAGGTTCTCATTTTAACTCAAGGTTCTGGTAAAAGTTGCACGAGTCTATGGGAACCCAATTGAATTTTAGTTCTGCATATCAGCCCCAAACGGATGGACAAACCGAGAGAACAAATGAGATATTGGAAGACATGCTAAGAGCTTGTGTGCTAAAATATGGAGAAAGTTGGGGCAAAAGTCTTCTATATGCTGAATTCTCCTACAACAACAGTTATCAAGCAAGTTTAAAAATGTCACCATATGAAGCATTGAATGGGAGAAGGTGTAGAACACCCTTGTTTTGGAATAAGACAGGAGAAACTCAAGTATTTGGACCTGATGTAATCCAGGATGCAGAAAAGCAAGTTCAAATAATCTGCGAGAATTTAATGGTTGCTCAGTCAAGACAAAAAGGCTATGCGGATAATAGACGAAGAAACTTAGCTTTTGGAGTGGGAGACTTCGTATACCTCAAAGTGTCAACTATGCAAGGTCATAAGCGATTCAACGTCAAGGGCAAATTGGCACCTCACTATATTTGACCATTCAAGATTTTGGACAAACGTGGGGAAATGGCATATCAGTTGGAGATCCCAGCAAGACTTTCTGATTTTCATAATGTGTTCCACGTTTCTCAGCTCAAGAAGTGCTTAAGAGTACTGCAAGAGCAGGTGCCAATGGAAGAATTGGAATTAGAGGCAGATTTGACTTATGCTAAGCAACCTATCAAGAATTTGCAAACCAATGAGAGGGTCACAAGAAACAAGGTTATTTGCTGGTGCAAAGTACAATGGAGACACCATCCCGAGACTGAAGCAACTTGGGAGTTGGAAGATCTCAAGGGAGAATTTCCCTATCTCTTCCCTTCTACGTCGAATCTCGAGGGCAAGATTCATTTTAAGGGGGGTAGGTCATAACACCCTCATTTTCATCCGTTATGCATTGCATTCGTTCTTATATATGTCTAACATGATACAACACAGAAAGGAACAAGATTATGGCGATACAACGAACAAGACATTTCCTGCCATCATCAACATCTATGCCTAGCCACTGGCGACAGGCGCAGCAAGACAGCGAGTCTTCAAGCCTTAGTCAGAGGCAGCAGGTAGCAATAAAGCCTTAAGATTGCCCTGGGGCCACTTATCAGATCCCGGGCTGTAACACCCTCGTTTCTTCCATTATGCATTGCATTCATTCTTATATGTCTAATGATACAACACAAAACAGGAACAAGATTAAAATGAATTAGAACCAAAACAACAATTAAAAACTTGATTTAGTGCGGACCTGTCTGGATTGGACCCTGAACTAGTCCGATTTACCCTCTGTTGTCCCCCAGACTCTTCCGCTAATTGCCATGTATTAATCCGAAATTCATCTCTGATGTTCTCTGGACTTGTCCGTTGTTTCTGCGGACTAATCCAGTTTTGTTTTTGTTCCCGTCCGTACTTGTCTGTTGCCGTATACAGACTAGTTTGATGATCTCTATTGAAGACTCCCAAAAACCTAGTCTGGTTTCGATACTGGACAATCTCGGACTTGTCTAGCCCTGTACCGGATTTGTCTGTTTGACTCTCTGTCTCGGAACGAACTTGTCCGACATGGCACCGTACTTCTCCTTTCAACTTTCTGGAATTCCCAACGGACTTGTCTGGCCTTGTGGGTTTCGACTTGGATTCTAGTTTCCTCCACGATGGGTTATTGGGTACTTACCTTAATTGGGTCGAAGTACGTCGTGTCGTGCCCCTGAGGAGCCCAAGTGGGACCCCACCAAGATCTCTACCGCCATCTATTTGGATTCTACCCTAACCCTACCACCTCTACCTCTATATAAACACCCCACCACCCACCCTTTCATCCCTTTGTCACATTAGAAGAAACCCTAGACCCTAGTTCGTGAGAGAGGCCATCAAGAAGCTACACCGTAGGGAGAAGAAGGAGGAAGGAGAAGTATCAAGTGAGATCGTCATCGCTGCTGCAATCTTCTTTGACAATTCTTCGACGTCAACTTTCTCCTTCATCAATTCTTCATCTTCATTGGATCTAGACGTCAAGATCTCGAGTTTCATCGAATCCTCAACCCTTGAACCCTAGGATTCACAGTAAATACCTTAGATCCATCTTTCCTACGTAAATTATGGTTCTATATTAACTCAAACTAAGCTCTAGTTGGAAAATCGCCAAAACCCTAGCCATAGCGGACTTGCCTGGTCCAGTGCGAACTAGTCCGATCAGCCTTCTAGTCTAGAGCGGACATGTCCGACCCATGGTGCGGGCTAGTCTGGTCTCCCAAATATGAGAATTCCTGGAACTTCTTTAATATTTTTCAAAATGACTTAAAACTTGTTTTAACATGTAATACCTAATTGTAACTAGTTAGTAAGCAATTATAGCAACCTAATAACATGCATCACCACATAATTGCATCAATCATGCATGTCATGACATATTGAGTAATATATGAGCATTTATTGATTGTAATGTATGTTTTGCATGTTTGTCATGTGAAATAGGAGGTAACTCTCTAGAGGGTGCTTTCGAGGACCTCCAGCACGAGAACTTTGAAGCTTTTGATCCTAACCAATCTCAAGAGCAAGGCAAGTGTCCTTGAACATTTTGATCCCGTTTTTAAATGTTTTGTTTGCAAAACTACATGCTTGAGTCAAATTGATGGAAAACCCATGATAGGTGTTTACTAGACTTGTTTGACCATCCTTATCACTTGGAATATATTGTAGAGAGTCGGGAAGGGTATTTTACCTTTTTGCTTTGCTCTAATTAATTGGGATGGGAAAGCAACCAAATAGCTTAACCATGAATTTACGAACATATGGATGATGTAAATTGATGAATATGGTTAAATGGTAACATGGGATTGGAGATTTAAGCAAGCATAAGTTGCGGATTGGGTTCGAATATATTGTGGTTTCGCTTGCTTTAGATCTAAGGACCGGTTCGTGGAGCGACAACCCAGGTTTTACAGTGCCACCACAGGGCCAAGTATGGGTGCAGCTTAGCTGATTAATTAGGTGTATTGCCAGCATTGTTCGGATCATTTGGAGGAGTGGGGAATAGGAGTCGGTTGGGTTTGCAATGGTGGCGGGACTGCCCTGAGATCCGAACGGCACAAGAGGGGGCCCTTGGTTGGATGTTCTCAATTGGAGACATCACCACCGGTGAAACCTGAATGTGGCCTAGAGGGGCGTGAATAAGCATTGAAAATTTCCTGCACACTTAATCAAACGGTCAAATGCTTGATAGACCGGACTTGTCCGGTTGGATGTGCGGACTAGTCCGGTGTGCTAAATGTGTGTCGATTTGACTTTGACTAAGTGTTGATTCAGGAATCAAACTTTACAGCAGCGGAAATGTGAACAAGGCAAGATCACTTGAATTAACAATCAATGTTGTGAAGTTACACGTGAGAAACAATTTTCAATTTAAGTTATAATAATGATCAACTATGTGCCCTAATCAATGAAGATGCAAAACAAGAAGCACACGGCACACAAATTTTTACCGATTTTTGATCTCACCAAAGAGATCTACTCCTTGTTGAGGAAGCCCACACAGAGCCGGGTCTCTTCAAACCCTTTCCCTCGTCAAGTCACCACACAAGGCTGACTTGATTCCACTATCACGGGTAATCACTGAGTTTATGGGGCAACCACACACGTTAAGGGCTCCCACAAGGATTACAACAAAAAGATGATCAAGTCGACTCAAAAATATTACAATGCAAAGCATGAGTGTGAAGTGATCAAACCCCAAGAGCTCAACGACGTGTGGACAACGATCTACCAACCCCAAGTCTAAATACTCAATTGATTTTCACCTTTTATGGATTTAGATGTGTGGGGAGATGTGTTTTTGTGCTCTTAGGACAAGTGGCGGTGCTAGGGTTTGAGTTGTGAAAACTTTTTATGGGGTCATGGATCTCCTATTTATAGTGTTTCCAAAATTGTTACCATTAGGGATCCCGACGACCGGACTAGTCCGTATTGGGGACTGGACTTGTCCGGTGTGTTGTGTAAAAGTCGGCGTGAAATATGCAGCACACTAAAAACCCTAATTGTGCGAGGTATACCGGACTAGTCCGGTAGGTGTCCGGACTTGTCCGGTGCCAAGTGAAATTGAACTCTAGAGAGTTGAACGGACTAGTCCGATCTAAGAGCGGACTTGTCTGGTGCTATTGTTATTGAACATCGGAGAGTTCAAAGGACTAGTCCGGTCCTATGGACGGACTTGTTCGGAGTGTAGTGAAAAGGTTTTACAGAAACTTGAACGAACTAGTCCAGTATAATATCAGACTAGTCCGGTGCGCTTCGAATAGTGGTTCCAGAAAGTTTATTGAACTAGTCCGCTAAGTGATCGGACTAGTCCGGTGCACAATGTATTTGGACACCAGAGATTTGAATGGACTAGTCCGGTCCATGAACGGACTAGTCCGGTGCTCAGTGAATTTTTAGATTTTTTTAAGCCCCTACCCCTACGCAAAGACTTGAGCTCTCGGGATGTGTCTCTCACACACATTACATTTAAATCTACTTTGCGCTTCAGTTGTCAGTTGGGCTTCTCTCTTTTATACACCACTTAATTTTTCACCTTTTTGAGTGCACCAAACTATCTCATTTAGCTTAACATGCATCCATATCAACAAGTTTATTAGGATCTCATTTTTTTGTCCTCAATCGTCCAAAACCCACAAGGGATTGCCTAAATGCACTTCCAATCTCCCCCTTTTTGGTGATTGATGACAACCAATTTAGATTTCACAATTAAGAGTAAAAATTGATTTTCATAAAGTGTGCATATATGAGAACAATAAATGAGTAACAAAAACATCCCACATATATGCACTCTTTATGGTGGGGTGCCTAACAAGTGTGTGATCAAAAAGATGTGATGAGCAATACATAGGAACTTAACGGCTATAACAACAAACATCACATTAACATTAACTGAGCATCACACATTAAGTAAATTAAGCACATACAAAATAAATTACAATAGTTTGAAATTGAGTACATGTCCTTGATCACAAGTTCTTAATAGCTTAATAGCTACAAAATAGACAACTAGTATCAATCTCTCCCCCTTTGGCATCAAGGCACCAAAAAGGGAAAATTTTAGTGGAATCACTCATCGCCACTGCCTCCCTCACTCTCGGTCCTCTCTGTATCTTCTTCTTCATCTTCAGGTGCTTGAGGAGGAGGAGGAGGAGTAGAGGCACCAGCCAGTCCAAATGAGGCCATTTCTTGCTCAGTTATAGGTGCCATCTTTGTGATATCTTCTTCAGAGTCTTTTGAGATCTGATGATGAGGACATCACAACAGTAGATACACATGTTAAACTACAAGGACCAATCACGAGAGCACGAGTGCGGCTACTAAATCAACACGTGAACTCTTTCCTAAATGCCTACCCATGTGAATTTGAGAATGGATTGCTATGTAATGATTTAATTGTTATTAGGAACAATGGAGGAGATCAACAAGTGAGGAGAGAAGGCCTTGGGGACGTGGAGAACCAGCTGGGACGTCCACAAGTTGATGGAACAAGTCTACAACTCGGACTCGAGTTCAACTCGGAGTCCAGAAGCAGTCCACCTTAAAACGGATGCCCAGGATGCATACAGACTCCATTTTTGACGTCCTACATATGCATGGAAAGAGGAGACGATAATATGTCCAATGGATCTGTTACCACATCAAAACACCTCTGGAGTCATCAGAAATCATCACAACAAGTTGAGTCCAGATTTCTGTCTGGTGTTGCGCCACCGTGTTGGGCCATTGGGCCTTGTATCAAGTCTAAGTCTATTATTTTCGTGTCTTAGGGTTAGGTCACGACCCCAACACCTCCTTAGATGTCCTCCCACATATATATACTCCATGGTGGCCGTCATGAACGATTGGGTTTTTCTTAGATTAATAATCTCGTCGTTCTACGGTTTGTGAAACCCCAACTTCGCGATTTCAGATCGTTTCTTCTACGTTCTTGCTTGTGTTATCGGTTGCACTTGCAGGTATTAGCCTTCTTGGTGAGGTCAATCGTGTGCAGCACGGTTGATAACTAACGGAGCAGTGGTGTAGTGATTGTAGGGGTTTCTTCGTGTTCTACTCGAGAGCCTTGGATCATCAACGTTGAGATCTCCATCAATCGACTGATCTATTACCTATCGAAAGATCGGGCCTAAACCTCCTTATCAATTGGTATCAGATTTCTAGGTTGCCCATTAGGTAATTCATCTATCCATTACATTAGTTTTGTTTTTCATACCTATAGTCCACAAAAAAAACTTGCAGTTTAGTAGATCTGTTCATTACTTTGTCCAAACCACATTGAGCCTTTGTAATTTTTGTTTTCAGTTTGGTTTTGTTGAGTTTGTGTTTGTGGTTGAGTCATATTGCTGGTTTAGAAAGTGTTTTGGTCTTAGTTTGAGTTTTGCATTGTGTTGATTCATCCTTTTGAATCACGTCATCACATCCAGAATAGATTCATCTCTGTCTGGTTCTGTATTTTCATCATATATCTCTCATACAAGACATCACAACAGTGGATACACATGTTAAACTACAAGGACCAATCACGAGAGCACGAGCGCGGCTACTAAATCAACAGGTGAACTCTTTCCTAAATGCCTACCCATGTGCATTTGAGAATGGATCGCTATGTAATGATTTAATTGTTATTAGGAACCATGGAGGAGATCAACAAGTGAGGAGAGAAGTCCTTGGGAATGTGGAGACCAGCTGGGACGCCCACAAGTTGATGGAACCAGTCTACAACTCGGACTCGAGTTCAACTCCGAGTCCAGAAGCAGTCCACGTTAAAATGGACGCCCAAGATGCATACAGACTCCATTTTCGACGTTCTACATATGCATGGAAAGAGAAGACGATAATATTTCCAATGGATCTGGTACCACATAAAAAATCCTCCGGATTCATCAGAATCGTCGAAACAAGTTGAGTCCAGATTTCTTTCTGGTGTTGCGCCATCGTGTTGGGCAATTGGGCCTTGTATCAAGTCTAAGTCTATTATTTTCGTGTCTTAGGGTTAGGTCACGACCCCAACACCTCCTTAGACGTCCTCCCACCTATATACACTCCATGGTGGTCATCATGAACGACTGGGTTTTGCTTAGATTAATAATCTCGCCATTCTACGGTTTGTGAAACCCCAACTTCGCGATTTCAGATCGTGTCTTCTACGTTCTTGCTTGTGTTCTCGGTTGCACTTACAGGGATTAGCCTTCTTAGCAAGGTCAATCGTGTGCAGCACGATTGATAACCAACAGAGTAGTGGTGTAGTGATTGCAGGGGTTTCTTCGTGTTCTACTCGAGAGTCTCGGATCATCAATGTCGAGATCTCCATCCATCGACTTATCTATTATCTAACGGAAGATCGAGCGTAAACCTCCTTATCATCTGAGGTGACCCCACTAGCTCCATTTTAAGATTCTCACAGATGGCTTTGATATTGGCCTACACATATCTTTGATGCTTCTTTCTGTCCAGACTCTCCTTATGCTGCTTGATTTCCAGTTTGCGAGATGAAGCAAAGATGGATGAGAGCATCTTCAGTATTCCATTGGAGGATCCCATAGAAGGTGGAGGAGATGGAGCAGCAACCTCAGTTCTCGTGCTTTCATGAGCCCTCTTAGATCTTCTTTCCTCTGCAGGTGAGGTAGGAGTAGAGGGGACAGTGTAGATAGTAGGCATTTGGGGCCTGAGTCTAGTATGAGGCACATCCTTGACAAATTCAAGTCATGTCACCTTCTCAATCATATACATAACGTAGGGTGCATATCCACAGGACATGTTAGGAGTGATAGACATGTTCACAATGTCATTGTACATGTACTCAAAGACAGTGAAAGTCATTTTCTTGTTGATGACCTTCATCAATGTCCTGAGGGTCCCCTGGATAGTCCCTGCATATTCCTCCTTAAGAGTTATAGTCTTCCTCAGGATTCTGTTTAAAACAACAAAGAAGGGCTTCAGGTACTTTTTGGTTGGAAACTTGAATGGCATCTTATTATCATAGAGAAAGTCAAACTGATCTTTCTCCAAAGGCTTTAGGTTGTGGATAATGATGTCATTATCCAAAGAATCTTCCAGGTGAAGAATTCCAGCAAACTCTTCATATGTGACATTGTACTTTGCTCCATGTGTCATCCATGTCATTTTGTCCCCGTCATCACGAGAGAAGTAAAGAGTAGAATAGAATTGAGTGATGACCTCAATGTTCCAGTCCCACTGGAAAGAGACAAGATCCTTCAGCCCATGTAGCTCCAAAGCTTCCAGAACCTCTTGGTAGGCTTTTCATCTTTTGGATTGAAGATAGGTGATGTCAACCCATTTACTTTCAATGACTGGGTTCCTCATCTTCAGATACACATGCTCATGGTAATCAGCATGGATGTTGCTCTAGAATCTAGGATCAGCTGATTGTTTGGGCTGATCATAGACTTCTACCTTTCTGAACTTGTCAGCTAGCTCACCCCCTTTGCCAGTGAAATCAACACTAGATGGCTGTCTATTGCGGTGAGTAGGAGCTTTCATCTTCAAAGGGCCAATAGGACCACTAGCAAGTCCTTTGCCCTTGTTGAGAGTTCTCTTTGGCCTTGATGAACTAGCACCAGCAGCATCCTTGCCATGTGCTTTCTTCACTACCACTCTTATCCTCTTGGGAAGTGTGTCGTCGAGGGAGGAAAGTGAACATTGATATCATGCCTTTTCTTCATCACCCTCTCCTTGGCTCTTTGCACTCGAGCACGCTCCACCTCTTCATCATAGTGAAAGGAACTATCCTCTGAACCTGAAGACATCATGCCTGACAAGAAGGTTCAAGGATTAGATACGAATTGATTTGAGACTATGTGCAAATAGGAATTTAGAAGTTCAAAATGGCGTATACCATAATTGTATGTTTTTAGAGTGTGGACTTGTCTGGTATACCAGACTTGTCCGCACTTGAACACCGGACTAGTTCGGTCTAGCATAAGAACCCTAACTTTCCTATTTTCAACAAAACTAGCTCGAACCGATTCACAAAGACTAGGAAACAGTAGGAATTCATCTAGAAGAGTAATTCATGCCCTAGGAGACAAGGAAACAAAGCAAGAATCAAGGAAATTTGAGTCCTAGGGTTTGAGAGAGATTTTATCAAAAAGTTGTAGATTCGCGTTGAAGGAGCGGAGTCGAGGTCGGATTAGTCTGGGGTGGACAAGCTCCGCGCCGAGGAGGAGATTTCCCTTGGAGAAATCCGCGTTTTTGATGGCTAGAAGTGGAAATAGCCTTTGGAGCTCACGAAGGAGGAGAGAGAATGAAGTGAGATTGTGAAATGTGGAAGATGAGCTCCTGGCGGCAGATTAGGGTTAACCGCGACAAGTCCAGACTAGTCCAGTCAACACTGGACAAGTTCGATGTGTCAAACTAGGGTTGTACTAGTGTGTGTCAAATGGACTAGTCCGGTGCTGACGCCGGACAAGTCCGGTGTCAGGAGGACAGAATTGAATTGAAACAACTAGATTTTGGTTGTTTGATCTAATCGTGATCTAACAAAAAATTATTTCTCAAATAATCTTGAGGAACATGAGCAGTAAGCAATCAACAATCATACAATGGCCATAATTCACCAAGATTCACTAATTTAAATAGTTTTCAAGGGAAAATTGAGATAGGAAACAAATTTTCGCAAAAATGAGTAAACTTTGAAATTACAATCAGGTATGCAATGTTTCAAGCCACATTTCTAGAGTCAAGTATATTTAGCTCGTTTCTTAGCTCGCAAAACCTCTTTTCATCTAGTGGCTTGGTGAAAATGTCTCCAAGTTGTTTTTCAGTCCTAACATGTGATATTACTATGTCACCTTTTAATAAATGATCTCTTAGAGAATGGTGATGAATATCTATGTGCTTAGTTCTTGAGTGCTCTGTTGGGTTGTGTGCAATTTTTATAGCACTCTCATTATCACATAGGAGTGGAATATGGTTTAGATTATAACCATAGTCCCTTAGAGTTTGTCACATCCAAAGTAGTTGTGCGCAACAACTACCGGCTGCAACATACTCCGCTTTGGCTGTGGAAAGAGCAATGGAGTTTTACTTTTTAGATGACCATGAAACTAGGGATCTGCCAAGGAATTGACAAGTCCACGCCATGCTGTGTCTATCGAGTTTGCATCTTGCATATTCAGCATCAGAATAACCTATCAAGTTAAACTTGGATCCTTTGGGATACCAAAGGCCCATGTTGGGTGTGTGCACAAGGTATCTTAAGATTCTTTTTACAGCTGTTAAATGGCACTCTTTAGGTGTGGCTTGAAACCTTGCACACATACACACACTAAGCATGATATCTGGCCTAGATGCACATAAATAGAGTAATGAGCCAATCATAGACCGATATACCTTTTGATCCACATTTCGACCATCTTTGTTGAGATCAAGATGTCCATTAGTTGCCATTGGTGTCTTGATGGGCTTGGACTTGTCCATATTGAACTTTTTGAGGATGTCCTGCGTGTACTTGGTTTGGCTTATGGATGTGCCCTCTCTTAATTGCTTCACTTGGAATCCTAAGAAGAACTCCAATTCACCCATCATCGACATCTCGAACCTATCTGTCATAATCTTGCTACACTCTTCACAAAATGACTTGTTAGTAGAACCAAAACTGATATCATCAACATAGATTTGGCATACAAATAGATGATCATCAAAGTGTTTTGTGAACAGAGTATAATCAGCTTTTCCAATTTTAAAGTCATTTTGAATCAGAAAATCTCTAAGGCACTCATACCAAGTCAGAGGAGCTTGTTTGAGGCCATAGAGGGCCTTACGCAGTTTATAAACATGGTTGGGATGCTCTTGATCTTCAAATCCTGGTGGCTACTCCACACACACCTCCTCCTTAATTGGTCCATTGTGGAAGGCACTTTTGATGTCCATTTGATACAACTTGAAATTATGGTGAGTAGCATATGCCAATAAAATACGAACAGAATCAAGTCTAGCTACGAGAGCGAAAGTTTTGTCGAAGTTTAAACCTTCGACTCGTGAGTAACCTTTAGCCACAAGTCTCGCCTTATTTCTAGTTACCACTCCATGTTCATCTTATTTGTTCTGAAAGACCCATTTTGTTCCAACGATGTTCGCCTTTGGTCTTTCCACCAGTTCCCACACTTCATTTCTATTGAAGTTGTTCAACTCCTCTTGCATTGCAATCACCCAATCTGGATCCTTTAATGCTTCTTCTACCTTTTATGGTTCCAGAAAAGAGACAAAAGAGTAATATTCAAAAAATTTGCTATGCGAGATCTAGTAGTTACTCCCTTAGAAATGTCTCTAATGATGTTGTTGACGGGATGATCTCTTTGTACACTCTGATGTACTCTTGGGTGAGGGACTTGTGAAGTTGCTTGTTCTTCATTATCTTCATAATCATTGTCTCCCCCTAGATCATTGCTTCCGTGGTTGTGTTGATCTTCTTGATCTTCCTGATCTTGATCTAGTGCATGAGCTCCCCTTTGATCATTGCTTTCCTGTTGAGGTTCATCTTGTGCACTTGAGTCTTGTGGTTGCTCTTGAGGTAGAATATCACCAAGTGCCATCCTCCTCAATGCTTGAATTGGGGCTTCTTCTTGATCTAGCACACACTTATCAACTTGCTCCACTTGGGAGCCGTTAGTTTCATCGAACACTACGTCATGTGCTACTTCAACAAGGCTAGAGACTTTGTTGAAGACACGATAGGTGTAGGCATTTGAATCATAACTGAGCAAGAACCCTTCATCAGATTTCAAAGCGGACTTCGAAGTCCTCGGTTTCTTGTTCAAAATAAAACATTTGCAACCAAATACTTTAAAAAATGAAACATTTGGTTTGTTATCGGTGAGAAGCTCATATGGTGTTCTCTTCAAGAGTCGGTGAAGATACAACCAGTTTGTGGCGAGACAAGCGGTGCTCACCACTTCATCCCAAACCGATCTAATGTCTTCTATTCATCCAGCATTGACCTCGCCATCTCGATGAGTGTTCTATTTTTCCTTTCGGCTACCCCGTTTTGTTGAGGGGAGTAGGGTGCTGAAAATTCGTGCTTTATTCCTTCTTCATCTTAGTACTCCTCAACTTGTGTATTCTTAAATTATGTCCCGTTGTCACTTCTTATATTCTTCACAGTTGAGGAGAATTCGTTTTGAGCTCTTTTCAAGAATTTCTTGAGGATTCCCTGAGTTTCTGATTCATCATACAAGAAAAATACCCAAGTGAATCTTGAAAAATCATCAACAATAACTAAACCATACTTGTTACCGCCAATGCGTATATAAGCAATTGGACCAAAAAGGTCCATGTGAAGAAGTTCCAACAGTCTTGTGGTAATCATCACGTTCTTGGTGTGGTGTGACACTTCGACTTGTTTTCCCGCCTGGCAAGCGCTGCACAACCTGTCTTTTACAAAGACAACATCCTTTAAACCTCGGATGTGACCACCTTTTAGAAGTTTCTGCAGATTTCTCATCCCAACATGGGCTAGTCGTCTATACCACAACCATCCCATGTTAGTTTTAGCAACCAAGCAAGTGTAGAGTTCAGCTTTATCTTTGTTGAAGTCAACAAGATAAAGCTTTCCCTTCAACATTCCCTTGAATGCAATTAAGTCATCGCTTCATCTAAAAACGGTCACACCCTCATTAGTGAATAAATAGTTATAACCTTTGTCGCATAACTAAGATATTGATAGAAGGTTACAATCTAAAGAATCTACATGTAAAACATTCGAAAGAGTATGTTGAGAAGAGATTTCAATTTTATCGCTACCAAGGACCTTTCCTTGGCTGTTGTCTCCAAAGTATATCCCTTCACTTAGATCTGTGTTGTGCTCATACTCCATGAACATATTCCTCTCTCCGGTCATGTGATTGGTTCATCTGTTGTCTAGCGCCCATTTTGATCCACTGGAGGAGTCAGCCTGCAGAACGGAAGCATTCCTTGGTTTTAGGTACCCAAGCTTGCTTGGGTCCTCTCGGGTTAGCACAAGTGCCTTGGGCACTCACACGTAAGTTTTTGAGTACTTGTGGTGTGGCCCTGCATATTTAGCTAATACATTTCTAAATTTGTCTTTCATAAGTACATAAGAAGCATCGAAAGTAAGAAATAGTATTTGCAAGTCAGATTTATGCGATTTTTCCATAACAAAAGTAATTTTCTTTTTAGCATGAACATTGGTGAACATGTTTTTGTTCTTGTTAAACCCAAGGATATCTTTGACGTTAGGAGGTCTTGTGATCATATTTGCACTACATGCACATTTGATCTTCTCCTTGTCAAATATGCCACTTTGGGAAGGATGCTTTGCATGAGAAGTAGAAGAATCAGGTTTGACAACATTTTTCTTAATAGAATATGTGCAAGTTGCAATTGTTCGAACTTATACCTTTGGAAGGTGAGCTTTTGGAGGAGGAAGAGTCACTTTGCTTGAGTGACTCAACTTGCACTTCAAGAATCTTGTTAACTTTTGACAAGTTAGCAAGTTCATCCTTGATCGCAACGTGTGAGTCTTCTAGCTTTGAGTAAGTTTCCTTGCTCAAGGCTAGCTCATGCTCAAGTGACTTGCTCTTCTCTCTTTCAAGCTCAAGGAGTTTCTCAACCTCTTGATACCTCTTCCTTTCATGGATGAGCATATCCTCTTGTCTGTTGACAAGCTCCTCCTTCTCAAAGATTTCATCCGACAACATTTTCATTTTCTTCAATGTAGTCTTACTTAATCCCCTAAACATCTCCTCATTTTCACTAGAGCTGTCAAAATCATCAATAGAGGAATTTAGAGAGGGGGGAGTAAACCTTTTTCTTGCCTTCTTTAGCCATAAGGCAAGTGTGATTGTGTGACTCCCATCCTCCCATGTTCGGGAAGAGCATAGACCTCTTGGTGGGCTTATTGATGGCAATGGTGGCCATCTCCTCTTCTTCATCAGAGGAAGACTCATTATTTGAGTCCCACTCCTTGGGAATATGCACTTGATGAGCTTGCCTCCTTTTTCTGAAGATCTTCTTTTCTTGAAGCTTTGTTTCCTTCTTCCTCTTAGTCTCTTCATAAGTGCAGTCAACCATGAAGTGACCGTACTCGCCACAGTTATAACAGGTACGTTGAGCCTTGGATTTTCCTTTTTCTTTGCTCTTCCCTTCATTTGAGTTGTTGCCATTTCTTCTCTTCATCATGCGCTTGAATTTCTTGATGAAGAGTACCATCTCTTCATCATCTAGGCCAGTGCTCACATCACTTATATCTCCTTCGTCTTGAGCTTCACGAGTTTATTTTCCTTTAGGCTTGCAAGTTGCTTTGAGAGCAACTTCCTTCTTTTTGGAGGAGGTGAGCTCAGCTAGGTCTTTGACGTATTGGGCTTCCTTCTCCATCATCTCATGGTTTATGATTTTGCCCAATAGTTCATCCCGGGTCATTTTGTGGAACCCCGGGCTTTCTCGGATCATTGAGCATAAGGTAACATTTCTTGGCATGAAGGTTGTAATCATCCTTTTGACCACCTCATGGTCAGTCCACTTCTTGCTTCCATAGGGGCGAATCTTGTTGATAAGCACCTTCATCCGGTTGTACATGTCTTGAGGTGAGTCGCCTTCTTCAATGGAGAATCTCCCCAATTCTCCTTCAAGCATCTCAATTTTGGCTTCTCAAACTGACCTATTTCCCTCATAGCTATTTTGAGTGTGTCCCAGATTTCTTTTGCACTCTCTAATCCATCAATCTTAATGAACTCCCCCCGACTTAGTGATGAGGTGATCACTGCAACGGCTTGTGCATTGCGGTGAATTTCTTGTTCTTGCTCCGAAGTGAGTTCTTCATCCGTATTTGGGATATCTACACCTGTACAAACAATATGCCAAAGACAAGGATTCAATGAGATTGGATGCATTTTCATATTGTATTTCCACATGGTGTAGTCGTTTCTATCGAATTGCGGAGGCTTTCCCATGGGAATAGAAAGATAGTGATTATTGGAATTGAGATGATTGTAATTGTAAGGATATCGAGATTAGTCTTGATGACCACTCCCCATCGTCTTCTCGTCTTCTTTCCCTTTTTGTTCAAAAGTTTCTTCCTTAGAAGTGCCTTTAGTTGATGCACCTCTTCATCATCATGTGGATTTTCCCTACATCAAAGGCTTTTGTATCTTGCTCTTCTTCAGTGTGGAGCACCTTCGGGATCCCGTTGTTCTCCTCCGAGGCCATTGATCTCTCCGAGCGATAAGTCTCGTCGATGGATAACCTGGATCTGATATCAATTGAATGTGGCCTATAGGGAGGTGAATAGACTTTGAAAATTTCCTGCACACTTAATCAAACAGTCAAATGCTTGATAGACCAGACTTGTTCGGTTGGATGTGCGGACTAGTATGGTGTGCTAAATGTGTGTTGATTTGACTAAGTGTTGATTCAGGAATTAAAATTTACAGCAGCGGAAATGTGAACAACTGGTAAGATCACTTGAATTAACAATCAATGTTGTGAAGTTACATGTGAGAAACAATTTGCAATTTAAGTTATAATATTGATCAACTATGTGCCCTAATGAATGAAGATGCAAAACATGAAGCACACAAGACACAAATTTTTACTGAGGTTCGATCTCACCAAAGAGATCTACTCCTTGTTGAGGAAGCCCACACAGAGTTGGGTCTTTTCAAACCCTTTCCCTCATCAAGTCACCACACAAGGCCAACTTGATTCCACTATCATGGGTAATCACCGAGTTTATGGGGCAAACTCACTCGTTGAGGGCTCCCACAAGGATTACAACGAAAGATGATCAAATACACTCGAAAAGATTACAATGAAAAGCATGAGTGTGAAGAGATCAAACCTCAAGAGCTCAACTACGTGTGGACAACGATCTCCCAACCCCAAATCTGAATACTCAATTGATTTTCACCTTTTAGGGCTTTAGATGTGTGGAGAGATGTGTTTTTTGTGCTCTTAGGACAAGTGGCAGCGCTAGGGTTTGAGTTGTGAACAGTAGAATGTGTGAAAACTTTTATAGGGTTGTGGATCTCATATTTATAGTGTTTCCAAAATTGTTTCCGTTAGGGATCCCGACGACCAGACTAGTCCGTACTAGGGACCGGACTTGTCCGGTGTGCTGTGTAAAAGTCAGCGTGAAATGTGCAACACACTAGAAATCCTAATTGTGCGAGGTATGTCGGACTAGTTCGGTAGGTGTACATACTTGTCCAGTGCCAAGTGAAATTGAACTCCAGAGAGGTTAACGGACTAGTCTGATCTAAGAGCAGACTTGTCCGGTGCTATGTGTTATTGAACATCAGAAAGTTCAACAAACTACTCCGGTCCTCTGGATGGACTTGTCCGGAGTGTAGTGAAAAGAGTTTACAGAGACTTGAATGGACTAGTCTGGTATAATATCGGACTAGTCCTGTGTGCTGTGAAAAGTGGTTCCAGAAAGTTTATCAGACTATTCCGTTAAGTGATCGTACTAGTCTGGTGCACAGTGTATTTGGAAACCAAAGAGTTGAACGGACTAGTCCGGTCCATGAACGGACTAGTCTGGTGCTTAGTGAATTTTTATGTGTTTTTAAGCTCTTACCCCTACGCAAATACTTGAGCTCTCGGGATGTGTCTCTCACACACATTCTACACATTTAAATCTACTTTGCACTTCAGTTGTCAGTTGGGCTTCTCTCTTTTGTACACCACTTCATTTTTCACCTTTTTGAGTGCACCAAACTATCTAATTTAGCTTAACCTGCAATCATCTCAACAAGTTTATTAGGATCTCATTTGTTTGTCACCAATCGTCCAAAACCCACAAGGGATTGCCTAGATGCACTTTCAAAACCTCAGTGGGTCTGAATATGTTGGTAGTCTTTTTGTAAAGGTTATTTTGTGTTCTCTTGGCCATACACCGATGGAAGTGTGTCATGTGACTGATGGGTCACGGGCATGATGGAGGTTTCTTAGTCACCAAAAGGGGACAAAATCACAGACTTATGGGTAAGTGTTACAACCTCTGCAGAGTGTTAAAAACTATCATGATAGTTGTGCTCCTGATTAGGAGCAACCTGGACCCTCACATGATTAGAGTTGGAAATGGGATATGGTTTGGTTATGATTATGGTTCGGGTTATGATAAAAGAACATGGTTGATGATGATGGTGAGAATCTGGTATATGGAAGAATAATTATTGATAGACGTGATATGATGGTAATTGATGATGTTGGACTCATAATTGGTAACTATTTGGGAAATGATTGGATCAATGCACATAGACATTTTAGTGTGTTTTTCACATGTTTTATGAAATGTACTTTTCAGCGAATAACATTATTATTATCATTCCTTGTTTAAGCAACATGTCATTATTTTCCTACACTTGTTGAGTATGACATGTGGTCACCCTTGCAATTCCCCCCCACAGACAGTTTCAAGTGATGTTTGGGAGTACCCTAAGGATAATGCGGAGTTCTAGGTTGTGGAGTGCCATCGACTTGCCTGTGGTTATGCTTGGAGCCACGCTATCCCATTTACTTAGTTTGCTTAGTTTAGATTATTTCTGTTGTAGCATTACTAGTATTAATCATTAGAGTTTGTAATTCAAGAAATATTTTAATAATGTAATAAAAGTACTTATTTACTAGTTTGTGTTGTGGTAATTTTCTGTATATCGTTTGTGGTTTTGTCGTGTATGTGTGATCAACGTCTTGGGCACACATATGCGTTCACTTGGTTCATTTTTGGAACCGGGTGTCACACGGTCCTGACTTGTAAGGTGTTCGGCCATGACTATAAAACGATCGGGCAACCACCAATGTTAGACATCCGCTTTGAGGGCTCTCAGAAGCCAGTTCATACGCACTCAAGCTTCCTCAAGATCACGACACACTCAAGCAATACAACTCACTCTCGTGGATGTAGGGTGTTACGCTTCGGTGGTCCGAACCACGTAAAATCACCGTGTTCACCATCTCCCGCATACACGCGAGCTCCTTGGTGACTAGACCCTCCTAAAAAAACCTCCGTGGGCTGCGACTAAGCAGGTCCGATGGAAGTATTGTTGCTACACTTTGAAAGTGTGTGATTTTGAAGTGAAGTACAGGAACAAACTTGATTTGATGTTCAACTCCTCTCTTGTGTAGTAGCCCCAGTGGTTCTTCCTTGGGAGACACATCTGCTAATTGCTGCAACACATCAAAATAAGCACTTGGCAAAGTAGTGGGTAAGAAGTTAGGAAAAATAAAAGTGTCCTTGTACAGGAGTACAAAGAACATGACATTGGGTTCACTCAATTATTTTGAATCCCCTTTTGTAGCTATCCTTAGTAAACCATTTTTTTCCCTTTGGCCCAGTCCTTTTCGGCTGTGGGGTTTCATTTGGCTTTGGAATGACTCTTTCACTTTGTTTGTGGGTCACTCACAAATGGTTCTCACTCTCTCACTGTTTTGTTTTCAATTTATTCTTCACAATTCTTTCGGTGTCAAAGGAAGTAAAGTGAGATGCTCTTTGTTATCTTCTTTTGAAGCAGTAGCACTATGCAGTTGATGAAAAATGATGCAATTAGTATCATCTTCATCATGTTGGATCATATTCTCATCAATTATATCTTCCTCATCAAATATTGGAGCATCTAGTGGTTCATTTTCAACTTCACCTTCACCGGGTTGGGTCACAGTCTCGTCATTTTCAATTTCCTCATCAAATAATTGGGCATTGCCTTGTTAACTTTTAGATTCATCTTTCTCATTCACCGTAATGGTCCTTCGAGTAGGACATTCAGAAGAAATATGTCCACGATCGCGGCACTTGTGACAAATAAAGCTTCGGCTATGTGAAGTGCATGCATCCACCAATGCAATAGAGGGGGTTGCAGCACTTGCAACGTGACTTTGTTGTTCTTGCTGAATTGTGAGTGATGTAGCAATAGGAACCAATATCTTTGCAGCAACAATGGATGGAGAATATGTAGCTACACCACCTTGAGATTTACCCTCAACAATAGAAGTATAGGACTGCTACTGGTGCCAAGAATTTGAGATGGATCGATGACCATCGGATCGATGATGTTCTCCAACAGGACCAGCATCCTGTCGGTGATCATGGTGTTGAACAAAGTGCTCATGATATTTACTTCTTCTTCCATGCTGATAATTGAGACAAGCACATCTATCATGGCCACCACAATCATTTCCAAAATGGTTCCGATAACCATTCTAAAAATCTCAATTTTTTGCACCAAATTCTCCATATTGATGTAGTGGAGTCCTTTTACCCACTGGAGAAAGATGTTTGTTGAACATCCTCTCCATAGCCTTCATTAGCGAGTTTCCAAATTAGTGTAGCTCAGCTCGTGAAACTCGGGTTTCATTGATAGAATTACCACCACAAGCGCTTGAGTCATATCCTGCCATGTTAGAACGGTAGAGGAAAAGTGGTATAGGAATTTTTTTGTGGAAGAACACAATCTCACCTCTTTATTACCAAAGTTCTTACCCGTTCTCAAGGACTGTGAGTGTGCGAAATCACTACGTGATAAAGGATCATTCGAGATGAGCCTGCACGAAGAACGGCAACGAGCAAAAGTGTGTCCCCATCGGCGCATCCCGCATTACAGAGTAATCGGAGATGAGCAGCGGGTGTGTCGTCCATGAGTATATATAGGAGACAAGCTTCAAGAAGGCTCGTCGCCTTTCTGTGAGAAATCCGAGACACGCTGAGTCGAGTCATCGGTGATGCACTATTATGGGCTCGTCGCCGATTAGTACACATGGGTGACGATCTTTAATTGCAATCAACATTAATGGAATTCAGAGTAAACGTATAGAACCGCATTCACATTGCAATTTAGAAATAAACATTTGCAACTAAATGATATACATTTCAACTCAGATATATATATATATATATATATATATATATATATATATATATATATATATATATATATATATATATATAGGGAAGGTATATTTTGTAGCCAGCTATAGATTACTCTATTTTGTAGCCAGGTGGTTCTGATGTACCGAGACATAAGGAGTCATTAGTACACATATCGTTTTGGTGAACAGGACATTGGCTCCTATGTCTCGGTACACCAAAACGACCTGGCTACAGAATGGAGTAATTTATAGCTAGCTACATAATATATATATATATATATATATATATTGCAATTTTAGACATATACATTTTGCAATTCATAGTCTATACACATTGTGTGTCTTCTAAACTATACATTCCAGACTTATATTTCTATGAAGCTCCCATCAATCGATCTAAACTGTACAGTCGAGCTTGCTCCCAAACTTCAAGTAGTAAAATTTTGACAGCAATACCCAAGATACCACCCCCATGAAATATCAATTTAAGCAACATAAGAAACCACTTCAAATAAGTTCGATAAAAATTACTAATTACTTGAACAAAATAAGTCTATCTTACAATCTCTTGATCAAGAAGCCTAAGGCAGAGTGCTCCTGGGCGATGAACATTCGGGTGGAAGAAACCAGGTAGAAAGGTGCATCTTGTGGGTACTATGGGATAATCCTCCAAGAAGGAGATTGTTAGTGGGTAGTAACCATCTTCTCAGTCAGTCTACAATGGAAATTCATTAATAAGGGAACGATGGTCATACTGGATTGTGCAGATAAATTGGACAACAAGTGACGCAAATGGTGAGCCAAGAAATTTCAAACACCAAAAACAAACAAGATGGAACATAACCAGTAGCACAAAAGCAAAACTACAGAGTGCGCATTAAGTTCATCAGTCCATTGCAGAACTACATACAACCATGCGACCAGTGTGCCATATGTACATACATGGGGGTTGTTCTTGTGCCATGCCAAGCCCTCTTTCTTGAGTCAGCCACGTGGCAAGTCGATAACAAATTTCCCAACCATGAACTACTATAAAGTGGAATATAAGTAGCGTAGAATAGGAGGGATTAGCAACAGCAAGGATAGTACAGTGAGGATGACGAAGATGGTGAGGACGACGACGATGGCGATGGCGGACAGTGGATGGTAGGTGACGGTCCCACTGGAGTTGGATCGTGAATTGTACTAAAATGGACTTTAGGGCAAGATAGTGAAAGAGCGTGAGAGATCAAAAATTTGTCGAAAACTTAGTTAAGTGTTCGAATAGAGCACCCGAGAGCTTAAATAGCTAGATCAAAAGGGAGACGAGCTAGAAAAAGCGTGTCTCCCATCGTTGACAAAGGAGATGAGCAGGAGAGAAGCTCGTCTCCCTTTTGCATCCTTTTGTTTCCCCGAGACGAGCAGCGGATGGTACAAAGAACTTAATTTGCGGCGGGTGGTGCGAAGAACTTAATTGCGGCTGGTGGTGCGGAGATGTGCGACCGGCATGTGACCTTTCATTTCCTCGAGGCGAGTGGTTTTCAAGCGTCCCATCGTGCCATCAATGCGCGCAAAATGAACCGCTCAATAGTTTCGCACAGACCTTATATAAGACGCGCCATCATCGACTACTCTGCAGTTCTCCACAAGCGTGTATCCCTTTTGCATCCTTTCGTTT
The DNA here is from genome assembly GCA_036927565.1 of Tuctoria greenei. Lineage (NCBI taxonomy): Eukaryota > Viridiplantae > Streptophyta > Magnoliopsida > Poales > Poaceae > Tuctoria > Tuctoria greenei. Next base: position 290,058,629 of record JAYESD010000001.1, read on the forward strand.
CTCTTGTTCTCTATCTTATATAAGGAGCCACCCGCCATGGACAACATTCTGCCGCCAAGCCCATCGAGGGAGCTACCCTTCAATAAACTGTGTTGCGACTCCCTCGAGCCGCTCAAGAACGGTATGCGCCTCGTTATGACGCAAGATGTATACAACAATACGTCTCGTGCCATGATGTCCTTGGGTTTGGGTACCCTTTCAAAGTTTATTAGAATAGATACCACCGGCCACCACCTCTACACTCTCACGGGTGTGGCCGTTCGTCTTGACACTCTATTCTACATGATGGCTCAGAAGCTCGACGCTGAGGGCCGCAGGAACCTGGTGGCGGCGACAGTGAGGAACCTAGGTTTTGAGGTTGCACCGCTGGAGCATCCGGCGCTGGATCCTTGTGCACAGGCTCCTGGGGAGCCTGTGTTGGAGGGGGAGGGGGCAAAGGAGGAGGAGGAGTAGGATTTAGTTTTTCTTTTGTTGTTTTTCTTTTCTTGTGTCTTCTTGTACTTTTTCTTGTGTTTTGTAATATATTGTGTTAATGGATAAATGTGTTATTTGTGTTCATTTGTATGAATGAATATTATCTTGTGTGTTCATCTATGTGAATGAAAGAATGTTATCTCGTGGGTTCATCGTGTTCGTCAGGAATGACAATTAATAAGGAACAAAGATTTGATTATTTTTTGGATTAAATTGGACTAATTCGATCAGTGAAGGTGCTCTACATTGGAATGACAATCTATTTAATTATCAAGTGAATGTGCTCATCCGTTCAGTGAATGTGCTCATCCGTTCAGTGTGATATCAAGTGAACGAAGCAAAAGGGAAAATATCACGAAGCACGCCCATGAATTGGAGACGCGATAATAAAAGGAGACAAAATTTTTGTAAAGCAAATATCATTTATTTTCATAAAGAGGGGACATGATTTGTGCTAAGCCCGTCTCCCTTTTGTCAGAGGAGGGGACGCGTCTCAGATATTAACTTAAATGAGACACGCCGCAAAGTAGGTTGTCTCCTTTTACACTCAACCAAGCCATGTACAGATCCTCGCTGAAGCGGGCGAGTCTCATTTGCCCATATCAGAGACAGTCTTATTTGCGCTCGTCGCCGATCTTTGTCTCCTATTTGAGTTTCTTACATAGTGTATGTGGTAGTATCCCAGCTGTGATTAAGCGGTTAAAGAGATTACGAGTCGAGAGATATGGTTACGGTATTTTTGTTGAGCTAGGATGCTGAACAAGAAGGGCTTGTACCACCGTTTATCAAGTATCATAAACCAAATCAAAAGATAGATAAACGTTGTTGCCCAATCTAAAAATTTTCTATAATGATTATAACCTTTCAGCCCTTAGATCTTTCTTTCTTTCTTCCTCTCTCTTTTTTGTAACATACATTTTTTTCACTTGTATCTTTATTTTCTCTATTTTTTATATGGGAACAAGATGTGGGCTGACTAACACAATGCAGATGGATATGGCAAACAACAAATGATGTAAACAACACAAGACCAGCGGTACTACACAATATTAGAACATAAGGCATCAAATTCTACGAAAGACTCAAGAGGAGTGCCAGGATCCAAACAGAATTAGAGATAGACTAGAATTAGTTATCATCTTATGTAATCGAACATCCTTATCTGCATCTATTTTTGTTCTTATCCAACCGCCAAGTTGATCTTGCGTATGCGCACACAACCAGCACGGCACATCCATGTATATGTTTCCTTATATAAACACGTAACATCACGGTTGCTCGAGTTTGAGAGCATGATTTCAACATTGCTTCCGCCTCTGATTCTATCATGGTAATCAGAGTCTAGGGAGATCCAAAAAGAGAGTCATGGCATTGTCGAACTCCCTGGCAAACCCCCTCTCTTGTCTCCGGGTGACAGAAAAACTCACGAAGCAAAATCATGCAGTATGGGCAGCACAGATCCTCGCTGCCTTACATGGTGCCAGGTTAGAAGGGCACATCAATGGCAAGACCATTGCGCCTGAAGAGGAGATTGAAGATGAAAACAAAAAAATGATCCCCAATCCGACTTATGATGACCGGTATGCCAAGGATCAGCAGATTCTTAGTTTTCTTCTTACCTCGTTGTCTCGTGACCTGATGGGTCAGGTGGACACAGCAAGGACAACATTAGAAGCATGGAGAACAATTGATTATATGTTTGCATCTCAAACAAGCGCACACGTGATCAATCTGCAACTTTCCCTGGCGACCAAAGGAAAGGAAACCTTGGCTATCGCAAGAAAATTTTGCGAAGATGAAGAATCTTGGAGATGACATGGCTATCGCAAGAAAAGCCATAGATGATGAAGTGCTAACAACATTCGTATTAAATGGGTTGGATCCTTAATTTGACCCTATTGTTTCGGCCATGGAGGCGAGAGAGAATCAAATCACGGTTGGAGAACTTTACTCCCAGGTATGAAGCCTTGAAACCAGGCTGAGTCTTCAACAAGGGGACGTGGTCTCCTCAGCAAATGCGGCGAGAAGAGATGGTGTTCGAGGCTCATATGGTCATGGTGCACCCAATCACGATGGACTTGGGCGCAGCTCACATGGACGTGGTCGAGGTGGACGTACAGGCTACTCAAATACAAACCAGAAACCAAGTGGAGAAAGAGATGATCGCCCCACCTGGCAGATCTACCTCTAGAAGGGTTGTCGGTACTATTCAGACTGGTACCCCCGTGTACAAGCTAGAAGAGGCATTGGGCCCTTGCTCCTACCGAAGAGGTCTCTAGAGCTGCCATGCATCCTCTGGCTCCAGGCACTTACTCCCACCGAGGAGGGCTCCGGGGCTGCCACGCGTCCTCCAGCTCCGGGATTTTGCTCCCACCGATGAGGGCTTCGGGGCTGCCACGCGTCCTCCAACTCCGAGCCCTTGATCCCACAGAGGAGGACTCTGGGGCTGCCACACTTCCTCCGACTTCAGGCCCTTGCTCCCACCGAGGACGGCTCCGAAGCTGCCACGCGTCCTTCGGCTCCGGGCCCTTGATCCAACCGAGGAGAGCTCTGGAGCTGGAGTGTGTACCAGTGCCTGCAATGGGTTGTGGACCCCGAAGAGTAAAGGGCAGCACGTCCTCTCCAATCGTGCATTGAAGGCACGCGTCTTCCTCAGGTGCACGGTGCAGCGCACGCCCCTTATCAGGTACCGCTGCGTCCAATCACATCACGGTGAAGGTGCCGCGGGCCTACCCCAGTCCACCAAGTGGGTAGCTTACAGCAACAAGACAGATGGATAGGATATTCCCTGCCATGATCAACGACTACGCCCTGCCACTAGCGACCGACGTGGCAAGACACCAAGTCTTCAAGGCACGATTAGAGGTAGCGTACGCAAGAAGCCTTAGATCTTGTACAAGATAAGATCACCCCGGGGCCACCTGTCGGGCCTCAGGCCCCACTTGTAAGTTGTTCGTCCTTGGACTATAAAAGGATCGGGCAGCCGCCGACTTAGATCTTCTCTAGTCCGCTCGGACAAGGGATCCCCACCCCCAATCTAACGCATACACACGCTACACACATTCACACCAGCAATACAAACCTCACCGTGGAGTATGGTATTATGCTTCAGCGGCCTGAACCACATAAAACCACTGTCTCACCACTCTCATAAGCGCAATCTCTCTAGTGAGGACTAAGCCCTGCCAATCAAGAACCTCCGCGGGCTGCTCTCATAGCAGGTCTGGGGGAAGTATCGCAAGAACACTTCAACATTTGGCGCTCCAGGTATGGGATTTTTCTCTCAGTTAGTTGTGCCTCCATCGCTGCCGGAGCACCCACCTCTAGCACCTCCAGGAGGCTCGCCGTCGATGTTTCTTAGCGTTTATGGTGGGTGACGCTAGAGCATTCAGCTTCGGCACCATCCAGCAGGCCCGTCGTCGATGTTTCTTAGCGTTAATGGTAGGTACCGCAGGAGCATCCAGCTCTGGCACCACCCAGGAGGTCCGCTATTGATGTTTCTCAGCGTTGATGGTGGGCACCGCCGGAGCATCCAACTCCAGCACCGCCTAGGAGGCCCACCGTCGATGTTTCTCAACGTTGATGGTGGACACTGTCAGAGCATCCAGCTACGACCACCCAGGGGGCCCACCGTCGACGTTTCTCAACGTTGATGGTGGGTGCCGCCAGAGAATCCAGCTTCGACACCACCCAAGGGGACTGCCGTGGACACCACCCCTTGTTTGGGGTCTTGTGTCGCCAGACGGTCTCGCCCATGAAAATCCTACGCCAAGCCGGAGGTCTAGGGTGTGTAGCCTGCTTATCCTGGTTCCGTACCCTAAGCGTGTACGCCCTGCCTCCCAGCGCTACAGTTAAGTACTGGGGGCCAAGCGGCTCACACCTCGAGTAAGGCAGGAATCGGGCCCCGGATGCTAACGCACTGAATTACCAAGCCCCACTCCCCAGCTTAGGACCATAAGGCGTAGCAAAACTAAAGAGCAGGAACGGAGTAACCGACGAGCAAAATTACTTACATTATGCTTTAATTTTTTGCTTACTTTCGCATATCGTCCGCCATATGCCCGATTACAATTCTCCTGTCTCGTCCCTAGTTGGAGTTGTGCTATCCTGCTAAAGGCGGGCCCGCATGAGGTACATGCAATGTGTTTGGTGTCCAATGGTCGTGTTCTTGCTCGAGGTCCATGGTGGCGAATGGTTCTCACCCCTGAAAGGCTAACGCCGAGCTGGAGGTCTAGGGTGTGCAGCCTGCTTAGCCTGGTTCCGTACCCTAAGCGTGCACACATTGCCTCCCATTCCTAAGAGCTGAGTACAGGGGGGTCGACAGCTCATGCCCTGAGCAAGGAAGCGACCATACCCTGAATGTTGTCGCACTGAATTACTCATGCCCCGTATCTTAGCTAAGGATCATAAGCCATAACGAAACTAAAGAGCAGGGAAGTGGTGACCGGCAAGCAAAATTACTTTTCGTCTACCTTGTGTGCAGTACATACAGGGATCCTGCCGCTGACGTTCTACACGTTTGTGGTAGGCGCCGTCGATGCTTCTCCGAGCTCTGGCACCTCCCAAGGGGGCCGCTGACATCACTTCTTCGATCTCTGGCGCCCCGAAGGGGGCCACCGGCGTCACTTCTCCGAGCTTCAGCACCCCCAGGGAGCCCTCTAGCGTCACTTTTACCAGACAAGATGAAGGCCCCACCTACGGGATCGTCACCTCTCCCGAGGTGGGCCTGGGGCCACTGTTGGTACTATTCAGACCGGGTACCCCCGCGTACAAGCTAGAAGAGGCATAGGGCCCTTGCTCCCACCCAGGAGAGTTTCGGGGCTGTCACACATCCTCCAGCTTTGGGCTCTTGCTCCCACTGAGGAGTGCTCCAGGGCTGCCATGTGTCCTCTGGCTCCGGTCCCTTGCTCCCACAGAGGAGGGCTCCAGGGCTGCCACGCGTCCTCTAGCTTAGGGCCCTTGCTCCCACTGAGGAGGGCTCCGAAGCTGCCACGCGTCCTCCGGCTTCGGGCCCTTGCTCCCACCGAGGAGGGCTCCGGAGCTGGAGTGTGTCCCACGGCCTGCAATGGGTCATGGACCCCGAAGAGTAAAGGGAAGCACGTCTTGTCCAGTCGCGCATTTAAGGCACGCGTCTTCCGTGGGTGCACAGTGCAGCGCACGCACCCTGTCATGTACCATTGCTTCAAATCACATCGCAGTGAAGGCATCGCAAGCCTAACCCGCTCTGCCAAGTGGGTAGCTTACGGTGACAAGACAGATGGACGAGACATTCCCTACCATCATCAACGACTACGCCCTGCCACTGGCGACCAACGCGGCAAGACAACAAGTCTTCAAGGCGCAATCAGAGGCAGCATATGCAAGAAGCCATAGATCTTGTACAGAATAAGATCATCCCGGGGCCATCTGTCAGGCCCCGAGCCCCACTTGTAAGTTGTCCGGCCTTAGACTATAAAAGGACCGAGCAGCCACCGACTTAGATCTTCTCTAGTCTGCTAGGACAAGGGATCCCCGCCCCCAATCTAACGCATACACATGCTACAAACATTCACACCAACAATACAAACCTCACCATGGAGTAGGGTATTATGCTCCAGCGGCCCGAACCACGTAAAACCACTGTCTCACCACTCTCATGTGCAATCTCTCCATTGATGACTAAGCCCTACCGATCAAGAACCTCTGTGGGTTGCTCTCATAGTAGGTCCAGGGGATGTGTCACAAGAACACTTTTACATTTGATGTGCTAGGTAGGGGTTTTTTCTCTCAGGTAGTTGTGCCTCCATCACCATCGGGGCACCTAGCTCCGACACCTCTAGGAGGCCCACCGTCGATGTTTCTTAGCGTTAATGGTAGCTTACGCTAGAGCATCCAGCTTCGGCACCATTGAGTAGGCCCTCCGTCGATGTTTCTTAGCATTGATGGTGGGCACCGTCGGAGCATCCAGCTTGGGCATCGCCCAGGAGGCCCGCCGTCAATGTTTCTTAGCGTTGATGGTGGGCACTGTCGAAGCATCTAGCTCTGACACTCTCCAGGAGGCCCGCCGTCGATGTTTCTCAGTGTTGATAGTGGGCACCGTCGGAGCATCCATATCCGAAACCACCCAGGGGGCCGCCCGTCGATGTTTCTCAACGTTGATGGTGGGCGCCGCTGGATCATCCAACTCCGACACCACCCAGGGGGCCTGCCGTCAACGTTTTTCTCGTTGATGATGGGCGCCGCCTTAAATCCTAAACCCTAAACTCATACACTCTCCAGCAATACAACTCACACCGTGGACTAGGGTATTATGCTCTGGCGGCCCGAACTATGTAAAACCACTGTCTCACCACTCTTATACGTGCAATTTGTCCATTGAGGATTAAGCCCTGCTGATCAAGAACCTCTGCGGGCTGCTCTCATAGTAGGTACGGGGGAAGTGTCACTAGAACACATTGACAAGGGCCATGCCGCATCCAACTGTTGGCATAGGTTCGAAGAAAATTATGTTCCAGAGAAGAAGTTTGCGGGTGGTGCAAGTCAATCATACGACATTGACACAAACTGGTACGCCGACTCAGCTGCAACTGACCACATCACCGGATAGCTAGATAAACTCGCTGTTCGTGACAAGTACAAGGGAGGCAATCACGTCCAAGCAGCAAACGGTACAAGTATGGAGATTAGTTATATTGACCATTCTTATGTCCCTACTCATGAGCGGAATCTACATCTAAATAAAATCATTTATGTTCTGCAAGCAATAAAGAGCCTAATTTCCTTTGTTGAGTTTCACCCCTCTTATTTCTTAATAAAGGATCAGGTCACGAGGAACACAATTCTTAGAGGGGTGTCAATGGACTTTATCCACTACCAGCCAAAGTACCAGCCACCAAACAAGCTCTTTCTGTCGTCAAGACATCTTTTGATCAATGGCATAGCCGCCTCGGTGACCCTTCATCCATCATTGTCTCCAAAGTCATTAGTGATAATTGTCTACCATGCTTAGATCAAGTCAATAAAGAGTCATTTACTGATGCATGTCAAATGGCTAAGAGCCATCAACTGCCATATCCAAACTCCAATCATGTTTCGAACTTTCCTCTAGAGCTCATTTATTCTGACGTGTGGGAGCCAGCACCCAACTCGGTTGGGAGAAAATCGCATTACGTAAGCTTTGTCGATGGTTATAGTAGATTCACGTGGATCTATCTACTTAATTTCAAATCTGATGTTTTTCATATATTTTGAGAGTTCCAAAAACTCGTGGAGCGTTGTAACACCCTCATTTTCATGCATCGTGCCCTACATACATTCTTATACATGTTTAACATTAACCCACATGAAGAGGAATGAGTATAAAATTGATTTGGAACATTCAAAATTGATTTGGAACAAAACCGCACTTAAAATGCTAAAAAGTGCGAACTAGTCCGATTTTGGTGAGGACTAGTCCGATTTCTCTCTAACTAAAAACGGACTTGTCCGATTTTGTGCGGACTAGTCCGATATTCCAAGAATACTTGAAATTTTGCTAAGTCCCTGGACTTTCCTGGACTAGTCTGGTGTTCCAGCGGACTTGTCCGTTGTCCTCTTTGACTAAAGTAGGACTTGTCCGATTTTAGGCCAGGTTGTCCAATTTTCTCTCTAGACATTTTCAGACTAGTCCGGTCCTTTCAGACTTGTCCGATATTTCATGACTCCGAGTTGATCTTTTGTTTTACGACTTGTTTCTTGGGGTTCACATTAAATGGGCCTAGGGACATCGTGCCTAACTCTTTTAGAGCCCATGAGGGACTCTGAACTGGCCTCTACTCCTCTCAAACTCGAAATCCATATAACCCTAGCCTCCATCTCTATATAAACAACCCCACCCCTTGGCTTGACATCTATTTGCCACTTTTCCACCCCACCCAAACCCTGGTTCGTGGAGAGCCACCATCAAGGAGGGAGGAGAAGATCCCAAGCAAGAAGAAGAGGAGGAAACGAAGGAGGATCAAGATCTCCACCAAGCTTTCATTCTTCATCACCAATTCATCTTCAAGTTCATCATCAACCTTAGATCATCAAGATCCAAGTGTTACCTCCAATTTTCTTGATTCATTGGAGTTATAAACACCTGGTATACCTTCTATTCTCTTTTCCTTACGTGGATTCAACCCCTAATCTCCAAATTCACGTCGATCTAGAAAACCCTAGTTCGCTAGTTCTGCGAAGTGCGGACTAGTCTGGCCTTCTGCAGACTAGTCCGATATTGCTGACTAAATTGTGTTGAATTGATTCTAAAGGTAGATCTAATCAAATCCAAACCTGTATAAACTTGTTAAAATTTATTAGAACTAGTTAGTGATCATTACAAGCAATCTATTAACAAGTTCTACCTTGCATTTGCATCAATCATGCATGTCATGTCATATTGAGTAATATTTGTGCACTCTTTGATTGTGTTTCTTGTCTTGTATGTTTATTGTGTGGATTAGACGGATTTGCGCTAGAGAGTGCCGCGGAGGATCTACAGCACCAAGAGTTTGAAGGCTTTGACCCGAACCAATCCCAAGAGCAAGGCAAGTGTCCTTGAAGCATATTGATCCTATTTTTAAATAAATGTTTTGTTTGCAAACTGCATGCTTGTGTCAATTTGATGGGAAATCCAATGGTAGGAAGTTTACTAGCTTTGTTTAACCACCCTTGTCACCTGGAATATACGGTAGGGAGTCGGGAAGGGCTTTTTACCTTTTGCTTCGCTTAATTAACTGGGATGGGAAAACAACTATACCACTCAATTTAATTATGCATGAATGAGATTATGGTTAACATGAACTGGTTAAATCTGATATGGTAATGGGTGATCAAAGCAAGCCTGGTATGTGGATGGGTTGGATGTTATGGTGGTTTTGCTTGCTTTAGACCTAAGGACTGGTTCGTGGAGCGACCATCCAGGATTTACAGTGCCACCACGAGGTCAAATATGGGTGCGGCATAGCTGATTAATTAAGGCTTTGCCAGTGCTATTTGGACAATTAAGGATGCTCAAGGAAGGGGTAGTCGGATTGGGTTTGTTGATGATTGGTGGGACTACCCTGAGATCCGAATGGCTCAAGAGGGGGCCCTTGGTTGAAGATGTGCTCAGTTGGAGACATCACCACCGGTGAAACCTCAGTGGGGTCTAAATAGGCTAGTAATCCCTTTGTAAAGGCTATTTTGTGATCTCTTGGCCACACACCTACGAAAGTGTGAGATGACATAATTGAGATTATATAGTCATCGAAAGGTGATAAAATCACAAACACGTGGGTAAAGTGGTACAAACTCTGCAGAGTCAAATAAAACTATCATGATAGTCGTGCTCCCGGTTATGAGCAACCTGGACCCTCACATGATTAGAGGGAAAATGGGATTTGGGATGGTTATGGTTGGTATTATGGTTATGGATGGTTATGAATTGAATTCTGGTATTGAATATGGATATTGGTATTGATGATGGATATGGAATATGGACTGGTACTATGATTTTAATTATGGTTTATGATGGGTTTACTTCACATACATATAATATATTGCTTTTCAAATGTTTTTATGTACTTTTTAGCACTCAACCATTATTATATTCATCATTTGAATCAGCCACATGTCATACTTTCCACACTTGCTGAGTACGACATGTACTCACTCTTGCAATCCCCCCAACAGTTGCAAGTCAGGATTGGGAGTTTAATGGCAATAATGTGGAGTTCAAGGCCATGTCTACCGTCAGCTTTGCCTGTGGTGTTGTTTGGAGCTGCGCTATACCCTATTGCTTATGCTGCCTAGCTGTTTAGTTTGCTTAATTAGTTATTTCCGCTGCATTAGTTGAACTTGTCATTAATATTCATTAGAGCTTGTATTCGAGGATAATATGGTTTGTTTAATAAAATTTGGTTAATTAATCTTGTTCTGTGGTAATTTTTTGTATATCGTTTATGAATGCACTCGTGTATGTGTGTTGAACATCCTGGGCACACATATGCATTTACTTGGTTCATTTTTCGGAACCGGGTGTCACAGATTGGTATCAGAGCCACAGGTTGACCGTAGGATGCAGCCTAGATAGAATGGACACTTTAGAGCACATAGGAGCACTCAGGAATCAATGTGTTCTTGCTTGGTGTGCTGCTTGCTATATATTGTTTGCTTGTATGATTAATAGAGGATTTTGGGATGCTTTAGCATTGCCATGTCCACCTAGGCTAGTATAGTTAGTTGTCTATTTTCATATCCCTTGATGCATATAGTTGGGTACATTTTCTAATTCTTACCTATTGCTTTTCTCCAGATGGTGAGGACTCGCAACCAGAGGGATGCTAATAATGAGGAAGAAAACCATGGAGTACCTCAGAACAACAATGGACAAGGACGTGCCCAAGGAGCTATTAATATTGAGTAGCTTTTGGCTATGCAGAACCAGCTCATGCAGACCATGATACAAACAATGGGACAGCTGCAGGCTGGCAACATCAACAATCAGCCCCACATGCCTCCACCGCCACCCCCACCTCCTCATAACCGATTGGGAGAGTTTATGAGGACTAGGCCACCAACCTTTGCTCAAGTCGCTGACCCTATGGATGCTGATGATTGGCTCAAGTCTGTGGATAAGAAGCTTGCTATTGTCCAATGCAGTGACCGGGAGAAGGTCTTATTCGCTTCTCATCAACTAGTTGGAGCAGCTGCGGATTGGTGGGATTCGTATTGCAATGCTCATGAGAATCAAGAGAGGATCACTGGGGCAGAATTCAAGGAGAACTTCCGTTCTCATTATGTGCCTGAGAGAGTTATGATCTTGAAGAGGCAAGAATTTGAGAACTTGAGGCAAAGAAGATCGAGCGTGGGTGAATATCTCAACAAATTCACTCAACTCTCAAGGTATGCGCCTGAGGATGTGAGCCGGGACAGCCGAAAGCAATATTTGTTCATGAGGGGCTTGAACAATGAGATTCAAGTGCAATTGCTCAATTTTGACTATGCAAATTTATAGAAGCTTGTGTACAAAGCAATTGTGGTTGAGAACAAGATTCGTGAGATGGAGCAAGATAACAAGAGGAAAGCACCATATCAAGGACGGCCACAAGGAAGTAATGTGCGCCATCACTTTGCGCCGCCCAATGCGCCTTATTTCAGCTCTTCTATTCCTGCTCAACACCCTGGATTTGCACCGCGCCCAACTCAGTTTGTGCAGCAGTGCCATGTTATGCAAGCACCTAGGCCTCAAATGCCTTATGCGCCTCATGCTAATTTTCCTAGTGCAAATGTTCAAAATCAAGTCCGTCCAAATTCTGGTGGAGTTAGGAAGTGCTATACTTGTGGAGAAGCTGGACACTTTGCACATCAATGTCCTAAGTCAGGTCTTGGTCAAGGAAGCAATGCACCGAGGCAAAACCCAAGACCCAATGGAGGACAGCCACAAGGGAACCGTGGACAGCAGAATTTTACTCGTGGCAATGTGAACCATGTCTCTACGGAGGATGCTCAACAAGAGGATGACGTGGTCATTGGTATATTTCTCGCCAACTCCAACCCTGCGACTATGTTATTTGATTCTAGAGCATCGCATTCATTCATTGCATCAAAGTATGTTGCCAAGTATAGTATTCCTATCTCTCATATGAAGTTTACTCTGTTGGTTAAGTCTCCTGGAGGAGAGATGAGGACAAATATAGTATGTCCAAAAGTAAGCCTTAGAATAAGGGGGGTAGACTTCTCTGCCAACCTCATTGTTTTGGATTCTCAAGGATTGGACATTATACTTGGTATGGACTTGTTGAGGAAGCACAATGGAGTTATTGAGTGTGCCACGAAGACGGTGAAGTTGACTAATGAGGAAGGGATCACCGTAGAGTTTGAAGCATCTCAAATCGCACTGAAGCAATTGGAGTTGAATCATATGGACGGTGCCGCAATTGAGGAAATTCTGGTGGTGTGTAAATTTTTTGATGTTTTTTTGGACGAGTTGCCAGGTATGCCACCCAATCGAGACATTGAGTTTATTATTGAATTAATACCTGGAACTGCCCCTATAGCTAAGATCCATATAGGATGCCTCCTATGGAATTAGCAGAGCTCAAGAAGCAAATTCAAGAGCAACTAGAGAAGGGTTTCATTCGACCCAGCTCTTCACCTTGGGGAGCGTCTGTTCTATTTGTGGACAAAAAGGATGGGTTGCAAAGGATGTGTGTAGATTACCGAGCTCTCAATGAGGTGACCATCAAGAACAAGTACACCTTGCCACACATAGAAGACTTGTTTGATCAGATGAAGGGTGCTTGTGTCTTCTCTAAGATTTATTTGAGGTCGGGATACTTTCAAATGAAGATTAGACCATCGGACATACCCAAGACAGCTCTTAGGACACGGTATGGATCTTATGAGTACACCGTGATGTCCTTTGGATTGACCAATGCACCTGCATACTTTATGTACCTCATGAATAAGGTCTTCATGGAGTACTTGGATAGGTTTTTAGTGGTGTTCATAGACTACATCATGATCTATTCGAAGGGTGAGAAGGAACATGAGGAACACTTGAGGCTTACGTTGCAGAAATTAAGGGAGCATCAATTGTATGCCAAATTCAACAAATGCAAGTTTTGGTTGAGAGAGGTGTTGTTTTTGGGTCATATCATCTAAGGAGGAGGAGTATCGGTTGACCCCGAAAAAGTGAGAGACGTGTTGAAGTGGGAGATTTTGTTTACCTCAAGGTGTCACCGATGAGAGGTCATAAGAAGTTTAACATAAGAGGCAAGCTAGCACCTCGATACATTGGACCATTCAAGATTTTGGACAAAAGAGGAGAAGTAGCGTATAAGTTGGAGATGCCAACTCATCTTTCAGATGTCCATGATGTGTTTCATGTTTCCCAGCTCAAGAAATGCTTGAGAGTACCGGAAGAACAAGTGCCCATGGAAGGATTGGAACTAGAGGAAGATTTGACTTATGCTGAGCAACCGATCAAAATCTTGGAAACCAAGGAGAGAGTCACAAGGAACAAGGTTATTAGATGGTGTAAAGTTCAATGGAAGCACCACACAGGAGAAGAAGCGACGTGGGAATTGGAGGATGATATCAATAAGGAATTTCCCTATCTCTTCTCTTCCGCATTGAATCTCGAGGGCAAGATTCATTTTAAGGGGGTAGGTTTGTAACACCCTCATTTTCATGCATCATGCCCTACATACATTCATATACATGTTTAACATTAACCCACATGAAGAGGAATGAGTTTAAAATTCTTTTGGAACATTTAAAATTGATTTGGAACAAAACTGCACTTAAAATGTTGAAAAGTGCGGACTAGTCCGATTTTGGTGAGGACTAGTCCGATTTCTCTCTGAATAAAAACGGACTTGTTCGATTTTGTGTGGACTAGTCCGATATTCCAAGAATCCTTGAAGATTTGCTAAGTCCCTGGACTTTTCCGGACTAGTCCGGTGTTCCAGCAGACTTGTCTGTTTTCCTCTCTGACTAAAGTCGGACTGGTCCGATTTTAGGCCAGACTTGTCCTATTTTCTCTCTGGACATTTTTGGACTAGTCCGGTCCTTTTCGAACTTGTCCGATATTTCGCAACTTCGAGTTGATCTTTTGTTTTACGACTTTTTTCTTGGGGTTCATGTTAAGTGGGCCTAGGGATGTCGTGCCTAACTCTTTTAGAGCCCATGAGTGACTCTAAATCGGCCTCTACTCCTCTCAAACTCAAAATCCATATAACCCTAGCTTCCACCTCTATATAAAAAACCCCACCCCTTGGCTTGACATCTACTTGCCACTTTTCCACCCCACCCAAACCCTAGTTCGTGGAGAGCCACCATCAAGGAAGGAGGAGAAGATCCCAAGCAAAAAGAAGAGGAGGAAACGAAGGAGGATCAAGATCTCCACCAAGCTTTCGTTCTTCATCACCAATTCATCTCCAAGTTCATCATCAACCTTAGATCATCAAGATCCAAGTGTTACCTCCAAGTTTCTTGATTTATTGGAGTTCTAAACACCTGGTATACCTTCTATTCTCTTCTCCTTACGTGGATTCAACCCCTAATCTCCAAATTCACGTCGATCTAGAAAACCCTAGTTCACTAGTTCTGCGAAGTGCGGACTAGTCCAGCCTTCTGCAGACTAGTCTGATTTTGCTGACTAAATTGTGTTGAATTGATTCTAAAAGTAGATCTAATAAAATCCAAACCTGTATAAATTTGTTAAAATCTATTAGAACTAGTTAGTGATCATTAAAAGCAATCTATTAACAAGTTATAACTTGCATTTGCATCAATCATGCATGTCATGTGATATTGAGTAATATTTGTGCACTCTTTGATTGTGTTTCTTGTCTTGTATGTTTATTGTGTGGATTAGACGGATTTGCGCTAGAGAGTGCCGCGGAGGATCTACAACACCAAGAATTTGAATGCTTTGACCCGAACCAATCCCAAGAGCAAGGCAAGTGTCCTTGAAGCATATTGATCCTATTTTTAAATAAATGTTTTGTTTGCAAACTGCATGCTTGTGTCAATTTGATGGGAAATCCTATGGTAGGAAGTTTACTAGCTTTGTTTAACCAGCCTTGTCACCTGGAATATACGATAGAGAATCGGGAAGGGCTTTTTACCTTTTGCTTCGCTTAATTAACTGGGATGGGAAAACAACTATACCACTCAATTTAATTATGCATGAATGAGATTATGGTTAACATGAACTGGTTCAATCTGATATGGTAATGGGTGTTCTAAGCAAGCCTGGTATGTGGATGGGTTGGATGTTATGGTTGTTTTGCTTGCTTTAGATCTAAGGACCGGTTCGTAGAGCGACCATCCAGGATTTACAGTGCCACCATGAGGCCAAGTATGGGTGCGGCGTAGTTGATTAATTAGGGCTTTGCTAGTGCTATTTGGACCATTAAGGATGCTCGGGGAAGGGGTAGTCAGATTGGGTTTGTTGATGATTGGTGGGACTACCCTGGGATCCGAATGGCTCAAGAGGCGGCCCTTGGTTGAAGATGTGCTCAGTTGGAGACATCGCCACCGGTGAAACCTCAGTGGGGTCTAAATAGGCTAGTAATCCCTTTGTAAAGGCTATTTTGTGATCTCTTGGCCACACATCTACGGAAGCTTGAGACGACATAATTGAGATTTTATAGTCATCGAAAGGTGATAAAATCACAAACACGTGGGTAAAGTAGTACAAACTCTGCAGAGTCAAATAAAACTATTATGATAGTCGTGCTCCCGGTTATGAGCAACCTGGACTCTCACATGTTTAGAGGGAAAATGGGATTTGGGATGGTTATGGTTGGTATTATGGTTATGGATGGTTATGAATTGAATTCTGGTATTGAATATGGATATTGGTATTGATGATGGATATGGAATATGGACTGGTACTATGATTTTAATTATAGTTTATGATGGGTTTACTTCACATACATATAATATATTGCTTTTCAAATGTTTTTTATGTACCTTTCAGCACTCAACCATTATTATATTTGTCATTTGAATTAGCCACATGTCATACTTTCCATACTTGTTGAGTACGACATGTACTCACTCTTGCAATCCCCCCCCAACAGTTGTAGGTCAGGATTCGGAGTTTAATGGCCATAATGCGGAGTTCTAGGTCGTGTCTACCGTCAGCTTTGCCTGTGGTGTAGTTTGGAGCTGCGCTATATTCTATTGCTTATGCTGCCTAGCTGTTTAGTTTGCTTAATTAGTTATTTCTGCTGCATTAGTTGAACTTGTCATTAATATTCATTAGAGCTTGTATTCGAGGATAATATGGTTTGTTGAATAAAATTTGGTTAATTAATCTTGTTCTGTGGTAATTTTATGTATATCGTTTGTGAATGCACTCGTGTATGTGTGTTGAACATCCTGGGCACACATATGTGTTTACTTGGTTCATATTTCGGAACCGGGTGTCACAAGCGCCAATTTGACAAGAAAATTATTACAATGAGAACAAATTGAGGAGGAGAGTACCTAAAATTAAATTATTTTTGATCAAATTGGCATTGCTCATCAAGTGTCATGCCCGCAAGCACACCAACAAAACAACAAGGTGGAAAGAAAACATCGCCATATCATTGAAGTTGGCCTCTCTTTACTTGCCCATGCCTCCATGCCTTGAAATTTTGGGATGAAGCATTTTTAGCAGAAACCTATCCTATCAACCGTACACCAAGCAAAGTCATTCACTACACTCCACCTCTTGAGCGACTTTAAAATCAAAAGCCGAACTACTCATTCCTTCAAGTATTTGGATGCTCTTGTTGGCCAAACCTCTGGCCTTTTTTCAACTAACATAAGTTGGAATTCCGATCCAAAAGGTGTGTGTTTTTAGGATATAGCAACATCCACAAGGGTTTCAAGTGCTTAGATATAGCATCTGAGCGAGTATACATATCCCGCGATGTCATGTTCGATGAAACTGATTTTCCCTTTGCAAAGTTGCATGCAAATGTTGGATCACATTTTTAGAGCAGAAATTTCCTTACTTCTTGAAAATCTTGTTGATTTGGGACCTATACATGGTCATATATCTAATCCTCCTAACAAAACCACGACTGGAAGTAAAAATCTGGTGCACGGCAGCTTGTGGATGCAGGACATACTGTAGAAGAAGAAATCGAGGAAGATCTTGGACAGGTGGTAGGGAACCAGGTGGGAGATCTCAGCATAAACGAAACACAAGAAGAAGCAGTTAATGGTGCAGGCGAGTTTGCCTCAAGAGTGCACGGAAATCAAGAAGCAGACCGGTCTGGTGAACGTGCAGAGAGAACAGGAGTGCAGTTGCACAGATCTTGATAAACATCACTGACAGATGAGAGCGCAGGAGGACGAATCCACCTCGAAGAAAATGCAGTGTCGTCACCTGGCATAACGACCATGCGGGGATCTTCTGCGCATATAAGTTCTGATATGTCACCACCATCGTATGTGATCTCATCTATGCAGGACAATAATCAATCTAACGTACAAGAAACTGAGGCGGCAAATGATGCACCTCAGCCAAGGAGTCATCCACAGAGTGGGATTCGAAAGGAAAAAGTCTACACTATTGGAACGATCAGGTATGCCTATGTTGCTTCCTTTTCAGGTGAACCTCGGAATATTCAAGAGGCTCTAAATTACAAGAATTGGAAGGTTGTCGTGGACTTGGAATACCATGCACTGATGAGCAACAAAACGTGGCACTTAGTTCCACCGAAGTAAGGCACTAATGTCATAGATTCCAAGTGGGTTTATAAGATCAAAAGGAAGGCACGTGGCAGTTTTGATAGATACAAAGCCAGGTTGGTTGCAAAGGGATTCAAGCAAAGGTACGACATAGATTATGAAGATACATTGAGCCCGGTTGTTAAATCATAAACTATAAGGGTTGTGTTATCTATTGCTATATCTAGAGGATGGAAATTAAGACAACTTGATGTTCAAAATGCATTCTTGCATGGGTACCTTGAGGAAGATGTATACAAGAGGCAGCCAACGCGATATGAGAATCAAACACAACCTCAGTCTATTTGTAAATTGGACAAGGCTCTATATAGATTGAAACAAGCTCCGGGAGCTTGGTATTCAAGGTTGAGTGCTAAATTACAAGAAATCAAGTTCAAGCCCTCCAAGGCCAACACCTCACTGTTTTTCTATAACAAGGGACCAATCAGCATGTTCATGTTTGTTTATATCGATGACATTATTGTGGCCAGTTCATCAACTGAAGCAACTGAGGCACTATTAAAGGATCTCAACAAGTACTTCACATTAAAGGATTTGGGTGATCTCCATTTTTTTCCTTCGGATTGAAGTGAACAAAGTGAAGGATGGCATTATTCTTACACAAGAAAAAATATGCAAATGACATACTACGAAGAGTTGGAATGTTCAATTGCAAGGCAGTCAGTACACCACTCTCTACAACAGAAAAATTATCAACTCATGAGGGAACACCACTGGGACAGGAGGATGCTACGAAATATAGAAGATTGGTTGGCTCGTTGAAATATTAATGTTGACGCGACCATACATCTCGTTGGCGGTCAACAAAGTGTGCCAGTTTTTACATGCACCAACGACAATGCACTGGGCAGCCGTTAAAAGGGTACTGAGATATCTCAAGCAGTCCACTAAGCTTGGCCTAAAGATCAGTAAGTCATCATCCTTACTTGTAAATGGTTTCTCTGATGCTGATTGGGAAGGTAGCCTAGATGACAGACATTCAACCAGAGGGTTCGCTATTTTTCTAGGCTCAAATCTCGTGTCATGGAGCGCACGAAAACAGGCCACGGTATCAAGATTGTCGGTACCCTGCGAACCAGGTACCCTCTCGTCTCAGAAGAAGATGTGCTGACTCCCACTTCCCAGGAAAGTGGACTTTCAAAGGCCAACATGTGTCCTGCGGTGCTGGACATACCTCCCTGCTAAGGGTGGCTCCGGCGCTGCCACGTGTTCCGCAGTGTCGAACCTGCCTCCCTTCTAACGGTGGCTCTAGTGCTGCCACGTGTCTCGTGACGTCGGACCTGCCTCCCTACAAAGGAAAGCTCCAGTGCTACCACGTGTCTAGTAGCGCCGGACCTGCCTCCCTGCTAAGGGAAGCTCCGGCGCTGTCACGTGTCATGTGTTCGGACCTACCTCTCCAATGGGAACAACTCCGGGATCTCCAACGGTGCATACATTCAAGAGGCGATAAATCAGCCATTACAAGACCTGGTTAACGTGTCATTAATTCTGCATTAATGACGCACAATCAGAGGACCATCAAACGAGGTAACACTGTCATCAAGGCACATTATCACAGTAATAAGCCGATGTTAAGCACCCTGATCGCGTACAGGATGTTTATACTGTTGGGGCCACTTATTGGGCCTCGGGTACACTGTAACAGTCAGTCCTTGTCATATAAAAGGGATGCGTTGCACGGTACAAGGAAGGTCGTTCAAACTAGCTCACTTGCATACTCGATCATACATATAACACACCCCCGTGGAGTAGGGTATTACACTCAGGCGGCCTAAACCACGTAAAATCACTGTGTCACCTGTTCCGGAGTTCTTGAGTTTATGCCCCCTCCTAAAAAAGAACATCCGCAAACTACTTCTTAGTAGTATTGGGGGAAGTGTCGATCGCACACTTCGACAAAGATCAAATATGGAATCTGACTATAAGGCCATAGCAAATGCAACGGCAGAGATCATGTGGATACAGACACTGTTCCACGAACTCAGAATTGAGACTCCAAGAAAGGCAAAGATGTGGTGTAATAACATCGGTGCTAAATATTTGTCTGCTAACCCCGTCTTCCATGCACAGACTAAACACATAGAGGTTGATTTTCATTTTGTGTGAAAAAGGGTAGCAAGAGCGTTGCTGGACATTGATTTTATCTCTCCAAAGATTAGATAGAAGACAGATTCACGAAACCTATTTCAGTACGACAACTCGAAATGTTCAAATACAATCTGAATCTGGTGAGTTTAGATCGAGGGGAGTATTAGAAGATAAGGCGTCAGATTCTACGGAAGCCTCAAGAGGAGTGCCAGGATCCAAATAGAATTAGAGATAGACTAGAATTAGTTATCTTCTTATGTAACTGAACATCCTTATCTGCATCTGTTTTTTGTTCTTATCCAGCCGACTGGTTGATCTTGCATACGCGCATAATGTAACTACCAGCACGACACATCCATGTACATGTTTCCCTATATAAACACGTAACATCACGGCTGCTCGAGTTTGAGAGCGTGATTTCAACTTCACTTCCATCTCTGATTCTATCACACAATGGTTTGGTTACTTCTGTGGTGGTTTAGTGGACTATAGGTATGACAAGAAAACACAAGATGGATAACAGAAAAATGGTGATAAACAAATGTATGATATGAGGATCGTACCTACCATGGAAACCTAAAATCTGATACCAAATGATATGGTGAAACCCAGGGATGGCCCGATCTTCACGGCAGTAGGTACGACGAAGGGTAAATGGAAAGATCGGACATACCAAACTATTGCTTTGAGCAGTCTGGACAGTCTGGTCCGTCTTTGATCAGCGACACGAACAAAGGTAACTAGTTGAAAATAGCGGGGTAACTAGATTTATACTTGCCAAGGTTGTATGCGACCAAGTAACGGGAAGAGAGGCACCAAAGTATTTGAGAACTTCGACTCGATCTTCGAATGACCACAAAACTACAAGCCGAGATAACTAGATTTATACCTGGCAAGGTTGGTTGTGACCAAGCGACGGGGAGAGAGGCACCAAAACCTTGAGGATTTCGACTCGATCTCCGAACGACCGCAGAATCACAAACCGGAAACTAATCCACACAAAAGGGTTGGAAGTCTAGAGCACGAATGAAGGGACCCCTGACGGATCGCTTCATAAGTCCATGAAGAACAAGGAAGAATAAAGGTGTGCAAGGCACTTAGAAATTATCTTGGTTATAAAATGATCAAAGGTTGTTTTTCCAGAAGCACAAGGGTATTATTTATACTAGGAGCAACCCTCCTAGCTAGGTGTGAACTGAAGTCACCACGTTCTGAAGTGGAGAGCCAGCTAGTGTGTAATTCACAAAGTAGTCTTTGGTCCTCGCGCGTCTTATCGCATTCTGCGCAGTCTTTAGTAATTTGGTCATAACTCCAGCTTAGAAACTCCAAACGATGCACCGTTTGTTGCATTAGAAAGTAGACTTGATAAGCTTTCACACCATGTGTATTATGCACCCTGGTACATGATAGATTGGTACAGGATTAAACATGAAGTTGAGGTTGAAGCAGTGTACCCGTTCTCCGTTCGGACAGTGTGAAGTATCGCGCCACCGAAAGTTTGGACAGTGCGAACTGACTTGTTACTTTTTGTGCTAGCCAATGATGTTGCCTTGTGTGTAAACTTGAGTAACACATAATTACACGATTTAGGTAGCATATCATTGTCATCAATATTAAAATATAATGTAGAGAGAAAAGTATTCACCTATTGTTTGAGTTTCTGAACACGAGTGTGCATAGAAAGTCCTTCATAAGCTCGTGTATGTGATGTTGGGATGTCCACATTAAAAGGAGTTGGTGAGAGTTTTAATCTCTATCTCTTCATTGGCTTGCTATAAGAGTTGAAGCAGAGAATTCAAACTGGGTTGTATTCCATAGTTTGTTTTATCAGCTTACGAGCTAGAAATTGGGTAATAAGTTATAATGGACGGTGTAGATTTAACAATCTTCTCTAATCATCCAACTCCAATCCTATTATCATCCCTCCTTTAGGTACTAGCTTAAAAAACTTGACCTGCGAAAGGTAAGAAAGCACGGGGCATTCTGTTTACAAGAATATCTTGTTATGCAAGTCAAGAAAACCTCCGAATACGTGTCACACCCTTACACGATGGCTTGTATCTCTTGTGAGAACGATCAACGAGCTGAGTGGATCCTTAGACATGTGCTTTGGTGTTTTGGACAAACGAGAGAGATTTTTTTAATTTTCAGTTCGCTCCCAAGCAGAGTCGAACTTATGAGATATGAGGAGTGCTACTCATTAGAGTCCTTAACCACTAGAATAAGATCAGACACTGCTACAATAAGCCTCATCACAGGCGGCTCCAAACCTATTATCACAGACGGCTTTTAAAACCGCCTGAAACGAAGAGTCTGTGATAATCTGCAATTTCACAGGCAGAGAAGTGAAACCGCCTGTGAAGACTAATTATCATAGGCGGTTCTTCACTAAGGATAGCCACCTGTGAAGACCGATTATCATAGGCGGTTCTTTACTTAGGCTAGCCGTCTATGAAAATACTTTATCACAGACGGGTCGTGCAGCATATATAACCGTCTATGATAAACGTCTTATCACAGACAGTTATTGAAGAATAACTAACCGTCTATGATAAGAAGTCTTCACAGACGGGTATTGAAGCATTACTAACCGCCAATGATAATTTGTCTTCACAGGCGGATTTTGAAGCATAACTAACCGCCTATGATAATGAGTCTTCACAGTCGGGTATTGAAGCATAACTAACCGTCTATGATAATTTGTATTCACAGGCGGATTTTGAAGCATAACTAACCGCCTATGATAATATGTCTTCACAGGCGGGTTTTGAAGCATAACTAACCGTCAATGATAATGTGTCTTTACAGACGGTTATTGAAGCATAACTAACCCGTCTATGATAATGGTGTTATCACAGACGGAGTTTACCTATATCAGCCGTCTGTGAAGACCCTTTAACGCAGCCGGTTTCTACCATAACAGACACCGCCTGTGAAAATTAGGTTATTATCATCACAGAACCTGGTTAATTGTTACCATTAACCTGGTTAATTGGTAACTTACTATAATGTTGTTATTTCTAATTTCCAGGTCAATTCAATATAATCACAGAACAAAAAACAACAATCATCACAGAACAAAAGATAACAATATTATCATCACAGAAGTCAATTTCACTAAAACAATATACATACACACAAGTTACAGATACAATTTCATCTCAAAGTTTACAAGTTTTCACTAAAAACTGTTTAGATTGGTATAGTCGCAAAGTTCTGGCACATCAGCTGCTGGACCTCTCTTATCAAAGAACTTCCCCGTTTTGTGCAAAATTTCGCGACGAATGAACTGACAGAGTTCAGAAGCAATCTTGTCGGCTCCTCCATCAGGAATACTTCTACAAACCGGCCATTCTTCGTTCAGATTCTTCTTGTGCTGCAATATAACACATAACAAGGTTTAGAATGTGTTGATTTGAACAATCTCAAAGTATAGATCAAAGTGAGAGTATACAAGAATTTAGTAGGTATTTTTGGAGCAGTTGTACTATGAGCAATTGAATTTTGAAGTTGGAATCAAAATATGAAAATAATGTTTCTGGTAATATTGAACAGCAAACTGAGCTTCGTGATAAAAACCAAGACCGCAAAGAGGACTGGATCATGAAAGAGCACAGAAGATGTTTCACTGAATGGTTAATGGACAAAAATATATCATACGGAAACACTATAGAAGAGGCAACAATGAAAAAGTTAGCTTGTGGCCCATCTGCTTTGGTAACATCATGGCAAGCATATGACATCAATGGTTACACATTTTACACTAAAGAAAAAGACGGTAAGAGTGTTGCACAAAATAGTGGTGTTCGTATTGAGGCTTATGATTCACAAGGGCAGAAGACCACATACTTCGGGTTCATAGAGGAAATATGGGAACTCGATTATGGCGAAAGAATGGTAATGCCCGTATTTAAGTTCCAATGGGTCAAACATCCTGATGGTTTGAAAGTGGACAATTACGGACTGACACTGGTAGACTTGAATAAAGTGGGTTACAAAGATGACCTGTGGGTTCTCGCCGATAATGTTGCACAAGTTTTTTATGTTCAAGATCCAGAAACTGAGAAGTTGCACGTAGTTGTTTCTGGAAAGCAAAATATTGTTGGGGTTGACAATGTGGGAGATAATGAAGAGGAATATAATCAGTATGAAGAGATGTACCTTTTCACCGAACCAGAAAACATCAAGCGCGTAGAGAGAAGCATTAAAAAGAATTTGAAACCCTATATGCGAGAAGATGTCAATGCTGGAAAAAATGTATATAGCAATGCAAGATGATATATATTGTATATATTTGTATCTTCTGAAATCAACTTAGAACAATGTTGGTATATGGATTGTGTCCTTTTGCATTTGTGTACATATGCGTTTGGACTCAATGATTTGGAAGTTTGGAAGTTTGGTCTTTCTTCAGATAATGATGTCTCGGGCGTGTAGCCGATTGAAGGAGGAGCGCTTGGCGTGGCGCAAGAACCATCCCCATGTATGTACATATGGCACACCGGTCACATGGTTGTATATACATATGTATCTGTAATGGACTGATGAACTTAACTGTAGTTTGTTTTTCCGTGTTGTTTGTTTTTGGTATTTTCAATTTCTCCGCGTAGGGTTTCTCTGCGAAGCCTGAATCGGGAGATTTATTGAAGTGGCAGTGCATCGTCCCCGGTAAAGAAGGGGTAAGTCATGAAGAACAAGCACAATATGAGTTTAACTATCGTCCTCCTATTAATAAATTTCTTTTGCAGACTGAATGGGAAGATGGTTACTACCCCCTGACAATCTCCTTCTCTGAGGACTATCCCTTGGTGCCTCCAAGATGCTCCTTTCCAATTGGGTTCTTCCACCCAAATGTCCATCGTTCGGGAGCACTCTGCATCGGGATTCTTGATCAAGAGACTGTAAGATAGACCTATTTTGTTCATGTAATTATTACTTATAATTTTTGTCGAACTTATTTGAACTGGTTTCTTATATTGCTTAAATTATATTTCGTAGGGGTGGTGCAGTGCTTTTACAATCAAAACTATACTACTTGAAGTTCAACGTTTGCTGCATCAGCCAAATGTGCCTGATGTTGAAAATGATTGCTATAATCTACTTATCAAGGTTAGATGACACTTTGACTTAGTGACCAATGTAGGTTATTCATTCCTCCTTCGACATTTGTTAATTTAAATAATGTCAATATTTTCAGGATCCAGCGGAATATAAGAGACGTGTTCGGGAGCAAGCAGGACGGTACAATTTAGATTGATCGATGGGAGCTTCATCGTCGATCTACAATGAATGTAGCATGATTTTTGTTCAGTGTGTAAAGAAATTATCTTTGAACAATTGTAAAGCCTCTAATGGTGTATTATCACAATTAAGCCAGCCTCACTGGTGATCGAGCATTTCCTATAATGCATTAATGTACTAGTATCCGCTAGCTCATCTGTGTTTTTTTCCTGATACAATTTTGCCTGCACGACTACATGCGGCTGTGATATATAATTGCAACTACATCCCTGTAATTTCAATGAAAACCGCTTATGATAATTAAACAATGACCGCCACTGGAAATACATGATCTTCTCAGGCCGTTGTTAATCAAGAACCGGCTATGAAGTTCATTTCATCACAGACGGTTATTAATTAAGAACCGCCAACGAAGATCATGTATTTACTCAGACGGTTGTTCCTTAAAATCCATCTGTGAAGTTCATTGCATTACAGACGGTTATTAATCAAGAACCGCCAACGAAGATCATGTATTTACCCAGACGGTTGTTTCTTAAAATCCGTCTGTGAAGTTCATGGCATTGCAGGCGGTTAATAATTAATAACCGTCTATGAAGATCATGTATTTACCCAGACGGTTGTTTCTTAAAATCCGCCTGTGAAGTTCGTTGCATTACAGGCGGTTCTTAATTAAGAACCGATTCTGAAGATCATGTATTTACCCAGACGGTTGTTCTTTAAAATCCGCCTGTGTTGTTCTTTCATCACAGACGGTTATTATATCATTCGTCATCACAATCGCATATTTTTAAGGACCGCCTGTGTTTGAAAAATTGAGGCGCCTGTAAAAATGCTTTTTGTAGTAGTGAGAGTAAAAAAATTGCAGATGAAATGATCGGACATTTTTTGCATGAAGAAATAAACTCCATCTCTTCATTCGTGAGATATGCATACAACCATCAGTTAATACAACGAGGGAGCTAATATTGCAGCAACATGATCATGGTCTTGTTCTGGCTAGCTATCTAGCTTGCTCTGACTAGGTCACTGTAAATGTGATTCAAGCGATCCTTCATTCTGCTATTCACCAACCTCTGCTTATGCTGCTACGCTTATGCTGCTACAGCTGATTAAATGCTTCTTCTTAGGTTTTGCAGACAACATAGATTTGAAAATTTCAAGTTCTTAATAAATGTTATGAGAATGTTTGCTGAATCTCTTGCACCAGCTCTTCGGCGCTAAGGTCGCACTCAATCCCAATCTGTGGAAAAGGTATATGACATGTAAGTAAGGATTTAGATATTTTACAATTATGCCAGTGACACTTCGCAACATGAACTGCATGCAGTATTATCGCAAGGGATAAATCCAACAAAATTCTGGATCTTTTTCGATAACGGAACATGCACCAGATCAGTACAAGTTGATGAATAGGTGGAGTCTCTTGACAATCGAGGAGGATAGCAAGAACAGTAATGGAGATTAGGTTTCATATATAGGTGGAGGACGCGATCGCACGAAAGAGGTTAAGATAACTGTTCAATCAATCTATGCCTTGGAAGCTGCTCTGCACCTCTAGTCGCGACCAGGCAAGCTTGCGACCATCGTGGCCGACGAGCCGACATGCGCGCGGTCCAAGGCATGCACCTGCCAATCACTCACCACTTGGGAAGTTCACATGAAACAAATGCGTTTTAAGTGTTGCCCTAATACCGTTCCATTGAATACTGCGTGTCTGTGTCGACCATTAAAGTGTTAGGCCCCATGTGTACCGCGAGTTCTTGGAATCTAGTTCAATTAATGATGAGAGCAAGGACATGAATGCAGGATCGGACAAAATAAAATGAGGTGTGAATTACACACCTTGATCGTGAAGGTGTTCACTGCCGTGTCGTCAACGATGCTGATCTTGGCGTGGAGGATCTCCATCGACCGGCGCCCCTCGAGCGCGGCGATCACCTTCACCGCCTGCCCCGGCGCCCGCTTCGACACCGTCTTCACCACCAGGTTCGCGCCAGAGAACTCCACCTTCACATCCGGGAGGACGGCCCCGCCAGGCTGCTTGTTGTTGGCTGCGTAGGCACAGAGCTCGGCAGCGATGGCGTCCAGCGACGGAAGGTACGACGACGCCGCCGACTCCTGGGACGTCGGCGTCATCACCGGGGACGCGTGGGCCGAGCCCGGCGGCGGTAGAATCAGAGGCAGCAGCAGACGCGAAGGCTGCCTGCAGAGCTTGTACGGGCTGCTGGGCGTGGACGTCGGCGTCCTGGGGCTGATCGGGACGACGGCGGGCCGCGGGCTCATGGGCGGCGTCGACTTGCTGAGCCGCAGCGGAGGTCGCGGGCTGTGGACCAGCTGGCCCGTGTAGGCCTTGCGCTGCTTCTTGGCCTCCAGCGACTGCAGCAGCTGCTGCATCTCCTTGATGTAGTCCACCACCCCTCCTATGATGGATGCCTGGTCACCCTGATAATACACAAACGTATCATAAAAATGTGTCAGCTCATAAAGGCATCGCATGTATCACGTTTAGAAATGGACTGAACATGCTTCAAATAATTGTGAATAAGCTACTGTTCTGCATGCCGTAGAAAATATATAGAAGGAGCTAGACGATCGATGATCTTACTCGCTTGACGTAGAAGCATGGCATGAGCGACCGCAGCACGGCGAGGTGGTCGTTCATCTGCTTCCTCCGGTTCCGCTCCACCGCGACGTGCGGAGTCGTCGTCTTCGCCGCGCCGCCCTCCCCAGCCGTCGCCGCCGACACGGCCACCGGCGCAGAACGTCTCCGCCTCTTCGCTGGCTCCTGCACCGTGGTGCCGTCACCCCGGCCGTCACCACCGCAGCCCCCCTGACGAGGCCGCTTATTACCGTTCGCCGCAGCGTCAGCAGACGGCAGCGCCGCCTCGACACCGCCGGCGCGGGGACGGGGAGTGACGCAGTCCTCCCACGCCTCGAGGATGCCAAACAAGTCCTCGACGTCGTCGTCAGCGAAGAGCTGATCGCACAGTGCTGCCGCCATAGGTGGTGACTGCTAGTGGTTGCCCTCCACTTGCTCGATGGTAGCGTGTACAAAGCGAGGCACAGAGTTGTCTCTACTATAGGTGTGGATGGACGCGAATGGTAGGGGAGAATGTCTGCGTGAGCGAAAGAACCTCGGCAATCTAGCTAGCTTCTTTTACGTTTCTGAGAGGACGACCGTTGCGTCATTCGCGGATGCATGGATGGTTGGTCATGAGGATGGTCGACTGCTCATAAATAAGACGGCTGGGGAGCACGTCGATGCATGAGTAATGAATGCGCATTCAAATGCGGCGGGGCCCATCCCGAACTGGGTTTAGGGTTTTAAGTAGTATGACATGAGCTCAATAATAACTGTTGTTCTACGGGAATCACGGTACGGGCGATGACTGTCGATCGCTTCACTAGCTGCTACATCCTTGTTCTTTTGCCCGTGATTACCTAATGGAACTGCAAACAAATGTGCCTTCACTTAAGAATCTTGAAACAAAGCAGGCCTATCGCGACCAGAGTGGTTCATGAATCATAATATTTTACGAAATGGAGGCACGATGGAGGGCAACATTTAAGAGAACTACAAGAAACTGGCAATAGGGCGTCAGGTATTTTATAAACATCGGAGTCGTCGCATTTAAATTAACTAAAGACGTCAAATACACGAAAATCGACGGCAAAAACTAAAGAAAACGGCCTCTAAAAAACCGACGGTTTTAGTTAGAGACGTCGAGGACGCAACATAAACCCACAACAATAATTTTATAACCGTCGGCTGCGCTGAGGAACCAACAGCTATAATTGTGAGACCGCACGGAGACTTATAACTACAAGAGTCAGGCAAAAAATGTCGGTCATGTAGCCGTCGGCAAGCTACGGTAACCGACGAATATAGTCTAAGACTGTAGGCCTACCGGCGGTCATATCCGTTGAATCATGCTCGACATTCTTATCGTTTTAAAGTCGTCAGTCCCGGCGACTTTAGAGGTTTATAGCCGTCGGTCGGGTGAACCCGACGGCTATAACGCCATAAAGGCGTCGACCCGCAAGTCCCGACACCTTTAATGCCTTATAAGCCGTCGGCCTCCAAGTGAACCGACGGCCATAGGGACGACAAGTGTGCATTTTAGGGACCATATAGCCGTCGGTCTGAGAGCAAAACAGACGGTCATATGGCAGTTATAACCATCGGTGCGGTAGACACCGACGACCATACTAGCATTTTTTAAATCGCGGGTGCTTTTCCTCCCTCCCTGGGTGGGAAGCCTCCGGTAATAGTTATACAGCCACAACACAAGTTATATACAACATATATCCAAACACAATAAACACGATACAAGCCATGGTCATACAATGCAAACACAATAAAACGACGAATTCACATAGTTCATACAACAACTAACTTCAATGTAACAACGAGTTCATATATCCAAATTAGTCCAAGAGAAAGAGGCCACACAAACACCATTGTGAAGATTAATCCGCTTCCATGTCATTGTTCGAAGCTCCACCACTCGCACCTCCGGCATTCAAAATGAATAAATCATCGCAACCTTGATGTGTTACATGATCGGAACCCTACCAAAAATAAATAAAAGTTAACTTTCATTAATACTTACAATTCATATGTCTCAATCTTTCTAAAATTCACAAATGCACAAGTCACATGTGCAATTGACTCAAAGATATTAATTGTTGGATAATCGGCGATATGCTACTCTAGCAATTCTACAGCATCACCCAGAAAACATGCAAGTACAGAGGTCATAGATCGTTACCACTAGACGCGCGACGTATCGGAACGTAGATGTGTGTCGATGTAAGGGAAGTAGAAGATATCGTTCGTCTCCTCCTCATTCTCGTGACAGCAGCAGGTAGACGATCATGTTCATCGTAGCCGATTAGCGCAGCAGTAGCAGTAACGCCTCCACGAAGTCCACACGTATGGGGAGAAAAGCTGTGCGCCGGTGTGCTAGCACCGCGTGCGCGGCAAGGATCTTGGCGTGAGGCCTGCGAGGGGTTGCGGCTAGGGCTATCACGTGGTGGAGTTATCAGCCCCTAACCCTACCCCTCATATTTATAGACGTACTAATGGACTTTTAAATCTCAAGCCCATTAGTACCATAATTGCTTATGGATCAAATATCCAATAGGCCTTAAACCGAATTATTATGATTGCCTTTTGGGCATATCACCAACAATCTCCCACTTGCACTAGAGACAATCATCTAGCCAAGCTTTTCAATATTCTAACCCCTTAAGTGTGTGACCCGCTAGGTTCATGTGCAGTCGGTTGTGAATAGAAACCATTTCCAACCACAAGTCAGCAGTGGTACCTAGCAAGACATACTAACTCTCGAACGTACATAAAGATCAATATCGGTTGAACCTAGATACATTCAACATGCTAATCCCTTTGCCTCACGATACCAGTCAAGCTCAAGGCGAGATGCGTGCCATCCTTGTGATAGCTCGACCATTCACGCGATCAAATAGTGGACTCATTCCATGACTAACTTTTAGCCACTGTGATTAACTTTTAATCACATTGGCATGGCCATGCACTTTCAAATCCAACTATCTCGATGGGCCCAAAGATATCTCTCTTGTTATTAAAGAGGGGCAAATCCCATCTTGATTCGCGCACATCACATTCTATGTTTCATTATGTACTCGAAGACTACTTTTATGACTACCCAGTTACGGGGTAGCGTTTGGTAGTATCAAAGTACATAACTACACACAATGAGAAACAATGACGATCTCAGGTCTAGGGATCTAGCAGGTGTATCACTCAAGACCAACTGATGGCACATATGCAAATAACAATCCCAACAGTGTCTCAGAGTGGGTCAATCCAACACCATGTTCACTAACATGTGTTCACATTATTAATTTGATATCTACATATCTATGATCCGTGAAATGTGATCATCAATTAATACATGTGCTAGTCTATGTGATATCATTCTCTAATATAATGATATAGACTAGGGATCATTTAGAGTAACATTACTATTAACAAAGAGTTTCACAAACAAGTCACATACTTGATGATCAATGTAAATAATGATTACTCATATAACAATTTATTTAGCAGTACATAAACATAGCTTTGACACAAGTCTCCCACTACACACTATGATAACTGATGTAAGTATCTAATACTCATAGATCTCGTGTTCGCCTCATGCTTTGATTGTGGAAGAGATTTTGTCAACAAATCTGCAACATTCAAATTCGTGTGCACCTTGCATATCTTCACATCACCTCGGTCGATGATCTCTCAAATGAGGTCATAGCGTTGTAGTATATGTTTGGATCTTTTGTGTGATCTAGGCTCCTTTGCCTATGCGATGGCTCCACTATTGTCACAATAGAGATCCACACGACTGGGCGCGCTAGGAACAACACTCAACTCAGAAACAAATTTTCTGATCCAAACAGCTTCCTTTGCAGCTTTAGAAGCTGCAATATACTCCGCCTCTATCGTTTAATCTGCTACTATATCTTGCTTGGAAATTTTCCAACTCACTGCCCCTCCATTGAGGCAGAATACAAAACCAGATTGCGATCTAGAATCATCTTTATCAGTTTGGAAGCTGGCATCAGTGTAACCTTTTACAAGAAGCTCTTCTTCACATCCAAACACTAAGAACACATCCTTAGTTCTTCTCAAGTACTTAAGGATATTTTTGACAACAGTCTAATGAGCCTCACCATAATCTGATTGATACCTGCTCGTAATGCTTAGAGCATAAGATACATCTGGGTGTGTACATAGCATGGCATACATGATGGATCCAATAGTTAAAGCATAAGGAATCGCTCTCATCCTCTTTTGCTCATCAAGTGTCGAATGACACTGACTCTTTCTTAGAGTAATGACATGTGACACTGGCAAGAAACCTTTCTTGGAATCTTGCACATTGAACCGATTCAATATCTTATCAATATATGTATCTTGGCTTAATCCAATTAGCCTTTTAAATCTATCTCTATAAATTTTTATGCCCAAAATGTACGCCGCCTCTCCTAAATCCTTCATTGAGAAACTTTTTCTTAATAAGAATTTAACATCATGAAGCATTGGAATGTTATTTCCAATCAATAATATGTCATCTACATATAGGACAAGAAATACATGTGACTCCCCTAAACTTCTTGTAAATACAAGGTTCTTCTATATTTTTGACGAAACCAAACTCTTTGACAACTTCATCAAAACGTAGAGTTCAACTCCAAGATGTTTGCTTCAATCCATAGATGGACTTTTGAAGATTGCATATTTTACTAGCATTTTTAGGATCGACAAAACCCTCAGGTTGTATAATGTACACATCCTCAGTCAAACTTCCATTAAGATAAGTTGTTTTGGCATTCATCTGTCATATTTCATATCAAAATATGCAGCAACTGCTAGGAGAATCCGAACAGACTTTAGCATTGCGATGGGTGAGAAAGTTTCATCATAATCAACACCTTGAATTTGTTTGAAACATTTTTTCACCAATCGCACTTTATAGATGTGAACATTTGCACCCATATCAGTCTTTTTCTTGAAAATTCATTTACAATCGATAGGTCTCACACCTTGGACTGGATCAACGAAGTTCCAAACACTATTTTCATGCATGGATTCAATTTCGGATTCCATGGCTCCAAGCCACTTCTCAGAGTTGGGTCCCTTCATTGCTCGGTATAGGTCGTGGGCTCATTATTGTCCAACGATACCATGTCATGCTGCTCCGTGGTTAGAAGCAATAACTTTTCAGACGCACGGTGCTCATAGACCTTCGTGGGGCTGGTGTTTCATCAACTGGTTGCACAATATCTTGTACATCCTGTATAGGATCAGTGGGTGTCGAAATATTTTTAGGCATTTCTTGAATTTCTTCAAGATGCACCTTGCTCCCACTAACTCCTTTTGAGAGAAACTCTTTCTCCAAGAATACACTATTGCGAGCGGTAAACACTTTACCCTCTGTTTTTTTATAAAAATAATATCCTTCGGTTTCCCTAGGATATACCACAAAGAAGCATTTGTCCAATTTGAGAGTGAGTTTGTCTGACTTCAAACGTTTGACATAAGCATCACACCCCAAACTTTGAGGAAAGACAATCTGGGACGTTTTCCGGTCCACATCTCATATGGTGTCTACTCAATAGACTTAGTTGGGACTTTGTTTAGTGTAAACGCAGGAGTTTCAAGAGCATAACCCCAAAAGGATAGTGGAAGATTTGCTTGGCTCATCATCGACCTAACCATGTCTAACAAGGTTCGGTTCCTCTGCTCGGACACCCCATTCCATTGAGGCATTCTAGGTGGAGTCAATTGTGGAACAATTCCACATTGTTTTAAATGATCATAAAATTCATGGCTGAAATATTCATCCCCACAATCATATCGTAGAAGTTTAATTGTTTTGCCCAATTGATTTTGTACTTCATTCTATAATTCTTTGAACTTTTCAAATGATTCAGACTTGTGCCTCATTAGGTAGACATAACCATATCTACTAAAGTCATCGATAAAATTAATGAAGTACTGGAAACCACATCTGGCTATTGAACTCATTGGTCCACATACATCTGTATGTATAAGTCCCAACAAGTCAGTCGCCCTCTCACTTTGACCAGTGAAGGGTGTTTTGGTCATCTTCCCAAGCAAACAAGACTCGCATGTGTCAAGTGATTCAAAATCAAATGAGCTTATTAAACCATCTTTATAGAGCTTTTCAATGCGCTTCTCATTTATATGACCTAAGCGACCATGCTAAATAAAAGTGGAATTCAGATCATTTCGTTGAGCTCTTTTGGTATTAATGATATAGATTATTTTATCCTCAAGATCAAGAACATATAATCCATTCACTAACAGACATTGAGCATAGAAAATATTATTATAATAAATAGAACAACATTTGTTCTTTATTACAATCTCATAACCATCAACTTCTTCTAAACATGAAGAAGAGATAATGTTATTGCTCAAAGTAGAAATGCAATAACAATTATTCAATTCTGAAACTAATTCTGAGGGTAATGACAAGTGGTATGTCCTCACAGCTATGACTGCAACGTTTGCTCCATTGCCGACACAAACATCCAACTCGCCTTTTGCAAATATTCTAGTCTCACTTAGACCCTGCAACGATTTGCAAGTGTGAATCATCGATCCAGTATTAAATACCCATGATTCACCAGAAGATAATGCAATGTTAATTTCTATAAAATTTATACCTGAAGTGGAAGTCTTCAGATCCTCCAAGTACTTCTTGCAGTTCCTAGACCAATGCTCCTTAGCATGACAATAAAAGCATCCATCATCAGGAGAAGGGCCAGATTTGCCCTTTGGCTTAGACTTTGAGCTTGAGAGCTCATCGGGAACCTTTCCCTTGCCTTTGCCTATAGGATGCATCATACGCTTCTTCTTTTTATTCTCCTTTTGGACCATCATCACATGAGTGGCGTTTTTCTTAATGCTTTCTTCGGCTGTTTTAAGCATCCCATGTAATTCAACCAAAGTTTTCTCCATGTCATTCATATGAAAATTCAATATAAATCAATCGTAGCTCGATGGGAGCGACTAGAGAACAACGTCAATAGCCAGATCATCCTTGAGTTCAGAACCAAGTTTGCCCAAAGTCTCGATGTAACCAATCATTTTGATTACATGAGAGTTGATCGAGATACGCTCCGTCAACTTGCATAAGAACAAAGAATTTGAGATGTTGTATCTCTCAGCCCTGCTTGATTCTCAAACATTCCACGTAGTCTCTCAATCATAGAATAAGCACATGTATTCTCATACTGTTTTTGTAGATCAGGGCACATAGTGGTGAGCATGAGAGCTTACATTAAGCGCATCATCACAGTGCTTCATATAAGCTCTACGTGTCGCATTATTTCCATCAGTTGGGTGGTCATCAGGGTATGACTGCAAAAGAACATACTCGGTTTTCTCTTGCCTAAAAACGATTCTCAGGTTGCGGTACCAATCGATAAAGTTAGCTCCATTGAGCTTTTCCTTTTAAAGCACATATCTCAAAATGAAATCAGAATTGTTACTAGCAGACAAGATCTACAAAATAAAATAAATATGCAAGGTTTTAGCACTATGTTATATATCAATCTTATATTAAGAGTTTAATAAAACACACTACCACTATATGAGTATCGTCCTCCCTCTAATGACATATAGTGGTCCAAGATCCATATTCACTAATTCCTAGTGATCTTTGGCTTCACTATTAGGAAATTAGTGACAGGTAAACAACAATTGTTAATCATATCTATGACTCTTGTTTGTTGGATGACATCCAATGCTCCGGCTCCCAACTCTATGCCATAAAGCTCAAAACCGTTTTGATAGCTTTGTTGAGTAAACCAACACTATGCATGTGAATGTTCAACATTCACCCCATGCATTATGATACATGATAGTGCTTTGCTTTGGCAAACCTACCACACAACGATCAAAATAACATAGGTGCAACTATTGGTAAATGGCGTCAAATACTCAACTTTTGTAAGGGAAGCTATTCTATCATGACAAAACATCCACCATTTGAAAAGCATGAAAATAATAGTAATACGTAAACATCACATGTATATGATCATATCACATTGTGAATAGTATGGCCTTTAGAATCATAGTGGTCTCCATCGCCATAGTTCCATCATGATTTGAGCTACCATGCCTCCCTTCTTGTGGTGATCTCCATCTCCACCATGCTTGAAGACATCTCCATGATCATAAAAGAAGCTAATACAACTAATAGCTACCAAATAAATTACATGAGAGATCAAGCATCACAGGTCGATACGCAGGTCGTTATACAATTATATGACAACCTCAACCCAGTTGTATTA
Organism: Tuctoria greenei; assembly: GCA_036927565.1. Lineage (NCBI taxonomy): Eukaryota > Viridiplantae > Streptophyta > Magnoliopsida > Poales > Poaceae > Tuctoria > Tuctoria greenei. The sequence goes on from JAYESD010000001.1 coordinate 290,094,542, forward strand.
AATTTGCAACACGCAGGCTGCACGAATATTATACACAGATCATCACATCACATTAAGTCCACACCATTCACATCATCCCTTGCAAAAACGAGTTAAGTGTAGAACGGTTTCTAGCGCGAAATGATATTATGTAATCGCTATAGCAGACAACAAAAGGAATTACATAGAACGCATCTATGAAATCACTATGAAAATCTCATCAGATTGATCAAATCAACCCGAATCCAAGCCATTCAGAATGCCTCAATTTTCAATGTGATTGGTTATTCATGAGAAGATCGCGACTCATGACTGCGGTCTATTGGATCAATATGTTAGCTATGTACACAATTAGTCTCGATGGTGATTTCAGCCTATAGGGACAGGTTGCGCACACAGCAGAGAAGGAGTACAAACTGACCCTTTAGTCATATACGATCGCAATCTACCCTAACCAATTCCAAACCCCAAAAATTGTGCGATAAAATTCATCGTATGAATATGTCTGCAGTAGATCCCATCTACTAACAAGATCCAGACCAAAAACTACGCAAACCTTGCTCTGATGCCACTATTGGAGAATCGGCAGTACGCTACTCTAGCAATTCTACTGCATCACCTAGGAAACATGTGAGTACAGAGGTCATAGATCGTTACCACTAGATGTGCAGCGCAGCGGAACGTAGACGCGTGTTGGTGTAAGGGAAGTAGACGATCTCGTTTATCTCTTCCTCTCCTCGTCATGGCAGCGGGTAGACGACCACGTTCGTCGTAGCCGATTAGCGCAGTAGTAGCAGCAGTGCCTCCGCGGAGTCCACACGTACAAGGAGGAATGTTGTGCGCCGGTGTGCTAGTCCCGCGTGCGCGGCAAGGGTCTCGGTGTGAGGCCTGCGAGGGATGGCAGCTTGGGCTATCACATGATGGAGTTATCAGCCCCTAACCCTACCGCTCATATTTATAGGCGTACTAATGAGCTTTTAGGTCTCATGCCCATTAGTATCCTACTTACTTATGGATCAAATATCCAACAAGCCTTAATCCAAATTGTTATGATTGCCTCTTGGGCATATCACCACTATCTATGTACGGATGCTGCTTCAAATAAATTGTAGCTGCTCTGTTGTTTGTCGTGGGCTAACACAACCGAATCTTGTAATACACGGTCACAACCTTCATCCGTGCATCAGAGGAGTCCTTCGTGAAGTTTCTCGCTGACGTCTCAAAAACAGACCTCGCATATGTTGGAATCACACCTTCCTCCAATTTAAATATACTCTGCATAAAACCAACAATTAGTATTAATCAAAGTAAGATGCAACATAATATAAATAATGAAAACAAACTTACCCAAAAATTTTCCCAAACTCTGTCCCGACAAGTACCCACAGTGCCATATGATTTCAGAGCATAGTGATCCTAATTATGTGCGTCAATTAGTTGATCACCCGCAAGAATCATCCCTGGGAAGCAAAACTGGATGGCATTTCCCAACTTCATGTTATCATAGCGTCGATGCCCCCTGCCATCCCAACCAACCTCGATCCAGCACCTAGTACCCTTTGGCCTTATAACCATCCGCGTATCGGGGCATTTACTCGGAGTACATAAAAGGTGCCTCCGTAGCCTGTACAAATAACATTAGTTAGTTGACAAGAAAACCAAATGTATAAGATAGCTTATCAAATAATTCAAAAAAAGTATATGTAAGGGCATCGATCACTCTGCCCCTCTGCTGCCTCTTCTAACTCTGCCAACCTTGCCAACCTTGCATCTCGATCCAGATCATCTTCCTCTTTGCTTCTCTCTTCACGCTCAGTACCACCCTACCTACCCTCGATAGCACATTGTCCACCCTCAGAAGACGACCCAAAGGCATGCTCCTGAGCCTTCTCCATCGTGCCTGCTCCTGAGTCTCCTCCCTTCTCTTGAGCCTCCTTCAAGTACAACTCATTCTGAACCTCTCTAACTTGTGTAGAACTCAAACCTCGTGCTAGCTGGCTCGATGCCTGCTCTGTCACACACCCCATGAGCTGTCTCTGTCTATCTGCACTCACATCGTGCCCTGCAAATGCAAATAAACATGTAACAAATAGTAAATAGTTGATTATGATGTTGAAGTGTATATAAAAAAACAAAGTACCTGAAACAAGGATGTGTGATCCGAACCATTACTGCGGTGAGACGGGGAGGAAGAAGTATCACTCTGCTTCTTCCCTTTTCTGAAATGCTTCCACATTTGCACAAATTTCAAAATAAGGGTTAGTATACAAGAATATAAAACAATAAACAATAAATGGTAAAGACTAAAAGATGTTCACAGTAAGAATTAAAATCTCAAAGAATGCATACAATAAGAATTAAAAATCATCAGCGGCAGAGAACATCAAGTTATATCGTCGAAATCTCGTCTGGATCCAGACTCGGGTAGGCATGTGTAGGATCGAAGAGCACGTGAAAAGCTACCATAGGGTGGGGGTGAATGGTAGATTTAAAAATCTTACGCAGTGGAAACAATTAAATCCCAACCCCTTCGGCAGAAAAACGACCTATTAGAAAAATCGTGTGTGAAACTAATATAAACGTGTTTCACCGTGACAAAAGTGATATATATCAGAGAGAATCAAGTCACGAAGAAAAAAAAGAAGAATCACTCAAATCCATCAAGATAAAATCAAGTTATGATCGAAAGATCGAACAAAGGTCAATCTGTCCTACCCGAGAAAAATAGTTTTGGAACGCTGCAAAGAAACTCGTGTAGATCATAAACCACAAATCTAATGACCGTGAAATTTTTACAGATGATAGATATTCAAGTTGTGAAGACAACCCAAAATAAATCACGTCAATTGGATCTGTAAAACTAGAGTTATGATAAAACCACCGACAAAAGGTGCTATCCAGAAACTCGACGAGTAAAACTTATCTGGAACAAGTCGGACGAACAAGACACAAAAGTTCCTTCAAACTATGAATTTTATTCAATAGAACACAAGAGGAACAGCCCCAAAGTCGTGGACCACGAGCTCTGGCCTTTCTTGCTTATATAACCAGCTCGAAAGCCAACTCAACTCAAATCAGGACTCTAATCCTACTCCGTTCACGAATCGAAACTTTCCATAACTGCTTAGGACTCTTCTATACGCAGATAGAAGCAATCTTAAGACTTCCAAACACCTTAGGAACGTATCTCACATTCCTAAAACAACTCAAATTCGTGACCCACACAAAATCATATCATAACAACCTCGATACTTTCTATACCGAGCCATAACCGACTCCGCCGCAGCCAAAGTCATCAACCGATACGATCCGATCCTTCCAACCAGATCTTCCCATCCATAAACAATCTTCGGAACCATGTTGCCACGTCACGCACCGCATGCATATGTGCAAACACCTTCCTTCGATGTCCAGTAACCTTCATATGCACTGCCCTTGATTCAATCATCCTGCGCGACCTCCTGACCCGCTCAACCACAATTCCTCCTGAATTTGGTTGTTGGAACCTCATCTCCTCCCTGAGACTAGTCCAAAGGATCCCGTCATCAGCCATGACTTAAACTCAAGCAACACCTACACATGAACAAACAACCAATCTGTACGAGCCCAAGTCCGCGACTTGACTCAAGTTAGTTCCGAACACAACACCTTATATGAGCACCTCACATAAGCATGTTGCAAAGCATATCAAAACGATATCAGCCATATCAACCAAAATGCACCAAAAACTTAGCAAATGAATACTAAGCAACCTTTCCATAAGTGTAAAGAAAGTTCGAAACATTTCACGTGGAAATTTGGAACATTACGATCAAGCTTCGAACCTTGCCAAAGCTAACTCGAGCTTGTGCTGGAGCTTACCAAAGCTAGTACAACCTAGCGCCGGAGATAACCAAAACTAGTCAGAACTAGTCATCCCAAAAGTCGAAGCTAGAAAAATATGTCGGAGCTAACCAACATAAGTCAGACCTAGCAAAACATATTAGAGCTTAACAAAGACATGCCGGAGCTATCAAAGATATGCCGGAGCTAAAGACAAAGCTCATCGGAGCTACCCAAAAACATGTCAGACTTTGACAAAGCAAGTCGGACCTATTATCGGACCAGGCAGAAGCTCGGTGCTAGATTCGTACCTTGCCAAAAAGATGTTATGGCAGCATTCAAAACTTTTATTGTCCAAGCTAATGTATTCAGCACACATAGGTCTCACAATCTCCCCCTTGATGAATGCATTGGCAACACCATTTAAATCCGAACATTGGCATGAAAAGTTTTGAGAACAATTTTCCCCCTCTATAAAACAGAAATAAAATGAGAAAAAAATTCTCCCCCTGAGAAGAATCGTGCCAAAAACAATTGTGAATATGTGCAATGTGTAATCAATGTCAATGTGCAATGTGTAATCAATGTCTCCCCCTTGAATATTTATTTTTATTTTTAAAAATTCACATATTATCTCTCCCCCTTTGACAATGTATTCAGCAAGGTTTATAAGACAAAATTTAATTGTTATGAGCATATTATAACATATACATATAAAATAAAGCTCATCCAAGTCATACTATCAAGTAACTTACACTATCACAACAATGAGATACATAAAGTAGTGTAAGCCATGCTAGAGATCAAATGTAATTTTCAATATAAGCAAGTCATGATCTCACAAACTTAACTATTTCAATACCTAAAAGCATGACACTTGTTGTTGCATTTTATTATTTTTCAAAGCACAAATTTAGATCATATGATATTTGCTGAAGATTATATGCGCATCTGCCTTATTCTAACGAACCAAGCCAAGCCTATGTCATTTGACAATCAGAAGCTTAAGGATATAGTTTTAGTCATACACAACTTCTTCCAAGTTTATATCTAAGTGCAATGATAAGCCATCCCAAAAGAAGAAGTGTGATGCATGCATATTCTCTTGATCTTTTCTCAACTTATATTTATTCATAAAAACTCAACATGTGAGTTGATTACTTGATTAATTCTTTATGATTCAAAGCACTTGTGAGCATGCAACAAGTTCAAAACAGCAAGAAAGTTCGACCATGACCAGATTTAGTGTAAATAATTATTCCAATTACTAGACATGGCAAAACTACAAAATATATAACACGAGTAATGTAGTAAGAACTTTCAGTATGTAAAAGGAGTCACAAAGTCATATATGTATGAAATATTATGCTCATATTATTTTAAGTTCAGATTCACACATAGACTTCTCAAGTTTCAAAACTCCGCCTCAATTTAAGCCATGAGGATGCATAACCCCTATTTCACTATGAATGTAACAAAAATGAGTGAAATCCAAAGGTTTTGTAAAAATGTCAATCAATTGTTGTTTAATATCTACATGGTGAAGCACAATGTTTCCTTTTTCAACATTATCACGGAGAAAGTGATACCTAATATCAATGTGCTTAGTTCTAGAATGTTGCACAAGGTTTTTAGCAATGCAAATGGCACTAGTGTTATCACAAAACAGTGGAACACTATCTAGATCAACCCCATAGTCCTTAAGTGTTTGAACAATCCAAAGAATTTGTGAGCAAGCACTAGCAGCAGCTACATATTCATATTCAGCCGTGGATTGTGCAACTGAGCTTTGTTTTCTAGAGGACCAAGCAACAAGAGAATTACTAAGAAAATGACAAGCACCAGAAGTACTTTTCCTATCAATCCTACAACCCCCAAAATCAGCATCCGAAAAAGCTTTCAAAGTAACGGTTGAGGAAGAAGGAAGAAAAATGCCAAATTCTTGAGTTCCATGTAAGTATCTGAGAATCCTTTTGACGGCTTGACGATGAGAAGCACGTGGGGAAGCTTGAAACCGTGCACAAAGACATACGCTGAATTGTATGTCCGGTCTTGATGTTGTGCTTCTATATTCTTTTTGATCCACGGGTTCACCATATTCATCAAGTTCAAGTGTTGTTGTTCCCATTGGTGTCCAAAGAGGCTTGCTTTTGTCCATGTTGAAGTGCCTTAGGAGGTCTTTTGTATACTTCATTTGATGCACAAAGGTACCCTCCTTGGTTTGCAGCCCCAAAAAGTACGTGAGTTCTCCCATCATACTCATCTCAAATTCTGAACTCATCATAGCTGAAAACTTGGACACAAGATCAGAAGCACAACCAAAGATAATATCATCCACATACACTTGAACGAATAATGAGTCATTGCCATGCTTGAGCACAAAAAGAGTTTTATCAACCTTGCCCATGGTAAACCCCTTTTCAAGTAAGAATGTTTTTAACCTATCATACCATGCTCTAGGGGCTTGTTTGAGACCGTACAAGGCTTTGGACAGTTTGTAAACATGATTAGGAAAATCTGGATTTTCAAAACCCGATGGTTGTTTGACATAAACCTCCTCATCTATGTATCCATTAAGAAAAGCACTTTTAATATCCATTTGATATAGCTTAAAAGCTTTATATGTAGCAAAAGCTAACAAAATTCTTATGGCTTCTAATCTAGCAACAGGAGCAAAAGTTTCATCAAAATCTAGACCTTCAACTTGAGTGAAACCTTGAGCAACCAACCTAGCCTTATTCCTAACCACAACCCAAACCTCACTTTGTTTATTTTTAAACACCCATTTAGTTCCAATTAAAATTGTGACCTTGAGGAGGAGGTACAAGTTTCCAAACATTATTTCTTTCAAAATTTTATAACTCTTCTTGCATGGCAATAATCCAAGATTCATTAGTGAGTGCGTGTGATATATCTTTGGGTTCAAAAGAAGCAACAAAAGCAGAATGAGCATGAGAGTTTGGATCGAAAAACCTGGACCGTGTGACCCGTTCATGCAAGCTTCCAATAATCTGTTGTGGGGGATGATTCTTGAAGATCTGTAGAGGAACAGATGTCTCACAAGCTTCTTCTTCATCAGGGTCATTGCAGATTGATGAGCTTGTGGCTTGTGGATGATCAGGACAAGCAGAGGTGGTAGTCGGAGTTTGTTCACAGTTCGGAGCTGGACACGTGTCAACTTAGGAACTACTAGACAGTATCACCGGCTCCTCTTCATCTTCAAAAATACCCTCCCCCTAAGGATATGGATCTGGCCCTGCAATACCGGAGCTAGTACCTGGGCTAGCTTCATCAAAAGAAACTTCACAAGTCTCCACAATTTTGTTAGTGTCAAGTAAAAACACACGGTAGCCTCTAGTATGAGATGGATAACCAAGAAATATGCAATCAATGGATCTAGGTTCAAATTTATCGAGATTACCATGTTTCTTAACAAAGCATTTGCAACCAAAAACCCGAAAGTGCTTAACACTAGGCCTATGTCCAAATCGGAGCTCATATGGTGTTTTACCTAGCTTAGCGGGCAAGAAAACATGATTTGAGATATAACAAGTGGTTGCAATCGCATCAGCCCAAAATTTCCTAGGAGTTTGATATTCATCAAGCATAGTCCTAGCCATCTCAACTAAGGTTCTGTTCTTTGTTTCTACAACACCATTTTGTTGAGGTACATATGGTGAAGAAAATTGATGATTTATTCCATTTTCAGCACAAAAGTGATCAAAAGATTGATTGTTAAATTCCGTCCTGTTATCACTTCTAATTGCTTTTAAAGATCATGGGTGATCAATTGATAATCTAAGAAGTCAAGTTCTAAAGTGACTAAAAGATTCATTCTTAGATGCCATAAAGTAAACTCAAGAGTATCTATAATAATCATCAACAATCACAAGAACATACCATTTACCTCCGAAGGATTGAACACTTGAAAGTCCTACGGTGTCAAGGTGCAAAAGTTGACCCGGTTCAGTTGTCATGATCATTGTGAGAGGAGTATGTGAACCTGCAACCATCTTAGCATGTCTACAAGAAGAGAACACAATTTCTTTGTCCCCTTTAACCTTAGGCAGCCCACGTATGCGATCAAGGGCACTAACACGCGTTAAGTGATCAAAGCCTACGTGACCAAGTCTACGATGCAAAAAATATAAGTCCTTTGAATCATTAGCAACTAGACACTTATGCTTAGAGGAAGACATATCAAAATCAGCTTTAAAAACTCTTCCAAACATAGACATGTTAAAAATAAGCTCACTATTTGAACCTACAACTTTGCAGAAGTTTTTATTGAAAATAATTTGTAGATTTTCATCTAGCAACTGTGAAACAGAAAACAAGTTGTATTTCAAATTTTTGACAAGTGCAACATCTTTCAAAGTGTAGTGATCATTTACTCTAACCGAACCCTTAGCAATTATAGGAGTTGAAGAATTATCGGCAAAAGTAACATTCTCTACACGTGATACAAAAGAGAGGGAGGAGAACCAATCTTTGTTACCGGTCATGTGGCATGAGCAACCTGAATTCACAATCCAAATGTTCTCGTTCCTCAAGCGTGTAACCTACATAGAAGCACAATAAGTCGGTGACTCAATACTGGGGTTAGTCAAAAGGCATTTAGGTATCCAGTACTGAGTCACACGACGTGCAGCAGGAAAAACACGCAAAAGCTGAGATAAAATAGTAGGTTTACGAGTCAAAGTTTGAGGTTTTTTACTCTTAACTACTGATCTATAAGATGTTACTTGAGTAGCACCAAAATCAGTAGCTCCGGAGGCAAAGACAGAAGGTCCGGAGGTAAACTTTGAATGTTTTTGACTCATAACAGCAGGTTGCATGTTCCTGGCATTCGGTTTAATATGTGCAGCAAATTTAGCTTGAAAGTTATGAGATTTAGCAATCATTCTTTCCCTTTTCTGTTGTTTAGCTAGTCTATTACAAAAATCTATGACATGACCATCTCTATCACAGTAGGTACAATGAAATTTAACTTTGTGTTCATGTCTAGATGAGCAAGCAACATTTTTATTTGAAACTGAATGAGACAACACCCCTGCAGATTTAAAAACCACTTCTTTTTGTTTAAGAACTATTTGAATCAAACCACTTCCTAATGAATTTATAATTTTAGGTGGATGTGCCTTAGCATGAGCATGAGAATCAAAACCTAAACCACTTTTATCTTTGCAAGACTTGGAAGAATTCAGCAGCAAGTTTAGGTTCTTATTCCCATTACAAAACTGATCTAATGTCCTATACATGTTATCAAGTTTATCGGACAAATCAAGGCAATTTTCACATGAAGTTTTTCCTTTTAATTTGCAATTGGAACAATATTTAACTTCATGAGAACATAAAGCATTATTCAATATTGAAATTTCATTCATAGCAACTTTTAGTTTCTTTTCAAGATCATCACAACTAGAACAATGGAAATCAATTGTAGAACAAGAAGCATCTTTTAAGTTTCCAATGTCAAGTGCAGCAAGCTTTTTGTTCTTTGCAATTTCAAGTTCAAGTCTATCTAGAGTGGAGGAGTGTGCAGTTCTTAGTGTGGACAATTGTTCATAGATTAAATCACATGAGAGACAAGAATCATCACTAGGAATCAAGGTTTTCAAACGGTTGATTTCAGATTCTAGTGATTCAATTTTAGCAGCATTATCCCTAAGCTTTTTGTCCTTTTTCTTAACAATAATAGTTGCACGAGAAATTGCATCACACATTTCATTACAGGTAGAACATACATCATCGTCGTCACTGTTGTGTTCTGCATCCTCCTGACTTGATCTTGATCTTGTTTTGCCCGCTATGAAGCATAAGTTGGCCAGATCGTCATCATCGTCATCACTTTCAAAGTCTACATCGCTTGAACCGAGCTCTTGAAGTGCAGTGATGAAGCTGTTAATCATCTTGTGTCATATGGTACCCTTCTTTTTCTTGTTGGGGTTTCCAGAGGTGGTCTTGACCTTGTTCTGTTTTTCTTCACGGGTAGTAGGACCTGAAAGGTTAGGGCATTCTGTAGGAAAGTGTCCTGTCTTACCACATTCAAAACATCGTTGAGGTCCGGAGCTTCCTCTCCTTCTAGTTCTCACATTTTGCAATGCTTTTGAGAACCTAGTAGAGATTAGTGCTAGCTCCTCTTCTGGAAATTCCTCGATCTGCTCCAGGGTTAGTGAGGACAACAAAGCAAGAGTATTGCAAGATGATGATTGGCTGGAGCTAGGCATACCACATTGTGAGACAAATGCAATAGACTTATTTGGGTTCTTACGTGATAAGATGTCAATTTCATGAGTTTTGAGTTTAGAGTAAAGCACATCTAAAGTAAGTGTACTCATAACAGTAGATTCACGAATAGATGTAACTTTCATCTCCCAGATTGACATGTCTAATGCACTAAGAAGTTTCCTAGCATTTTCAGCATCAGAAAAATTAACGTTGACACTACACAAGTTACTGAGAATTTTATTGAAGCAAGCGAAAAGGTCATCGATAGACTCACCGGGTTGCATCTCAAAACGCATATATTCCTTTTTGAACATATCTTGTCTCACCTCCTTGATCGTGTTGGATCCTTCGTGATAGTCACAAGCGCTCTCCACACATCATATGCCGATCAAAGGTGTGCAACGCGGTCGAAGTCGCTTTGAGTGAGTCCTCGGATGATCAAGTTCCGGGCTTTGTTGTTGTTGTCGACGTCCCGTAGGTTCGTAGCCGTAACTTGATCGTTTGACGGCACATCATAAGCCTTGTACACCTTTTCCCATATGGCGAAGCCTTGGGCCTGGATGAAAGCCTCCATGCGTGCCTTCCAAACTTGAAAATAAATACCAACAAACACACAAGGTTTGGCGGAGTATTTCTCCATGATGATTAGTCAAAAACACGTGCAAATAACAATGATTAGAGAACCGTGGCTCTGATACCAATTTTAGGATCGAAGAGCACGTGAAAATCTACCAGAGGGGGGTGAATGGTAGATTTAAAAATCTTACGCGGCGGAAACAATTAAATCCCAACTCCTTCGGCAGAAAAACGACATGTTAGAAAAATTATGTGTGAAACTAATATAAACGTGTTTCACCATGATTAAAGTGATATATATCATAGAGAATCAAGTAACGAAGAAAACACAAGAAGAATCACTCAAATCCGTCGAGAGAAACTCAAGTTATGATCGAAAGATCAAACAAAGGTCAATCTGTCCTACCCGAGAAAAACAGTTCTGGAACGCTGCAAAGAAACTCATGTAGATCCGAAACCACAAATATAATGACCGTAAAATTTTGACAGATGATATATATTCAAGTTTTGAAGACAACCCAAAAAGAATCACGTCAATTGGATCTGTAAAACTCGAGTTATGATAAAACCACCGACAAAATGTAGTGCTATCCAAAAACTCGACGAGTAAAACTTGTCTGGAACAAGTCGGATGAAAAAGACACAAAAGTTCCTTCAACCTACAAATTTTGTTCAATATAACACAAGAGGAACAGACCCAAAGTCGTGCACCACGAGCTCTGGCCTTCCTTGCTTATATAACCAGCTCGAAAGCCAACTCAACTCAAATCAGGACTCTAATCCTACTCCGTTCACGAATTGAAACTTTCCATAACTGCTTAGGACTCTTCTATACACAGATAGAAGCAATCTTAAGACTTCCAAACACCTTGGGAATGTATCCCACATTCCTAAAACAACTCAAATTCGTGACCCACACAAAATCCTATCATAACCAACTCGATACTTTCCATACCGAGCCATAACCGACTCCGCCGCGGCCAAAGTCATCAACCGATACGATCTGATCCTTCCAACCAGAACTTCCCATCCATAAACAATCTTTGGAACCATGTTGCCACGTCACGCACTGCATGCATACGTGCAAACACCTTCCTTCAATGTCCAGTAACCTTCATGTGCACTGCTCTCGATTCAATCATCATGTGCGACCTCCTGACCCACTCAACCACAATTCCTCCTGAATTTGGTTATTGGAACCTCATCTCCTCCCTGAGACTAGTCCAAAGGATCCCGTCACCAGCCATGACTTGAACTCAAGCAACACCTGCACATGAACAAACAACCAATCCGTACGAGCCCAAGTCCGCGACTTGACTCAAGTGAGTTCCGAACACAACACCTTACGTGAGCACCTCACATAAGCATGTTGCAAAGCATATCAAAACGATATCAGCCATATCAACCAAAACGCACCAAAAATTTAGCAAATGAATACTAAGCAACCTTTCCATAAGTGTAAAGCAAGTTCAAAACATTTCACGTGGAAATTTGGAACATTACGATCAAGCTCCGAACCTTGCTAAAGCTAACCGGAGCTTGTGCTAGAGCTTACCAAAGCTAGTACAACCTAGCGCCGGAGCCTAGCGCCGGAGCTAACCAAAACTAGTCGAAACTAGTCATCCCAAAAGTCGGAGCTAGAAAAACATGTCGGAGCTAACCAACATAAGTCGGACCTAGCAAAACATATCAGAGCTTAACAAAGACATGCCGGAGCTATCAAAGACATGCCGGAGCTAAAGACAAAGCTCCCCGGAGCTACCCAAAAACATGTCGGACTTTGACAAAGCAAGTCGAACCTATTGTCGGACCTAGAAGAAGCTCGGAGCTAGAGCCGGACCTTGCCAAAAAGATGTTATGGCAGCATTCAAAACTTTTATTGTCAAAGCCAATGTATTCAACACACATAGGTCTCACAGCATGGCAACAGATATCCATTACCCGCATACCCGCGGATATCCGACCCGACGGGTACAGATTTGGATAGGATTTTGTACCTGCTGGTATGGGTTCGGATTCGGGTAACGGATAAAACACAATGGATAATTCTTATTGGGTATGAAAAAGTGATATCCAGACCTGCGTACCCAAACCTGAATAATCACACATGAAGTTTATGTAATATCATATAAATATTTATGTAATGTTTAATAGAACACCAAATTTGTGAAGAAAAAATATTTTTTGAACATTTATTTGTAATTTGTGTGTAATCATTCGGTTAACGGCTATACCCGCGGGTAAAAAGTATCCACGGGTACGGATATGGGTAACACATTGTACCCGTGCGGGTAACGGGTACGGGTATGATTTTTACCTAACGGGTACGGGTATCCATTGTCAATATCCGCGGGTTTTTTACCCGTTGCCTCCCCTCCTGCATCTCGTCACAAGCCACACCCTCTCGGTCACTCCCAGACTGCCCAAAAAGGGACAATTCCAAACCTACACGCCTCACATGCGTGACACATGTGAGACGAGCCGGTTTGAAACGGGTAATGCATATTGTATAGATTATGTTAACTTTCATTTTTGAGTAATTTGCAAGAGAGAGGTAAGACGTGAGAGAGAGAGAAGGAAAGAATGGTCGAACGGCTTTACGGGTTAGTCGTTGTACTTTATGCTCCGTCGAGTCCCGCCGTCCACGCACAAGATATTGTCGTACTCACCATCGATTTTCACCACAGTGCTCGCCTATACATATAAGTGCCTACTGAATGAGTCGTATCGGGCCACAAGAAGGCTATGTCGAGGATAGACTAACTACATATACGAATTATTGAGTCCTACAAATATTAATTAAACATAAACAAACATCTACTACATAATTATTGAGTCCTACAAATATTCAATTTAACACATAGACTAACTACATTCGAAATACTATTTCATCCTACACATATTCAAATTAACATATATATGATAATCAAGTTCACATAGACATATACAAATCAAATGCAATGTAAAATTGCATAAGAAGTGCATTTAGCACACTAATGTACAATATAGCACACTAATGCAATCACACACTAATGCATATGAATCGCACACTAATGCATCGAAACATACACAATATATAGCAAATTTACGAGTTTAGATTTCAACCTTGTGATGTGAGGCGTTGCATGGGTGGGGCTTGGTCGATAGATGGGCGGTGAGGTGCCCCAACTGACAGGGCGGGAAGCGGAGGAGCCGTCGAGCGCCCCAACCGACGGGATGACGAGCCACCGAGCGAGAGGAGGAGCCGCCGAAGCGCCCCAACCGACGGGACGGTGGGCCGCCGGGCGAGCGAGCAGACGAGCATGAGGGCCCGGGAGGCAGCGCACAACAACTATGCCAGAAGGGGGGCGGCGAGGCGGCGCCGAAGCAGAGAAGCGCGCGGTCATCGGCGATGCTAGACGCGGGCAGAAGTAAAGTGGGTGAGTGCGGCGCGAGTGTGTTAGGTTTTTTCACCGTGCGCAATGGATGTAAATGCGAGTAAAGTCATCGGGACCCCGGAGTGGACGGCTCTAGTTAAGGTGCGCGGGGCCCGTGTTATAGTCGTCGGTCGTGGAGCTGGCCCTGACGACGCTAAGTCAACCATGTAGGGCCCACGTTTTGGCTGTCAGCCTTGGGGCATGCACCGAAGGCTTTAGTTTACGGACGGGAACATTTTATTATGGTGCGCGGGGCTTGACATATAATTGTCGGCTTTCTGGCTATAACCGACGAACATAACTTTTGGGTGCTAGCCTCGGAGCTAGCCCCAATGACAACACATAAAGCCGTCGGCCGTCAGCGCCCCACCGACGGTTATATAGTTATCACCGTCGATTCAAAGAAATCGACGAATTTAACCCATTAAAAGATCGTCGGCCCCGACGTTTATAGATTCCCCGACACTTCTTTGCCCGATTCCTGAAGTGTTAAAGGCGTCAGATCTATTGAAAAAACCGACAGGTATAATGTTAAATCCGTCAGTTGCTGCTCCTGGCCGACGGCCATATCGGCAGGCCCTGCGCTGAATCTCGCCCCTCGCCATTTTATATCGGATCGCCCTCCCCAATTGAATCGTCCTGGCTTTTTCTAATTCACGCCGAACCCTGGCACGTGGTTCCCTCTCCGTCCGCCCTCTCTCCCTCACATCCCGATCCGCCGCCACTTCCCCTGTCGAACAGCGCCGCTGCCCTCTCTCCCTCTCCGTGCGCAGCTCGCCGCCCACTTCCCCAGTCAACCAGTGTTGCGGCCTCTCCCACGGCTTCCCGGCGCGGCGGCCTCTCCCACGGCACAACGGCCTCTCCCACGGTGCGGCAGCTTCCTGGCGCGGACTCCCAGCCTCTCCCACGGCGCGGACTCCGGGCGCGGACTCTCGGCGCGGCAGCTTCCCGATGACCGCTCCCACCCCGGCCCGCCGTCCTTCCCCACTTGTGTTGAGCAGATTTTTCTTCTTCTTGTGTTTTGTGAATTGATACTGAGATGTATTCTGTGAATCTGAGAAGTATTTTTTCTTCCCCACTGTCCAAGGTATACTGAGATGTATTCTTCAAATTGATATTGTGTTTGAGCTCAAGCTGAATAGATGTCCAAATTGATTTCAATGTTCTAGCTCAATTGATGTTCACGCGAATCTTTTCTTCCGCTGTGAGGACGAAACTATCGGTAATGAGCAGGTACTGCCGTACTGACAGTTTTTTATTAAAAAATGAATGTGTGTGTCGGGTCTTTTTTGGCTGACGGTGATAGCTTTAGGTCCTGTTTGACACAGCTTCTGCTGCAGTTTCTTCGTAAAAATAAGTTGAAGGCGTGTCAAACAGGAAACTTCTGCTTATTAGTTCAGCTGCTTCTCAAAATGAAATAAAAGCAGGATATAAACAGAAATTGCTTTCCACCAGCTTTTCAAACAAGTTGCTTTTGTAACAAATTACAGCTGTCCCAAACAGGGACTTAGATGCGTCGGGATCTAGACCGACGGTCATAAATTTTATATGCGTCGGGTTGCCGAACCGACTATTATAACTTTTAAAGCCATCGGTCCTGACGGTGATAGCAGTTAAAAACGTCAACTTATAAGCGACGGATAAAACGTCAGGGCCCTGACGTTTATACATTAAAGACAGCGGCTACAGTATGCAACCGATGACGGATATAAGGCCGACATCTTTTTAATCGTCACTTGTAGTGGAGATGCTGAGTGGGATTTTCAGGTGGTGGCAAGATCAGAGAGATATAGGAGGAAACAAAGAGAGTTAACGGCCTTCCCCGGACAGTAGGCAGGACTTTAATTTACATGATCCCTCCGATATTAATTTTACAGAGGAAGAAAATAGGAGTGAATATATACTACAATTGAAGAGTACGTGGGCGCTAGCGCTCGCCTCTCACGCACGACACATGCTGCCCACTTCTGAAGACACCCGAGTGCATCAACTGGCTGGCCTGGCCATAACGAGCAAGCGATGAAGGTTTGCAGGCATGCTTGGTCCTGTCATGAAGGTCGGCAGCAAGCTTCTCATGATGATGTCTTGCTCTTCAATCGATCCTATTAATTCCCCATCTTACATTTTAATGACCGAGGAGGCAGCAAATATTTCTCGCCGCCAGGCATGCATGCATTCCTCCTGCAGCAGCAAACTTGAGTAATATATTCATTTAAAGCAGACTGAAGCATGGTCACTAAGACAATCCGCAATGGTTTACTGTAAAGTTTATTGGACTGTAAATATAGAGTAGATTAAAAGTGTTCCGAGTGAAATGTTAGAAGTATAGAGGATATACTGGAAGTATAGAGAGATAGAGTAAGTTTTATAGAAAACCGCTGCGAATGGTCTAATGCGCGCGGCGTAGCGGACCTAGGATTTTATTAAAGGGTATGCCGGACAAAAAGTCTCATATGAATTCGGAAGAATCATTTACTAATTCAGTAAAAAAATTCGGAACTTTATAACACAAGTTGATTTAAAATGGTAAATAATAATTTATAATTCAAATAATTTATAATATAAATGATTTAACAAATTGTAATTATAATAAGTTTTAATTCCACAGTGGCATATGTGGATACATGATACTGATCCAGCGTTCGTCAATCTGTTGCGTAGGTCGTGGGCAGCGAGCGTTTTACGCAATTGACCGTTGTCTTCCTCTGACCTCTAATCGTGTATTCACATACGGTGTATGCCACGGCCTCCCTCTGATCGCGTATGTTGCTAGCTTGCTAGCAGCTGCCTCCCTCTGATCACACCTGAGTACGCTGTTGCCTCTCCGCTCTCCATCTGATTGCCTACGTTGCTGGTTAGCTGCTCCACCCTGATTAGGTACGCTTACCTCGCGGCCATCCAACTACGGACAAGAACTGCCATTCCGTGGGCTTTGCTGGGTCCGGCCCAGGGTATGCCGTGGCCCTACCGGCATACTCTGTAGGTCCGCCCATAGCGCGCGCACACACCTTTAGTGGAGTGATCCCATTCCTTTTACTGTGCCACAATATATATGTTTTGATGGAATGCGTGCCACTATATGTTGAGCCACTAGTGATGTATGTACACATGAATTTTAGTAGGTAACACATTCCTGTTGTCCCGTCTTAAAAGGGAAGCTGAATGCACAGTAAACTGCAAAGTTCTCTGGGTGGCATGATGCAGCAAAAAGCTTATACGCACCAGAATTAATAGAACCACAAAGTTGCGAGGTAGCCACTTCTGAATGTCTCCTTGTGTATGTCTTATTCCTGTTCGTGTGTATGTAACCGATATGCTCGTCGTGTCCGCGTGTTTGGACCATTTACTGCTTACTCTGGCATCTAAGAAGAGATACATAAATAGGAAAAACCACAGTGTACGTAGCTGCTACTAGCATGTGATAGAGTAAATTAAGGTATACTACGCACTAATTAATACAGTTATTAGCAAATGATAGGTAAAATATAATTGCCTCGCTTAATGAAATGTGATTTTTTTCTACTAAAGCTGTTTGACACAGTTGCATCATCAGCTTCTTGCAAAAGCTACGACATATTTTGCATGGTTACGTTCTGATCTACGTCGTTTAAACAGAAATGCATATTATTTAACCGAATCAAGGAAGATTGACCTAGCTTGGAATTCAGTTTGCGCCAGAATAGACATTTCAAATCCTCTATCGATTCTACGTACTTATTTTCCCCATGGTATACATGCCCTATTCAATGTGTCATATACACTCAAGCTACTGAGCTAGATATGGGAAGAAGCTAACGGTACAGCTGAGGAGAAACGGTATAGTACAGAAACGCATGCGTATGCCAGCTAGGAGTACATCAGTCTCGTCAGCCCCGTTTAAGGGACGATGTCCCCGGCCGGCAGCAGAGAGCGTGCGTGGCAACACATCTAAAATTATCGCATTAATTGTAATTGTTGACGATACTGGAAAATAACGACCAAGTGTTCTTGTAAAGCCCGAGTTCTTGATGAGACACTCGACGAACCAGATTAACATTAATGTGTGTGCGAAAGTGGGAGCATATATTAGCGATGCTACTGATTACATGGAGAGAAACCATGGCAGATGGAACAAACAAATAAATCTGATGGCTCCATTGATCTGCATCATCGTGTTAAGTGCCAAGTATATATAGCCCTGTATTGAAGTGAACATCAGCCGTAGTTTCTGTTGCTTATCCCTGGCGCCTGCTGCTAAGTATGACTCAGTATTTACTGCTGCCGCATCAACTACTGGAAGTTGCACGCCCAGCCAGCTTATCGTTTCATCTCACGCATGTTCTCTCGTGTTTGTACGAGTAACTTCTTCCCTTGATCTCAGAGAGAGAAGAGAGAGAGAGAAAAAGAGCAGTTAACTTGCAGTTCTGCATGCACGTACGAGCAGGCATCGGCGCAGGCGCAGGATAGGACCGGCCCTGATGGTTGATAGCATGTCGTCGTCAGGCTAAGAAGAAAACAACAGCCAGACGACAAACGAGCCTCCTGTGTCCGCGCCGGTCTCCAGTGGCCGCAAAACAGAACTGCAGTTGCCCTGGAGGCCCGCAATTATATACTACCATGCACATGTCAGATCAGGACTTGAATTTCTCGTCCCACAAAGCTGATCTCGCTCTCTATCAGATGGTTAACTTTGGGTTACACTTACTGATCGGAGTGGCAGCATGATGCAGTGTGATTGTGTGTCAAGTCTGAAGAACATACATATTTTTTTGTTCAACATACAAATTGTGTCAACTCTGAAGAATATAAAAATCTATACGGTCTTAAGACTTGACACAAATACTGTACCTGAAGAAAATACGGATAAATATATTTTCTTACCCCTCCTACTGTACTACAGTGTCAGATCAGGAGAGAAGGCTTTGAAGTTTCTATTGAAACATTTTGATTGTTTGCACACATAAGGAATCCTCCTATATATGTTACCTTTCCTAGAATAAAATGCATCATTTTTCTAGGCTAGCTCTCCATGATCCATCGCAAATGAATCATAAATTCAAAAAAAAAAGTTTGGAAGTATAAACGCATGCACACCACCAGCAGTAAGTAAACATACACATCTACCTCCACCCCTCTCATGTTTCATAGGATCGAGATCGTGTCGAAGCTTAATTGAAGCCAAGCTCAGTGCATTGAATGGCAACCACGAAAGAGGTATGACATGGAGTCAGAGGCGATTCGTCAGAAGCTTGTAGCTAGCAGTACTGTTGGGAAGGCCGAGAATAATTTTCTGCTATTTCAATGTTAGATCTGCAGGCCCGGAGTGGGCCTGCGCGGCAGCAGCAGCAGAGCACGTAAAGGAGGGCTTAAATGCGAGGAAATCAAGGGCAGTGAGTGACCTCACTGTACTGTACTGTACTGCGCATGAACGGCCGTTGGCTGCTCATCTCGCAGCTATACAGCTCCGTCTACGCGTCTCGCCGGGATGTATGTCGGCGTTCGGGTCCCGTCAGATTCTCGAGGAGCCCGATTTAATGTGACGCCATAAAGATGTCTTCTGGAGCTTGTGCGAAGGGCCGCTTCATTCAGCCTCTCTGCCATGCATAATGCTTGATGCATGTCTGCTGCCTCGATCGTCTCGTGCTACTAGCGTTTGCATGCAGGGAAGAACGGACTACAAATTTTCGTCATAACGATAACTTCAGAGAAGGACCTTGTTCTGGCGATGATGAGTCACATCTACTTAGTGTGGAAAAGATGACTGGAAATGATAATCCGCAGAAAAAAAACGTTATACATGTTCTTCATGTAGCTGAAAACTTTGCAGTACAGTGATAAGGAACATGCAACAACTTGGCTATGTGAGATCAAGCAGAAGTTAGACCGTCCGCAGTGGCACACTGTAAAACATACTGAATACATTGTTTCGCAGTGTAATTTAGAGTACGTACTATAAAAATAGAAGGAGAATACTGTATAGAGTATGCTTTAGAGGACGTTGATGGGGATAGTCTTACTATTAAGTTCGATCTACACATATGTTTGCGTTCGGTCGCCGGGATACACGAGATTTCAATTCCCAAGGAAATACATGTATGGTGAGTGAACTAAAATTAGTTCTCCCAAGGATAAATGTTTGGAGACGGAAGTAGTGTTCCGAAGAAGAAAACAGTGCATTCTTACCATTTTAGCCACGGCAATGGTGCAGTTCTGTGACATGTAGTGACAACAGAATTGTAGTTCGATTATGATTAATAAAAATCATAGTTTTTGTAACAATATTGTCGATGATTTTTTTTTAATTGGCTCCAAAAATGTTGTTACGTCCAATGCTAAGATGTAAAGGTCAAGATGCATTTTTCATTTGGTAGCATTATTTAAAAACAAGGCGTCCACACCGCAAAGAAACTCAGGCACATAAAAGGATTTGAATTGTGTTTTCTAGCGCTCAACGGTCGAGCTATGAACCTCACCTTTGTTTAATATGTCATTTAATTGGTATGATAGCGTGCATCCTATGTATGTGACAGATTGAATGCTCCTTTCCAAAAGCTTTTTTTAGGACGGATGGAGTACGTCGTAGCGAGAAACTTAATTAGGTGTGCATGCATCATAGGCCTGGTAATGGGCCGACCCAAAGGATACTTTCACAAATTATTTTAGCCCTTATCAAAATGTAGGCTAAAATGAATCAGAAATCCGATCCAAATTCGATCCGGCCCTTTCACTTTAAGTTCATTTTTTTGGCTCTTTACCACCCAATTCATATGAGAACAAGTATTCCACCTTATAATGAAATTTTACAATAATTATTCGATTGTATATGTCCAAGATTTAAATACCATGATGCTTGGCAACAACAGAAAAATACCATGATGCCTTTTGTATTTGCTTGATGAAATAAAATTTTCCTTTTACCTTGCAACGTTTTGCCTTGCTCTGTTCAAACCAGCTACCTACTCCATTGACTGATACCCAATGGGCCTGACCCACATTCCTAGTGACCCTATACCATTCTTAAGCCCATCCGATCTCCCTACCAACCGGGTCAGGCCTGAAATGGCGAACCAAGCGAAGCCCACCACGCCGCCGCCTCCGCCTCCGCTGCCACCGGCGTCGGAGGGCGGCGTCGCCCGCGGGCCCGGCATCGGTGGCGCGCACGTGGGGGGCGCCGGCGGGTACCCTCACCCGCCGGACGCGACGATCCCCGACGCCGCCACGCTGCGGGACCAGTGGCGGTTCGCGGTGCGCCAGTACAGCCGCTGGTACTCCCACGCCTGGGGCACAGCCATCCTCGCCGGCGGCGCCTTCTTCGCGCTCGGGTGGCTAGTCAAGGGTTCCAACCCGCTCCCGTCTCGTGCGGAGCCCCACGCAGACGCGGACACCAAGGGTAGCGCGGTTGCCAAGGAGGAGAGGTGATTGGTGAGAACGCGCGTCCCTTCCCCTTCGATTTCTTTCTTGATATGTTATTTCGAATATATTGGAGGAATGCATCTATGCTTAGAACAAGGTAAAATTAGTTTTCTAGTATCGAAAGTTTATGACTTCGGGAAAATAGAGTGAGGGCGAAGGACATCAATTATGGAGACTGCATGAGCCGTATCATGTTCACTTGTTCATGCGGACTCGCAAATACTCCCTTCCTTTCAATTTATTTATCGTAAGGACAACTTTTATTAGTTCATTTTTAGTTTTTTTATTGTCTGAAATGACAATTATTTATAAACAGAGGTAGTATTAGATGGACATCTCTGGTGAACTTCACAAGGCAAACCACATGGCACAGACTAGATGAATTATGTTCAGGCATCTGCCACTTTTAACTTTCTCATGCAAATGTTTCGGTTTCTTTTTTGAGTTATAATTTCTAAAGGTACTTGCAGGTAAGAGGTGACCCTTTCCTTTGGCTTATGCGAAGTTCGACTGGAACCTCACCAGGGAAGCAGATTAAGCTGAAAGGGCAATCCTGTGTGGTGTGAAGTTGTGGACCATACACGGTGATCTGCTTTATGTTCCTCTAGTGTTGTAGATTTCCTAAATAAAGGACATGAGTTCACTCTAAGTGTGGCTCTTTTAAGAGCATGTAAATATACAAATGAGATGCTTCTGAAGTGTCACAAGTTATCATTTCCTTTTACATTTGCTTGGATTTACTTCTTTGGCAAATGGTTGGGAAAAGCAGGACGTTTGCTTCAGTCAATACGTTATTGTTGAGAATTTATGTTTGTTGGGATTAATTGGCAAACGGTCTTACAAGAATGTAGGATGTTTGGTTATTGGATGGAACTACGAACTAGCACTGCTTGTATCATACAACTACTGTATGAAAACGGGAAAATGTGTTTTTGGGTTCACCGTTGCATGCTTTTGGAAGCAAACCCAGGTTTTGAGAATCTCTGCATCATTTTGATGTGTACAGATGCCAGCATGAGTGTCACTGCGTTCAGTTGTGCGTAGTATCTTCCAGTCTCAGAAATATATATGAGTTTAAATTTGTAGTCCAACGACAGTTTTGAGTAACCGGAGCACTTTTGTATGCGTCACAGGTTACCACTGCTATTAGCCATTAAACACCAAGAGATGTCCATCTCTCTAGCAGATCGTAAAGTACAACCATCATAGTTGCTGGATATCTTAATACTCTTGCCAGCAGCCGATACACCATAGTAACCTGAGACAACCAGTGTATGGACATCTGCTTTGATCAGCACTGTTATCAAAATCAGATAGCATTTTCATGGTTGTTCCTCGAGTTTTTAGTCCTCAGACAGCATCTGCATGATTATATCGTTCCACGCATCAACAGGCCCTGGTAAGCACCAGTGCAGGCAGTCATTCTGGATTTTCGCTGTCGTCCCCTTCTCATAAGGATGATATGTTCTGTAAGGCCCTGGATGCCCGTCAGGTCTTAGCAGCGAGAGCTCGAATGTGTCGAGCAGTTTCAGACGGCCAGTGTTGTTGTTCCGCACTGCCTTGTTGAACTCCTCTCTCTCAACCGTCCACATGTTATTATCCTGTTTTCTGTCACCGGCCTCACCAGGTTTGAACGGCAATGTCCTGTTGCAGGTCCCCCCGCTGGACCACTCCCCGTTCTCGAAATGTGAAGGTGTCCACGTTCTGTAAAAGACTACAGGCTTGTGAGGCGCAGATGTGATGAACCGGAAGACCTCCCTGAGTGAGTGACGAAAGGAGTACTCAAAAGTTGTCTCCGTCAGGTTTTTGTTCTGGCAGGAGTGGCAGCCGATCACGGTATTATTCTCCAGGTAGATTGCAGTTTTGAAGAACCATTGACCTGTTGATATAACGACGTAGTCAAAACTCTCCCATTGTCCTGTCCAGTTTGGTTCCAGAATGTCAAGGTGTAGCTGGGGCTCAGAAGATGAAACTCCATTTTCATCCTCAGATATTTCAGCTTTGACAATGAATGGCGCCCAGACAAGAGAAACTGTGAAGTTGTGTAAAGGGAAGTGCCATCTTCTGGATTTGAAGGTCTCATCATGGTAGACCAGAGTGGGATCTTCAACCTGAATCAGGCAACAAAAAGTGCTGTCTGTCAAATCTTTCTTTGTTTTTCAATAAACCTTCCACTGGAGAATTTGTGCTACTCAGAGTGATAGTACATTCTGCAGGATGGATTTCTAATGCTAAAATTATATTCTAGTACATGACCAAAGAACAATTATCGCTGTACTCAATAGGCATATTTTAATAACAAGACAGCATCCAGATTAGTAAATAAAAACCATGACTTATTAGCATGGCTACTAAAACGAAGAATCAAACTAGAAGAAAGAATGGAGTACAACATGTTTATTCTAATCAACAAGGTTTATTCTAAATACATATCAAGCCTACACTTACAAGGGGGCAACTAGATCTGCATTCCTATGACTATAGTGCAAACTTCAAACTTGTGAAAAGCTGAATGTAGCATCAAAACTATAGATTTTTTTTTTTGAAGAAAATAAAAAACTATAGGGTGGTCAGCAAAAAACACAAGTAATACATTGTTCATCATATAGCCTACCCCAACGTGCTTGGAAAAAGGCTTTGTTGTTGTTGTTGTAATACATTTGTCCATCAGATGCATGATGACAGATGAAGGATTTATAATATCAAAAAGTAATTGACTGAAACATAGAAAATTAAGAAATACCTTAGAAAGAAGGCAAAGCAACGACTGGACATGATTGCGAAGGATTGAGTCACCAATAAGAGCCCAATGCCTGCCCTGCATGGCATTCAAAAACCTTCTGCTGTCGAACGGTGGTATGTCACAGCCATACGGCTTCCATCTCCAATAGAGGTAACTGTTATCAGGTCTTCCATTTGTCATACAGTTCTGAGGAGACTCGATGAAGTGGCAGCTAGCATTAGTATAAGCCGGCCCCGCTGAATGAGGTATCCACTCGCCATGGAACAGGTTACAACTTTCTGCACCAATGAAGAAATTGTGTGATCGAATACAGAAGATAGAATAAATGATACAAATGTGAGAAAAAATCAGGAAAATTAAACCGGATACACAGTACACATTCTAAGAAGATGAGATTTAGTTTTCACATAAGCTAATGCAAAATTTTATGAAGTGCCTTCTGGGAAATCCTCTTTACAGTATAGACCAGTATGAGACATATGTGGTCTCACCAATAGCTCCACCTTCCATTTCTGTTCAGTACAACCGACATATAGTTGTATCTGTAGAGAAGAGGACATGGTCCATGACCTGACACGTGGTAACATTTCTTTGGAAACTTCCCTAAAAAAACATTTCTTTGGACATTGTACCCAAATCTAGGGCGCCTTCAAAAGTCTGTCCAGAGACTCCTTTTGGTAAGAATACCATACTTTAACCCTGCGTTCAGATTTGGGTGACAGCGATTGTGTTCTAATGATTTCGTTCAGTAGTACTTGAAATCCTAGAGATTTAGATCCAAACAAGCCCTTTAATATTTACCACTAAACTAAGATACATAAAACTCTTCAGATCTTAAAATTTCTTCTGGGAAAAGAACACAGTTATCACTGACTAAAATGCCAATTAATTCCATCTTTCTTGTATAATGTGGATTATGCCCTGATTAAGCTAAAAAATATACCTTCTTTGGAAACTTGCTTCTTGTCTATAGTTGTTTGAGGTCTTGATTCTTTTGCGAAAACAGTAGTATCATCTGCTGCTGTTAATCACAGGCAACATATTAGTACACAAAAAAGTATGCAAAGAAGTAGCACAGATTACATTGTAAACAAAACTATTAGCAAATAAGACAAGAATGAAAAGAGGCATTGTAGGAAGCCAAGAGTACTCTCAATCAGATCCTAGCAGCAAAGATTAGCACATTGACGCACCTACATTGTCCGTTCTCACTAAATTAATGAAAATGATCAATTACACCCTCTATCTGTAGGCATTTTGTCCAACCAACAAATAAAGTACCGAACGCCACAGAAGTGAACTTTAATAAAAACATGCATCTAGGGTCAAATAGAACAAGTAAATGAACACAAGGATCGAGACGAGCGCAGGCTCTTGAGAACTAATCAAGTTACTTAGTTCAACTCTCGCACAAACTAGTAAGAAGCAAAGCTAGTTGTAACTCTGAAAACTCGTATCTCTTGGGATTTCTTTATGTTCTCATCTAATATCCCTTATTAGCAAAATGGGTTTTCGCCGACAGGTTAAGTAATCTGTATAACACTCCTCAGTCATGGATTTGACTCCTCGTGAGCACGAATTTCAGATAGAGGTTAAAAAAATCCCCTTGCCTGTTCCCAAAGCACATGTCTAAGAACCAGCACGGGTCGTTAGTCGATCTTACATGAGCTACGGTCGCTGTGTACGGGTGGGACAGGGTTCGGGGATTTTCTAGGCCCCTGCGTGAGGACTTGTCTACAAAAAAAGTAAAATTGGGGTTGTCTTATGCCCGTAGGTCCAGTTTTTAATATCCCTTACCAGTTCTTTTGTTTAACAATAACTAGGAGTGGAGAATTCTGAATCCCAACCGATAAACGACTGAATTTAAGTGGAAAATCAAAAAGATGCTAGAAGTTTACAGCAAAAATACAATTCGATACAACTGTAGGACACTGGATTAGTACTTCCTCTTTTCGAGCTACAACCGAAATTCCCGGGGAAAAGGGACATTCATTTTTTCTGTACAGATCCTAACCAGAAACATTTCCCCATGAGAAACAACAGCTGCACGCCACTTTCGTTTCCAGAATTTAATGAAACAGCAGAAGAACAAAAGGATCAACAACAACAACGCTGGAATCGCTCACCGATCGGACCCGGAGCCGGAGCCGTCCCGCCACCGGCGTTTACATCCCGCGCCGGCGCCGGCGCCGCCGTGATGAGCGCGGCCACCTCGGGCGAGGCGGTGAGCGGAAAGAGGCGGACGGGGGGTT
Organism: Tuctoria greenei; assembly: GCA_036927565.1. Lineage (NCBI taxonomy): Eukaryota > Viridiplantae > Streptophyta > Magnoliopsida > Poales > Poaceae > Tuctoria > Tuctoria greenei. The sequence goes on from JAYESD010000001.1 coordinate 290,120,953, forward strand.
CGACGAGCAGCCACAGCGCCAGGCCGCCGAGGATCCCGAACAGCAGCACCTTCAGCGCCACCTTGGCGCCCACCACCGCCTTCCTCAGCATCACCTGCGCCGGCCACTCCATCCCCATCCTTTTCCCCAGATGCTCCAGGAGCCGGGCGACGACACCACCACCGCCGCCGACAACAACAACAGCGCGCGTGTTCTGGCCCGGCGAAGCCGTGTGTCGGTGCCTCGGAAGGCAGCTGGAACTGCAAGGTACGAGTAGAAAACTATGGACTCTGAATAACACGGTTCTGTGTGGCCATGTGAAGTACGCTGCCAAACCAGGACTTGGGCTTTTGCAAGGGGTACTTGAGGGGAAAAAACGTACATGTTCACAACGGTTGGGCTTTTAGCTCTTTCACGAATGTTTGTAGCAGATTTGCTTCAACAGTGAAATAGCTTTGCACAGTGCATGTACGCAACGGAAGCGTAACGCTCGTGCGCCGGAAATTGTCTCGTCTGCTTCCTGTGAGTGCAAGTGCAAGAACAATGCCCAAGAGTGAAGCTGCATCGCCTGCTTTTGACACTCACCTCATTACATTCTCTCTCTTTCCTTGGGTTAATAAGTGAGTTGATCCATCCAAGAAACCTGGCCCGCCCGCTGTATTGGACCGCTCCGACAAACACTATCACTTACTACTAGGAAACGAGTTTACAGTACGGGCCACAAGACTCTACAGAGCCTGTGACGGTACAGAGGCCAATTAAAAATCACCTCTTTTACCCTTTCAAAAAAATCACCTCTTGCATTAACGTGTCAGACTGTCACTAATAATCGAATTTACATTTCTTTAAAAAAAACATGCAAGCCGCCACTAGACATCCACCACAGATATTAAAAAAAAACAAAAAAAAACAAAAGAGAGGGCAGGCCGAAGCCAACGGAATCAAATTTTATGCGGCAAGGCCGCACGGGCTTCCGCTGCCGGATGCCGTCCGTCTCCCGTTGAAAATCCCGCTCGACTGGTTTGCCCCGTCCGCTCTGGGCTCGTTTGCCCTGCGGCTCAACTCCGAGATCACGCTGTCGTGTCACGCTCAGAAAGTCATACGATACGACAGAAAATTGAAGGCTCTTGTGTGATTGAATATTGAGAGACAAATATTGTTGTGTGATTGAATCTACTCTTTATTCATTCATTGCTTTTCTTCTTATACATGATGAGAAGACAAAGACTGGAGGGATGCTACCATTCGTAAAGAGACACAGTTGTGACGATGGTGTCGCCACGGGGAGCAGAGACGGCGGAGGAGACGGGAGGCATGCGCATGAGGCTAGAGGAGTCAAGTGAAGTGAAGACGGGTGGTGGCACTACTAAAAAAGCATTTTTATAGACGCCTCAATTTTTCAAACACAGACGGTCCTTACAAATATGCGACTATGATGACGAATGATATAATAACCGTCTGTGATGAAAGAATAACACAAGCGGATTTTAAAGAACAACCGTCTGGGTAAATACATGATCTTCAGAATCGGTTCTTAATTAAGAACCGCTTGTAATGCAACGAACTTCACAGACGGATTTTAAGAAACAACCGCCTGGGTAAATACATGATCTTCACAGACGGTTATTAATTATTAACCGTCTGTAATGCAATGAACTTCACAGACGAATTTTAAGAAACAACCGTCTGAGTAAATGCATGATCTTCGTTGGCGGTTCTTAATTAATAACCGTCTGTAATGCAATGAACTTCACAGATGGATTTTAAGGAACAACCGTCTGGGTAAATACATGATCTTCGTTGGCGGTTCTTAATTAATAACTGTCTGTAATGCAATGAACTTCATAGCCGGTTCTTGATTAACAACGGCCTGAGAAGATCATGTATTTTCAGTGGCGGTCATTGTTTAATTATCATAAACGGTTTTCATTGAAATTACAGGGATGTAGTTGCAATTATATATCACAACCGTATGTAGTCGTGCAGGCAAAATTGTATCAGGAAAAAAACACAGATGAGCTAGCAGATACTAGTACAGTAATGCATTATAGGAAATGCTCGATCACCAGTGAGGCTGACTTAATTGTGATAATACACCATTAGAGGCTTTACAATTGTTCAAAGATAATTTCTTTACACACTGAACAAAAATCATGCTACATTCATTGTAGATCGACGATGAAGCTCCCATCGATCAATCTAAATTGTACCGTCCTGCTTGCTCCCGAACACGTCTCTTATATTCCGCTGGATCCTGAAAATATTGACATTATTGAAATTAACAAATATCGAAAGAGGAATGAATAACCTACATTGGTCACTAAGTCAAAGTGTCATCTAACCTTGATAAGTAGATTATAGCAATCATTTTCAACATCAGGCACATTTGGCTGATGCAGCAAACGCTGAACTTCAAGTAGTATAATTTTGATTGTAAAAGCACTGCACCACCCCTACGAAATATAATTTAAGCAATATAAGAAACCAGTTGAAATAAGTTCGAAAACAATTATAAGTAATAATTACATGAACAAAATAGGTCTATCTTACAGTCTCTTGATCAAGAATCCCGATGCAGAGTGCTCCCGAACGATGGACATTTGGGTGGAAGAACCCAATTGGAAAGGCGCATCTTGGAGGCACCAAGGGATAGTCCTCAGAGAAGGAGATTGTCAGGGGGTAGTAACCATCTTCCCATTCAGTCTGCAAAAGAAATTTATTAATAGGAGGATGATGGTTAAACTCATATTGTGCTTGTTCTTCATGACTTACCCCTTCTTTACAGGGGACGATACACTGCCACTTCAATAAATCTCCCGATTCAGGCTTCGCAGAGAAACCCTACGCGGAGAAATTGAAAATACCAAAAACAAACAACACAGAAAAACAAACTACAGTTAAGTTCATCAGTCCATTACAGATACATATGTATATACAACCATGTGACCGGTGTGCCATATGTACATACATGGGGATGGTTCTTGCGCCACGCCAAGCGCTCCTCCTTCAATCGGCTACACGCCCGAGACATCATTATCTGAAGAAAGACCAAACTTCCAAACTTCCAAATCATTGAGTCCAAACGCATATGTACACAAATGCAAAAGGACACAATCCATATACCAACATTGTTCTAAGTTGATTTCAGAAGATACAAATATATACAATATATATCATCTCGCATTGCTATATACATTTTTTCCAGCATTGAAATCTCTCGCATATAGGGTTTCAAATTCTTTTTAGTGCTTCTCTCTACGCGCTTGATGTTTTCTGGTTCGGTAAAAAGGTATATCTCTTCATACTGATTATATTCCTCTTCATTATCTCCCACATTGTCAACCCCAACAATATTTTGCTTTCCAGAAACAACTACGTGCAACTTCTCAGTTTCTGGATCTTGAACATAAAAAACTTGTGCAACATTATCGGCGAGAACCCACAGGTCATCTTTGTAACCCACTTTATTCAAGTCTACCAGTGTCAGCCCGTAATTGTCCACTTTCAAACCATCAGGATGTTTGACCCATTGGCACTTAAATACGGGCATTACCATTCTTTCGCCATAATCGAGTTCCCATATTTCCTCTATGAACCCGAAGTATGTGGTCTTCTGCCCTTGTGAATCATAAGCCTCAATACGAACACCACTATTTTGTGCAACACTCTTACCGTCTTTTTCTTTAGTGTAAAATGTGTAACCATTGATGTCATATGCTTGCCATGATGTTACCAAAGCAGATGGGCCACAAGCTAACTTCTTCATTGTTGCCTCTTCTATAGTGTTTCCGTATGATATATTTTTGTCCATTAACCATTCAGTGAAACATCTTCTGTGCTCTTTCATGATCCAGTCCTCTTTGCGGTCTTGGTTTTTATCACGAAGCTCAATTTGGTGTTCCTCGATGTACGGCTCAGCTATTGCGAGCTGTTGTAGTACACCAAAATGTGAACGGTGTACATTCTTGTAATCTTGAACAATAAAAGTTTTCTTACCCACTTTGCCTCTCCCACGTAGTCTACCCTCATGTACCGGTATAGGCACACCTATCGATTTTCCATCTTTGATGTAATCAGCGCAACCCTCAATCACTTCTTCAGTGGTGTATCCTTCCATAATTGAACCCTACGTGTGGGGAGAACGTGACGTGGCGGATAAGGTCGACGCGGCCGGGTGTGGGGCCTACGTGTAAGGGGGTGTTGTGTCGCTAGTGTGTGGTGTTGTGTGGCTGTCGTGTGGAGCCATTGAACAGTGTGTGGCCTATGTAAAGGAACCCGGTGTTGGTTCGAACGACAAGAAAGAAAAATAGAGAAACCATATACGATACTTCTCGCCTCATCGTCGCTTTTCTGCCGCGTATCCACGCCGCGATGATGCTGCGCCTCTCACCCCGTTGGTGCCGACGAGCCGACGGCCACAGGTGGTGACAGCTGGTATCAGAGCCGCTTTCTTCCCTGACCCTTAAATTTTGGGGCGGAGGGGGTTCTCGTCTTCCTGGGCGACCCATACATGGCGGGGTTTTCCGGATTGGCGATCGCGAGCGGCTTCCACGATGGCGCTTGCTCCGATTCCGTCCGTCCAGAGACGATTCGTGCTGGACGCCATGGCAGAGAGTGCACGTGCTGAAGGAGACAGGTGGGAGAAGGTGCTCCAAGCACTGGATTCGGTCACGAAGCGACTAGATCAGTTAGATCGGGTTTAGCGCGACCTGCTGAGGCAGCAAGCCTTGGCGTTGTCAGTGGTTGAGCAGGCGACGAAGGAGCGTGACATTTTTTTCAAGCAAATAGCAGAGACGGGGTGAAGAGTCGCCGATATCACGTTGGAGAGGAGGGCGGAAGAGATGGATCGCTGGTCTGCTGGAAGATCAGAGAACACATCAGGTGAGAGTGAAGAATTGCTTAGCAGAGTTCGAGGGAAACAAGCAGTATATGATGTTAGGCATCATAGTAGAGAACAACAGAGGAGTAGCACCTTCGAGATTCCTAGGAGAGGAAGGGGTGAGAGGGTGATTGATAATTGGAGGAGGGGACCTAGGCGAGAGCATGAGGAGATGAAGCAGGATAGGAGGAAAGCTGGAGCAGGAGAGAAGAACATGATGAAACTATTGTTTCCAAAGTTCTAGGGGAGAATCCCACAATATGGATCGATAAATGTGAAGATTACTTTCAGATCTACAAAGTGGCAGAGCACTTTTGGGTTCGAGCAGCATCCTTGCATATGGAAGGCAAAGCCTCGAAGTGGCTACAAGTGTTCAAGATCGCACAAGGATTGACAACTTGGCAGCTCTTTGTTGAGGCGGTGAAGATGAAATTCGACACTTATGAGTACCCCCTAGGTGATGCATGATTTGTTGAACCTTAGACAGACTAGAAGTCTAGAAGATTATATTGTCTCTTTCGATGATAGCAGGTATGCGACTGCGATGCATAATCCAGAGCTGGATGATATATTCTATGTGACTCAATTCATGAAGGGGCTGAAGCTTGACTTGCAAGGACCAGTATTATCTCAGGCGCCTGCAACATTAGAGTGGTGGTCTTAGCTAGGATACAGAAGGATATATAGGAGAAAGGGAAGGGAAGGATGCAGAGACCAATGTGGCAGAAGCAGGCATTGGGGGTTAGACCAAAAGGGCGGGTGATGTTGCCAGGGGCTGATTTGGCCAAGGAGAGGCAAATCAGGGACTATCGCGGGTTGCATGGCCTTTGCTATAGTTGTGGAGAGAAGTTTGAACCAGAACATGTGTTAATATGCTCAAAGAGGGGTCAAACTCAGCTGTAGAGGAGATGGAAATGTTTCTGTCTGATGATGTCTTGCTGAGGTTCGAGCAGGAAGACAGAGGGGAAGAAGACTGCTATCACATCTCAACACATGTTGTGGATGGTACTCACGAGAGCAACTGTTTGAGGCTAAGGGCAATAGTGCACAACAAGGTCTTCCTCACACTCATAGATTTTGGGAGTTCTCAATCTTTTGTTAACATTGCATTTGTTAACAGTGCTGGGTTGCTCAAATAAAGATGTCCACCAGTGACTGTGAAGGTGGCAAGTGGAGACACCATGACATCTGAATACTTAGTGAGAGGATTGGAATGGTGGTGTGGTGGTCACACATTCCAAACTGTCATGTAAGTTCTATCTATTGGGGTCTATGATGCTATCATAGTTTGGTTATCATAGTTTAGCCCAATGCAGTGTTATTGGCAGAACAAATCTATTCAATTCCTATATAAGGGTCAGCAGGTGACCTTGAGAGGTGATATTGGAGGATCTAGGCCTCAAATATCACAATTGGAGGTATCTCAACTGAGCAAGTGGATTTCAGGGAATGATATTTGGGCTTTAGTAGTAGTGGAGTTTAGAGGAGGTAGGTCAGCAGAGGATAGAGGATGAGGAGGAGAATAGAGTTGGAGTAGGGAAGCAACAGAGGATGAATGAAGTAGAGCAAAAGGTGCAGGGTTTAGTGGAGCAATATGCTGAAGTTTTTCAAGATCCCAAGTCTATGCCACCTATGAGGCCATTTGATCATGTGATCACACTGATCCCTGGGTCTATTCCAGTGAATGCCAGACCATATAGGTATTCACCTTTGCACAAGACTGAAATTGAGAGGCAGGTACAAGAGCTTCTCCAAGCTGGCCTCATTGAGCATAGTGTTAGCCCATTTGCCTCACCAGTCTTGTTGGTACAAAAGAAAAAGATGGCACTTGGCGATTTTGTGTGGATTATCGTAAACTGAATGATATGACAATCAAAAATCGTTTTCCTATGCCTATGGTGGATGAGATCTTGGATGAACTTTCTGGAGCTAGATACTTTACCAGCTTGGATATGAGAGATGGGTATCATCAAATCAGGATGAGAGAAGGGGAAGAGTTCAAGACAGCTTTCAAGACACATTGTGGTCACTACCAATTCAAGGTAATTCCCTTTGGTTTGACCAATGCACCAACATCTTTCCAATGTGCCATGAACTCCATTCTAGCTCCATTCTTGCGCAAGTTTGTGCTTGTGTTCATTGATGACATACTTATATATAGTCCCACCTTGGATTCTCATTTGACACATATCAAATTGGTGTTGGATATTATGAAAGCTAATCAGTTTTATATCAAGCTATCCAAGTGTCAATTTGCTAAAGAATAATTAGAGTATTTGGGGCATATTATCTCAGGCAATGGAGTACAAACAGACCCAAGGAAAACAGAGGCTATGTGTCAATGGCCAGTGCCAACTTCTTTTACTGAATTAAGAGCTTTTCTTGGGCTTACTGATTACTACAGGAAGTTTGTGAGGCATTATGGGTCTATTTCTAAACCACTCACAAATATTCTAAAGAAGAAGACATTTGAATGGTCCAGTCAAGCCCAAACAACATTTCAAAGTTTGAAGCAGGCTATGGCTTCAACCCCTGTGTTGGCTTTACCCAATTTTGAGGTCCCTTTTGTGGTTGAGACTGATGCATCTGATGTGGGGATAGGGGTTGTGCTTATGCAGAACAGCAGACCTGTGGCCTTCCTGAGCAAAGTCTTGACAGATAAACATAAGCAATGGTCTATCTATGAAAAGGAATTTCTGGCCCTAATACTAGCAGTGGATAGATGGAGACCATATCTACAAAAGTCGGAATCTGTGATCAGAACTGATCATAGAAGCCTAACCTTTTTGGAGGATCAACAGTTGCAATCAGACTTACAAAGGAAAGCAATGACAAAATTAATGGGCCTCAACTTCAGAATTGTATACATAAAAGGGAAGGAGAATGTGGCAGCCGATGCTTTATCCAGGGTAGGGCACCTGCAGATGGTGACTGATATCCAAGAGATCCAACCAGTCTGGATTCAAGAAGTGTTGAATTCTTATAGAACTGTTGTAGCGGCTCATGATTTGTTGGCAAGGTTAGCTGTTCACAGTCCAGATGAGCAAGGGTTTTCATTGCACCAAGGTCTCATCTAGAGGGAAGGTCAAATCTGGATAGGCAATAACTCAGCCCTCACAACTAAGTTAATCTCTGCATTCCATGATGGAGCATTGGGTGGTCATTCTGGACAATGCCATCAAGTTGCATGAAATCCCTAGAACCATAATATCTGATCGGGACAAGATTTTCACTAGCTCAATTGGAAGACATTATTTACCAAGTTACAAGTCAAACTTGTAGCACCCTCATTTTCATGCATCGTGCCCTACATACACTCATATACATGTTTAACATTAACCCACATAAAGAGGAACGAGTTAAAAATTGATTTGGAGCATTTAAAATTGATTTGGAACAAAAACGCACTTAAAATGCAGGAAAGTGCGGACTAGTCCGATTTTACTGAGGACTAGTCTGATTTCTCTCTGACTAAAAACGGACTTGTCCATTTTTGCTGCGGACTAGTCCAATTTTTTGCATTGGAAACTTTCGGACTTGTCCGATTTTGTGCGGACTAGTCCGATACTCCAAGAATCCTTGAAAATTTGCTAAGTCCTTGGATTTCCGGACTAGTCCGGTGTTCTAGCAGACTTGTCCGATTTCCTCTCTGTTTAAAGTCGGACTTGTCCGATTTTTTGCCAGACTTGTCCGATTTTCTCTCTGGACGACTTCGGACTAGTCCGATCCTTTCTCGACTTGTCCGATATTTCGCGACTCCGAGTTGATCTTTTGTTTTACGACTTGTTTCTTGGGTTTCACGATAAGTGGGCCTAGGGACGTCGTGCCTAACTCTTTTAGAGCCCATGTGGGACTCTAAACCAGCCTCTACTCATCCCAAACTCGAAATCCATCTAACCCTAGCCTCCACCTCTATATAAACAACCCCACCCCTTGGTTTGACATCTATTTGCCACTTTTCCACCCCACCCAAACCCTAGTTCGTGGAGGGCCACCACCAAGGAGGGAGGAGAAGATCTCAAGCAAGAAGAAGAGGAGGAAACGAAGGAGGATCAAGATCTCCACCAAGTTTCGTCCTTCATCACAAATTCATCTCCAAGTTCATAACCAACCCTAGATCACCAAGATCCAAGTGTTACCTCCAAGTTTCTTGATTCATTGGAGTCCTAAACACCTGATATACCTTCTATTCTCTTTTCCTTACGTGAATTCAACCCCTAATCTCTGAATTTACGCCGATCTAGAAAACCCTAATTTGCTGATCTCGTAAAGTGCGGACTTGTCCGGCCCCTAGCGGACTAGTCCGATCCTTCTGGTTAAATTGTGTTGAATTGATTCTAAAATTTGATCTAATCACATCCAAACCTGTATAAAATTATTAAAAGCTATTAGAACTAGTTAGTGATCATTAAAAGCAATCTATTAACAAGTTCTACCTTGCATTTGCATAAATCATGCATGTCATGTCATATTGAGTAATATTTGTGCACTCTTTGATTGTGTTTCTTGTCTTGTATGTTTATTGTGCGGATTAGACGGATTTGCGCTAGAGAGTGCCGCGGAGGATCTCCAACACCAAGAGTTTGAAGGCTTTGATCCTAATCATCAGCAAGAGCAAGGCAAGTGTCCTTGAAGCATATTGATCCTGTTTTAAAATAAATGTTTTGTCTGTAAAACTGCATGCTTGTGTCAATTTGATGGGAATCCTATGGTAGGAAGTTTACAAGTTTTGTTAACCACCCTTGTCACCTGGGACATATGATAGAGAGTCAGGATTGGATTTTTACCTTTTGCTTCGCTTAATCAACTAGGATGGGAAACCAACACTACACATTTAATTAAGCATTAGTGATATTTTGGTTAATGTGAACAGGTCGATATGATATGGTAATGGGTGATCTAAGCAAGTCTGGTATGTGGATGGGTTGGATGTTATGGTGGTTTTGCTTGCTTTAGATCTAAGGACCAGTTCATGCGAGAATAAGCCTGGACTACAATGCCACCACGAGGCCAAGTATGGGTGCGGCGTAGCTGAGTAATTAGGGCTTTGCCAGTGCTATTTGGACCATTATGGATGCTCGGGGAAGGGGTAGTCGGATTGGGTTTGTTGATGATTGGCGGGACTACCCTGGGATCCGAATGGCTCAAGAGGGGGCCCTTGGTTGAAGATGTGCTCAGTTGGAGACATCACCACCGGTGAAACCTCAGTGGGGTCTGAATAGGCTAGTAATCCCTTTGTAAAGGCTATTTTTTGATCTCTTGGCCATACACCAAAGGAAGTGTAATTGGCGAAAGGGGGGGTTCTTTAGTCGCCGACGGGTGATGAAATCACAAACACGTGGGTAAAGAGGTACAAACTCTGCAGAGTTAATTAAAACTATCATGATAATCGTGCTCCCGGTTATGAGCACCTGGACAACTTCCATGATTAGAGGGAAATTGGAATTTGGGATGGTTATGGTTTGGTAATGGTTATGGGTGGCTATGGATTTATTTCTGGTATTGAATATGGTTATTGGCAAATGGTGGAATATGGAATTATTAACGTTGGTAATGAGTTCAGACTGGTATTATGATATTACTTATGATTATGATGGGTTTACTTCACATACATATAATATATTGCCTTTCAAATTTTTTACTGTACTTTTCAGCACTTAACCATTATTATTGTCGACATTTGAATAAGTCATATGTCATACTTTCCACACTTGCTGAGTACGACATGTACTTACTCTTGCAATCCCCCCAACAGTTGCAGGTCAGGATTGGGAGTTTAATGGTGATAATGCGGAGTTCTAGGCCATGTCTACTGTCAGCTTTGCCTGTGGTGTTATTGGAGCTGCGCTATACCCTATTGCTTATGCTTCCTAGCTGTTTAGTTTGTTTAATTAGTTTATTTCCGCTGCATTAGTTGGACTTGTCATAAACATTCATTGGAGCTTGTATTCGAGGATAATATGGTTTGTGTAATAAAACTTGGATAATTAATCTTGTCTTGTGGTAATTTTTTGTATACTCTTTTGTGATTGCACTCGTGTATGTGTGATGAACATCCTGGGCACACATATGCGATAGCTTGGTTCATTTTTCAGAACCGGGCATCACATATTGGTATCAGAGCCACAGGTTGACCGTAGGATGCAGCCTAGATAGAATGGACACTTTAGAGCACATAGGAGCACTCAGGAATCGATGTGTTTTTGCTTGGAGTGCTGTTTGTTATATATATTGGTTGCTTGTGTGCTTAATAGAGGATTTTGATATTCTTTAGCATTGCCATGTCCACTTAGGCTAGCTAGTTGTTTAGTTTCATATCCCTTGATGCATATAGTTGGGGACGTTTTCTAATTCTTACCTAATGCTATTCTTCAGATGGTGAGGACTCACAACTAGAGGGATGGCAATGATGAGGAGGAGAACAATGGAGTACCTCAGAACAACATTGGGCAAGGATCTACTCAGTGAGCTATAAACATTGAGCAGCTATTGGCTATGCAAAACCAGCTCATGCAGACCATAATACAGACAATGGGATAGCTGCAGGCTGGCAACATCAACAATCAGCCCCACATGCCTCCACCGCCACCCCCGCCTCCTCATAACCGATTGGGGGAGTTTATGAGGACTAGGACGCCGACCTTTGCTCAAGCTGCCGACCCTATGGATGCGGATGATTGGCTCAAGTCCGTGGAGAAGAAGCTAGCTATTGTCCAATGCAGTGACCGGGAGAAGGTCTTGTTTGCTTCTCATCAACTAGTTGGAGCAGCTGCGGATTGGTGGGATGCTTATTGCAATGCTCATGAGAACCAAGAGAGAATTACTTGGGCCGAATTCAAGGAGAATTTTTGTTCTCATTATGTGCCCAAGAGTGTTATGATCTTGAAGAGGCAAGAATTTGAGAATTTAAGGCAAGGAAGATCAAGCGTGAGTGAATATCTCAATAAATTCACTCAACTCTCAAGGTATGCGCCTGAGGATGTTAGCCGGGACAGCCAGAAGCAATACTTGTTCATGAGGGGCTTGAACAATGAGATCCAAGTGCAACTACTCAACTGCGATTATGCCAATTTTCAGAAGCTTGTGGACAAAGCTATTGTTGTTGAGAACAAGATCCGTGAGATGGAGCAAGAAATCAAGAGGAAGGCGCCATATCAAGGACAGCAACAAGGAAGTAATGTGCGCCCTCGCCTTGCACCACCCAATGCGCCCTATTACAGCTCCTCTATTCCTGCTCAGCGCCCTGGTTATGCACCACCCCCAACTCAGTTTGTGCAGCAGCGCCCTGTTATGCAAGCACCTAGGCCTCCAATGCCTTATGCGCCTCGTGCTAATTTTCCTGTTGCAAGTGTTCAAAACCAAGCTCGTCCCAATAACTCTGGTGGAGTTAAGAAGTGTTATACTTGTGGAGAAGCTGGAAACTTTGCGCATCAATGTCCTAAGTCAGGCCTTGGTCAAGGAAGCAATGCACTGAGGCAAAACCCAAGACCCAATGGAGGACAACCAAAAGGGAACCGCGAACAACAGAATTTTACTCGTGGCAACGTGAACCATGTCTCTACGGAGGATGCTCAGCAAGCGAATGACGTGGTCATTGGTATGTTTCTCGCCAACTCCAACCCCGCGACTATGTTATTTGATTCTGGAGCATCGCATTCATTCATTGCATCGAAGTATGTCACCAAGTATAGTTTGCATATCTCTCATATGAAGTTTACTCTATTGGTTAAGTCTACTGGAGGAGAGATGAGGACAAATATAGTATGTCCAAAAGTAAGCCTTAGAATAAGGGGGTAGACTTCTCCGCCAACCTCATTGTTTTTGGTTCTCAAGGATTGGACATTATACTTGGTATGAACTGGTTGAGGAAGCACAATGGTGTTATTGAGTGTGCCACGAAGACGGTGAAGTTGACCAATGAGGAAGGGATCACCGTAGAATTTGAAGAATATCAAACCACACCGAAGCAATTGGAGCTGAATCATATGGACGGTGCCGCAATTGAGGAGATTCTGGTGGTGTGTGAATTTTTGGATGTTTTTCCGGACGAGTTGCCAGGTATGCCACCTGATCGAGACATTGAGTTTGTGATTGATTTAATACTTGGAACTGCACCTATAGCTAAGAGGCCGTATAGGATGCCTCCTTTGGAATTAGCGGAGCTCAAGAAGCAAATTCAAGAGCAACTAGAGAAGGGTTTTATTCGCCCTAGCTCTTCACCTTGGGGAGCGCCCGTTCTATTTGTGGACAAGAAGGATGGATCCTAAAGGATGTGCGTAGATTACCGAGCTCTCAACGAGGTAACAATCAAGAACAGGTATACCTTACCACGCATAGAAGACTTGTTTGATCAGATGAAGGGTGCTTGTGTCTTCTCTAAGATTGATTTGAGGTCGGGATACTTTCAAATGAAGATTAGACCATCGGACATACCCAAGACAACTTTTAGAACACGGTATGGATCTTATGAGTACACCGTGATATCTTTTGGATTGACAAATGCACCTGCCTACTTTATGTACCTCATTAATAAGCTCTTCATGGAGTACTTGGATAAGTTCGTCGTGGTGTTTATTGATGATATTATGATCTACTCGAAGGATGAGAAGGAACATGAGGAACACTTGAGGCTTACATTGCAGAAATTGAGGGAGCATCAATTGTATGCCAAGTTCAACAAGTGTCAGTTTAGGTTGAAAGAGGTGTCATTTTTGGGTCATATCATCTCAGGAGGAGGAGTATCGGTTGACCCCGAAAAAGTGAGAGACGTGTTGAAGTGGGAACCACCGCAAAATGTAAAGGAAATAAGGAGTTTTCTTGGAATGGCTGGATATTACCGTCGATTCATCAAGGACTTCTCCAAGATAGCCAAGCCAATGACAGAGTTGCTAATGAAGGGAAAGGCTTTCCAATAGACTCAAGCTTGTCAAAATAGTTTTGAGGAGTTGAAGAAGAGGTTAACAACAACTCCAATTTTGGTACTGCCGGATGTGAGCAAGAGTTTTGATATTTATTGCGACGCATCGAGACAAGGACTTGGATGTGTGCTCATGCAAGAAGGTCAAGTGGTCGCCTATGCATCAATACAATTGAAGAAACATGAGCAAAATTACCCCACGCACGATCTGGAACTCGCGGCCGTTGTACACGCATTGAAAATTTGGAGACACTATATCCTTGGACATAGGTGTGAAATTTATACGGATCATAAGAGTTTGAAGTATATTTTCACACAAACGGATCTGAACTTGAGGCAACGAAGATGGTTGGAGCTCATCAAAGATTATGATTTGGGGATCAACTATCATCCGGGAAAAGCCAATGTAGTGGCCGATGCTTTGAGTAGAAAAGGAGTAAGTCATCAACTCACAGTTCGAGAGTTACCATCCGAGTTATGTAAGGAGTTTGAAAGGTTGAACCTTGAATTTGTAAATGAGATTGAGATGAGGGAGTTAAACCCAACCTTGGAGCAAGAAATTCGAGAGGCACAAACCGCGGACGAAGAGATCAAGGAAATCAAGGAAAGGACCGAAGAACGGAGAGAATTCAGATTCGATGAGGACGAACATGGTACCTTATGGCTTGGAAAAAAATTGTCGTGCCTAAGGTGAAACATATTCGGGAGACGATATTAAAGGAGGCACATGACTCGTCGTACTCGATTCACCCTGGTTGTACAAAGATGTACAAAGACTTGAAGACTTGCTATTGGTGGGATAGCATGAAGAAGGACATAGCTGAATACGTAGCATTGTGTGATGTGTGTCAACGAGTCAAGGCGGAAAATCAAAGGCCAGCTGGATTATTGCAGCCATTGAAGATCCCATAATGGAAGTGGGAAGAAATTGGAATGGACTTCATAGTTGGTTTACCACGTACTCAGTCCGGGTATGACTCAATTTGGGTAATTGTGGATCGCTTAAACAAGTCAGCTCATTTTGTCCCTGTGAAGACCAAATATACAGCTGCACGATTGGCCGAAATATACATGGAGCATATTGTGTGTCGACATGGATTCCCTAAGAAGATAGTCTCAGATAGAGGTTCACAATTCACTTCCAGGTTTTGGCAAAAATTGCATGAAGCCTTGGGAACAAGGTTGAATTTTAGCTCAGCATATCATCCTCAAACGGATGGTCAAACCGAGAGGACCAATCAGATTTTGGAGGACATGTTAAGAGCTTGTGCTTTGAAGCATGGGAAAAGTTGGGACGGAAGCTTGCCATATGCAGAATTTCCATACAACAATAGTTACCAAGCAAGCTTGAAAATGTCACCGTATGAAGTGCTTTATTGGAGGAAGTGTAGGACACCTTTATTCTGGAATGAGGCAGGAGAAACTCAAGTATTTGGTCCGGATGTGTTGCAAGAAGCCGAAAAGCAAGTCCAAATAATTCGTGAAAACTTGAGGGCTGCCCAATCAAGACAAAAAGGCTACGCAGACAATAGGA
This sequence comes from Tuctoria greenei, assembly GCA_036927565.1. NCBI lineage: Eukaryota > Viridiplantae > Streptophyta > Magnoliopsida > Poales > Poaceae > Tuctoria > Tuctoria greenei. The sequence goes on from JAYESD010000001.1 coordinate 290,136,262, forward strand.
GAAGGAAATGAGCCTTTGAAATAGGAGATTTTGTTTACCTCAAGGTGTCACCAATGAGAGGTCATAATAGGTTTAACATAAGGGGCAAGCTCGCACCTCGTTATATTGGACCATTCAAGATTTTGGACAAAAGAGGAGAAGTAGCGTATAAGTTGGAGATGCCAGCTCATCTTTCAGACGTACATGATGTCTTTCATGTTTCCCAGCTCAAGAAGTGTTTGAGAGTACCGGAAGAACAAGTGTCAATGGAAGAATTGGAACTAGAAGAAGATTTGACTTATGCCGAGCAACTGGTCAAGATCTTGGAAACCAAGGAGAGAGTCACAAGGAACAAGGTTATTAGATGGTGTAAAGTTCAATGGAAGCACCACACAGAAAAAGAAGCAACGTGGGAATTGGAGGATGATATCAAGAAGGACTTTCCCTATCTCTTCTCTTTCGCGTCGAATCTCGAGGGCGAGATTCATTTTAAGGGGGGTAGGTTTGTAACACCCTCATTTTCATGCATCATGCCCTACATATACTCATATACATGTGTAATATTAACCCACATAAAGAGGAATGAGTTAAAAATTGATTTGGAGCATTTAAAATTGATTTGGAACAAAACCACACTTAAAATGCAGGAAAGTGCGGACTAGTCCGATTTTAATGAGGACTAGTCCGATTTCTCTCTGACTAAAAACAGACTTGTCCGTTTTTGCTGCGGACTAGTCCGATTTTTGGCACTGGAAACTTTCAGACTTGTCCGATTTTGTGCGGACTAGTCCGATATTCAAAGAATCCTTGAAAATTTGCTAAGTCCTTGGACTTTTCTGGACTAGTCCAGTGTTCCAGCGGACTTGTCCGATTTCCTCTCTGTTTAAAGTCGGACTTGTCCGATTTTTGGCCAGACTTGTCCGATTTTCTCTCTGGACGACTTCGGACTAGTCCGATCCTTTCCGGACTTGTCCGATATTTCGCGACTTCGAGTTGATCTTTTGTTTTACGACTTGTTTCTTAGATTTCACGATAAGTGGGCCTAGGGACGTCGTGCCTAACTCTTTTAGAGCCCATGTGGGACTCTAAACCGGCCTCTACTCATCCCAAACTCGAAATCCATCTAACCCTAGCCTCCACCTCTATATAAACAACCCCACCCCTTGGTTTGACATCTATTTGCCACTTTTCCACCCCACCCAAACCCTAGTTCGTGGAGAGCCACCACCAAGGAGGGAGGAGAAGATCTCAAGCAAGAAGAAGAGGAGGAAATGAAGGAGGATCAAGATCTCCACCAAGTTTCGTCCTTCATCACAAATTCATCTCCAAGTTCATCACCAACCCTAGATCACCAAGATCCAAGTGTTACCTCCGAGTTTCTTGATTCATTGGAGTCCTAAACACCTGGTATACCTTCTATTCTCTTTTCCTTATGTGAATTCAACCCCTAATCTCTGAATTTACGCCGATCTAGAAAACCCTAATCTACTGATCTCGTAAAGTGCGGACTTGTCCGGCCCCTAGCGGACTAGTCCGATCCTTCTGTTTAAATTGTGTTGAATTGATTCTAAAATTTGATCTAATCACATCCAAACCTTTATAAACTTGTTAAAAGCTATTAGAACTAGTTAGTGATCACTAAAAGCAATCTATTAACAAGTTCTACCTTGCATTTGCATAAATCATGCATGTCATGTCATGTCATATTGAGTAATATTTGTGCACTCTTTGATTGTGTTTCTTGTCTTGTATGTTTATTGTGCGGATTAGACGGATTTGCGCTAGAGAGTGCTGCGGAGGATCTCCAGCACCAAGAGTTTGAAGGCTTTGATCCTAATCATCAGCAAGAGCAAGGCAAGTGTCCTTGAAGCATATTGATCCTGTTTTAAAATAAATGTTTTGTCTATAAAACTGCATGCTTGTGTCAATTTGATGGGAATCCTATGGTAGGAAGTTTACTAGTTTTGTTAACCACCCTTGTCACATGGGACATATGATAGAGAGTCAGGATTGGATTTTTACCTTTTGCTTCGCTTAATCAACTGGGATGGGAAACCAACACTACACATTTAATTAAGCATTAATGATATTTTGGTTAATGTGAACTGGTCGATATGATATGGTAATGGGTGAACTAAGCAAGCCTGGTATGTGGATGGGTTGGATGTTATAGTAGTTTTGCTTGCTTTAGATCTAAGGACCGGTTCATGCGAGAATAAGCCAGGACTACAGTGCCACCACGAGGCCAAGTATGGGTGTGGCGTAACTGAGTAATTAGGGCTTTGCCAGTGCTATTTGGACCATTATGGATGCTCAGGGAAGGGGTAGTCGGATTGGGTTTGTTGATGATTGGCGGGACTGCCCTGGGATCCGAATGACTCAAGAGGGGGCCCTTAGTTGAAGATGTGCTCAGTTGGAGACATCGCCACCGGTGAAACCTCAGTGGGGTCTGAATAGGCTAGTAATCCCTTTGTAAAGGCTATTTTGTGATCTCTTGGACATACACCAAAGGAAGTGTAATTGGCGAAAGGGGGGTTCTTTAGTCGCCGACGGGTGATGAAATCACAAACACGTGGGTAAAGAGGTACAAACTCTGCAGAGTTAATTAAAACTATCATAATAGCCATTCTCCTAGTTATGAGCACCTGGACAACTTCCATGATTAGAGGGAAATTGGAATTTGGGATGGTTATGGTTTGGTAATGGTTATGGATTGCTATGGATTTATTTCTGGTATTGAATATGGTTATTGGCAAATAGTGGAATCTGGAATTATTGACGTTGGTAATGAATTCAGACTGGTATTATGATATTACTTATGATTATGATGAGTTTACTTCACATACATATAATATATTGCCTTTCAAATGTTTTACTGTACTTTTCAGCACTTAACCATTATTATTGTCGACATTTGAATAAGCCACATGTCATACTTTCCACACTTCTTGAGTACGACATGTACTCACTCTTGCAATCCCCCCCAACAGTTGCAGGTCAAGATTGGGAGTTTAATGGTGATAATGCAGAGTTCTAGGCCGTGTCTACCGTCAGCTTTGCCTGTGGTGTTATTGGAGCTGCGCTATACCCTATTGCTTATGCTGCCTAGCTGTTTAGTTTGCTTAATTAGTTTATTTCCACTGCATTAGTTGAACTTGTCATAAACATTCATTGGAGTTTGTATTCGAGGATAATATGGTTTGTGTAATAAAACATGGATAATTAATCTTGTCTTGTGGTAATTTTCTGTATACTCTTTTGTGATTGCACTCGTGTATGTGTGATGAACATTCTGGGCACACATATGCGTTAGCTTGGTTCATTTTTCGGAACCGGGCGTCACAAACTGCTGTTGTCTACTGCATACCACCCATAAACTGACGGGCAAACATAATGAGTAAATCAGTGTGTGGAGACTTATTTTCGTTGTGTAGTTCAGCAAAGTCCCACGGCCTGGAAGAGTTGGCTGCCACTTGCCGAGCTTTGGTACAACACTTGCCACCATTCCTCCTTGGGCTGCTCTCCTTTCTGGGTGTAAGGATCGAATGCCCAAGAGGGGGGTGAATTGGGCTTGTTTTCAAAAATTAAAGCAATAAAAACTTAACTACTAAAAGCCCAATTGCCTATGCAAACAACCTATGCATTCAAGTGAATAGTAATTTTGCGGTATATGAAATGCATAAGTGTAACAGGAAAGAAAGAGTGTGCAAACTCCCGAGGAGACACGAAGACACGGAGATTTATCCCGTGGTTCGGCAAGATCGTCAAGACCTTCCTACATCCACGTTGTGGCACCCACTGAAGGGTATAGCCACTCCCAAGTCACCGAGACCAGGGATATTCACTAAAAGTCTCCGTTCGCCAACCTCGGTAAGGTGGAGCTCAAGCCTTGTACAAGTTTGATCCTCCGAGCTTCCACAACCAACTTGGCAAGCTCCAGAAGACTCTCTCCAATCATCGACTGTTACACGATGAATGCAATCACCAAGAGACACTCCCTTACAGCTCTCACTAGACTAGAGACTCCAATCATCAAGAATGGAAGCACACAAGCATTATCTCTAGGAAGTTCTAGCCTATCTCTTGGTGTACAAGTGGTGTAAATGATATGGAAGTGGTTGCTCAACATCTTGAATGCTTGGTAATGTGTAGCGTAGCTCAGGGCTTCAAGACTTATTGAAATGACATGTTGAAGGGGTATAAATAGTCATCTTCCACGAAATAGCCGTTGGAAAAGAAGGCTGACATCACTGTTATGTGAACACCGGATGATCCGATGTTCTCCCTTAAGTTGTCATTTGTCGAATCCAAATTAGCTGATGTCACTGTGTTAGATATGACCGTTGATCGACCGATGTAACACTTGCCTCATCATCGGATGATCCGGTGACACTTGGTCCAGAAAGGTTTAGAAATAATGCTTACTAGAGTGATTGACCGATGTGTCATAATTGTACATCGGATGGTCCGGTGTTACACTTGGTCCAGGGAAATTGCTTACTGGAATGATCGACCGATGTAACACTTGCTTCATCATCATATGATCCAATGTATACTTAAGTCTGAGGTCTTCTTCTATTCAGAGCCAACTTGACCGATGTAGTGTTTTCTAGATACATCGGTTGATCCGGTGAGTTGATTTTGTCTGCTTCGAGTTGTTCTAAGAGATTCTTTTGGAATTTGTTCGAGTGACCTCATTGGTTTGAAATGTTCTTCTGATGATGACCAAGTCTTGAGTGTTGTCAATTTTGATGGAATAATTTTGACATATGTGCTTTTTCTTTTAGTCTTCATAAAAATCGATTGGCCTCGTAAAGTGATTTGTTGAGGGGTCTCCAATTGTATCCAATGAGCAGTAGATGATATACATATAGAGTTCATTAAGTGTGATGAGTTATATGAGAGATCTTGCATCCACAAACTCATTAGTAATATCCAACGGTTGTCATTAATCACCGAAACCATATCTCATGGGGGCCTAGATGCTTTCAATCTCCCCCCTTTTTGGTGATTGATGACAACACAACGAGTAAAGCATAACAGTAATAAATTTAAGAAAACAATACTCAAAAGGATATGATATAAGTACAAGATCCATCACACGAAAACTCGAAGGATAAAAAACGATCAATAACATATGAGAGAGACGGATAACTCAAGAATAGCAAAAGAGTAGCAAATCTCCCAAAATACAAAAGACTCCCAAAATAAATACTCCCCCTACAACTAGGACTCCCCCTAGGACTATGCTATCCCTCCCTCTAACTCTTCTCCCCCTTTGGAACAAGACACCAAAAAGGGAAGCCGAGTGCCTAAGGATCCTGAGCGCTCGGGGCGATGACGAACTGGTCGCCGTTGGGGGTGCTGTCGTCGAAGCTGCTGCCTGCTGCTGCTGAGGCTGGAGTGGAGGAGACCGGTGCTGCGGGAGCTGCTGTCGGTGCCTACTGAGTCTGGACTGCAGGTAGCGGGGCACTTGTAGGATCGAATAGCACGTGAAAAACTACCAGAGGGGGGGGGGGGGGGGGTGAATGGTAGATTTAAAAATCTTACACGGCGGAAATAATTAAACCCCAACCCCTTCGGCAGAAAATCGATCTCTTGAAGAAATCGTGTGTGAGACTAATATAAACATGTTTCACCGTGACAAAAGTGATAGATAGCAGAGAGAATCAAGTCACGAAGACAAAACAAAAAGAATCACTCAAATCCGACGAGAAAAACTCAAGTTATGATCGAAAGATCAAACAATGGTCAATCTGTCCTACCCGAGAAAAAACAGTTCTGGAACGCTGCAAAGAAACTCGTGTAGATCAGAATACACAAATCCAATGACCGTGAAATTTTGACATATGATAGATAATCAAGTTGTGAAGACAACCCAAAAAGAATCACGTCAATTTGATCTGTAAAACTCGAGTTATGATAAAACCACCGACGAAAGGTAGTGCTGTCCAGAAACTCGACGAGTAAAACTTGCCTGGAACAAGTCGGACGAACAAGGCACAAAAGTTCCTTCAAACTGCGAATTTTATTCAATAGAACACAATAGGAACAGACCCAAAGTCGTGCTCCACGGGCTCTGGGCTCCCTTGTTTATATAACCAGCCCTTAGGCCAACCCAATATCAACTAGGACTCCAATCCTACTCAGATCACGAATCGTAACTTTCCATAACTGCTCAAGATTCTTCTATACACAGATAAAAGCAATCTTAAGACTTCCAAACACCTTAGTAACGTATCCCACATTCCTAAACAACTCAAATTCGTGACCGATATGAAATCCTAACATAACCAACTCGATACTTTCCATACCGAGCCATAACCAACTCCGCCGCAGCCGAAGTCATCAACCGATACAATCCGATCCTTCCAACCAGGTCTTCCCATCCATAAACCATCTTTGGAACCATGTTGCCACGTCATGCACCACATGCATACGTGCATACACCTTCCTTCGATGTCCAGTAACCTTCATATGCACCGCCCTTGATTCAATCATCCTGCGCGACCTCCTGATCATCTCAACCACAATTCCTCCTGAATTTGGTTGTTGGAACCTCATCTCCTCCCTGAGACTAGTCCAATGGATCCCGTCACCAGCCATGTCTTGAACTCAAGCAACACCTGCACATGAATAAACAACCAATCCATACGAGCCCAAATCCTCGAGTTGACTCAAGTTAGTTCCGAACACAACACCCTACGTGAGAACCTCACATAAGCATGTTGCAAAACATAACATAACGATATCAGCTATATCATCCAAAACGCACCAAAAACTTAGTAAATGAATACTAAGCAATCTTTCTAACAATGTAAAGCAAGTACGAAACATTGCAAATGAAAAACAGAAGCACTACGGTCAAGTTCCGGACCTTGCCAGAGCAACCCGGAGCTTGAGCCGGAGATTACAAAAGCTAGTAGAACCTAGCGCCGGAGCTTACAAAAAACTAGTACAACCAAGCTCCCGCCGGAGCTTACAAAACTAGCAGGACCTAGCGCCGGAGCTAACCAGAACTAGTCGGAACTAGTAAACCCAAAAGCCGGAGCTAGACAAAGTACGTCGGAGCTTAGAAAAAGCATGCCGGAGCTATCAAATATATGTCGGAGCTATCAAAGACATGCTGGAGCTAAAGATAAAGCTCACCGGAGCTAACCAAGGCTAGTCGGACCTTACCAAGAAGCCGGCAACACCATTTAAAAGCCAAGTGTATTCACTACAAGCCAATGTATTCAGCACACATAGGTCTTACAATCTCCCCCTTGATGAATGCATTGGCAACACCATTTAAAATCCGAACATTGGCTTATTCACATAAAAGTTTTGAAAGCAAATTCTCCCCATTTTGTAAATGAGAAAATTCCCATATTATCTCTCTCCCTTTATTATCTCTCCTTATGCACATATTCACTTTCTCTTCATGCTTATCTCTCCCCCTTTGACAATGTATTCAGCAAGTCATGAGCATATAAACAAATTATGTCTCCCTCTTTAGTTGTTATGAGCATATTATAACATATACATATAAACAAAGCTCATCCAAGTCATACTATCAAGTACCTTACATTATCACATCAATGAAATACAGAAAGTAGTGTAAGCCATGCTAGAGATCATATGTAATTTTCAATTAAAGCAAGTCATGATCTCACAAACTTAACTATTTCAAAACCTGAAAGCATGACACTAGTTGCTGCATTTTATTATTTTTCAAAGCATAAATTTAGATCATATGATATTTGCAAGAGATTATATGCGCATCTGCCTTATTCTAACAAACCAAGCCAAGCCTATGTCATTTGACAATCAGAAGCTTAAGGACATGGTTTTAGTCATACACAACTTCTTCCAAGTTCATATCTAAGTGCAATGACAAGCCATCTCAAAAGAAGAAGTGCGATGCATGCATATTCTCTTGATATTTTCTAAATTTATATTTGTTCATAAAAACTCAACATGTGAGTTGATTACTTGATGAATTCTTAATGATTAAAAGCACTTGTGAACATGTAACAAGTTCAAAACAGCAAGAAAGTTCGACCATGACCAGTTTTAGTGTAAGTAATTATTCCAATTACTAGACATGGCAAAAACTACAAAATGTATAACACGAGTAATGTAGTAAGAACTTTCAGCATGTAAAAGGAATCACAGAGTCATATATATATGAAATACTATGCTCATATTATTTTTATTTCAGATTCACACATAGACTTCCCAAGTTTCAAAAACTCCCCCTCAATTTAAGCCATGAGGATGCATAACCCCTATTTCACTACAAATGTAACAAAAACGAGTGAAATCCAAAGGTTTTGTAAAAATGTCAGCCAATTGTTGTTCGGTATCTACATGGTGAAGCACAATGTTTCCCTTTTCAACGTTATCTCGGAGAAAGTGATACCTAATATCAATGTGCTTAGTTCTAGAATGTTGCACGGGGTTTTTGGCAATGAAAATAGCACTAGTGTTATCACAAAACAGTGGAACACTATCTAGATCAACCCCATAGTCCTTAAGTGTTTGAACAATTCAAAGAATTTGTGAGCAAGCAGTAGCAGCAGCTACATATTCAGATTCGACTGTGGATTATGCAACTGAATTTTGTTTTCTAGAGGACCAAACAACAAGAGAATTACCAAGAAAATGACAAGCACCGGAAGTATTTTTCCTATCAATCCTACAACCCCCAAAATCAGCATCCGAAAAAGCTTTCAAAGTAACGGTTGAGGAAGAAGGAAGAAAAATGCCAAATTCTTGAGTTCCATGTAAGTACTTGAGAATCCTTTTGACGGCTTGACGATGTGAAACACGTGGGGAAGCTTGAAACCATGCACAAAGACATACGCTAAATTGTATGTCCGGTCTTGATGCCGTGAGGTACAAAAGTGATCTGATCATGCTTCTATATTCTTTTTGATCCACGGGTTCACCATCTTCATCAAGTTCAAGTGTTGTTGCTGTTCCCATTGGTGTCCGAAGAGGCTTGCTTTTGTCCATGTTGAAGCGCCTTAGGAGGTCTTTGGTATACTTCGCTTGATGCACAAAGGTACCCTCCTTGGTTTGCTTGATTTGCAGCCCCAAAAAGTAAGTGAGTTCACCCATCATACTCATTTCAAATTCGGAACTTATCATTGCTGAAAACTTGGACACAAGATCATGAGAAGCACAACCAAAGATAATATCATCCACGTACACTTGAACGAATAATGAGTCATTGCCATGCTTAAGCACAAAAAAAGTTTTATCAACCTTGCCCATGGTGAACCCCTTTTCAAGTAAGAATGTTTTTAACCTATCATACCATGCTCTAGGGGCTTGTTTGAGACCGTATAAGGCTTTGGACAGTTTGTAAACATGATTAGGAAAATCTGGATTTTCAAAACCCGGTGGTTGTTTGACATAAACCTCCTCATCTATGTAGCCATTAAGAAAAGCACTTTTAACATCCATTTGAAATAGCTTAAAACCTTTAGATGCTGCAAAAGCTAACAAAATTCTTATGGCTTCTAATCTAGCGACGGGAGCAAAAGTTTCATCAAAATCTAGACCTTCAACTTGAGTGAAACCTTGAGCAACCAACCTAGTCTTATTCCTAACCACAACCCCATCCTCACTTTGTTTATTTTTAAATACCCATTTAGTTCCAATTAAAGTGTGACTTTGAGGTGGAGGTACAAGTTTCCAAACATTATTTCTTTCAAAATTTTCTAACTCTTCTTGCATGGCAATAATCCAAGATTCATTAGTGAGTGCATGTGATATATCTTTGGGCTCAAAAGAAGCAACAAAAGCAGAATGAGCATAAGAGTTTGGATCGCAAAATCTGGACCGTGTGACTCGTTCGTGCAAGCTTCCAATCATCTGTTGTGGAGGATGATCTTTGTAAAAACGTAGGGGAACAGATGTCTCACAAGCTTCTTCTTCATTAGGTTCATCGTAGATTGATGAGCTTGTGACTTGTGGACGATCAGGACCAGCATAGGTGATAGTCGGAGCTTGTTCAATGTCCGGAGCTGGACACGTGTCAACTTCGGAACTACCAAGCAGTATCACCGGCTCTTCTTCATCTTCGAAAATACCCTCCCCCTGAGGATACGGATCTGGTCCTGCAACACCGGAGCTAGTACCTCGGCTAGCTTCAAAAAAAAGACACTTCACAAGTCTCCACAATTTTGTTAGTGTCCAGTAAAAGCACACAGTAGCCTCTAGTATGAGATGGATAACCAAGAAACATGCCATCAATGGATCGAGGTTCAAACTTATCAAGATTACCATATTTCTTAACAAAGCATTTGCATCCAAAGACCCGAAAGTGTGTAACACTAGTCCTATGTCCAAACCGAAGCTCATATGGTGTTTTACCTAGCTTAGCACGCAAGAAAACACGATTTGAGACATAACAAGCGGTTGCTAACGCATCAGCCCAAAATTTCCTAGGAGTTTAATATTCATCAAGCATAGTCCTAGCCATCTCAACTAAGGTTCTGTTCTTTCTTTCTACAACACCGTTTTGTTGAGGTACATATGGTGAATAGAATTGATGATCTATTCTATTTTCAGCACAAAAGTGATCAAAAGATTGATTTTTAAATTCGGTTCCATTATCACTTCTAATTGCTTTTAATGATCCTGGGTGATCAGTTGATAATCTAAGAAATAAAGTTCTAAAGTGACTAAAAACTTCATTCTTAGATGCCATAAAGTAAACCCAAGAGTATCTAGAATAATCATCAACGATAACATGAACATACCATTTACCTCCGAAGGATTGAACACGTGAAGGTCCTACGGTGTCAAGATGCAAAAGTTGACATGGTTCAGTTGTCATGATCATTGTGAGAGGTGTATGTGAACCTGCAACCATCTTAGCATGTCTACAAGAAGAGCACACAATTTCTTTGTCCCCTTTAAGCTTAGGCAGCCCACGTATGCGATCAGGAGCGCTAACACGCGTTAGGTGATCAAAGCCTACGTGACCAAGTCTACGATGCCAAAAATATAAGTCCTTTGAATCATTAGCAACTAGACACCTATGCTTAGAGGAAGACATATCAAAATCAGCTTTAAGAACTCTTCCAAACCGAGACATGTTAAATATAAGCTCACTATTTGAACCTACAACTTTGCAGCAGTTTTTATTGAAAATAATTTCTAGATTTTTATCTAGCAATTGTGCAACAGAAAGCAAGTTGTATTTCAAATTTTTGACAAGTGCCACATCCTTCAAAGTGTAGTGATCATTTACTCTAACCGAACCCTTAGCAATTATAGGAGTTGAAGAATTATCGGCAAAAGTAACATTCTCTACACGTGACACAAAAGAGAGGGAGGAGAACCAATTTTGTTACTAGTCATATGGCGTGAGCAACCTGAATCCACAATCCAAATGTTCTCCTTCCTCAAACGTGTATCCTACATAGAAGCACAATACGTTGATGACTCAATACTGGGGTTAGTCAAAAGGCATTTAGGTATCCAGTACTGAGTCACACGACGTGCAGTAGGAAAAACACGCGAAAGCTAAGATAAAACAATAGGTTTATGAGTCAAAGATTGATGTTTTCTATTCTTAACAATTTATTTAGAAGTTGTTACTTGTTTAGAGTGAAAACCAGTAGCTCCGGAGGTAAAAGCAGAAGGTCCGGAGGCAAAAACTAAAACTTTGGAGGGAACAACAGAAGATCCGGGAGCTCTCGGAGCTATCAGAACTACCGGAGCTGCCTTTGTAGATTTCTTGCCAAAAGTTTCGGAAGCTACCTTTTCAAATTTCTGGCTCATTAAAGCAGGTTGTGTTTTTCTAATTGCATGAAAGTTATAAGATCTAGCAATCATCCTTTCCTTTTTCTGTTGTTTAGCTAGTCTATAACAAAAATTTATGACATGACCATCTCTACCACAGTAGGTACAATGAAATTTAACTTTGTGTTCATGTCTAGATGAGCAATCAACATTTTTATTTGATACCGAATGAGACAACACTCCTGCAGATTTGAAAACCGCTTCATTTTGTTTAGGAACTGTTTGAACCAAACCACTTCCTAATGACTTTACAATTTTAGGTGGATGTTCCTTAGCATGTGCATGAAAATCAAAACCTAAACAAGTTTTATCATTGCAAGACTTGGAAGAATTCAGCAGCAAGTTTAGGTTCTTATTCCCATTACAAAACCGATCTAATGTCCTATGCATGTCATCAAGTTTATTGGACAGATCAAGGCAATTTTCACATGAAGTTTTTCCTTTTAGTTTGCAATTGGAACAAAATTTAACTTCATGAGAACGTAAAGCATTGTTCAATATAGAAATTTCATTCATAGCATCCTGTAGTTTCTTATCAAGATCATCACAAGTAGAACAATTCAAATCAATTGTAGAACAGCTAGCATCTTTCAAGTTTTTATCATTAAGTGCAGTAAGCTCTTTGTTCTTTTCAATTTCTAACTCAAGTTTATCAAGTGTGGAGGTGTGCGCACTTCTTAATGAGGAAAATTGTTCATATATTAAATCACATGAGGAACATGCATCATCACTAGGAATCAAAGTTTTTAAACGGTTGATTTCATATTCTAGTGATTCAATTTTAGCAGCACTATCCCTAAGCTTTTTATCATTTTTATTAACAATAATAGTGGCACGAGAAATAGCATCACACATTTCTTCGCAAGTAGGACATACCTCTTCATTATCGTTGTTGTGTTCTGCATCCTCTTGACTTGATCTTGATTTTGTTTTGCCCGCCATGAAGCATATGTTGGCCAGGTCAACATCATCTTTCTTCTTCTTGTTGGAATTTCCAGAGGAGGTCCAGACCTTGCTTGGTTTTTCTTCCCGGGTGGTCAGACCTGAAAGGTTAGGGCATTCTGTACGAAAGTGTCCTGTTTTACCACATTCAAAACAGCGTTGAGGTCCGGAGCTTCCTCTCCTTCTAGTTCTCACATTTTGCAATGCTTTTGAGAATCTAGTAGAGATGAGTGCCAACTCCTCTTCTGGAAATTATTCGATCTGCTCTAGGGTTAGTGAGGATAATAAAGCAAGAGTATTGCAAGATGATGATTGGTCGGAGCTAGACATATCACGTTGTGAAACAAATGCAATAGACTTATTTGAGTTCTTACGTGCTAGGATGTCAATTTCATGAGTTTTTAGTTTAGAATAAAGTACATCTAATGTAAGAGAACTCATGACAGTTGATTCACGAATAGATGTTACTTTCATCTCCCAAATTGACATGTCTAATGCACTAAGAAGTTGCCTAGCATTCTCAACATCAGCAAAATTTACATTGACACTATGTAAGTTGCTGAAAATTTTATTGAAACGAGCAAAAAGGTCATCGATAGACTCACCTGGTTGCATCTCAAAACGCATATATTCCTTTTTGAACATATCTTGTTTTACCTCCTTGATTGTGTTGGAGCCTTCATGGTAATCACAGAGAGCTCTCCAAACATCGTATGCTGATTGGAGGTGCGCGACACGATCAAAGTCGCTTTGAGTGAGTCCTTGGATGATCAAGTTTCAGGCTTTGTTGTTGTTTTCGACGTCCCGTAGGTTTGAGGCCGTGACTTGATCATTGGGTGGCACTTCATAAGGCTTATACACCTTCTCCCATATTCCAAAGCCTTGTGCCTGGATGAAAGCCTCCATGCGTGCCTTCCAAACCTGGAAATCAATACCAGCAAACACATAAGGTTTGGCGGAGTACTTCTCTATGATGATTAGTCAAAAACACGTGCAAATCACAAAGATTAGAGCACCGTGGCTCTGATACCAATTGTAGGATCGAAGAGCACATGAAAAGCTACCAGAGGGGTGGTGAATGGTAGATTTAAAAATCTTACACAGTGGAAACAATTAAACCCCAACCCCTTCGGCAGAAAATCGATCTCTTAAAGAAATCGTGTGTGAGACTAATATAAACGTGTTTCACTGTGACAAAAGTGATAGATATCAGATAGAATAAAGTCACGAAGACAACACAAAAAGATCACTCAAATCCGACGAGAAAAACTCAAGTTATGATCGAAAGATCAAACAATGGTCAATCTGTCCTACTCGAGAAAAAACAGTTCTGGAACGCTGCAAAGAAACTCGTGTAGATCAGAAACCACAAATCCAATGACCCTGAAATTTTGACATATGATAGATAATCAAGTTTTGAAGACAACCCAAAAATAATCACGTCAATTGGATTTGTAAAACTCGAGTTATGATAAAACCACCAACGAAAGGTAGTGCTGTCCAGAAACTCGACGAGTAAAACATGTCTGGAACAAGTCGGACGAACAAGGCACAAAAGTTCCTTCAAACTACGAATTTTATTCAATAGAACACAAGAGGAACAGCCCCAAAGTCGTGCTCCACGAGCTCTGAGCTCCCTTGTTTATATAACCAGCCCTTAGGCCAACCCAATATCAACTAGGACTCCAATCCTACTCAGATCACGAATCGTAACTTTCCATAACTGCTCAAGATTCTTCTATACATAGATAGAAGCAATCTTAAGACTTCCAAACACCTTAGGAACGTATCCCACATTCCTAAACAACTCAAATTCGTGACCCATACGAAATCCTAACATAACCAACTCGATACTTTCCATACCGAGCCATAACCGACTCCGCCGCAGTCGAAGTCATCAACCGATACAATCCGATCCTTCCAACCAGGTCTTCCCATCCATAAACCATCTTTGGAACCATGTTGCCACGTCATGCACCACATTCATACGTGCATACACCTTTCTTCGATGTCCAGTAACCTTCATATGCACCGCCCTTGATTCAATCATCCTGCGCGACCTCCTGATCAACTCAACCACAATTCCTCCTGGATTTGGTTGTTGGAACCTCATCTCCTCCCTGAGACTAGTCCAATGGATCCCGTCACCAGCCATGTCTTGAACTCAAGCAACACCTGCACATGAATAAACAACCAATCCATACGAGCCCAAGTCCTCGACTTGACTCAAGTTAGTTCCGAACACAACACCCTACGTGAGAACCTCACATAAGCATGTTGCAAAACATAGCATAACGATATCAGCTATATCATCCAAAACGCACCAAAAACTTAGTAAATGAATACTAAGCAATCTTTCCAACAATGTAAAGCAAGTACAAAACATTGCAAATGAAAAATAGAAGCACTATGGTCAAGTTTCGGACCTTGCCAGAGCAACCCGGAGCTTGAGCCAGAGCTTACAAAAGCTAGTAGAACCTAGCGCCGGAGCTTACAAAAAACTAGTACAACCAAGCTCCCGCCGGAGCTTACAAAACTAGCAGGACCTAGCACCGGAGCTAACCAGAACTAGTCGGAACTAGTAAACCCAAAAGCCGGAGCTAGACAAAGTATGTCGGAGCTTAGAAAAAGCATGTCGGAGCTATCAAATATATGCCGAAGCTATCAAAGACATGCCAGATCTAAAGATAAAGCTCACCGGAGCTAACCAAGGCTAGTCGAACCTTACCAAGAAGTCGGACCTAGCATCTAACATAGCCGGAGCTACCCAAAACAAGCCGGACCTACCGTCGGACCTTGCTGTAGCTCAGAGCTAGAGTCGGACCTTGACAAAAAGATGTTTTGGTGATATTTAAAACTTTTATCATCAAAGCCAAGTGTATTCACTACAAGCCAATGTATTCAGCACACATAGGTCTTACAGCACTAACAACTGAAGTTGGAGTCTGCTGGAAGAGTGTCGAAGCCGGTAGGGAAGAGTGAATCTGTGTGCCTGGAGCTAGCAGTGGTGACATACTGATCGTCGGTATCGGCGTGGTCGGCACTGGAGCTGAAACTGGTGTCAGGACAGGCGGAGTTGGAGCTAGACCCGGAAGCTGTGAGGGCAGGGCAATCCCAGTCTGAGTGTAGAGGTTGGTGATCAACCCCAGGATGCCCATCATGGCCCATCTCGAGGAGACGAGTGACGACAGCGATGATGAGATCGCGGGACAACGAAGCCGATCGCACGAGACAGCGACGCAAAGAACATCACGATCGGGAAAACCCTAGCGGCGAAGATGAATGCGGCAGCTGGGCGCGTGGAGTGGTGGGCGATGAGCGGTGGCGCAGGGTGGCGGCGGCGCTTAGGGGCGGCGGCGGTGGTGTGGCGGCGGTGAAGGGCGGCGGCAGTGAAGGGGCGCAGGGTGGCGGCGGCGCTTAGGGTGGCGGTGGCCGGAGGGTGGCGATGGCCAAAGGGCGGCGGCGGGGCGAGGGCAAGGAGCGGCGGCATCGGGGAGAGAGAAAGGAAAAGTGAGGGGAGACGAAAGGGCGCGCTAAATAGGTGGGGCCCGAACCCTAGCTCAAATTTTAACATCGGATGATCCGACGTCAGATGAGAGGTGCATCGGTCGAAAGGTAGGGTAAGGGTATTCCAGAGGCACCTTCGGCATCGGATGCTCCGATGTTAAAAGGATTATCATCAGTTGAATTTGGCACAACTCCAGAAATGTGAACATCGGATGCTCCGATGTTTCTTAGAATGAACTCATCGGTTGATTTGACTTTCTGACTGAGCTGACCCTTGTACTTAAGCACAAACTGATCCGATGATGCTTCTGCCCCAAGCATCGGATAAACAATGACTACAAAACAACAGCAACATCCCATATATGTCCTTTGACTTAAACACACAAAGAGAAACACAAGTCTTAGGACTTTTTGGGCAACCCCTTACCCCTCAAAAATACTATAACACTAGTTGCCAATAACTTGGCTAAGCCCTAAAGCAAATAGAACATTGAAAAGATCAAGAAAAGAATCCAAATAAAATGTAAGGCCCGTGCTTTTTGAGCTAGAGGATGAAAACTTCTATCTCTTTAAAGCATGTTCCTTTAGGCATTAACGCACCTAACACTTTGTTCTTTCCACATCATATGAGTTGAGATATTGTATTTCAAACAAGTCTCTTTCTCATGAAGTGGGTTCCCCTTTGTGACAATCTACCGTATGCAATGTCAAACAATTTATAATGCAGGATATTAAACGTGAGTGCAAGTCTATATGGCAGGCATCATGCAAGACATAAATTAAATCTATCTTGCCAAATTTGAACCTTTCAAAGGCTTCTTCAGGGAGAGCCACTCTCCAAGACTTGGGGAAACCCAAAAGAACCTCCATCACAAGCTAACCCTTGCTCGCCCCTATCCTTTGAAAGTTAGAAAAGACCTATATGTGATGCATTCTTACATGACCATGGCAACTTACATGACGTTCGATGCATCTAGCACATTTAATTCACTCCTTAGTCTAGAAAGGTTTTCTCATCAAGTGGTTTAGTGAAGATATCTGTCAATTGTTCTTCGGACCTAACACCTCGCAAGGAGATGTCTCCCTTAGCTTCATGATCCCTCAAGAAATGATGGTGAATATCAATGTGCTTAGTGCGGGAGTGTTGAACGGGGTTTTTAGCAATCTTAACCGCACTTTCATTGTCACAAAGGAGAGGCACACAACCAAGTTTAACACAAAAGTCCAAAAGGGTTTGCTTCATATAAAGGATTTGGGCACAACATGCACCAGCCGCTATATATTCCGCTTCTGCAGTGGACAAAGCAACGAAATTTTGCTTCTTGCTATACCAAGATACTAGGGAACGCCCATGCAAGTGGCACCCTACGGAGGTACTCTTGCGATCAACACGGCATCCGGCAAAGTCCGAATCCGAGTAACCCAAGAGATGGAATTTAGCACCTTTGGGGTACCACAGGCCTACACTAGGGGTATGCTTGAGATACCGAAGTATCCTAAAGACCACCTTCTGATGCGATTCTTTAGGTGCCGCTTGAAAGCGAGCACACAAGCATACACTAAACATGATATCGGGCCTAGATGCGGTAAGATAAAGCAATGAACCAATCATAGAACAGTAATTAGATTGGTCAACGGGTTTACCGTCCTTATCCGCGTCGAGATGACAATTTGTTGCCATTGGAGTACTTCTTGAGCTACAATCTCCCATCTCAAATTTCTTCAAGAGGTCATTGGTATACTTTTCTTGATAGATGAAGGTCCCCTCTCGAAGTTGCTTGATTTGAAATCCAAGGAAGAAGTTGAGCTCTCCAATCATCGACATCTCGAATTCCCTAGACATCATTTTGCCAAACTCATGGCTAAGAGCTTTGTTAGTTGAACCAAAAATAATATCATCGACATAGATTTGAAAAACAAATAGTTCTCCATCGATGTCTTTGGTGAAGAGTGTAGTGTCCACCCTCCCGATCTTGAATCCTTGCATGATCAGGAAATCTCGTAGTCGTTCATACCACGCCCTAGGTGCTTGCTTGAGCCCGTAGAGCGCCTTGTGCAACCTAAACATATGATTAGGATTCCTCGGATATTCGAACCCGGGAGGTTGTTCAACATAAACAAGCTCGTTAATATAACCATTAAGAAAGGCACTTTTCACATCCATTTGATAAAGCTTTATGTTATGATGTGATGCAAAAGCAAGAAGTATACGGGTAGCTTCTAGTCGAGGGACCGGAGCAAATGTTTCTCCAAAGTCTAGTACTTCAACTTGAGAGAAACACCTGGCCACAAGTCTTGCCTTGTTGCGGATCACAACACCGTTCTCATCTTGTTTGTTGCAGTACACCCACTTTGTCCCGATGACGTTCTTTTCCTTGGGTTGCTCCTCCAACACCCAAACTTCATTGTGGATGAAGTTGTTAAGTTCTTCTTGCATGGCCATCACCCAATTTGGATCTTGGAGTGCTTCCTCAATCTGAGTGGGTTCTACACATGAAACAAACGAGTAGTGCTCACAAAACGTAGCAAAATGGCGAGAACGTGTACTTACTCCCCTTGACGGACTTTCGATAATTTGATCAATCGGATGCACCTTGGAGATGTGTCCATGCCTCATAAGTGGTTATGAAGCACTTGGCGGTGGTGATGCGTGTTGCTCTTCTTGTGGTTGGACTTGATCATGGACTTGTTCTTCTTCTTGATGTTGTGTGGCTTGTGAATCTTGTGTCGCCAATGGATCATCCTTTTCTTCTTCATCAACTTAAGGTGCCATAGATGTGTTGATGTTGGAACTTGAATCTCCCCCTTGATCATGGCTCTCCTCAACTTTAGGCTTGATGTCTCCAATGGTCATGTTTTTCATAGCTTCTCGTAGAGGCTCATCATCTATTTCATCAAACTCTCCTCTTGGGAGCCATTAGTTTCATCAAACTCAACATCACAACTTTCCTCAACTAAACCGGAGGTTTGGTTGAATACTCAATACGCTTTTGAGTTTGATGCATAACCAATAAAGATACCAACATCACATATTCTTTAAACTTACCGAGCCTTTTCTTGCGGTAGATGTAGCACTTGCACCCGAAGACTCGGAAATAGGAGATGTTGGGCTTTCTCCCAATGAGGAGTTCGTACGGGGTCTTTTGAAGTAGTCGGTGTAGATAAACCCGATTTGCGGCATGGCACGCCGTGTTGATTGCTTCGGCCCAAAACTTCTCGGACGTGCCATAGTCATCAAGCATTGCTCGTGCAAGAGTGATGAGAGTCTTGTTCTTCCTTTCAACGACACCATTTTGTTGAGGAGTGCATGTGGCTGAAAATTCATGCTTCACGCCTTCACGGTCACACCACTCCCCAATGTTGTAGTTCTTGAATTCGGTGTCGTTGTCACTCCAGACCTTGATGATAGGAAGTTGAAATTCCCTTTGGGCATGGTTAGCGAAGGTCTTGAACACTTCCAAAGTTTCACTCTTGTCACCTAGAAATAAAGTCCAAGCATAGCGAGAGTAGTCATCAACTATAACAAGATAATAGAGATTACCATCAAGACTTTGATATGTGGACGGTCCGAAGAGGTCCATATGGAGCAACTCAAGTGGCTTGGAGGTTGACACCATTGTCTTCATCGGGTGGTGTGAAGCAACTTGTTTCCTGGCTTGACAGGCGCTACAAAGCTTGTTCTTCTCAAATGTGACATCCTTCATGCCGGTCACCATCCCGAGTTTGAATGACTTCTTGAGCTTGCTCATTCCAATGTGAGCTATGCGTCGATGCCATAGCCAACCCAAATTCGTCTTGGTGAAAAGACAAGTGGTCAAGCTAGCATCCTTGTTGGAGAAGTCTACTAGGTAGAGATGTCCATGCCGAAACCCTTTGAAGATTAGCTCTTGGCTTGTTTCACTAGTCACAACAACATCATTTTTGCTAAAGGTGCACGTTAGTCCAAGATCACATAATTGTGCAATAGAAAGCAAATTGAAACTAAGTGACTTAACATACAATACATTGGAAATAGATAAATCATTTGAAATTGCAATCTTACCCAACCCAATTACCTTCCCCTTAGAGTTATCACCAAAGGTGACTTGTTCATGATTGTCGGGGTTCTCTATGGAGGTGAACATACCATCGTTTCCGGTCATGTGTTGAGTGCACCCGCTATCGAGTACTCAATGCTTTCCTCTGGCTTTGTAGTTCACCTACACACATGAATTCAATTTTTGATTTTAGGCACCCAAGCCAACTTAGGTCCTTGTATGTGTGATACAAGTGTTTTTGGGACCCAAAGTTGCTTTGGGAGCTTCCCCTTCATGCCCTTCATGTTCTTGCCAATGAACCTTGCCTTCACCTTACCATCTACTTTACTCAAGAGATAATAGTGATCATTAAAGGTAGACTTGTAGTTAGTAGGCAATTTTGAAGAAGGCCGGTTAGGAAGAGGACACTCCCTTGTATGGTGACTGGTGACCTCACAATGTTGGCAATAAGAACCAACTTCCTTGATGAAGCTTGTTTTAAGCTCCGGTGAGAGCACCTTTCCTTTGTTAGGCACCGGGAAGGATCCAAGTCCTCTCTTGTTGAAGGCCCTTGCTTGTTGGAAGAGGATTTCTTTGTGCTTGACTTCTCCCTTAGATAGTCTTGCCACACTAGTGCGGAGACTTTCAATTTCTTCCAACAAATCCTTCTCCCTAGCATTCTCTTTCAAAGGCAAAGACTTATGCAAGACATTAGTGGCATGAGAAATAATAGATACCTTATCATTAAGGGTTTCTTTCTTTACAGTTTTCAATTCTTGATCAAGAGCTTCATAATCAAGGTTAAGTACTTGATGCTCTTGGATTAACTCATTGTGCTTTCGCAAGAGTGATTGGTGTGCTACGTCAAGCTCATGATGATCTAGCTTGATTTGAGCCTTATCCTCCTCAACTTGCTTGACATGAGATTTGAGCGTGTCATGCTCCTTAAGTATGCTTTCATACTTGTCAAGCAAATCGAGGTTAGCACTCTCAAGCTTAGCACGAGCTTCTTCAAGAGCCTCGACCTTACTCTTTTCCCTTTTAATGATAGTGTGGTATTCATTTATCAATGAAGCTAAGTCATCGGGGGAAAGCTCATCATCGCTAGAGTCATCACATACCTTGGTGTTACCTTTTACCATGAGGCACATGGGAGGTGGACGAAGAGATGAATCATCATTGTTGGCAATGGCAAGGCCGGCCAAGCTCTCTTCTTCAACTTCACTCTCTTCGTCACTAGATTCTTCGTCGGTGATCCATTCATTTGCCTCACACATGAACACCTTTTGTGGGCCTTTTCTCTTCTTTGGAAAGAGTTTTGCCTTTTTGCCTTTGTCATGCCTCTTCTTCCCAAAGAATCTTGGTTTGGACTTGTACTCTTCATCATCCTCACTATCCTTAAGCTTGTGATGCTTGCCCTTGTGGTTCTCTCTTCTTTTGTCCAGTTTTGGACAATCATAGAAGATGTGGCCTTGATCACCACAATTATAGCAAGTCTTGCTGTCATCTTTTCTTGGTAGAAATGCTTTCCTTTTGTCATCAAAGGTGTATCCCTTCTTGGCAATCTTGGAGTTCAAGCGATATAATTTTCTCATCATCAATGCAAGCTCATCATTGTCATTTTCACTTGATGCTTGCTCTTCTTCACTTGAGCTAGGCTCGACCACTTTCTTTTTCTTGAGACTTGTTTTCTTGGTGGAAGCCTTTAGAGCAATTGTCTTTGAAGATGATTCCTCCATCATCCCAAGTACACTCATCTCATGAGCGTGAATCTCTCCAATAAGTTCCGAAACTTCAATGTGATCAAGAGATTCCTTTTGAAGCATGGAGTTGATGATGTTGTACTTTGGCTTAGGAAGGAGCATAAGAATCTTGCAGCTGATGAGTCCCTTGCCAAAAGAAGCAATATCAAGAGCATTAATTTCCTCAATAAGCACATTCAAGCGAGAAAACATTTCATTAACATTTTCATGAGGTAGCATTTTGAACTCATCATATTTGGCCTTAACCATATGATACTTTAGTTCTTTGACACGAGAAGAACCCTCATGAATTTCAATCACGCAATCCAAAATTTCACAAGCTTTTTCTTTGCTAGCAATCCTAGCAAACACATCTTGACTAATGCATTCATAAATAGCATTTCTAGCCTTTGCATCCCACTTGACTTGATCACCAATATAGTTATGCTCACCAAACCCCGCATGGGTCGCTTCCCATACCTCGGGAGCAATAGCCTCTAGATAAGTATGCATGCGTGCTTTCCAATAGGCAAAGTTCTTGCCCTCGAAGATGGGAACCGAACCCCCAATCTTGGCCATTTTAGCTCTCTAGCGGTGAAGCTAGAGTGATCCAATGAGCAACCTGGCTCTAATACCAATTGTAAGGATCGAATGCCCAAGAGGGGGGGGGGGTGAATTGGGCTTCTTTTCAAAAATTAAAGCAATAAAAACTTAACTACTAAAAGCCCAATTCCCTATGCAAACAACCTATGCATTCAAGTGAATAGTAATTTTGCAGTATATAAAATGCATAAGTGTAACGGGAAAGAAAGAGTTTGCAAACTCCCGAGGAGACACAAAGACACGGAGATTTATCCCGTGGTTCGGCAAGATTGTCAAAACCTTCCTACATCCACGTTGTGGCACCCACCGAAGGGTATAGCCACTCCCAAGTCACCGAGACCAGAGATCTTCACTAAAAGTCTCCGTTCGCCAACCCCGACAAGGTGGAGCTCAAGCCTTGTACAAGTTTGATCCTCCGGGCTTCCACAACCGACTTGGCAAGCTCCAGAAGGCTCTCTCCAATCACCGACTGTTACACGGTGAATGCAATCACCAAGAGACACTCCCTTACAGCTCTCACTAGACTAGAGACTCCAATCACCAAGAATGGAAGCACACAAGCATCATCTCTAGCAAGTGCTAGCCTATCTCTTGGTGTACAAGTGGTGTAAATGATATGGAAGTGGTTGCTCAACGTCTTGGATGCTTGGTAATGTGTAGAGTAGCTCAGGGCTTCAAGACTTATAAAAATGACTGGTTGAAGGGGTATAAATAGCCAGCTTCCACGAAATAGCCGTTGGAAAAGAAGGCTGACATCACTGTTCTGCGAACATCGGATGATCCGATATTCTCCCTTCAGTTGTCATCGGTCGAATCAAAATTACTGATGTCACTGTGTCAGATATGACTGTTGATCGACCGATGTAACACTTGCCTCATCATTGGATGATCTGGTGATACTTGGTCCAGAAAGGTTCAGAAATAATGCTTACTGGAGTGATTGACTGATATGTCATAATTATACATCGGATGGTCCGGTCTTACACTTGGTCCAAAGAAATTGCTTACTGAAATGATCGATTGATGTAACACTTTCTTCATCATCGGATGATCCGGTGTATACTTAAGTCTGAGGCCTTCTTCTGTTCAGAGTCAACTTGACCGATGTAGTGTTTTCTGGATACATCGGTTGATCCGGTGAGTTGATTTTGTCTGCTTCGAGTTGTTCTAAGTGATTCTTTTGGAATTTGTTTGAGTGACCTCTTAGACATTGGTTTGAAATGTTCTTCTGATGATGACCAAGTCTTGAGTGTTGTCAATTTCGATGGAATAATTTTGACATATGTACCTTTTCTTTTAGTTTTCATAAAAATCGATTGGCCTCGTAAAGTAATTTGTTGAGGGGTCTCCAATTGTATCCAATGAGTAGTAGATGATATACATATAGAGTTCATTAAGTGTGATGAGTGATATGAGAGATCTTGCATCCACAAACTCATTAGTAATATCCAACGGTTGTCATTAATCACTGAAACCATACCTCATGGGGGCCTAGATGCTTTCACTGGGTCTTATATGGGCATGATCCGAATCCCTTGCTGGCTCCGAAGATACCTCACAGTGAAGACAAGCAGGTCCATGAGCTATTGGTGGAAAGAACTTATTTTTGGGAGAATCGAGGCAACATTTGCAGAGAGCACAAAATCGTATGAAGCAGCAAGCGGATCGGAAGCGCAAAGATCGAATCTTTCATATCAGAGAGATGGTGCTTCTGAAACTGCAGCCGTATGCACAAAGTACGGTAGAAAATCGACCATTCCCCAAGTTGGCTTACAAATTTTTCGGACCCTTCAGAGTTCTGGAGTGAGTGGGTTCGGCGGCTTACCGTATGGAGCTCCCTTCGTCGGCGCAGATCCACCCGACGTTCCATGTGAGTCAGCTCAAGCCCTTTATACCCAACTTCACGCCGGTCTTCTCAGACCTGCCACAAAAAGCGGACTTGACGAAGGAAGAAGTGCAACCACTAGAGATCATTGATAGACGGTTGGTGAAGAAGGGTAGCAAGGAAGTACCTCAGGTGCGGGTGACTTGGACCGGCGTCTCACCTCTGATGTCAACATGGGAAGACTGGTATGTGTTCCTCAAGGCCTTCCCACAGATTGCGACTTGGGGACAAGACGCATCTGACTTGGGGGGGGGGGGGGGGGGGGGGGTGTGACGATAGCGTCGCCACGGGGAGCAGAGACGGCGGAGGAGATGGGAGGCGATGCGAACGAGGCTGGAGGAGTCAAGTGAAGTGAAGATGGGTGGTGGGGAGAACGCGAAGCAGCAGATAAGGTCGACACGGTCGGGTGTGGGGCCTACGTGTAAGTGGGTATCGTGTCGCCAGTGTGTGGTGTTGTGTGGCTGCCGTGTGGGGTCGTTGAGCAGCGTGTGACCTATGTAAAGTAACCCGATGTTGGATTGAACAACAAGAAAGAAAAATAGAGAAACCAGATACGATACTTCTCGTCTCATCGTCGCTTTTCTGCCACGTGTCCACGTCGCGACGGCACTGCGCCTCTCACGCCGTTGGTGCCGACGGCCACGGGTGGTAACAGCGGTGTGTGTGTGTATATATATATAACAAATGGTAACAAAGGCATCCGACCATACTCGCACGCGAGAGAGGTCGTGCCATCCTGCTACAAAAAAATCGATTCCAAGCCAACCCAGCCTTCCACGCCGCTCCCATCTTGGGCCGCCGTCGTAGAGTTCTGCGGTGTCGGAGCTAGGACCAATTCCAATTTCCAAAATCAGGTCTGGATTGCACGAAGCGTCTTCCGCTTACCACTCTTGGTGCGCATTCTGCCTAGTTTGGTTTTAAACTAACCACCATCAAGTAGAATGAAACAGGGAGTATGGAACAAATGTACCGCTAGCTAGCTAGTTCGATGAGGAGTGGAAGACATATATAAGTTTTGTGAGTGAGGAGAGAGAGAGGGAGGCTATGAGCGTCGCCGGAGTGTGGAGGTCATCGGCGGCCACTAGGCCGGCCGGAGACCATCAACGTCGACGGGCGACTGGTCAGGCTTGTTGGAGACGGTGGGGCAAAACTCAGGTAGTCCAAGTCTACGTGCATGGCATTGTAGACATTGGACGTTGCTTCATCTTCGTCCGAAATGAAGAACAAGTTGAAGATCCGAAGACTTACAATGGTGCTGAAAAGAGAAGAGGTACAGGGAGACGTAGAATTAAAAAGGATTCGAGAAGCGGAGGAGATTGTGGGAGCTCTGTTCGTGGCGTCTTCAACAAAGCCAAGAAAATGCGGCACATACATGGTAAGGAAAATCTAAACCTTAAATATATCAATGGAGATCATTGGTCAGAGGAGGATGAAAATGATATCCACTCTCCTGATCTTTCCATCTACACGCACAAGAGCTTGCCGGACAGGGTGATGGCGGCAATGGAAAGCATCCAGGCGCCATGTTTATCGGCCCCAGGGAAAATCCTTGAATCTCATCCATCAGATGGTGAATCTGTTAGTTGTTCATCCAGTTCTGCATCATCAGTGAAAGATCGTAGGCATACTGATGATCAGGGAGGATTTCCATCACTGCATGCTGGTGTTTCAAATTCCAAGAAAACCCGGATCATGCATAGTAACAGGGGCGATTTCTCTGGTGTAATCACAGGATCATGTTCAAAACCAAATCGTGTTTTGAACGATATGGAAACGCATTCAACTGTGGGCCCAAACATACCCGTCATGCATGGTAACAGGGGCACTTTCTATGCCACTATCACAGGATCTGGTTCAAAATTGAATCATGCTTTGAACGATATGGAACCGCAGTCAACTGTGGGCCCGAAATTAAGTCCACGTCGGTTGTGGTTAAACCCGCAGAGATCATACATACCCGTTCCTGGTCTGGTTTCCTTCTTTAACAGAACCGGCACGAGGGTCTCTGATACCCCAAGGGCGCCGCACATCAAGAAGTTCTCAAGAGTTTGCACCTACGCGCAGGCAGCAATGGAGAGGAAAGGAAAGGGCTTTGGTCGTGCTGATGAGGTAGAGAGAGGTTTTGGTCGCAGTACGGGTCAAGGAAACTTCGTCGGTCGCGGAATTCAGGGTGGGTTCCATCCGGGTGTTGGAGGAATTTTTTTTTTTTGACGAAAGAGGCAGGTGCGCTGCCGATGCATTAAAGAAGGCTGAAACAGTACAACGATTACAGGGGCAGCTTATGCTGCCCATAGAGACAAATTGAAAGGGGAATAAAACGTGACCTGCCTAGACACAACTGAAAACAACACGAAGAGTAGAGCAACACTTAGAACCTCAGCTTTGTAACGCTAACTGTGTGTGACGCCACGCTAAATTATAGTAGCTGATTTCCTCCTTTGCCAGGTACGCCACCTGCAGTTCACATTTCTCCTCTCCTTGAAAGATCCTTCTATTTCTTTCCTTCCAAATACTTCACCATGCGTAAAAAATTTGTCCCATCATAAATATTTTTTCCTTGGTGTTCAACCCACACGTTACTACCTGAACCCAGTCCTGGATGCTCAGTCACCTGCTATTCAGCATGTCCGGCGTATGTCCTTGTATCCAGGTAAAGACGTGTGACAATGTGTGGACTGCAAACGGGCACTCAGTCAGTAAGTGCAGCGCCGTTTCAGCAGCTACCAAACAGAGAGGGCAAACAATGTTGTTATCAAGGCCCTTCCTCTCCAAGTTGTCGGCAGTCTGGATCTTCTCGAGTAGAGCCAACCAAGCAAACCAGACCACCTTTGGTTCCGCTTTCGACTTCCAGAAACCTGTGATTTTAATCTGGCTCGGTGTTCCCTGGAATTGCATCATGTAGGATGATTTTGTTGTGTAAACTCCCAAATCGTTATTTCCCCATATGGCTTTGTCTCTTTGAGTGGGGTCGAGTTCCACCGGCGCCAACAACTCCTAGAGCTTAATGTATTCAGATACTTCCTGTGGCGTTGAGATTTTTCGCAATGATCGTATCCAATTGTTGTGATGCAATTCTTTGGCCACTGTTCTTTTCCTCTGCAGCGAAGCTCGAAAAAGCATTGGAAATTGTTCTTGCATTGTGTTGCTGCCTATCCACTTGTCGGTCCAGAAGGCAGTTGCTTGACCGTCTCCTATTATCATGTGGCTGTTATCAGTGAACAATTTCCTTTCTAATGGTGAGTTTTGTGGGGGTAATCCTGTCCACGGTCTCTCGTTCCCCATCTTAGCCCGCCACAGCCAGCATAATCGTAGCGCGATACCATATTTTTGGATGTCCAGTAGTCCAAGTCCTCCCAATTGTTTCGGTAAACATATCGTCTTCCAATTTACCAGACAGCGCCCACCAACATTCTGCTCAGCCTCGGCCCTTGTCCAGATAAAACTCCTCCTGATTCTATCAATTTTCTTTATGCACCATTTTGGCAAATTTATTACTGTGTTGTGATGCATCACCAAGGTGGTGAGCACTGATTTTGCCAAAGTGGCCCGACCAACCTTTGTTAACTGATTCCCTTTCCATGAAGCTAGTTTGCCTCTCACTTTATCAATTAGGGGCTGGAAATCAATCTTTCGCAGCTTTCCGATATGCACAGGCAGTCCAAGATATTTGCATGGTAGTGTTGGAGGAAATTTGAGATTCGGTGGTTCCGGTGGCCAAGGTGGAGGCTTTAACGCAAGAAGAGGATTGAGATTTCAGGGGAACAGGCAAGGAGGAGGAGGGTTTTTCAGTGGACATGGTGGTAATCAAAACAATTCTCTTGGACAGCGTCCTGGTCAGGGCTCTGGACATGGTCTGCCTGGATCATCTATGCCTCAAGGTAATGCTCCCACTGGTTTTAATTTGCAGAAACTGATCCCGCAGGAGCAGCAGAGGCGTCAAGCAGGCTATGTCTCTCTGAACTTACCCGCCCAGACAGCAGCACTTATCCAAAAAGCCTTGGAAACCATGTCTGGTAATGTGGAGCAGGGTCTTACCTCGACTCGTGTAACAAAGGAACATGAGGTTCAGATGCAAAACAATACTTCTTCCACGCTGATCCCAATTAATTCATTGTCCAAGTCGTCGGTAGTGGAGAAGGGAGAATCATCTAAAAAAGGTGCTGCTGTAAAAATCCACCATATTGCTACAGATGTCTTACTAAGGGCCATGTGAAAAAAGATTGTGTGGTGGAGGCCTATTGCACGGTGTGTTCAAGCAGGGAGCATGAGAAATTCAGATGTCCCATATCTCGCGCAGTCCGTCATAATGCAGAACTTTGTGGATATGCTGTGAAGGGGTTGGGATACTTCTACATCCCTCATACTCCTAAATAGAAGATCAAAAATGACTCAAGAACAACAATAATCAGGGTGTCAAATGGTGTGCTAACAGTCCAGGAGGTGGTGTCTGAATTAGAAAGGTTAAACTCTGGGAGGTGGAGGTAGCATGTCACTGACATGGGGAGGAACACATTCAAGACGATTTTTCCTTCAAGGCCAGAGATGTTGAGGATGCTGGGGTGAGGTGCTGTTCAATCAAAAAGGAACAATACAGTACTAAGAATTGAGGACTTGAATGGTGGGTCGGAGGCTAAAGGGAGAGTGCGAAGGGTTTGTGTCGGTACCCTACATACCGGGTACCCCACGATACCGCAAAAAGTGCAAGAAAGTTCCACCTGTCAGAGTCGAAGGCCCTTGCAGGTCCCACATGTCACATTGCACCGGACCCGCTCCCCTCACATGGCTGGCTCCTTGGTTAACACGTGCAAAATAAGACCGGAACAAAACTCCCAACCAAGGGAAGCTCTAGCGACTACACGTGTACAACAGCCCCGGACCTAGCCCCCATCAGAGAGGAGCTCCGGTACCGACACGTATACAGCGACCCCGGACCTACCCTCACACAAGGGAAAAAGCTCCGGATCTGCCACGTGTGGAGCCTCCGGACCTTCATCGCCAACAGAAATACGAGCAGATCACGTCCGTTACAAACATTCAAGGACGGTTAAAGCAGCAGTTACAAGGTCTAATAATATGTCGTTAATGCCATATTAATGACACACGACCAGTGCACCTTTAATAGGGGTAACACTGCCATGAAGGCACGTTATCACACTATTAATTATACTTAATACCCTTTAGACAATGTATTAGGTTATTAAGCACGCCAGTGCCACATGTCGGGTCAAGACAGTTGTGTAACGGTCAGTCCTTAGAACTATAAAAGGGTTGCACCGCACGAATGTAAGGGGTGAATCTGATTTGGTGGGGACCTGATCCTAGCAAAGGTATTCGCTCAATACAATTACACAAACCCTGTGGAGTAGGGTGTTACGCTCAGGCGGCCTGAACCATGTAAATCCCTGAGGTCATCATCTTGATATTGATCTTTGCGTGCCCCAACCACAAAAGAACCTCCGAGGGCTGCTTCTCAGTGGGTCCGAGGGAAGTGTCATATTCAACACTTCGACATTTGGCGCGCCAAGTAGGGGGCAACTTCCCAAGACCACAAGATGGTGAATTCAGCTGTTGGACCTTCCAATGGCAACCACACTGGACCACCTGCCGGAGGCAATCCCTCCAACGTCCAACAACCAGCAGGTGCCGTTGTTCCAGCAGGTGTTGTGACACCACAACCACCATCTGTTCCAGCAAACAATGTTGGTCAACAAGATGGAGCATCTGTGTCGATCACTGCATCGACAAACAACAACCCCGAGCACGCGCTCATTGCCGTGCGCACTCTTCTGCAACGCCCACCACCTCCAGGTGCACCCCAGGGTGCTATGGAGCAGTGAAGGGCTGATGTTGATCATCTGGTTGCAGCTGCGGCTGCAGGCATCAGCAACCAAGGTCCTCCCCCTTCGGGGCGAGCACCATCACAATGACGGACCTTGTCCGGCCGACTTGGACCGCAAGCCTCTCAAAAAAAAAGAGACATATTGCCTACCAACAGGTGACTTCATTGCCTCCCAGGGCACGACGCACCCACACAATTACTAGGATTCTAACTCATGACCCGCAGTCGGAACTGGATCGCTGATACCAGCAACAGGATGGTCGTGTCCATATTGAGCGTGCTCGTGAGAGGCGAGAAGCTCGGGACAACCCTGCTCCTCAAGGAGTTGGAGGAGGATGTTCTGCTCTGGCCATGCACTTACATATGGTCAGGTGGCCACATAAGTTTCGGCCCCACTTACCAGAGAAGTTCGACGGGACTGTCAATCCCGCTGAATTTCTACAAATCTATTCTAGTGCCATACTGGCAGCGGGGAGTGATGAGGCGGTGATGGCCAATTACTTCCTGGTGGCTTTAACTGGGACTGCAAGGTCCTGTTTCATGAGTCTTCCACCCGACTCCATTAATAGTTGGGTGGAACTATGCTAGCAATTCACTGCCAACTTCGGGAGCTCTTATACCCGGCCCGGCACTGAATTGGACTTGTTTGTTGTAAAGCAAACGTCAGGGGAATCGCTACAGTCCTTCATCCAGCGATTCTCTCAGGTACGAAATACCATTCCTTCTATCTCGAGCTCTTCTGTTATCGTTGCATTCAGACAGGGTGTTCGAGATAAGAGGATGCTAGAGAAGCTGGCTATTAAAGAAGTTACCAGCGTCACGGAACTCTTCAGCCCAGCCGACAAATGCGCTAGAGCTGCGGAGGGCCGTGAAATGCACTCCAAGCCAGCTCCGAAGGCCAACCAGAAGTCCTCGAAAACTGAAGCCGCTACTTCCGGTAGTGGTAAGAAGAAGAAGAATCCCAACGGCAAAAAGAAGCCGTCGGCCAGCGCTCCAACTGCTGCTGCTGCAGCCCCTGGAAGCCGGGGGCCACGCACCGAGAAGCGACCTCGTCCTTCATCAGAGGACAACAACAGTTCCAAAGCATGGTGTCCGATTCACAAGATGGATCGACACAGCTTGGAAGAGTGCCAGGAGGTCCAGAACCTTGCCGAGTGCTACAACAAGTGTTGGGAAGAAGCTCCTTTCCGTCAAAGGGAAGGAAAACAAAAAGTCGACGAAGCTCTGGCTGAAGAGGAGCTAGGTTTCCAGGACCCTTAAAAGATCTTGAAAGCATTTTACAACACTATCGACGACGACTCCAACGCCTTTAATAACGAGCGTCGGAAGACCCTAAACACCATCTATGGTGGTTCTTGGGACATCACCTCTCGTTGCATCCTCAAGACAATGCGGCGGGACATGGCCATGGTAGCTCCTGCTTCTAAGGGAGAACCACATCGGAAGTGGAGGATACACCCATCATTTTCGATGCTTCAGACTGCCCCCGAAACATGATCGGGGCTGGTCAACTCCCGTTGATGGTGTCGCCCACCATTAACAATATCCAAATCCACCATGTCATGTTGGACGGAGGTTCAGGGCTAAACCTCATAAGCTTTGAAGCTTTCGTTAAGCTTCAGCTCCGACCTTCGGACCTTCGCCCATCCCGACCTTTCTCCGGAGTAGGTCCGGGAACCATTACTCCTCTTGGTTCCATTACACTCCCAGTGACCTTCGGGACCAGGGAGAACTACAGAACCGAGAAACTAGTTTTCGATGTTGCGTAGATCAGTCTGCCCTTCAATGCCATTTTGGGCAGGCCAGCTTTATACAAGTTTACGGTTGCTGCCCATTATGGTTACTTGGTGTTGAAAATTCCAACACCCACGGGCGTTCTCCGAATCCGTGGAGATCGTACCGCAGGAGTCACTGCACTGGAGGAACTCTATGCGCTTACAACAGCGCAAGGGGAAGCATCCGATAAGGAGCCAGCTGCGAATCCTCCAAGCATTTGTCACAAAGGCTCTACCTCTGCACCTCGTGTGCAACCAAGCGGCGACGCTGACATACCCATCAAAGTCGTCCAAATCGGTTCCGATGTTGCTCAGACTACCCATATATCGGGTTGTCTGAACAACAAATAGGAACTCGCGCTCATCACTTTCCTTCGGGCTAATGTCGACGTGTTTGCCTGGCAACCATCACAAATGCCTGGGATCCCTAGGGAAGTGATTGAGCACAATCTGAAGATTTACCCAGACACACAACTTGTACACCAGAAGCCCCGAAAGCAATCAATCGAGCGACAAAACTTCATCCGACAGAAAATCAAGAAGTTGCTTGAAGTTGGATTCGTCCAGAAAGTTTTCCATCCAATATGGATGGCAAACCCAGTTGTCGTACCCAAGGCCGGTGGGAAGCTTCGGATGTGTATCAACTACACCACCTTAAATAAGGCATGTCCAAAAGATCCATTTCCACTACCTAGAATAGATCAGATAGTGGACTCCACCTCCGGGTGTGAACTACTGTGTTTCTTAAATGCATATTCTGGATATCATCAAATCCAAATGTCTAAGGAAGATGAAGAGCATACTGCCTTCATAACAGTAGATGGATTGTATTGTTATACTGCCATGCCATTCAGTCTTAAAAATGTTGCTTCAACATTTGTGCGAGCCATGTACAAAACATTTGGAGAGCTAATTAGAGTCTTGGTGGAGGTTTATGTTGATGATATCGTCGTGAAAATCAAAAACAAGGAGTCACTCCTTGACAATTTACAAGCCGTCTTCGACAAGCTGTGCACTACGCTCACCAAGCTGAACCCATACAAGTGTGTCTTCGGGGTTAGCTCCGAAAAGCTTCTAGGGTTCTTGGTGAATCATCGAGGAATCAAAGAAAATCCGGCGAATATCAAGGCTATAGAAGAAATGCGGCCTCTAGCCCGCATTAAAGATGTCCTAAAGTTAACTGGATGTCTAGCTGCGCTCAGCCGGTTTATATCAAGACTGGCAGAACGGGTGCTACCCTTCTTCAAACTCTTTAGGAAGTTCGGACCATTTCATTGGTTTGAAGAAGCAGAAAAGGCGTTCCGAGAGCTGAAACAACTCCTCACCACACTACCAATATTGGTAGCTCCGAACCTTGGTGGGCCTTTACTGATTTACATTTCGGCAACCACTGAAGTTGTCAGTATGGTCCTGGTCGCGAAAAGACCAGAACCACATTCAGTCCAGGAATCCAGACCCCTCCGGGAGGGTCTGGAACCACCTGAAGACATGACTAGGTCTCAGCTCCCAGACATGGAACATCGAAATGAACTACAAGGAGATCAACCTCATTCATTTGAGGAGGTTTCCAGTGAGATCCGGGTTCAACAAGAAGGAATTCTGGACCCCTCTGGGAGGGTCCAAGAAGCACAACCTGAAGGTCCGGGACCCTCCAGCAGGGTCTGGGTCAATGGAGAGGAAGCTCCGGGTCCTTCTGAAAGGGTCCGGACCATCCAGCGCCCTGTGTACTTCATCAGTGAAGTACTCCATGACGCCAAGACAAGATACATTGAGGTGCATAAACTTCTTTACGCAGTTCTTATTTCCTCAAGAAAGCTTCACCACTACTTCCAAGCCCACAAAATATCACTGGTAACTTCTTTTCCACTATGTGCAATTTTTATAACCCTAATTCTACTGGGAATATTGCAAAGTGGGCAGCAGAGCTGGCAGAATTCGATCTAGAATTCGTGTCGAGACAAGCAATTAGAAGTCAAGCATTGGCTAACATTGTGGTGGAGTGGACTCCCTCTTCATCAAATCCTGGGGGCCATAGTGAGCAGAAACCAGAGCTCAAAGTTCCGATATTCACTGAGCCTCACTGGACACTCTACTTCGATGGCTCCGTGCAGAAGCAAGGGGGCGGAGCTGGAATCCTTCTCCTGGCTCCGACCGGAGAGAAGGTCAAGTACATGGTACACCTTGATTTCAAGGCAACCAACAATATGGCGGAGTATAAAGCCCTCATCTATGGACTCAAAGTGGCACTATTTTATGGTGTAAAACAGCTGCTGGTGAAGGGAGATTCACAACTCATCATCAAACAAGTGAAAGGTGAATGCTCCTGCAATAATTCTCAATTAGGTGCTTATCTCCTTGAAGTCCAGAGGCTTCAGAAAGACTTCAAAGTCTTGGATCTCCATCATGTTCAGCGCCTTCATAACTCCAAAGCCGATGAACTCTCGACGAAAGCCTCAACCGGAGCTCCGGCTCCTAACAGAATCTTCGTCCGGAGGTTGTCAAAACCAACAGCTCAGCCTGCCGAACTGAGCGAAGGGGGTGAGACCAGCACCTCGAAGCTGGCGGTCCCGGTGGCCCTGTTACCATGGCGTTCACCAAGGGTCGTAGGTGCTATCGGAAGCTCTGAGCAACCCAGCACACAAGACTCAGAAGCTGAAGCTAGCTCTGATGCATGGATCTCGGAGATCCGGAGCTACTTGAAAGACAATATCTTTCCTGAAGACAATGTATCCGCTGTCCGGATTGTCAGATTGGCTAAAAGATACACGTTAGTAGAAGTGTATCTCTACCGACATGGTTCCAATGGTATCCTAATGCGGTGCATTGCAAGGGAAGAAGGCCGCGATCTCCTCGCGGAAATCCATGGAGGCGAGTGCAGGAACCACACATCTTCTCGCACGTTGGTCGGTAAAGCCTTCCGGCATGGCTTTTACTGGCCTACAACACTTCAATATGCGGTTGAGCTAGTGAAAAAAATGTGAAGCGTGTCAATTTCACGCCAAACAGATTCACACATTGGCTCAATCATTACAAATGATACCTCCTACATGGCCATTCGCTGTGTGGGGCATGGACATCTTGGGACCTTTCCCAAAAGCCGTCGGAGGTTACAGGTTCCTATATGTCGCCATCAACAAGTTCACCAAGTGGCCGGAAGCAACTTCAGTAGTAACAATCAACAAACAATCAGCAATCAAGTTCTTGAAGTCCATTATATGGAGATTTGGAGTTCCAAACAAAGTCATAACTGACAATGGAACTCCATTTACAAGTGCTGCATTCCAAGAATATTGCGAAGACCTAGGTATTCAACTTAGCTACGCCTCAGTAGCTCATCCAGTAAGCAACGGCCAGGTCAAGAGAGCAAACGCAGAAATTTTAAAAGGACTCAAGACGCGCACATATGAGCGCTTGAAAAAGCACGGAGCTAACTGGATTGAAGAGCTTCCGTCCACATTATGGGCGAATAGTACAACACCTAACCGGTCAACTGGGGAGACTCCATTCTTCCTGGTGTACGGAGCTGAAGCAGTCCTTCTTCCAGAGATCACCTTGGGGTCCCTCCGGGTCCAGACCTTTGACGAAGCCACGCAGGACCAGCTCCAGCGTGGAGACCTTGACCTCGTCGATGAGGGAAGGGGCCAAGCAGCTGTTCGGAATGCACGCCATCGCCAAGCGCTTCGGTGCTATCATCAAAGGCATGTGCATGATTGACAACTTGAAGAAGGTGACCTGGTGCTTCGGAAGATACTAAGCCGTGAAGGGATGAACAAACTTTCCCCCAGCTGGGAGGGTCCCTTCCGAGTCATTAAAGTATCCCAACCAATATGTGTTCGCTTGGCAACAGAGGATGGGACCCCGCTCCCAAATCCTTGGAACATCGAGCACCTCCGTAAGTTTTATGCTTAGAATCACAGAGGTTAGTCTGTAATTACACACAATGCATGTTATAGAGTCATTATACAGAGACGAGCAAGTCCTCTGAGAGAACATCTGGACCCCTCCGGGAGGGTCCGGGAAGTTCAAGTAACACTTCAGACAGTCACAATACTAAAAATGTAACTACTTGCTCTGGGCTAGTACAAGATGTATAGCTCATTTAGCATGGTCCAACACCCTAAGTGTGTCCTTGTCTCCCCTATAATTCGGACCTATAATGAAAGGCATTGTTGTGTGAAAACAGATTCCACGTGCATCTACTTTTTGTACAAGGCTCAATATATCAAATTATTTTTACCCCATTTGTCTATAATGAAGTTGTGAAAATCTTTTTGAACTTTGTTTCAAGTAATTCACATGCATTAAAAGCCTTATTGATAGTATTTTTGGATCTTAACATTGCTTCATAGTCTACTTGCCTGAACGCCAAGCCAACATAGGTCCGGAGTGTGCTATCGACTTAGCCTCGTCCTGCACCCTAAGTACGCCCCTCTACCTACACCCCGGTAGACCTTAGTAGGATGAGTACTAAAAAGGCATGTAGATCTAAAAATATTATATCAAAATGCTTGTTATCATGCTGAGTTTCTTCAAACTCAAAGTTCGAACAAGAACAATAGGACACAACCAATTTATAGACAGGAGGACAAATTTTACTTTTTCTCTTGCCTTTAATGTGCAGGAAAAGAAAATTTTCATAGCGATGGTGAAAGACGCCGGAGCTACTAAGCTCTGATATCTCCCAAGATAGGTCCGCTGTCAACGTCTAATATGTTGACGCCGGAGCTACCAAGCTACGACCATTCCAGGGGGCCTGTCTTCGACGCTTCAAAATTGAAGACTTCGGACTTAAAATCTACAAGTGCGAAGCAACCAAGTCATCAACATATTGTCATAACCTTTGGTACATGTACACACCTCAACTGTACACATGTATCAGGGGGCCAACAAGATATGGCACGGCATATTGAACACAAAAGTGAAATTGAAGGCAGAAAGAAGGATTTCATTAATTTGAGATATTGTATTACAAAATGGGGAGAGTACAGCAGAAGGAAATACGAAGAAATCCCTAGCTACTGAGGGACCTAAGACCTGCGGAAGAATGAAGCTACTTTTTGAGCAACTTCTCGGACGCTGGCTTTGGCGGTGTCTTCCTCTTCAGCAATGGGACCTTCGAGCACCGGGTCTAGTGAGAATTGAGGATCTCGGCTTACATAACACGTCAGCACGTATTCTGTGACGTTTGTAGCCAAAGTTTTCCCCTCCGTCTCCAGCTGATCTGCGATGACGTCGCCCATCGCATCAAGTTTGCTACCAGTACCGGTGAGGGCCACCAGCGCTCGGTCCAGATCCAGCTCTGGGTTGTCCGGACGTACTGGACTGAAACCCAGCGGTGTCAGTGCGTCATTTGCCCGCCCGAGAAAGTCCCACCCTTGAATAGCTTCAGTCTCTTTCAGGCTCCGCAGCTCCTCCAATGACTTTCGGGCAGCCGCAAGCTGCGAACCTTCACGGGCAAGGCGCTCAGCCAACTTAGCATGTTGCTGCATGCTCTCAGCAACTTGCTTTTCCTGGTCTGTTAGCTCCGCCTCCCGGAGGTGGATGCGGTTCCGCCTTTCAGCAAGGTCATTCTCCCTGCCTTTAACTCTCTCCTCCCTAGCAGCAATGTCAGACTCTCTTTTCGAGAGCTCCTGCCCCACCTTCCAGTTTTTCTTCCTCTCTTCCTCCTTCCATAGATCCATCTTTTTGCTACGATCCGCCAAATTTCTCACCCAGAGTCAACATCTGGGTGACCTCCGCCTCTCTCCTCACCACATCCTCCTGTTGCCCCAGGAGTTTTTCCTCCCTCGCCTCTAGGTCTGCTCGACGCTTTAGGAGAGTTTCATTCAATTCTGCAAGCTTTTCGCAATGCTCGTCAGCAGTGGCACGTCTCTCCTTGGCTTGCTCCAGGATTTCTCTGTACTTAGCATCGAGTGCCCGGATGGCGGTCTCCTTCTCTTCCATCAACTTATCCCAGTATTCTAACCGGGTCTTCTCCCCCTTGATCCATTCCTTCTAGTCAGCCAGCCTTGTCTGAGCAAGCCTGGTCTCAAAATGGAGTCTGTTGCGCCAATACCTTAAGGTGTTGCGCTCCTCCTCCAAGGCTTTGCTCTCATGATCAAAGGCAAGCTGGACCTACCGGAGGCTTGAGCAGGCGTTGTCTATGGACAACGCCAGAGGGATAGGTTTTGGGCCTGCTGGTACCATTTCCGCAGGCTCAAAAGGGTTCTCTGTCACAAAAATTGGGTCCCACTCTACAATTGTGGTTCCCTGGACTCCTGCAGCACTGGGGCCGCTCTCCTGGAGCCCTTCAGTAGCAGCAGAAGAACCCATTGGGGGAACTTCTGCCTCCGAAGCAGTTGAAGGCGCCGCTTTAGGGTCTTCGGTTGACGACTCTGAAGTTGGAGGACCCGTCGCCAGTTATGCAAGCTGCTCTGGCTCCGGCCCAGGTACCTCCGAGACCACCACCTCTGGAGCAGCAGCTGAACCTTCAACTGGGGCCTCAACCGCCGCTGGCTCGGGCTCCGGCACGGCGACCATCTCCGGCACAGCCGCCGAACCTCCAACCACCTTCGGCTCGGCAGCCGGACCCCCTACCACTTCCGACACAGCCGTCGGATATTCAACCATTTCCGACACAAGGGCCAGAGCTTGGGTGATTTCCGGCTCAATAGTCGCGGCTTCAATTACTTCTGGCTCGGCAGCCAGGGCTTCAGCAACTTCTGGCTAAGAAGCCGGAACTTCTGGCAACACCGGTGCTAGAGCATCAGCCTCCGCCGCCAGGGGTACATCTTCAACTTCTCTCCTGTGGTCCAGCGCTACCACAGGAGCTTCGGGTGAGGACTCCGAGTCCAAGCTCACGACAACTGGTGTCGGAGCTGTCGCAACTTCTGCCTTCGCTTGATGAGGAGGCTCAGCGCTCGAAGCCGGAGCTTCGACAGGTGCAGCCCCAGCCGTTGCAACAGGCGCTGAAGCTCCGAGTCTTTTCTTTGACACCCCAAAAATAAAGGGAAGAAAAGATTAAAGAAACATCCAAAAGCAAGACTAGCATTTTAGGGTGAGCAATCAATGTGTACCTCAGGATGCTACCATACCAGTCGCCTCTGAACCTTTTCTTCTGAGGCCCGGAGCTAGAGCCCACCAAATCCGGTGAGACAACTTCTTTGGACCTCATTTGAGGAACACTTGCAGCCGTCGGAGTTCTTTCGGTCGGAGCTTCCCTTCGCCGAGAAGAACTCCCGAACCTGGAGCTTCTAGCCGACACTGAGGCCGGGGTCGACTGCCCGGAGCTTACGCCTCTTGAAGACGCTTGCATCGGAGCAGGGGTAGTTGCAGAATACCTCCCCCGCTGGGGAGAAGGAGCCGTCATGGAAGGAGCAGGTCTAACCTCCCGTCAGCGTGCTTCAACTTCCTTTTTCGACTGGAAGGCTCAGCTAGCTCTTTACCCTTGCCCTTGTCGGTGTCTTCAGCCTTCCGGCTCGGGGCAGAGGCAGGACCACCCTCGGAAGCTCCAAGGATCACCAATCCGGTGGTTGGACGCCTTTCCACCTCACCAAGGTCGTCAAGCACCGGAATACTCCTCCGGAGCTCCCTACTGAATTGTGCCTCCATGTTCAGAGGGAGGAAAGCCGCCGGCGGAGCTAAGTCGTCACCTTCGACGTCAATTCCATATTAGAACTTCTTGAGATGAAGCTCCAAAGCTGCACCATCCAAGTTGGATCTCAGGTCGGTTTCAATCCAGTCGTCATCCATCACGCTGTTGAGGGCTCATGCGAGCTTCTCCCTCTTCTTCAACGGAGCCCATCCATTGACCAGAAAGTTGCAGAAGACCATCTGGAGGGTCACTCCACCCTCCACGCACTCGTGGATCCTGATCAAGACAGGGTTGAAGGCATTTGACAGCACCGGAACTACACTCCAAGCGTTAGTGTCAACATTGGGGAGACCTTTGGGTAACTCCAATTTCTCGTGCTCCTCCTCCGTGACGATGATCCAATCCTTCTTCCAGTCGTCCCATTTGCCGGAAGGAAACGACTTTAAATATTTGTAGGGGCAATTCTTGCGTTGCACAAAATAGTAGAAGCCAAGGAACTCGGACCCCTTGCCGGTGGTGTGGATGGTAAAGAAGGTGCGGAAAAGATCGACGCAGGGAGGAATACACAGCCACATCTTGCAAAAGTGGATGAATGTCGCCACAAAAAGAAGAGAATGGGGGCCAAGGTGGTGCAGCTGCAGACCATAGAAGTCCAGCAGCATCAAAAGGAAAGTCGAGAAAGGTGGGATCTGTCCCACCATGGCGTACGCTAAGAAGTACACCATG
The DNA here is from genome assembly GCA_036927565.1 of Tuctoria greenei. Taxonomy (NCBI): domain Eukaryota; kingdom Viridiplantae; phylum Streptophyta; class Magnoliopsida; order Poales; family Poaceae; genus Tuctoria; species Tuctoria greenei. The sequence goes on from JAYESD010000001.1 coordinate 290,176,651, forward strand.
TCACCGTCGCGCTCCTTCTTGAACGGGAGCTTGCCGGCGCGGACCAGATGGTTGAAGGAGTCGCTGGACCACCCCATGTAGGTCCGGACCTTCTTCAGATCATCATCGCTCTTGAGGCGGCTCTTGGGGAGACCCAACTCCATCGCGGCAAAGTGGAGCAAAGGATGGAAAGTTAGGCAGAGTTTGGGAGGCTGTGAGCGCAAGGATGATTTAAGGCGTAAAGAGTACGTAAACCGTGCGCACTTTCCTTCTTAAGTAAGCCTTTGCGACGCTTGGATGGAAACTGCAATGAGATCGAAAGCACAACCTACCCTTCAATGGTGAGTGGGCCTGGGGCCACCCCTACAAAGAGATCGAGGTCCTTACCCAAGGCCAACCGTTGCCATGGTGAGCGGCAAGAAACCCAAAGTCGGCGTTCTGACAGGATGCGCGGAACTGATACGGTTTTCGTATTGGGAACCGGTGACCTTCAATTGTGTGAGATCCGCACTCAAAGATCTCATCTGTCATATTCATAACAAGCCACGTGTCGAAGGTTCACTCCCGGACCGTCACTTTATCGGCGCATCAGAGGACTTTTTGAAAATCACAGTGCGGGAATCGAGAATGGCCCCACCTCCAGCAGAACAACTTAACCCAAAGGATTTCTCCCAGAGGTGGGCTCGGGGGCCACTGTCAGTACCCTACGTACCGGGTACCCCACAATACCGCAAGAAGTGCAAGAAAGTTCCACCAGTCAGAGTCGAAGGCCCTTGCAGGTCCCACATGTCACGTTGCACCGGACCCGCTCCCCTCACATGGCTGGCTCCCGGGTTAACACGTGTAAAATAAGACCAGAACAAAACTCCCAACCAAGGGAAGCTCCGGCGACTACACGTGTACAACAGCCCCGGACCTAGCCCCCATCAGAGAGGAGCTCCTGTACCGACACATATACAGCGACCCCGGACCTACCCTCCTGCAAGGGAAAAGCTCCATTTCTGCCACGTGTGGAGCCTCCGGACCTTCATTGCCAACAGAAATACGAGCAGATCACGTCCGTTACAAACATTCAAGGACGGTTAAAGCAGCAATTACAAGGTCTGATAATATGTCGTTAATTCCATATTAATGACACACGACCAGTGCACCTTTAATAGGGGTAATGCTGCCATGAAGGCACGTTACCACACTATTAATTATAATTAATACCCTTTAAACAGTGTATTGGGTCATTAAGCACGCCAGGGCCACATGTCGGACCAGGCCAGCTGTGTAACAGCCAGTCCTTAGAACTATAAAAGGGTTGCACCGTACGAATGTAAGGGGCGAATCTGATTTGGTGGGGAGCTGATCCTCGCGAAGGTACTCGCTCAATAAAATTACACAAACCCCGTGGAGTAGGGTGTTACGCTCAGGCGGCCCGAACCACGTAAATCCCTGAGGTCATCATCTTGATATTGATCTTTGCATACCCCAACCACAAAAGAACCTCCGCGGGCTACTTCTCAGTGGGTCCGGGGGAAGTGTCGTATCCAACACTTCGATAGTTTGGATCCAGTTTACTGGAATCCCACGTGAGCTGCGTGTTTTTCTCATCATATAGGCCATTGGATCGACTCTTGAGAAGACAAGAGAGGTAGATATGGAATTTACAAGAAGATTTGATAGATGCAGGATGCTTGTTAGTGTGTTGGAGCCGAACCTCATTCCACAGAAAGTGAATATAGTCATTGGTGATGACTTTCTTTATTAAATTAGATTCTGGGTGGAGGACAATATGGAAGAGATTAACTTCGGTCCAGTCGGTATGAATTTTGATGAGGGCAACAATGATGATAATTTAATGGGAATAAAAGCAGGAAAGAAAATAAGGATGACAAGGATTCGAGGAAAAATGATTCAAAGGATGAAAAGAATCACCAGGAGGGTTTTGGCGCAGGTATGTCTCAGCCTAGACCGATGTCCAGAGGTGGGGCACATGCTATTAACGCTCAAGAGCTTATCCGCCCAGCAGAGAAAAGTTTTATGAATGATCAGGCTATTGTGACAATACATACAGGTTCAAATCAGTCGCATGCAGATGAATCTATGAAGTCGGCAGAGGAAGAAGGGGAAGAGGAGGACGGTTCAATAAACACTGAAGAACTGGCTAGACATTTTAAGCGCATTACTGAGCTAAATGAAACCACATTAATGAACTTTAGGGAGATGGCATCTATCCCTGACGCATCTCCTACGTACTCTGCTACACGACGTAGTAAAAGGAGGGTGTCTAACACCGAGGACATGGTGCTTGTGCGAGCTGAAAAATTAAAATCAGCTAAAAATGAAGGTCAGATCATTGACTCATTTTAACATTTAGCAACACATGATATCTGTTCTAGATTAAATATTGTGGGGGTTACCGTTGGTACTGAGTCTGTTCCGACGGAATTGGCCGTTGAAAATCTTAAGGATACAGAGGCTAGGAGGCTATCCAGGGTAGATACGGATGGAAAATTAGATGCGGTTATACAGGATGAGGAAAACTGCATGCGGGAGGATGAGGTGATAGATACCTTAATCCTCAAGCAGATTTCTAATGATATTTTGTATGAGGTGTTGGAGACTGATAGTGATATTTTAGATCATACTGTCAGGTTATCCACATTATCTGAAGGAAAACAAAAACAAGTAGTGCTATCATGAAAGACGTCTTCTGGAATTGTAATGGGTTTAAAGATCCAAAAAAACATAGATACGTTTCGGAACTGACTAGAGAACAGGATCTCAGTTTCATTGCGCTAGTCGAAACGAGGGCAAGGAATTTTAGTCTAAGTTTCCTGAAAAATCTGTGCACCGGGAGGGACTATCTATGGCACTATAAGGAGCCTAAAGGTAGGTCTGGCGGTATTCTGTTGCGGATTGATTTAGCACACTTTGATATAGGAGCAAACGATGAAGGAGATTATTACGTTAAATTCCATTTGTGTAATAAAAATGATAGTTTCAAATGGTCATTAGTAGCTGTTTACGGTCCTGCTCAAAATGAATACAAACATACCTTCTTAGCGGAGTTGGTGAATATGTGTACCAACGAGTCGCTTCCCGTGCTGGTAGGTGGGGATTTTAATATTTTGATATGACCAGAGGATAAAAATAACGATAATTTTAGCAACAGATGGCCGTTTTTATTTAATGATGTAATTGACAGTCTTTGTCTCAGAGAGCTCGAACTGACTGGTAGAAAGTATACATGCGCAAATGTGCTTCCAAATCCCACATATGAAAGGTTGGACATAATATTAATGTCAATTGAGTGGGAGCATAAATACCCGTTGTCCACGGCTGTGGTGCTGTCCAGGGGGATCTCAGACCACACACCGCTGTTATAGACTCGAAGGGACCTTCCACCATTAGTAAATCTAGTTTTAAATTTGAACTAGGATGGCTATTGAGAGAAGGTTTTAATGACATGGTGAGACAGGTGTGGACGTCTTCCCATGACGGGGTGACACCAATAGAACGATGGCAGAATAAAATACGAAGATTGCGCCAGCATCTTAGAGGTTGGGCAAAAATACAAGTGGGGCGTATAAGAAGGAAAAAAATTCTTGTTAGACGAGATAGATATTTTAGACAAGAAAGCAGAAACTACGTTGCTGACAACAGATGAGATGGGTAGGAAGAATTATCTCAATCATCGTTTTGCAACTCTGCTAAGGGAGGAGGGGATTAAATGGTACCAAAGAGCAAAAACTAAACATTTGTTGGAGGGGGATTCTAACACTAAATGTTTCCACCTGATTGCTAATGGCAAACATAGGAAAATGAGCATTTATCAATTACAAGACGGTACAAAGGAGATTAGAGGAGATGAGGAGATGACGAGATATATAACTAAATATTATAAGAATTTGTATGGGTCACCTGGGGCAGCTTCATTCCACATGGACCCAAACCAGAGAGATGACATAGAACAAGTATCGCAAATTGAAAATGATATTTTGACAGAGGAGTTTACGGTTGAGTAAGTTAAAAAAGCGGTTTTCGAGATGGAGCACAATAAGGCCCCTGGTCCTGATGGATTCCCGACTGAGTTTTACCAGACTTTCTGGGATATGATTCAGAAGGACCTAATGGGCCTTTTCAGAGAGTTTCATGCAGGTCGGTTGCCTTTGTTTCGACTGAATTTTGGTACAATCATTTTGTTACCAAAGATTGTACAGGCCAATACTGTCGGCGGTTTGGAACCGGCAGATCTCCCTACACTACTAAAGTGATAGGGGAGTTTGATGTTTGGTGTGGGCGCGCGGAGATTCAAGAAGGTGAATAAGAATTGACACAGGAGACACAAGAATTTACGTGTTTCGGGCCGCCTGAGCGTAATACCCTACTCCACGGGTGTGTTGGTGTTGTATTAGCAGTATAAGCTTGTGATGAGCATATGAGGCGCGTGTCTGTCTCGGGTGTGTGTCTGCCCCGCCCCTGAATGTGTCGTCGGCCTGTCCTTTTATAGTATAAGGGCAGGCCATTACAAGTTAGCCTGGCCCGACAGGTGGCCCCGGCGGTTACTAGTATTGATACACGTTTAATTTCTCTTAATGACCCTGTAACGGGCTTTGACAGCACCGTTACTGGTGTTAAGATCGTCCGTTTAAGTGTCATTAATATAGTATTAATGAAACTTAATCGGGTCTTGAAGTCATTGATTCCCCTTTGAAGATCCGGAGCCGTTGCGGGGTCTTCCGGAGGTTAGGGGTTGAAGATCCGACGGTTGGACATGTGGCAGCTCCGGAGCATACTGTGGGAAACAGGTAGCTCCGGGGCTACCCGACACGTGTCAGGTCCGGAGCTTCTCTCGGTTTGGGGTTAAGTCCGGAGGTGCCATTTCGGTACATGGCCTGGAGCTTCCCCCGTGTGGGCGGGAGCTCCGGTTTGGTAGTACACGTGGCGACCCAGGGATTAACCATGTTGGAGAAGCGGGTCCGGTCATGTCTGACATGTGGGCCTCTGAGGGTCTTCAAACCAAGTAGATGACTTTCCTTTGAGATCTTTGTAACCTCAAGGGATGTACGGTTTCTAGGGTACCGACAGTGGCCCCCTGGACCTACCTCCGGGGAAGATCACGGGGGTGAAGTCATTCCGCCGGAGGTGGGTCCATCCTCTTGACTCTTGAACTGAGTCTTCAAGGGTCTTTGAAGGTGCCATTGGCAGGGATTTATAGTTAGATCCCTGTCGCGTGGCGCACCTTGCGTGCGGCAGATGAGATCTTTGACGTGCAGATCTCACGCAATTGAAGGTCGCCGATTCCCGATACGAAAACCGTATCGGTTCCGCGCGCCTTGTCAGGCCGCCGCCTTTGGGTTTCCCGCCTCGTGATGACAACCGTTCGCCTGGGTAAGAGCCTCGACTTGATCGTCGGGGTGGTCCCGGGCCCTCTTGTCATCGGCTGGGTGGAATTTTTGAATGGTATCTTCGACTTCCTTGCGGTTTCCATCCAAGCATTGCGAGGGCTTACTTAAGAAGGAAAGCGCGCACCGTCGGGAGTTCTTTACGCCTCTCATCTGATCTTGCGCTCAAACTCCCAACTCGTGCTTCACTCTTCTTCTCTTGCCTAGCCGTGCCGCGATGGAGTTGGGTCTCCGCGAGAGTCGCTTGAAGACTGACGGCGATTTGAAGAAGGTCCGGGCCCTCATGGGGTGGTCCTCGGACTTCTTCAACCGCTCAATCCGTGCCGGCGGAGAGCTCCCTTTCGAGAAGGAGCACGCCGGCGAAATGGTGTACTTTTCCTCATACGCCATGGTGGGATTGATCCCGCCTTTTTCTTCCTTTTTCTTGATGCTGCTAGACTTCTATGGTATGCAGTTATATCACCTTGGCCCTCACTCCATTCTCCTCGTGTCTATCTTTGTCCACTTCTGTGAGATGTGGGTGGGCATCCCCCCCTGCATCGAACTCTTCCGGACCTTCTTCACCATCCACACCACCGGCCAGAGCAATGAGTACCTTGGCTTCTACTACTTCGTGAAGCGCAAGAAGTGCCCATTCAAGTACCTCTGGTCGTTTCCTTCTGGGAAGTGGGATGACTGGAAGAAAGACTGGATAGTCGTCAGGGTGGAGGAGCACGAGAGGCTGGCGCTGCCTGATAGTCTGCCCGGCATCGACACGACGATCTGGAGTGAAGCTCCGGTGCTGGCGGAGGCTTTCACCTCTGCTTTGACTAGGATCCGCCAATGCGTGGAGGGAGGATTGACTCCTCAGACGGTATTTTGCAATTTCCTGGTCAACAAGTGGGCGCCGCTGAAGAGGAGAGAGAAGCTCGCTTGGGCCCTCAACAGCATGATGGACGACGACCGGGTTGAGACCGGGTTGAAGTCCAACATGGTGGGGAAAACCTTGGAGTTCCACCTCAAGAAATTCCAGCACGGCATCGACGTTGACGGTGATGACTTGACTCCCCCGTCGGCCTTCCTCCCTCTGAACGTGGAAGTGGAGTTCAGCAGGGAGCTCCGGCGAAAGATGCCCGTACTTGACGACCTTGGTGTCGTCGAAAGAAGATCAACCACCCGGGTGGCGATTCCCGGAATGCCCGAAGATGGCTCTGTTCCTGCCCCAAAGCCGAGGGTTGAGGTCATCGGCAAAGGCAAGGAGCTGGCGGACGAACCCGAGAGCCGGAAGAGGAAGCTGCAGCATACCGACGGAAGGTCCGTCAGGCCCGCAACTTCCGCCTCGGCTCCTTCTCCCCGGAGGGGAAGGTCTTCTACAACCGCGGCGGTTGTCCCCGTAATGGGGTCTTCCCGGAACGAGATCGTTCCTGCAGTGGGGTCCTCCCGGAGCGCGTCTGTTCCCGCAGTGGGATCCTCTCGGAGTGTTAGCTCCGGGCGCGCAACTCCGGCACCTGGGCTGGTGGAGGCCTCCAGGTCCGGGGGTTCCTCCCGATCGAGGAGAGCCTCGACCCGGGAAACGCCCGTGGCCGCGACAAGTTCCGGGGGGCCTTCCGGAGCTTCTACGCCGACTATGGCCAGCCCAGAACGCCCGGGAAAAAGGTTCCACGGAAGGTCGTGCGGAAGCCTCCCAAGGTAATTTTTAATCTCTACCTTGGTCAGTTATTTTAATTGTAGCAATTGTTTGTTAATTGTCTACGTTCATCATCTGCAGCGTTCCCAAGAAGGGGAGTGAGGCTCCATCCCCAGCCACAGTGTCTGAGGCCGTGAGGGTGGGAGCTTCTGCTCCTGTCCCGGTGCCGCCCCAAGTGGTGGCTGAAGCTGCGACAACTCCGGCGCCGGGTGTCGTGGTCATGGACCTCGACTCATCCCCAGAAGTTCCCGTGGTAGCGCCGGACCACGGAAGTGAAGATGCGCCAGCGGCACTTGTCTCGGAGGTTGAAGCTCCGGGTCCTGGTGCTGTAATGATGGAAGCTCCGGCTGTTGAGCAGGAGGAAGTAATAATCCTGGCCTCTGAGCCGGAAAGTGTCGAAGCCCCGGCGGTTGAGCCGGAAACCGAGGTAGTTCCGGCAGTTGGGTCGGCTACCTTCGAAGCACCGGCAGCTGAGCCGGTCATTGTGGGAGCTCCGGTCATAGGGCCGGTCGAAGTTGAAGACCTTTCGGCTCCTGAGCCGGTTGTTGAAGAGGTGGCGGAGCTCGAGCCTCCCTCGGAAGAGGTGCCTAGACCGGAGCCAGTAGCGGCTCCTGCTCCGGAAGCGACGACGTCGGAGGTACCTGCGGTCGAGCCGGAGTGCCCAAACGAAGTCGCTGGCCCCCTGCCTGAGGGGGTGAACGAAGACTTGGCGGCAGGGCCTTCCTCGATGGCGACTGAGGTCATCCCGGAGGACGGCCCTAGTGCCATGGAGACCCAGGGGACCACTCTTGTAGAGTGGGACCCAATTTTTGTATCTGAAGACCCGCTGGAACCAGCGGAGGAGACCCCAGCAGGTCCGGAACCCATCCCGTTGTCACTTTCTATTGACAACGCATGTTCCAGTCTGCGTCAAGTCCAATTGGCCTTCTTCCACGACAGCAAGGCTCTTGAAGAGGAGCGCCAAACCCTTAGGCGGTGGCGTAACCGGCTCTACATCGAGACCAAGCTGGCGCAGTCGAGGCTAGTGGATGACAAGGAGTGGATCAAACGGGAGAAGATCCGCCTGGAGTACTAGGGCAAGTTGCTGGATGACAGGGAGAGTATGACTCATGCCCTTGACGCTCAATCCCGGGAGATCTATGATCAGGCCAAAGCAGCCAATAATGCGGCCGATGCACGCCATGAGCAGCTTGAGGCCATCAACACTGCGCTCATCAAGCGCCGAGAGGCACTTGAAGAGAGGGAGAAACGGCTCGAGGATGAAGAGCAGAAACTCCTTGAGCTACGGGATGATGTCTTGAGGAGGGAAGAGGAGCTCGCCGAGAAAATAGCTCTGGCTGACAAGGGCCTCGAGGAGCGCGCCAAGAAATTGGAAGAGCGCTGCCAAGAGGAAGAGGAGAAGACCTGGGTGCGAGGGCAGGAACTCTACGAACAAGAGTGTGCCCTTGCTGCCAGGGAGAAGAAAGTGAGAGGTAGAGAGAAGTACCTGGTTGACCGCCGGAACAAGATCCACCTCCGGGAGGAGGAGCTCGGAAAACTCGAAAGGCGGCTTGCTGAAAAGATTCAACAAAACGCCAAAGAAGTTGAGTGCCTTGCCCATGAGAATTCTGAACTGGTGGCGGCCAGAAGATCCCTGGAAGAAATGAAGAGCTTGAGGGCTGAGGACTCCCTTCAGATTTGGGAGTTCTTGAGCAAGTCCAATGATGCACTGACGCCGATGGGTTTCAGCCCCGTGCGCCCGGATGATCCGGAGCCGGATCCGGACTTAGCGCTGTAAGCGTTGAGCGCAGCAGGTAGCAAGCTCTCCAAGGTGGGCGATGTCATCGCGGACCAACTGGAGGTTGAGGGGCAATCCCTGGCGAAGAACGTCGCAGAGTATGTGCTGACGTGCTACACCAGCCGGAACTCCCAATTTCCTCTGGACCCGGTGCTTGAAGGCCCCGTCGAAGGAGAAGGCGAAGCTACCCGATCCAGCGTATCAGAGGTTGCCCAGAAGGTCACCCAATTCTTCCATAGGGTCTAGGACCATCTCTGTAATTCTCACTTGTATTTTCTCTTCTTTTTCCTCAATTTTGTAATCCCTTGTCTCCAGATGTAATCTCTTGTCTCCAGATAAATGAAATCCCCAAATTTTGCGAATTTCACTTTTTGTCTTCAACACTTTTATCTTCACTTGGCTCCCTGGTAGATGTACACAATTTGACTGTGAACATGTACCAAGAGGATATTGTGCATTGTTGAAGACTCTTTTGCTCCGAACTTGTAGAATTTAGGTTCGAAGTCTTCGATAGTGAAGGTCTCCTGAGGTTGTCAGAGCTTAGAAGCTCCGGCATTGTCAATCGCTGGAGCTTAGTAGCTCCGGCAATAGTCTCTATCAACGCGTAGAGCATCGATAGTTAACCCTCTGGGGTGTCGGAGCTTAATAGCTCCGGCAGTGACCTTTGCCAACACTCAGTTTGTTGGCAGCAGACTCCATTTGCGGGGTCTTCTCACCATCTTTTATTTAGCGTCGACGGCCGACCCCCTTAGGGGAGTCGGAGCTTATTTAGCTCTGGCTTTCCTCCATCAATGTAGACTTTGTTTTTCCTGCACACTTAAGCCAAGAAAAATAGTAAAATTTGTTTCTTATCTATAACTTCGTCGCGACTTATGACTCTCAAGAAGATTTTAAGTCAAACGCGATTCTAAATACAACCGAATGTGTTATCTTTTCTTCTAGATCCAACTGTACACGAACCCGCCTTACTTCGGCCTGCCGGGGTGTAGGTAGAGTGGCGTAGTTAGGGTGCTTGACCAGGCTAAGTCGATAGCACACTCCAGCCCTAGATTGGCTTGGCGGCTTTCAGGCGAGTTGGCCATGAACACAATATTTGAATCCAAAAGAATTGACAATACAACTCGAATCGTATATAAACCGGTCGAACTAAAATTTCTTAAGAATTGCACGTCTTTGTTATAGACAAGAAAGAGAAAAATAAAAATGTTGAGCCTGTACAAAATAAATGCATGTGGAGTCTATTTCACATGAAGATGTCTTTCATTATAGATCCGGGGTACAGGGGAAACAAGTACACTCTTAGGGTACGGAACCAGGCTAAGGGTGTTTCAATTCTCATTTGACCCAAGGTAGTTAGCAACACTTTTAGTCCTGAGACTGTGACAAGCGTTGCATGAGCTTTGCGGACCTTTCGGGAAAGGTCCGGCTGCTCTCCCGGAGGAACTACCCGACTCTGTACAATGACTCTATAACATACATCTCAAGTTACTCAAGACTCACCTCCGTGGTATTAAGTGTAGAACTTACGGAGGTGCTCGATGTTCCAAGGATTTGGGAGAGGTGTCCCATCCTCGGTAGCCAAGCGAACGCTTCCGGGACGGGATACTTTAATCACTCGAAAGGGCCCCTCCCAGCCGGGGGAGAGTTTATTTAACCCTTCTCTGGATTGTATTCTCTGTAGCACCAGATCGCCTTCCTCGAGTTGTCGGTTGTGTACATGCCGCTGGTGATAACGTAGTAGGGCTTGACGATATCGGGCATTCCGAACAGCTGCTTGGCACCTTCCCTCCTCAAGGAGGTCTAGGTCTTCACGCCGGAGCTGGTCCTGCGTGGCTTCGTCAAAGGTCCGGACACAGAGTGAACCCAAGGTGATTTCCGGAGGAAGGATTGCTTCAGCTCCGTACACCAGAAAGAAGGGTGTCTCTCCGGTTGACCGGTTTGGAGATGTCTTGTTGGCCCATAGAGTGGGCGGAAGCTCTTCGATCCTGTTGGCTCCATGTTTTTTCAAGCGCTCATAAGTGCGCGTTTTAAGTCCTTTAAGGATTTCAGCATTTGCTCTCTCGGCTTGGCCATTGCTGGCTGGATGAGCTACGGAGGCGTAGCAAACTCGTATGCCGAGATCTTCGCAATATCCTTGGAATGCGGAGCTTGTGAATTGGGTCCCATTATCAATGATAATTTTGTTTGGAACTCCAAATCTGCATACAATGGACTGCAAAAAGTTGATAGCAGATTGCTTGTTGATTGTCACAACTGGAGTTGCTTTCGGCCACTTCGTGAACTTGTCAATGGCGACGTACAGGAACTTATAACCTCCGACGGCTCTTGGGAAAGGTCCCAAGATGTCCATCCCCCACACAGCGAAGGGCCATGTAGGAGGTATCAATCGTAAGGGTTGAGCCGGAGTGTGAATTTGCTTTGCATGAAATTGACATGCTTTGCATTTTTTCACCAGCTCAGTTGCATCCTGGAGTGCTGTAGGCCAGTAGAAGCCATGCCGAAAGGCTTTACCGACCAACGTGCGGGAAGACGCGTGGTTCCCACACTCGCCTCCATGGATTTCTGCGAGGAGCTCGCAGCCTTCTTCCCTTGTGATGCACCGCATTAGGATGTCGTTGGCACCGCGCCGGTAGAGATCCCCTTCTACCAGCGTGTATCTTTTAGCCAATCTGACTACCCGGTCAGCGGATACATCGTCGTCAGGAAGGATGTTGTCTTTCAAGTTGTTCCGGATCTCCGAGATCCATGCATCGGAACTAACTCGAGCATTTGAGTCTTGCGTGTTGGGTTGCTCGGAGCTTCCGGCAGCACCTACGACCCTTGATGGCTGCCATGGTAACAGGGCCATCGGGACCGTCAGCTTCGGGATGCTGATCTCACCCCCTTCGCTCAGTTCGGCAGGCTGGGCTGTGGGTTTTGACAATCTCCGGACAAAAGTTCCATCAGGAGCCGGAGCTCCGGTTGACGCTTTTGTCGAGAGTTCGTCGGCTTCAGCGTTGTGAGCACGCTGAACATGGTGGAGATCTAGGACTTCAAAGTCCTTCTGAAGCCTCTGGACTTCGAGGAGGTAAGCAGCTAGCTGGAGATTATTGCAGGAGCATTCACCCTTCACCTGCTTAATGATGAGCTGCGAATCTCCCTTGACCAGCAATTGCTTGACACCATATGACAGTGCCACCTTTAGTCCGTAGATGAGTGCTTCATACTCTGCCATGTTGTTGGTTGCCTTGAAGTCAAGGTGCACCATGTATTTCACCTTCTCCCCAGTCGGTGCGAGGAGAAGGATTCCAGCTCCGGCCCCCTGCTTCTGCATGGAGCCGTCGAAGTAGAGGGTCCAGTGAGGCTCGTTGAAGGTTGGAGCTTGATGCTCTGTCTTCTGCTCACTGGGGCCCCCAGGGTTTGATGGAGAAGGAGTCCATTCTGCCACAAAATCTGCCAATGCTTGACTCTTGACTGCTTGCCTTGAAATAAATTCAAGATCAAATTCAGCCAATTCCGCTGCCCATTTTGCAATATTCCTAGTTGAATTGGGATTATGCAAGATTGCTCGTAGTGGGTAAGAGGTCACCACTGAGACTTTGTGAGCTTGGAAGTAATGGCGAAGCTTCCTGGAGGCAATAAGAACTGCATAGAGCAGCTTATGCACCTCCAGGTACCGAGTCTTGGCATCATGTAGTACTTCACTAATGAAGTATATTGGGCGCTGAATGGTCCGGACCCTCCCGGTGGGGTCCAGAGCTTCCTCTTCACTGATCCGGATCTTCTCGAAGGAGACCGGATTTTCTTCGAGGACCTCCGGGTTCTGGCTGGAGGAACCTGGAGCTTCTTCAGAAATGATCTGGACCCTCCCGAAGGGGTCTAGGTTTCTTGTGACTTCTTGTGGATTCTAATCTGGGAGCTGGGACCCAGACTCGCTCTCAGGAACCTCCGGACCCTTCCGAAGGGGTCTGGATTCCTGAGTATGGGGTAGTTTTGGCCTCTTCGCAACCAGAACCATGCTGACGACTTCGTCAGTAGCTGAGATATAAAGCAATAAAGGCTCACCAGGGTTCGGAGCTACCAGAATCGGTAGGGTGGTGAGGAACTGTTTTAGCTCCTGGAATGCCTTTTCTGCTTCTTCGGACCATTGGAATGGTCCGGACTTCCTCAATAACTTGAAGAAGGGGAGTGCCCATTCCGCCAGTCTTGAGATGAACCGGCTGAGGGCTGCTAGACATCCAGTTAATTTTTGGACGTCCTTGATGCGGGTTGGTGGCCGCATGTCTTCAATGGCCTTAATCTTCGCCGGATTAGCTTCTATGCCCCGGTGACTTACCAGGAAACCAAGAAGTTTTCCGGAGCTAACCCCGAATACGCACTTGTCCGGGTTTAGCTTTGTGCGGGTGGCCCGCAGCTTGTCGAAGACAGCCTGCAAGGTGTCAAGGAGTGACTCCTTGTTCCTGACCTTGACCACGATGTCATCGACGTACACTTCCACTATGTCTCTAATAAGTTCTTCAAAAGTTTTGTACATAGCTCGTACAAAAGTTGAAGCTGCATTCTTGAGACCAAAGGGCATGGCTGTGTAACAATATAATCCATCTACTGTGATGAATGAAGTATGCTCTTCATCTTCCCTAGACATCCTGATTTGATGATATCCGGAATAGGCATCTAGGAAACACAGTAATTCACACCCGGAGGTGGAATCCACTATCTGATCTATTCTAGGTAGTGGGAATGGATCTTTTGGACATGCCTTATTTAGTGTGGTGTAGTCGATGCACATCCGAAGCTTCCCGCCGGCCTTAGGCACAACGACTGGTTTCGCCAGCCATTTTGGATGGAAGACTTCTCGGATGAATCCAGCTTCGAGCAACTTCTTTACTTCTTGTCGAATGAAGTTCTGCAAGGGGGATGAAGGCAGCCAAAGCCGAAATAATAAAGGCGAATCTTATGCTCAAGCCGATCGAGAAAGTAAGCAGCAGGCACGAGTAGACCGACTGATAGCAACGGCGAATCAGACAAAGTTCCTATTAGTTCTCTTATAGGAAGCTAGTATACCTGTCGCTCTACGGATTGCTTCTGAGGCTTCTGATGCACAGGCCGAGCATCGGGGTAGCTCTTCAGATTGTGCTCAATCACTTCCCTAGGGATCCCAGGCATTTGTGACGGTTGCCAAGCAAACACGTCGACGTTAGCCCGGAGGAAAGTGATGAGCGCGAGTTCCTATTTGTCGTTCAATCCTCCCGATATACGGGTGGTTTGAGCGGCATCGGAACCAATTTGGATGACTTTGACTGGAATGTCGGTGTCGCCGCTTGGCTGCACTCGAGGTGCAGATGTCGAGCCTCGTTGACGAATGCTCGGGGGTTTTGGAGCTTGCTCCTGCCTGGAATCCTCCTCTTGCGCCGTGGTGAGCCCATGGAGCTCTTCCAGTGCAGTTACTCCGGCAGTACGATCTCCGTGGATCTGGAGAACGCCTACTGGCGTTGGCATCTTCAACACCAGATAGCCATAATGAGCAGCCGCCATGAATTTGTACAGGGCAGGTCTACCCAAGATGGCATTGAAGGGTAATTTGATCTGCGTGACGTCGAAGACCAACTTCTCGGTGCGGTACTTCTCCTTTGTCCCGAAGGTAACAGGGAGAGTAATAGCTCCGAGTGGGGTGATGGCCCCCGGACCTACTCCGGAGAAAGGTCGAGAGGGGTGGAGATTCGAAGGTCGGAGCTAAAGCTTAGTGAAAGCTTCGAAGCTGATGAGTTTAAGCCCCGAACCTCCGTCTACCATGACATGGTGGAGCTGGATGTTGTTGATGGTAGGAGATACCATCAAGGGTAACTGTCCTGCTCCAACCATGCTACGGGGACAATCTGAAGCATCAAAAGTGATGGATGTGTCCATCCACTTTCGTTGAGGTTCCGGCCTGACTGTAGGAGCTACAGCGGTCATATCCCGACGCGTAGTCTTGATGACGCGACGGGAGGTGATATCCCATGATCCACCAAAAATGGTGTTCATGGTCTTCCGACGCTCGTTGTCAGAGACGTCAGAATCATCGTTGACGGAGGTATAGACGGCCTTCAGGACTTTTTTGGGATCCTAGAACCCCAACTCCTCTTCTGCCGGAGCTTCGTTGACTTTTTGCTTTCCTTCCCTCTGTCGGAAAGGAGATTCTTCCCGGCGCTTGTTGTAGCGCTCGGCAAGGTTTTGGACCTCCCGGCAGTCTTCCAAACTGTGGCTGCCCGTTTTGTGAATGGGACACCACACTTTGGGTTTTCCACCGTCTTCAGAAGACGGTCGAGGTCGCTTCTCGAGGCGTGGCCCCCGGCCACCCGGAGCTGCAGCAGCTGCAACGTTGGATGTGCTGGCCGACGGCTTCTTCTTGCCGTTGGTCTTCTTTTTCTTCTTGCCACTCCCGGAGGTAGCGGCTTCTTCTTTGGAGGATTTCTTGTGACCCTCCGAAGTTGGTTTGGAGTGCATCTCACGGCCCTCCGCAGCTCTGGCACATTTGTTAGCCGAGCTGAAGAGTTCCGTGACACTGGTGATCTCCTTGATCGCCAGTTTCTCCAACATCTTCTTATCTCGTACACCCTGTATAAATACCACAATGATAGAAGCGCTAGAGATAGAAGGGATAGTGTTTCGTACCTGAGAGAACCTCTGGATGAATGACCGCAAGGATTCTCCCCCTTTTTGCACGACTGCAAAAAGGTCCAGTTCAGTGCCTGGTCGGGTGTATGAACTCCCGAAGTTGGCAGTGAACTGATGCCACAACTCCTCCCAACTGTTGATAGAGTTGGGTGGAAGGCTCATAAACCAGGACCTGGTAGTCCCAGTTAAGGCTACTGGAAAATAATTGGCCATCATGGACTCGTTTCCTCCAGCTGCCAAGATTGCAGTGGAGTATATCTGCAGAAATTCGGCAGGATAGACAGTCCCGTCGAATTTTTCCGGCAGGTGAGGCCGGAACTTCTGTGGCCACCTAACCATGCGCAGGTGCATGGCTAGAGCTGAATAACCTCCTCCCACTCCTTCAGGAGTAGAAAGGTCCTGAGATTCCTGTCTTTCACGGGCACGCTCAATATGGACTCGGTCGTCCTGCTGACGGTATCGGCGATCAAGCTCCGCCCGGAGGTCGTGAGTCGAAAGCCTGGATACCGTGTGAGTGCGTTGTGCTCCGGAGGGCAATGACGTCACTTGTTGTGACACAGCACGTCTCCTGCTATTGGAAACGTGCGGTCCAAGTCTTCCAGACAAGGTCCGCCGCTGCGACAGGGCTCTTCCTGAAGGAGGAGGACCCTGGTTGTTGAGGCGTTCGGTTGCTGCTGCAACCAAATGCTCCACATCGGCCCTCACTGCTCCAGTGCATCCCGGGATGCATCCGGAGGTGGTGGGCGTTGGAGAAGAGCACGCGCTGCATGAAGCGCGTGTTCCGGGTTGTCATGATTTGCCGACGCAGTGATTGACGCCGGCGCACCATCACGCTGCCCAGCACGATTTGCTGGAGGAGACGGTGGTGGTGGGAGTGTGACTTCTGCTGGTACTGAAGCTCCTGCTAGTGGCTGCCTATTGGAGGGATTGCCTCCAACAGCCTGAGCAGCAGGTTGGCTGTTGGATGATCCAGCAGCAGAATTCACCATTATCAAAATCTCAGGCGCCCCTACCTGGCGCGCCAACTGTCGGCGGTTTGGAACCGACATATCTCCCTACACTACTGAAGTGATAGGGGAGTTTGATGTTCGGTGTGGGCGCGCGGAGATTCAAGAAGGTGAATAAGAATTGACACAGGAGACACAAGAATTTATGTGGTTCGGCCCGCCTGAGCGTAATACCCTACTCCACGGGTGTCTTGGTGTTGTATTAGCAGTATGAGCTTGTGATGAGCGTATGAGGCGCGTGTCTGTCTCGGGCGTGTGTTTGTCCCGCCCCTGAACGTGTCGTCGGCCTGTCCTTTTATAGTACAAGGGCAGGCCTTACAAGTTAGCCTGGCCCGACAGGTGGCCCCAGCGGTTACTAGTATTGATACACGTTTAACTGCTCTTAATGACCCTGTAACGGGCTTTGACAGCACCGTTACTGGTGTTAAGATCGTCCATTTAAGTGTCATTAATATAGTATTAATGACACTTAATCGGGTCTTGAAGTCCTTGATTCCCCTTTGAAGATCTGGAGCCGTTGCGGGGTCTTCCGGAGGTTAGGGGTTGAAGATCCGACGGTTGGACATGTGGCAGCTCCGGAGCATACTGTGGGAAACAGGTAGCTCCGGGGCTACCCGACACGTGTCAGGTCCGGAGCTTCTCTCGGTCTGGGGTTAAGTCCGGAGGTGCCATTTCGGTACATGGCCCGGAGCTTCCCCCGTGTGGGCGGGAGCTCCGGTTTGGTAGTACACGTGGCGAGCCAGGGATTAACCATGTTGGAGAAGCGGGTCCAGTCATGTCTGACATGTGGGCCTCCGAGGGTCTTCAAACCAAGTAGATGACTTTCCTTTGAGATCTTTGTAACCTCAAGGGGTGTACGGTTTCTAGGGTACCGACAAATACATACAACAATATAGACCTATATGTCTATTGAATGTGAGTTTCAAGGTCTTCACTAAAGTCGCGACAAACAGACTGATGTCTATCGCTCCCAAGGTGATTAAATCGACACAAACTGTGTTCGTCCCTGGGAGGAACATCATGGAAGGGGTAATAACTTTGCATGAGACGATTCATGAATTACACAATACAAAACAAAGTGGGGTCATTTTTAAGATTGATTTTGAGAAGGCTTATGATAAGGTGAGGTGGTCTTTTGTGAAACAAACGCTGCTAATGAAAGGTTTTTCAGATCGCTGGTGCGAATGGATTGACGCTTATATTAAAGGGGGTCATGTGGGAATTAAGATAAATGACCAAATTGGAGAAAATTTTAGTACTAAAAAGGGGTTGAGACAGGGTGATCCATTATCACCTATTCTTTTTAACATCGTGGCAGGCATGCTTTCAATCTTGATTAATAGAGCAAAAAGGTCAGGACTTATTAGGGGGCTGGTTCCACATTTGGTGGACGAAGGTTTATCAACGTTACAATATGCAGACAACACTATCATTTTCGTTGATCATAGTCTAGAGAGAGCGGTAAACTTAAAATTGCTCTTGTGTGCCTTTGAGGAATTATCGGGTCTCAAAATTAATTTTAATAAGAGTGGAATTTTTTGTTTTGGGGAAGCGAAACACTATGAGCAGCAGTACTCGCACTTGTTCGGGTGTAAAGTGGGTACATACCCGTTTAGATACTTAGGTATCCCCATGCATTATAGGAAATTGAATAATAATCATTGGAGTATGGTAGAAGAGAAATTCGAGAAGAAACTATGTAGTTAGAAAGAAAAGTATGTTTCAGTCGGTGGTCGCCTGGTGTTAATCAATTCTGTGCTTACGAGTATAGCTATGTTTATGTTATCGTTCTTTGAAATTCCTAAAGGCGTGCTCGAGAAACTAGATTACTACATATCGAAATTTTTTTGGCACGGGAATGATCATAAGAAAAAATACAGACTGGCTAAGTGGAATTTACTTTGTCAACCTAAAGAGTGCGGGGGAATGGGTATACTGAATATTGGGGTGCAGAACCAATGTTTATTGAGCAACTGGTTATTCAAGATGATCAACGAAAATGGAGTATGGCAGAATCTAAAAAGGAAATACTAGGGAAATAAAACAGTAGGACAAGTTAAAAAGAAAGCTGGTGACTCGCATTTTTGGGCAAGCTTGTTGAATGTAAAAGAGAAGTTTCTAAGCCTAGGGTATTTCCAAATCAATAGTGGATAGAATACTAGGTTTTGGGAGGACATATGGGTTGGAAACACATCGTTAAAACATCGTTATCCTGCCTTGTACAATAAAGCGTGTAGAAAGCATGATACGGTGGCATCGGTCTTCAGCTCAGTCCCACTGAACATAACTTTCAGGTGGGGGTTGTCGGGTGATAATTTACTAAATTGGAATAGGATGGCATTAGAGATTTCAAATGTTGTGTTAAATGATAGAGACTATGTGTTTAGATGGGGTCTAACACAAAATGGTATGTTTACTGTGCAATCCATGTATAACTTAATTATAACCAATGATAATATTCAGTATGACAGGTTACTATGGCGAGCACACCTCCCGTTGAAAACAAAATTTTTTCTTTGGTACTTAAGAAAAAGGGTGGTATTGACTAAAGACAATTTACTAAAGAGAAATTGGAAAGGGGATAAAAAATGTGTCTTCTGCTCAAAGGATGAGAGTATTCAGCATCTATTCTTTGAGTGTCACTATGCAAAAAAAAAAATTGAAGGTCTGTAGAAGTAGCTTTTAATATTATTGTACCATCCTCGATGCATAACTTCTTTGATTTCTGGTTATACATGTTTCAATCCCAAGTCAGAAAATTGATTATGGTAGCATGTGCAGTTGTATTTTGGACACTATGGATTTCCAGTAATGATATCATTTTTGACAAATGTCCGATGAAAAACTGTGTGCATGTGGTCTTTCAAAGAAACTATGTGCATGTGGTCTTTCAGAGAACATACTGGTGTAGAACCTGGGCACGCTTACAAAAGTCTGAGGAGCATAGAAGGTGGCTGACGGATGCGGCCAGAGTCTTGAAGTCTACTGTCATGCACATCTTTTTTAATAATGGTTGACGTTTTATCAATAGGATTGAGTTCTAATAATTCTCCACCTGCGTGATAATTTTTCAACTGGTTTTGTAGCTTCATTTTTATCTTTCTCTTTCTTCCTGAGTGTTGAAAGGAATTGTATTTATACTGAGCCATAACCTCACCTTTTGAGGGGAAGGCTGCAGTTTATTTTCGTCCATTATAAAAAAAAGCTAGTTCGATACGGGCAATTGCTTCAAATTGTTCATGCATGACCATGAGGGACCAAGATGCAAAATAAACGGGGACAAAATTCCCGACAGAAAAATCACGACAATACCCCCCAATGAAACTAGCCTCGTGACTGAAATGATGTACAGTAGACAAGAATATTTCTATCGATTCATGCCTTAGCTTATTCTGGATTTTGAGTAGTGCTGTCTTCACTATTTTATTTTCTCACTGGACGAACCTTGGGACTCGCATGCCAAATCCGCGCCCCATCTTCTCAACACTGCGCAATGGAAATAAGAACCAAGTACACGCACTTCAGTAATTAGCATGGAATGCTGTGGATCGCGTAAAAGAAATAATTAGACTAGAATACTGAACATCCATATACGAGCTATTCACGAAATTTAGTGGTAAAAAGAGATGCTTACGTTGGTGCAAGCTTGCCAAGGCCGTAAAGTTCTTCACCAGTTCCTTCATCCAAAACTTCCCCAGAACTTTCTACTACGTAAGATCTGCCAGGCGAATCGGCGAGTCCTCTGGCCACGAGTAAGTCCAAGTCCTTCTCGTGAAGTTCTCTCCCGTTCACAAACACGCCAGTGTTCCCGCCAGCACAGTTCTTGGGCATGGGGTAATTGAACTCTGGGATATGGGGCTGCAACCAAAAGTTCCCGTTTTAGAGATTTCGAGTACTTATCAGTTAATGAAACGCGTAGAATCCACAAACAGCAGCTCTTACAGGTATCATGCCAAGGCAGGGACGCCCCATTACACCCCAGAAGCCAGCACGGTAGTCATACCTAAACAACATGACGACATTAGGATTATTTATTTATTTATTTTGTCTTAACTATCCCCATTTTTCATCTAGTGAAGCACAGGTTCATGCAAAATTCATTACTAGATAGCAGCAGGAGGAACATACCAATAATCACCGGGACAGATCGCTCCAGCTAGTTTCTCGGCCTTCCTGACCGCACGGTCAGAGATAGGAAAGCTGTTTACAAAAACCTTTGCTCTTCGGTTGCGTGTTCCACTGTTCGTTTTGAAACTCTTTTTTATCAGGTTGCTGAGAAATGAGTCGCCAGCCTTTGCTGTGCCCCTAGTGTGGCCAGCATCTTGTGGCATATTTAATGGACCTTTTGTGTATTCAGGATCATGAGACTCATCGTATGGTGGCCGCGTCTCATTTTCTATACATGCATCTCTGACGACTGAGTTCTGCTTGCAACTTTCAGTTAACAGTATATCCTTTTCAGGCTCAGAATTGGTACTTCTGCGGCTTCCAGAACCATCAGATGGAGAAAATCCAAAATGATCATGGTGTGACGAACCGGGTGCATGGAAAACCACATTGGCTTCAGGATGGAGGTTCCTAGACTGGGAAGCGTCCTCCGAGTTAGTTTCTTGAGGGCTAAGATTATTCTCATACTCACTTAGACTTGAGTGCAGATCTTTTTCTTGAGACTCATGGCTTCCATCAGAGAAATAATAAGCTGGAACTGACCTCTCATCTAGAGTAGCATGCCCATTGGTCCCCATGCTATTACCGATACAATTTTGTTGCCCGGCAGATAAATGTGCACTTAGTGCAAGTTCTGATACATTGAGCTTGCTTCCATCGAGCTCGACTACAATAACGTGTGAGCATGATCCACAACGAAATTTATACTCCTTCCCTGACAAGTATTGCGCCTTTGGAAGCTGCAGCACTTCATAACAATTGTAGCATATTGTGAAAGGGGCACCACCTGCAATTGGATCACAAGTCTGTGGGGGCTTCTTACTTACATTGGCCCTCGGATGATTCCGCTGCAAAGTACTGTCAATGCCTCTTAAATGGTATCTTTGCTGACCAAACAAGGGATTGTCTAGTGTATAAGCACTATAACTGTTCATTAGGTGTGGTGCCCTATGTTCATTGACACCCAGGGGATTTCCCTGTACAGGAAAGAATTCTCGGTGGTAGCAATGCAAGCAAGAACAAGCACCCTGGTGACAAAAACCATCATGGTGGTAAGGATAGAGAGGATCATGATCATGTTGTCCAAAGAAATAATTATCGGAATGTTTCCATCGATGTAGACCAGCATGATGGCTAGAGGCTCTTGATTGTGCAATGGTCTCTGCATATCCTGGGAGATCGTGCCGTGCAGGCAATGGAGCATAAACATGAGGAATGTTAGGACTCTGCATATTCAAGGATGGAGAGTGAAGTGAACCATTTGGGTGCAATTGTGGTGCATCACGCCTCAAGTGAATCAAGCGATCACAATTACCATATGAACTTGGGGCATCTGCTGCCTGACTGGCTGGATCACTTCCGCTTGGCTCATCAGTTACATCGCTGGATTGCTTAACCTGGTCTCTCAATTCGTCGAGCATCCTTAAAATCTCAGCACGGTCTTTCTCAAGGCCCCTGACTCTGCTTGGACCATCAAATGCTCTTTCATCCGAGTGTTCTCTATTCGAGTATCTGTACCTCGACTTCGAATGATAGTCAACAAGGCCCTCTCCACGATAAGAACTGGGTGGAATAGCATCGACTGGAGGCTTTGGTGATATGTCTCTTACTCTCGATGATGGCCCCATTTCTCTATTCTCCCAATCACGAATATGTCGGTACTTCGCCTCCCTACCATCATCTCTAACAGTGGCGTTAAGATTTGCGGCAGTTGCCCCTTTCTGCATATTGTCATGATGGCCGTAGACTGATTTACAATGAACATCTGACAAATTGTTGTTTTCTAATTTGCCAGCAGAGCTGGCTCCAGGCATAGCTACAAAAGCCTCTGAAACACACTCCAGTACTTCAAGGTACTTCACATTTTTATTGTCAGAGTCATGCGAAGAATGGTCTGAATTTTTCTTTTTTGCTGCAAAATTATCAGTAAGGGAAGATATTACTTTCAACCTAAGCTTACCACTCTATGACAGACCTTAATTAGATGTAAGAAAGGAAAGCTAAAAAATACCAAGTCACAGCACCATATTCATAAGGAGCTCAAAACAATGTGACAAAGCAGACCAGTTCTACAAGACTGACGCCAGTTTTTCCCATTGACTTAAAAGACAACCTTTAAAAGTACAACCAGAGATTAAATTGCAGCTAGGATCCTGAACTCACGACTTACAACGGGGCCTATACCAAATATAAAAATCATTGAATAAGTAATTTAAAATATATAGGTCAAGTTCAATGTTAATATTTTTTGGACCCGGTTTGATCTATTCAACAAATCATATGGACAAGTGGACAACTGTGATCTGCAGATAACTCAAAGGCGACAGCTATGTCCCCATCAGCTTTGAAAGAAAAACAGAGACACGATTCCTCCGATTCAAATCCAAAGGACGATGATTTGCTTCCCAAAGAGAGGCTAATAGTTCAGAACTTAACACGGATTTAAAATGAGAAGTTACATTTGTGCCTAAATTAAGCATGGATGAACATTATCCAAAAAAGATTTATAAATCTACTGTTTGCTCCTAAAAATGGAGTAAACAATTCCTGAAAAGTGAGACGTTCGATTTTGTTCACAAAATGGGGTAAACATTTCTTTACAAAATTCAGATGTTTACAATTGTTCCTTAACAATGGAGTAAACATTTTAAAAAATCGGAAGTGCGCCTTTGCTCTTTACAAAAATAAAGTGATCATTTCCTAGAAAAAAAAACGCAAGTTTACATTTGTCTCCAAAACTGGAGAGGAGATTTGTAAGTTCACATTTCTTCATAAATATGAAGTGACTTTTGGATAAAATCAGAAGTATGCATTTGGTGCTTCAAAAAGATGGCGTAAACAATAGCACCCAATATCACAGACACGACGCAAAAACGAGGGTGAAGTGCCCCCAAATTTGCCGCAGAAAAAATGTGTACTTTGTCGGAGGATATTAAATCACCCTCTTTGCAAGGGTCAATGCCACTCAAAGGTTAAAGGAAATGCCAGTTCATGATGCACGAAACACTGCAGCCAGGTGGCCAATGGAAATAGCAGTGGAATTACAACCGGAATTTTTAGCCTGCTCCTGAAGAAAAGAAAAGAAAAGAAAAGAAAACGGACACAAGTATTGCGGACCGGTGAACAATTAATGGTCTTCAGCTACGGTCGATGAAAAGGCCTGGGCACGGCGGAGGCATAGTACGCGTACCTTGGAGAGTGGTGCCGCAGCCGCCGCAGACGTAGATGGAGTAGACGGGCAGCAGCTCCGGCAAGAACTTGTCGCACTTGGGGCACCGCACCACCCGAATCCGCGCAGCCGCGTCCGCTTCCATTCCTGACTCCACCAAAACCTCCTCCTCGTTGCCGCCAAGAGAACCGCCGCCGCATGCAGCCCAGGAAAACAGGGCTCGAGAAGCCGCCCGTGAATCAAAGATCTAGCAGCGCCAGCACAAGCAAGCAAGCGCGGCAAGAACCGCAAGGGAACCGAGCAATCAAGCGCAGCAAAGGTGATGGGTGGGTGTGGATGTCGCGACAGGTCGTGCCGAGCCCAGCCTCACGAGGCCGTTACGGCGGTGGAGGGGAGAAATGGCAGGCTGGTTGAGGAGAAAAGGCGCAGGGAGGGAGGGAAGTAAGGTCAGGTGGGTGCGAATTTAATTTAGATCGCCATCGTCACTCACTCACTCACGGGCCATCTTGGCCTCTGACTCACTGACTCTGATGATGCCCAGCCTTTCTTGGCTTGGCTTCATCGTCTTTCGCTCGGCGACGAGGCAGGCACGCACGCGGTGGCCTGGGAATTTACGTAAGACTAGGTGACGGAGGTGACGAGTATAGTATAGTAGCTGAACCGCACGAACCTGGTGCAGCCAATCGGCGTCGCCTCTGTTCCAGGAATCGTTCGTTCGTGTGCTAGTATATCAGTGATGAGGAAGGCTTTACTTACTGGTAAACCGCGATGTACCGATGACTACGGCGAGGAGGAGAACAGGTCAGGTGGGCTGAAGAAGCAGTTCCGAGTTGCACGCCACGTCGTAGAGACGGACAGACAGCAGCACAACCACAACCAGCAAGAGAACAGGTCAGCTTCTGTAGATTAGCTCAGCTGTCAGCTCACTTACGCGATCCGAGGATTGAGAAACAGGCGATCTATCCACGCAACACGAATCGCGTGGAAGTGGTACTAAAACAGAACAGGGAATCCGAAGAGTCAGAACGCGTATGAACACGAACCCATCCGGCCGTCCGTTGTTCCGCCGCTCTCACCAACCGTTGGTTCATCTTATGGCAGTTTTGCAGGGCTCGAACGTGACGTGCCCCACTCTGCCTGCCTCGCGCTGATGCAACAGCCGCTACCTGACACGGTCACCGCCGCAGCACTGTGCACGCGGCAAGGCCACAAGGGCAATCCATCACATCCATCGACGGATCATGGATCGGCCAGCGCGATCCCGCCCTGCGCACTACTACTATATACTGGCGTCAACCTGGGAGTCCGGCACAATTTTACCCGTCGAATCAACTGTCCTTGTTTTGTTTTCACCTTGTACGGGGAGAATGGTGCCCTGTGCGATCGCCATTGTCATCCACTCACGTTCTCGTGCACGGAGATCGGAGATCAACGCAGCAATGCTTTTTCTCGAACCAAAGAAGTCGCTCGCCCAGGAGTCCATTTCTCCACCTCTTCCTCTTTCGATGATGGTAGCTTTAGGAATAATTCCACACTTTACCTTTAACTACTCTTTTTAAGCTAAGTGATTTTTAAAGATATCGTTTCGTAGCTTGTTTTGGATTCTCCTAGGAGCTGAGCTGCAGCCCCCCTTCCCCCAAACCGAATTTTCTGCATACGGTATGCACCAAAACACCGGTGCATACCCATTTAGATTGACGCCACATTATTTTTTACCAATCTCAAAGCACTTCATTGAAGAGAAAAAAAATCAGAGTCATACAACTGCTTCATTCGTCTGTTTATGTGGACACATGTCACAAATCTAGAACGGTATGTACACAATTAGATATACATACCGTATCCATAGAATTTTTTTCCCCCTCCCCCCCCCCCCCCCCACATACCGTATCCATAGAATTTCTTCCCCCCCCCCCCCCGCCTCACTGCTCGCCTAGCTAGCTGTTGCAGTTGCAGTGTAGGTCTGTTGCACTGCCTGCCCAAGTTGATGGTTATGGACCATGAGCAAAAGAGGGGATATGATTATACAACAAGCAAGGAAATTTGCAGTTGTCTACTTCGATTTATGGAGCTAACATTACATGCAAAATTAAAAAAAAAAATACTATCTCCGTTCTATTCCAATTCTATTTCTGGAAAAGGTCAAGTCAAACTCATTTAAGTTTGATCAAATTTATATAAAATTATATAAGTCTCTAAGATATAAAATAAATATGATGTAAAAATATAATTCATGGTGAATCTAATGGTACTAATATGGTGTTACAAAAGTTAATATTTTTTCTTTAAATTTGGTCAAAATTAGATTAGTTTTACTTTGACTAATTCTAAAAATAGAAATAGAATGAGACGGAAGTAGTACTAGATAGAAGGATATTCCTCGAGAGAAGTGTGTGTGAAAGGATTGGACAAATGTGCGTGCTCTGACTCGAGGAAGAGGGTCATCAACCACTGAGGCCCGTTTATGAGGCCCGTTTACAACAAGATTTGTTCAGGATTTTTGTGGGAAGTGTTCCTCTGGAAAGAAAATCAATCGATATGTTTTGTAATGCGAGAATGCTTGGTTCCCTTCCAGAGGAAAGGAAATCATCAACGTGCATTTCACGGGAAATGAAAAATCCAGTAATAAGAATGGAAATTGTAAGAATAGAAAAAAAACGCAGAATGAACAAAATATGGGAATGAAGAAAGTGAGAAAACCATGTGAATCAAAACTGGAGGAAAAGAGAACTTTTGATGTTTGGATTGCAGGAAACTTTTGAACATTCAATTTTTTTCAAAAAAAAACTAGCCATTGCAAAAAAACAAGTTTTAACCAGTTTGCATGCAAGCCGCCGTTGCACACATTGTTAGTTTACTGTTGCAGACATTATGACCGTTGTACAGCCTGCTAATAGAACTAGTCTTCTTGTTGCTATATAAGTCTCAAAGAGGATGCATAAAAATACATTCAACATCCAACATCCCTTCATATGGATCCGAACTACCAACGCAGATCAAAAAAATGATGATGAATTCATTTTTTGCATACTTCTCACGTTAGAAGAAGGTAGTTCTTCCCAAGTGGAAGTTGTGTAAAAGGGGAGTGAATAGGCTAAAAAACTAAAATTTGACTTAATAAAACTTAATCAGTAAACAGGGTGGGGACTAGTCCGGTATGAGGATGGACTAGTCTGATCAGGTACTTGAAATGAAAGAAAGGTGAGATTTTTGGGTGTTTTTCAATGATCTACTTAATGACTATATGAAGTAGAACAACCTAGCAGTCTAGTAGAGTAATTGCACGAAAAGGAATCAACTAGATCTAGGTGGATCGCACAATTGAGACGAAGAACACGAAAAACCCTAAAAGTGATCTAGCGAAGAGCAGAGGACAAATCAAGACACAAGATTTTATCTCGTGATCCAGCTTCACAGAGAAACCTACATCCACGTTGAGGAGTTCACGAAGGACCCGATTTCTCTCAACCCTATCCTCATCAAGCCACAACAAAGCTCGGCTTGTTCTACCACTAAATTGAGAGGTGATTACAACAACTCGTGGGGCAACTCACAATCTGAAGCTCCCACAAGGTTACAACACAAAGAAATCACGAATCAACACCAAAACAAACTCAAATCAACGGATTAACACGAGAGAATCAACTAAGAGCTCAAGTCAAAGCACAACTCTTCTCTCTTCTCTTCCAAATCTCACAAACTCTCAAGATTTGCTCTTAGGGCTCAAAGATGTGAAGAGAAAGGTGTAGGAGGGCTCTTGGAAGTCTATGGTGATGCTAGGGTTCGAGAGAGGGCTTTTGAAAGCCAAGATATCCCTTTTTATAGGGTCTCGACACTTAGTTGTTGCCATCAGAAAAAGTCCGGACTAGTCCGGCCTGTGGGGACCAGTAATGTCACCCATGACCAACAATAAAGTCCCCCGCCACCTTTTGAATTCAAACAGTCAGAACACAACGGACTAGTTTGTCCAAGAATGGACTAGTCCGATCTCACACAGAACCTTTTGTTTCGGGTAAGAATGGACAAGTCTCGTTCACCGGACTAGCCCGGTCTCAAAGGGCGGATAAGTCCGGTCTTTCCTGACTTAGTCCCAGCAGCCACCTTGAAGTCACTAACGGGCTAGTTTTACCTATAATAGACTAGTCTGAACTCACATGGTACCTTTTGTTTCGATCAGTATGGCACAAGTCTCCAAGGGCGGACTAGTCCGGCCCTCCAGGGCAGACTAGTCCGATCCTTCACGACTTTGTCATAGAAGGACTCAAACACACTCACTATGGACTAGTCCATCCCCAAAAGGACAAGTCCAAACTCACATAATACCTCTTGATCCTTTTAATATCGGATCAGTCCGATGTGGCTGGACTAGTCTGTCCTTCCAGCCAGGACAAGTCCGGTCCTGTTCTTAGAGCTGCCTCAACTCATCTCTCCAACTAACCTAACTTAGACTAAGAGATCTTAGGTGATTCTCAACACCTTGACACGTTGAAAACACTCACACAATAAGGCTAAACTCAACGCAAAGAATTTTAAACCTTAAATTCTACTCTTCGAGTTTTTCTGTCTATTTCTCCTCTTTTCATTTTTGAGTATATCCAACTTCGTCCATCATTTAATCAACTGTGCTTACACTTGCAACGCTCATTAGTCCCTTAAGTATTGTCATTAATCATCAAAACCCACGAGATTTAGCCTAGATGCACTTTCAATCTCCCCCTTTTTGGTGATTTGATGACAACCATTGAGGTTTTGATAAAAATGTAATCGAGTTTGTTTTCATAATGCACAAATGTATAAGGAGCTCTCCCTAAATGTGTGCATGACTGATTTTCAATAAGATTAATGCACAAGAATAAAATCCACGAGTGATTTATACAATTGTGTGTTATGGTGGGGTGCCTACGTATGATGCGAGTGTTGAGATGTGATAAGTACGAATGAAATATGCATCTCAAGTGAAATTTAATCATCATCACACATATGGAATAATATAGTGAGCCAAGAAGAATGATATTTAATAGAACCAACATAGAGTAGCAAAGATAGTTATTCAACATGAGGCATAAAGTTATTACAACCCAAAGTACGAGAATGTAGCAAAAATAAGCATTACAACCCCATGTTCTCAAAATATAACAAAGTCCATGGATCTAGATACTCCCTCTCAATCTCTCCTCCTTTGACACCAAGACACCAAAATGGAAAAGATTAAGGGAGTAGAAAGGAGAGAGCCTAAACTACTCGTCGGCGCTCTCACTCTCCTCACCACGATCTTGGTCGCTTTGGGTTTCTTCATCATCTTTCTCCTCTTCCTAATTGTCATCATCGTCTTCAACCACAACTTCCTCAATGTTGGGAGCGACACTAGAAGGACCACCCCACCACCAAGAAGAGTAGCCTCTGCTTCCGAGAGCTCCGTAAAAGGTGTTAAGTCTTCACCTTCGGAAGCCCCCGGGGACATTGGATGTCCACCTTATCACACATCTTCTTCAAGTACTTGTCTTGCCTTTTAGCCATCTTTTGAGTGTGAACTTCCACAATGTGGCATGATGTGAAAATAGACTAGAGAAACTTAAGAATAGCACTTGATGACTCGTTGGAGGAGGAGGCGGGAGCGGGAGGAGGAGGTGCATTGGAGTCACGCCTGCTAGAAGCTTCACCTATCTTGGGCACGGGAGGAGGGATTTGGGGTGGAGGGCTCTATGCTTCACATCCTTCACAAACTCCAATCCCGAGACCTTCTCAATCAAGCACATGATAAAGGGAGCATACCCACAAGAACGGTTGGGAGTATGGGATATGTTGAAGGTGTCATTGTAGATGTAATCGAAAACGTTGAACTTCTCATCTTTGACAATCAACCTCATCAAATGCCTCAAGTTCCCTTCAATCATCCTCGCATCCCCGTCCTTAGGTTTTAGAGTATTCCTTAATATTCGATTGAGTACACTAAAGAAGGGGAGAAGGGGCTTGGTTGTAGGGGGATTGTAGAAACTAACTTCGTACATGAACTCCATCTCCCCCGCATCCATGACCTTGAGGTTGTGAATAGTGAGCTCATAGTTTAGATACTCCTCAAGTCCAAGAATCCTCACAAATTCACCATAGAGGATGGAGTATTGGACTCAGTCGGTCAACCAAGTGATCCTCCTATCACCATAAGTGGAAAAGTAGCACGTTTGTGTAGAATTGGGCTACAACCTCCGTGTTCCAATTATGTTGGAACCCCAACAACTCCTTGAGTCCATGATGCTCAACTGCCTGAATCACTACATTGAAGGCTTGATGGTTTTTCTTTTCCATATATGGCCAATCCACAAACTGAGCATCTGCCACTGGAGTCTTCATTCTCAAATAGACAAGTCAGCAGTAGTCGCAATGGAAATCGCACCAAAAGCGGTGATCCAATGTGGCCTTCTCATAGTTGCACACATTTTTCTCTCGAAACCTCTTGGCCTTTTCTGACCCTTTGCCCTGGAAAATGTTGTTTTAGAGCTCCGATTGGCGATTTGGGTCACGAGCAGGTGGTGTAATCACAAGAGGTCCAATTGGACCTTGAGGAGGAGCGGACCCGATAGGGGTATCGCGAATGACAAGATTCCGGTGGGTGTTGGTATTTCTTAACACCACATATCATCTTCGGTAGGAGATGAGATCCGCAGGCCCATGAAATATATCGTTGTAGTATTTCACCCAAAAGTATTTCTAAGAGTATCGTATTTATCCCAAAGGAAGACAATGAAGTAAAGTAAACACTATTCTTATGATCAAGGTATAGAGTATTAAGTATTTATTGAAACAAAGGTAAGATGATAAATAGGGGTAGTGTGACACACATCTAAGCAAACTACTCTAAAGCATCACAAAAATAGCCAATACACACATCTTGTATGAATGGAGTCATATATATGCATGAAACCCTAACTCGTCATGAAGCCGTGCGTGAAAGGAGATTTCACATGGAGAGGGACATTTTTGAAGCTCTAGCCCGTAGATTGCGTGAAAGCAACCTTCTTGCTGATTCAAGATACTTATCTGTGGAAGATCAACTAGGTATATTTCTATATGCAGTGTCAAAGAATGCAAGCATTCGAACATTGCAAGATCAATTTCAGCACAATGGAGAGACAATTAGTCGTCACTGTAGAGCAATCCTCATTGCTCTAACACAAATGACATGCAACTATATACGTCCACCTTCTATACACTCACATCACATATTAATACAGTCAAAGTTTTCTCCATATTTCCAGGTATTTTAATTTTTATCTACTAGTAGTAAGATTTCTAATGATTCTTCTGATATTAACTAGAAACAAACCATGCGGAATTGCATTAGCAATATTGATGGAACTCATGTCCCTATAACTATTCCATTTGAACAACAAGAACCATATAGAAATAGAAAACAAGGCTCTCACAAAAATATCATGATGGCATGTGACTTTGATCTAAACTTTGTTCATGTACATGCTGGATGGGAGGGATCATCCTCTGATGCAAGAGTTCTTCAAGATGCAGTAAACCATGGATTTAGTGTGCCAACTGGTAAATTTTATCTTATAGATGCAGGTTATCCTAACACACCAGAATTTCTTGCTCCATATCGTGGAACAAGATATCATTTACAGGAACAAGGAAGAGCAGCACAAAAACCACAAAATTATGAGGAATTATTCAACCTTCGACATGCTCAACTACAAAATCATGTAGAGAGAATTATTGGTATATTAAAAATGAGGTATCCCATACTGAAAGCTGCTACATTATATGACATCAATATACCGGTTGATATTGTTGTAGCTTGATGTGTAACTCACAATTTTATTCGGATACACAATGGAGAGATGTCATTGCCACATGATGCTACTGCAAACATCAACGAACAAAACATGAAGGATGTACCACAATAAGATGATCGATACAACAATGATGTGCCAATATTTAACAATGTGCCTCAAGCACAAAATGAAATGTGAGAGGACATAGCTAAGAGAATGTGGGAAGATTACATTACAAGACAGACAAAACAACAATAGATATATTGTAACCAGGTCCTCTCTTGTCAAAGTAGTCAATATTGTAATAGTTAGCACTACTGTTGTAGTTTGTACTACTAGTAACTACTATAGTATGAGTACTCTATACAGAATAAACATGTGGTGTACCTGCACACATGTCACAAAAGCTAGTCCAAACTTTCATGTGTAAGCTAAAGTTGTCTGCGTAACCATCCTAATCGTACTTTGAAGATGTCTGTTGCCTTGATCATATATTCTATTTGAATAAGTTCAGTCATCCGCTCAAGTGTCTTGACACAATTATTGATATTGTATGGATCCTCCATTTTCTTCTCCTCAATAGCTGCAAATCGGTCGATCTCTTCTTTTTTTTAGCCTTAAATATTTGTCGTGAAAATCCTCAGTGGTGGTGCTGCTTTTTTGCTTTTTCAGTCGTTTTTTATCTGTCACTTGTGGAGTTGAACTAGATGGTCTAGAATATTTGTGACGTGGTTCTGGAAGTTGTTCTAGGACAGATGGTGGTTGATTGGTATAGTATATTTGTTGTGCACCTTCTGATGACTCAAGAAATGTAGAGTCATTTACTTAATTTGAGAATTGGTTGAATTCATCAGTACCAAACCAATTGGTTTCATCCCTGTTGCACCCTTCTTCAGTTTCAAAATTCAAAGACGATGCACATGGAGGAGGTAGTGTAGGTGTTGGTGAGAGGGACATGAAACAGTAGTGAATATGATCTTCCAGTGGTTGGTTGGCTTTTTTGCATAATGATCCAGTCCACGACAACTTCTCCCTCCAGCATATCACCCTGTATAAATTACATGAACAATTATATTTACAAGCATATTAATGCTTGTACCCAAGTAAAACTAGTTAAGCCACAATTTGTAACTCAACATCGTATAAAGCAAACAGATCATCATAATAGGGAAATGACTTACCTCGCCATCAAGACTTCTTTGTTTTTGCGTGCTCGCAGTGATTCCCAAACTAAAGCTGGAGCTGTTACCATTTTCCTATCAGAATCCCAACCAAAACCACTTTCTGCAGACAAATCTTTTACAGCTCAATACTCTTTTTTCATATCTTGTTCTTTTTGTTTTACTTGAGCCACACTGAACAATGACGACTTTTATTGTTCAACTGAGTTGTAATACTCTTCCAAGCCTCCTTGCTCCATGCATTGTTTGCCTGAAATCTGGGCACATCATGCTCCTTTAGTAGCTCAATAAGATTAACAATATTTTGATGATTCCAGTTAGCTCTTGTAGCATTCTTTTTCATGTCTATTCATAAATATGATGTGTTTTCAGAATAACATAAACTAGATGTTGTATATTGATAAAAAAACAAGTAAGAACAACTATTCATAAATCTGAGAAGCATAGGCAGCCACATCCATAGAGCACATACTGTAAGAACAAGTATTCTCATTTGTAGGAAGAGCTGCCTAAGGCATACTAAAAAATTGCATCTAAAGAAAAAATAATATAACTTTTGAATCCAACATTTACTTTTTTCTTGTGAAATCTCTTCATCCCCTCCAAATTGACCACCAAAATCCAACTCTGATGGAAGGGAGAAAGGGGAACGACGAGGGAGAGAGGGACGAGGGGTGTGATTTCGTTGAGGAGGTGTGCTTCTTGGTTGCTGTTTCTCCATTTTCCGTTGATTCATGCCAAATTTTTCTAGGCCTCAGCCATGGACAAAGGTAGCAAGAGGGAGACATAGAAGATGAGGCCGCATCCAGAGAAAAATTAATTTGTTTTCAATGGAGGGTTTCCTTCTTGTGAAATACAAGGGATCTGTTTCCTTCCCTGAGGAAGGAATGGATGTCTTCCTCCATTCCAAACATGGCTCTCATTTTCCTTTCCAAGAGAATCATTTCATGCAAAAATCCTTTAAAAACCCTGCATTCCAAACAGGACCTCAGGACCAAGAGAAGGAATCACTGCTGGAGTTCGTTACTAGTACCAAAGATGATTAGAAGGGTTTTTACATATGCAGATGATTTTACGAGAGCCATACAGTGGATTAGAAGGAAGGTAGTGCACATTGGGCCCCACATATGTAAGTAGGTTAGTGCAAATATTTCTCCTGCGTATATAATTCGTTTGTATATTTTATAATAATAAATTATTTTAAGATTTGTTAGTTATCTTTATATTTTCAATTCCCGCGTTGTGAGTTTCCTGCAATCCACACACTTCAAAATTTTCATTCGTTATTTTTTATTCATATGGTCTTCTCGTTTCTCAATTCCTACATCTTTTATATTCCTGTATTTTTTCTATTCCTCTATTTTCATTTCTTTGTTCCAAATGAACCCAATAAGTGAAAATTATTGCAGCAGTTGCAATACCATGAACATGGAGTGCAGAATTAAAGGATTTAGGCTTACTCCAATGGAGTACCGATCGAAAGACCAATCGTTGAAACGGGTGAGGAGAGAGGACCCAACGGTCTCCAATGGGTGACCGAGCGAGCCTACCAAGTTCCATTATCCGAGTGAGCGTAACTCAAAAATCAGTCTTCTCCGAGCGGGCACCGAGCACTGTATCAGACGCGCATGCCGATTCGGCATTCGTGCGAGAGATTTGGCGGGGGCGCGCGGCTAATTTCATGCACGGACACACAACCGATTTTCGCGTGCGGGCGCTCGTATGTTCTGAATTTGCGCGAGCACGAACATCAGTCTTCTCCGAGTTGGTTGGTTTTGGGTGGTCGCTCACGGGCTTGAGCATGACCGAAAAGGAAAGATGTGTACCTGTGCATCGGTATCCTTGTTGGAGTCAGTCATAGGCTTGCGTCCACACAGGCGGCTGTGAGGAAACCTAGATATAAAATTAGAACACAAGAGACCTACAGGATCAAATATTTTACACATCTTCTAGTAAAGTTTCAATAGTAATGCAAATTCAGTGTAACTTGGTTGGCTAGGTTTGTCTTTATGGTGTAACCAACTCACATTGGTTCAAGTCAGGTTGCGTTGTTATTTCTACATGTTACTGTATACTTTATATGACCCAGTGTCGAAATTGGTATCTTGTTTGTTGCACTAGAGATTTCAAACAGCTAGATTGCACGTTTTGCTTATAGATGACTAATGGGCTGGCCGTGCCCGAGCTGGAATTTAATAAGTCTGACACGATCTGAAAGTACACTCGGGCCGTACCGGGCCAGCACGTCGTGCCGATGCCCAGGCCCAACCACGACCCAAGGCATCCTTAATCGTGTCAGACTCAAAACGGGCTTTTTGTGTCGGGCTGGTCCAAAGCCCGATGCTCGAAACAACAATCAAAATGACTTATTTTTCATACACACTTCAAATTTTCATGTTTCAAATCTCAAAAGCACGCGCAAATTAGGGTGAGAGAGACAGAGGGGTTAGGGTCGTCAATAGCAAGATCCGACAAAATACACGCGCCGGAAGACCGAATCCACTCGCCGGAGCCCGAAAGGCGTGCGACCGACGACCAGTGGCTTGGTGCTGGCGTGCAATGCAAGTGGCGGATGGGAGGTGGTGGCGTGGTGCGGGAGGGCTACAGGCCGTGGAGTGAGGTGTAGCCGGAGGACGGGAGAAGGCAAGCCGGGCAGTCGATGATCGACGAGTGTGCGACAGAGTCACCGAGGTCTGAGGGGACGACGCGAGCTAGCGCGAGCGAGCGGCGATCGAGAGAAAAAAGGGATTGGGCGGTGTGATTAGGTTTAGGATTGGGGGGAGAACTTGGCAGGTTATATACCCAGACGTGCCGAGTCGGGCCATGCCCCCAACCCACGGGCCAATCGGGCCACCGTGGTGCCGCCCGGGCCGCCCCTTAAAAGAGTCGTGTTGTGTCGGCCCAACAGGGTCTGAGTCTAAGCACGGTCTGAGTCGTGCTTTGAGCCGGTCCGAACCCGGTGGACTCCATGCCAATTCGACCGTGTTTCAGGTGAGCCCATTTAGCCATCTATAGTTTTGCTTACCCCAGACCCGAGAGACAACTAGTTCCGGAGAATATCACAATTCGCGAAAGTCCGTGGGGCAATGTGAAAACGGGAACTCGGAAAAGCCCGACGTGCTCAGCCATTCTGGCTTCAGTGGTGCCCTGCCGGCCGTCTCCAATCGCCGGAGAGACGAGAGAGGGAGGCTGCTTGAAGCCGGTGAGGGAGGCGACGATGCAGTGGTACCTGGTGGCGGCGCTCCTCACTATCTTCACCAGCTCTCAGGTAAACACTCTAGACCCTTCGTATTTCCTCGTTCCGGCCGCCCTCTTTGGCCGTTTTGGTTCACATGATAAAGTCCCAGATCTATATAGTCTGTCAGCGGGGATTGCCCGTAAACTTTAGATTGCCGCGTGCTGTTGGTGTTTCTGATTGAGTTGTTGGGCTGGAATCATTGGCGGTGGTGGCGTCGATACGCGGCGGTGTCCCGGTATGCAGACGCTATACCTTTCGTGGAGGAATGTGTTTCAATAGGTGTTAGATTGGATTCCTGTAACTGTCAAGGTTGGCAGCAAGATCAGCTGTGTGTCTCAATTTTGCGTTTTGGTTTCAGTTAGTGCACCCAGGTGGAATGAATTAGTTTTGGTGGAACCGTAGGATATGAAATGGCCTGACGCTGGGTTCATGTTCTAAAAATCTTTATTTACGAGTGTGGAATCATGTTTACACAACCTAGGTACTGTGGATGAGAAGTTAATTGAAGCCACGATTAAATAAGCCTGGAACGTTGAACATGTTGTTTCACTTAATTCCTCTAGTGCCGTTACTCAGTTTGGTAACTTTAGTGTTTCTAACTGGCTATCTTGTTCGCAGGGCATACTGACTACTCTCTCTCAGAGCAATGGCAAATATAAATATGATTATGCCACAATCCCATTTCTAGCAGAACTCCTCAAGGTATAGAACTGTTATTCTTAAGCTATTGCATACAAGGTCTTTTGTTTATGATACACTCATATCCACTTATCCTACAGGTGAAAACATTTAGGGGACAATCATTTTCAACTTGTATGCTAAAATGACCCTGTTTTCGTTGCAGTTGTGTGTCTCAAGCTTCTTCCTATGGAAGGAATGTCAGTCTTCATCTCCACCAAGGATGACAAAAGAATGGAGGAGTGTTCGGTTATATCTTATTCCTTCCATCATATACCTCATCCACAACAATGTCCAGTTTGCAACCTTGACATATGTTGATCCCTCCACCTATCAGATAATGGGAAACCTGAAAATTGTCACAACTGGAATTTTGTTTAGGTGTGTCTGTTTTCTTTTCACAGTAATGCTCATTCTAATATACTTCTTAATAGACCCAACACATAATGTTTTTTTTTAACTGAAACTGCAAGGGAAATCCCGCCAGTGAATATATTAACTATTAATAAGGTGATGTTAAAACCAATACAGACACCAAATACAAGAATTGTTGGGAGAGGTAAAGCGTGTTGCTCTTGAGATAAGAGGGAACGAGGCTTAGACCTACAACCCAAACCAATCGCTTGGCACGACCATTACAAACTGACACAACCAAAAAGGAGAGAAATAAAAGAAACGACCAATAACCTCTACCACCTAGACGACAACAAAGTGGAAAGGAGTACCTAGGCAGCGATACATGAACTGAGTCACTACCACCCGAACCTTCAACACCACAAAGAGGAGCGGAAGAGGGTGACACAGGTGGGAATGAAGATTCCAGAATCATAGGGTCCCACCCATCTTCCGAGTGCTCCACGACCTCCGGATAAACCATATGAGCATCACTGACCGAAGAGTGTAACCATGTAGCCTT
Organism: Tuctoria greenei; assembly: GCA_036927565.1. NCBI lineage: Eukaryota > Viridiplantae > Streptophyta > Magnoliopsida > Poales > Poaceae > Tuctoria > Tuctoria greenei. The sequence continues at coordinate 290,214,242 of JAYESD010000001.1, forward strand.
CACTTTCTTGGTAGAGGACCCCACCGCCAACTTGAGATCAACTTCTTATCAAAGTGGAAGGTCACTCGACAAATATTGACTTGGAAAAATGAAGCTCGAGAAGAGGCAACCAAAGTAGCTGTAGGCAAGAAAAAGGGGGCAACAAGGGCAAACACACTCCAACTTTCCGGAGCTAGTGGTGATGCAGATGTCCTCTAGAGCTCTAGAAGGAGCAGCAAGAGTTGTTGAAAAGCAGTTGACGAGTTTGCTGATGGGCGACGACGAGGAAGAACCCAGCTGCGTGCTTTGTGGCCTTCCCCCTTGCAATGGAAGCATCTAGTGGCCTCCGTACACCTAGCAGCAATGTGGTCGAAGGAGAAGTAGTTGAAATACTTGTTGATCAGATCAGTAGGCACTGACCGAGCAACCTGATGTTGGGACTAGCACAAGAATGTTTGCCGACCTCGCCGGCGGGGAGAGCAGGTCTTCTTGGAGGACCAAAAGGGGTGGATGGGGGCCCCAAGATAGAGCCCAAAGGTGGAGGTGAAGGCAAGAGGGGAGGGGAAGATGACAGTTGGGGTGGCGACCTTGGTGGGGACTGAGACAACGACCTGGGGAGGCAGGGCCGGAGGAGAACTTGGATTTTGGAGCAGCCAGCCAACCCTTTCGCATGCAGGAGAATCCAGAGGTGATGGTGGGAGGGGTGGTGCGAGGCTCAGGCACTTCCCGTGGGGAAGCTGAAGCAGCAGAAGTCGGGGAGGCGGCGACCATAGTAGGGAGGGGTTCCGCCAGCAGGGAAGCCTGAGGAGGAGCCAAATGGGGCGTAGGGATCGAAGACAAGGGGAGCAGAGGGGGAGACAAGTCTGGAGCAAGGATGGTTGGGGTTGCAAGCCGTGGGGCGACCTGGATTGACCCATCCGGAGCAAAACTTGGCAGAGGAGGAGGCGGAGAGGACCTGGCTGGAGAGGTAGGGGAGGGCGAGGGGAGGAAGGGGGAGGGCACCAACGGGAAGGAGGTGGATGGGCGGCGCGCAGGTCGCACGACCGCCACCGGCGGCACAAGAGCCGACAGGGGCCGCGGATGGCCAGCCAAATCTGGCCGGAACAGAACAGCGACTTGCAAGGAAGGGAGAGGCGGAGTGGCACACCTGGAAGGAGAGGTGGAGGGCGAGGAAACAAGGGGCGAGGGGACCAGAGGTAACGCCGGAGATGGCCGTCGCGCCGGCCGCAGAGCTGCCGCCGGGTGCACCAGATCGGGTGCGAGGCGCGGCGCGGAGCGTCTGGCGCAGGGTGTCGGGAGAAGAAGGGCGGAGGGCGGGAGGCTGGAGGAGAGAGCGGGCGGGACGGGGGTGGCGGCGGCCGCAGGGTGTGGCGCGGCCGCCCACCGCGGCGACCACCGCCGGGTGCGGGCCAGGACATCACAACCGATAATGTGCTTCTTGTTAATGGAACAAATATTTTGCTTGCATTCCTGATTTTCAAAGCAGACTAGTGAAACAGAACTATTGAACTGATGGGACAGTGGATTAGTTTTTCTTATTGTAATAAATATTAAGCAGGCCTACCCCAATGTGCTTGGGACAAATGCTTTGTTGTTGTCGATAGATATTAAGTAGCCAGATTTCCTGTTATCCTGATTATGATACGAATACATGTAGTTTTTTGGCAGCGACTTTCGTGCAAGCAGATGTTTTGAGCCTTCCGATTACAATCTAACGATGCCTTCTCTCATGGGCTCCTTTGCATATTTTGTAGGTTGAGGTGGGAGGACTTATGTGAAAAAATCGAAGGCACCGTTAAATTGTAATTGGAGAGCTCAAAACATCTGCTTGCACGCTTGCACCGGAGCGCTGCTTGCATAGCAGTGGCTGCTTAATTTTTTAGTCCATCCATGACCACTTATTTCACAAAAACGCCCCATTGTCAGTAATTTATTGTATCAACCATTTTGTTGTTCAGCTTTTGCCTGTATCGTGGGAATTTTTGAATAATGTAAGGGTAGTGCTTCCCGTCTCCTTGCATCAGTTTCTTTGGGTGTAAAGGATTGGAGCGTTCCATGTCTGTTACATGTTCAGTAAATGTATTTATTAATATAACTTTCCATTTTGCATCATCTAAAGATTAAGTTAATTCTCGTAATCTGTGCACATCTGTTGTGGAGTCTCCAGATGTGTGTTAAACAGCTAAGTGCCAATTGACATATCAAAATTCTTATATTTCTGAATAAAAACTTGAACGTAATAAGTTTATGGTTCGGTTTATACTTCTACTGTGTTGCCCATTTATAAGGCCGCATGCTAAGCGAAGTGTATCCTGTGCTACCGATGTTTTATTCTTTGTCCCATAAAATTGACTCGTGATGTTTCTACCTGCAAATTTTACTAGGCTTGTCCTAAAGAGGAAATTGTCAAATCTACAGTGGATGGCAATAGTTTTACTCGCTGTTGGAACGACTACAAGCCAGGTTTGTTACTATCATGAAACGTCTCTGCTTTTGTTTTAGTTCCATGGTTTCTGTATTATATTAACATATTGATGTCTGATACTACTTGAACTGTATTTGACTCTGATGATTGTTAACTTTTATGAGTGTGTAATCAGCTAACATCTAACTGTGTTTTTCATCTTTTTTTTTTTCTGTGGTGAGAGTTATCTTATCCTTATATGTGCTCTCTAATGTTTTATTTTTCTTACACATATTGTACCTATAATGCATTAGCCTAGAATTTCATGTATATAATATTAACACTTTAGCAGGACCACAGACTATCGTTTCATCATGTAGCTGTTGGATTAAAGCAATTATAATATTTTTTGCTTTAGTTAATAACTGCTGGACAATAGTAATATCTTTGCAATCATTATTCATCTACCTTTGCTTCATTGAATCAGCTGTCATTCAATTATATGGTTCTATTTATTTCTTTTCTTGTTTGTTGATGTTAATTTCCAAGCTAGAAAGATAAACCTGATTTAGGATCTTCCATGTTCGTTTCGGCCCTCACCAAAGAGAAACAAAGTTCAATACTTCTTTTTGACCGAAAAGATCAATACTTCTTCTTTACTACTAATTCTTTTATGGTTTCTAAATTCACTGTTTTCTTTCTTCTTCTGATTTTGAACTGAATGTCTCTTACAGGTGAAGGGATGTGGAGATGCACCATGCGATTCTCTTTTTTCCGCACCAGTGCAAGGTTACATGCTTGGGGTACTTTCTGCTTGTCTATCAGCACTAGCTGGTGTCTACACAGAGTACTTGATGAAGAAGAATAATGATAGTTTGTACTGGCAAAACGTACAATTATATACGTAGGTATCCATATCTGGTGCTGTTCCTTTGTAGCTGATTGCATACCCGAAACCTTTCTTGTGCACGCCCCTGACTGTTAGTGTGTTTGTGCCCTAGTGTTCTCAATATTATCCTGTTCTCCCCTGTGTGCATATTTCTTAGCAATCCCGTTGTGCATGAACATCATGGCAGACACTTTACATAATCTTCGTATGTGATGCCAGGTTTGGAGTTATATTCAACATGGGATGGCTTGTCTACGGTGACTTCAAAGCTGGGTTTGAGTTGGGTCCATGGTGGCAGCGTCTTTTTAATGGTTATTCTATCACAACATGGATGGTTGTGTTCAATTTAGGGTTCACAGGTCTCTTAGTCTCGTGGCTTATGAAGTTTTCAGATAATATAGTCAAGGTGAGATCACTTGGTCTAAGCAGCACAATTCATTTTGTTTTTACCTTTATTTATGTTTCTTATGCCAGTGTGGTGATGAGGTCAAACTGTTGCCTCATGACCATGAGGTCACGGGTTCGAGTCCTGGAAACAACCTCTTACAGAAATGTAGGGAAAGGTTGCAGACAAAAGACCAAAGTGGGTCGGACCCTTCTCCAGACCCTGCGCAAGCGGGAGCTACATGCACTAGGCTGCCTTTTGCCAGTGTGGTGAAACTTTAAAGCTTTTCTCTGTATCAATTAGTTGCGGTTTTATGTGTTAAAAGAATCTTGTCAACCTGACCGCCCCGGCTGTTCTATAGCAAGCTTTAGATGTGATGTGCATATATGCCTGAGAAAACTTAGAACTGAAAATATAATGCAATATGTATTGTGTTCAAATGCATGGTTTATGTAGCAGGTTGTACATGCTGAATATAAGATTTTTACTGTATTGATTGAACTAGCTCTTTTTTGAGCTTTCTCTTTGTATATTTGGTTGGTCATATGCTGTCGAAGTCACTCAGGTTGCCCTTAGGTCATGCATTGTTATTCGATATTTTCATTTAAAAAATATTATGCACTTGAAACATTGTGGCCTGTGTTTCAACAGGTGTATTCAACTTCGATGGCCATGCTTTTGACAATGGTTCTGTCCATATATCTTTTCAGTGTGAAAGCTACAATTCAGGTAATTTATGTTTGCTCCATTGGATCACTCTTAACACAATATTGGGATTGGTACTAACACAATTTAACCCCTTTATGCAGCTTTTCTTAGGCATCATCATCTGCATAATTTCTCTGCAGATGTATTTCATGCCCGTGCACATGCTTGTTGAATTGCCACAAATACTGCCAGTTACATCAAAATAGGATCTTGCACTGTTAACTGGCTTATTGACCCAACGCCAACGGTAAGACATTATATTGTTTAAAGAGCACCATTGGTTGGTTATCTGTGGCTCCGCTTGGTGCGACTTGTCCATTTCAAAATTTAAGGCCTCAATCTCAGCAGTTTCAGTGGTAAGTTTCACATTGCAGAAAAGGTGAACCAGGAGTGGACAAAAGGTTAATCCCTGTGGGCTTTCCTGATTCTTATTCAGGTAAAGGATGGGGGCTCATAGGGACAATATTGGCTTCATAAAATGAAGTCCGTAGAAGCATTATTCTGTTTGTGAGAAATGTTTCGCTCACCCTGTCCTAAGTTTTGACATTCACATGCCAGTATAAATTCAATACTGGTGCGTCAAGAGAGTTAATAGCATCTTCGTGAAAAAGTTTAGTTTTTCTTTTCCTGTGGCAGGGGTCAATACTCTTATGTATTTTATCATGTAGTTAGCTCTTCTGGAAAGATTCAAGTTGGAATTCAGTGAAAATTGAGCACATATTTTGTAGCTAATGAATATTTTGATACTAGCATGTTCCTGTTTTTTCTCAACTGAAATAATGTGGTCCTGTTGAGGGCATGCATCTGTCTTCTTGACAGATGTAATTGCTTGAAATGTTCATGATAATTCTCAGTCAGCAAAGGCCATCTTCTGCACAAGGACGGCCCCTGGTTTGTTGCTGTGCTGCGCATAGGATCCGCACCTCGTCTTGCATGCAATACCAGAGTGCTCAGACCGTCTGCAGTGGTGTATGTAAAGCGTACTGGATTGTGGTTATTTTGGAAGTCTAAAGTAGGTTTGCAAAGAGAATATAAGAATGTGGTTATCTTGGAAGTCTAGAGTAGGTTTGTAAAGAGAATATACTGAAAGTATAGAGAATATTAATGGAAGAATAAGAATATAGAGTATGGTTTAAATGATATAAATGCGAAGAGCCTCAAGCAGCATCAGGTCACGCATCGGCAGGAACAGAAACGCTTGCGCCACAAGCTCATCTGCGATGCACGCCATCCTCATGCCTGCTCACACAAACGGTATTCCCCAAAATCTGCCAGTAAATGCTTTTTCGTCTCGAAAAAGAAAAATATCCAGACCGTTAAGTTATCAGTCCACCAATTTACCTGGTGAGATGCTGACGTATGGACCAGGGAGCCTCCACGACGTAGTGTCACGTGTCAGTGTGTCACTTGAATGTGAGAGCCGATTGGGGTTGGGGTAGCATAATCACTACGACGCACAGGGGAGCTCAGTTGCGTGAAGCTCATGTAATGCTGCCACTATAGTATCACCAAACCGTCTTATTATTGCCTACACAATCACGATGTTAGCAATCCTAGTATTTTTTTTATTAATATAAATTTTTAAAAATAATTTAATATAAATAACTCACGATTTTGAAAATTTTTAAAAGTAATCCAGATTCGTACGTGCCTCATACGAAATGATATGTGGACCAAGAATTTCGTATGAGGCACATACGAAATCGACGTGGCGTGTCACGCTATCCTGCAGTTCCCGAGGCGGCTGACATGTTCACGAGGTCGAGCCAATCTCGTATGTGCCTCATACGATATTCGTCCCCGGTGGGAATTTCGTATGAGCCACATACGAAATTCGCCGAGATGTGGGACCCGCCCGAATCGTGGTATGTGTCACAGACGACTTTCGTTGTTGTTAAAACGCGACTCCTCCTTTCTCGGCACTCGCTCGACCGCCTCCACCGCGCCCACACCACCGCCCCTCGGCCACTGCGCCCCTACTCCGCCTCCCGCTCGGCCGCCTCCACCGCGCCGGGCTTCACCACCGCTCCACAGCGCCGAATCGGCCTCCGGTACTTTCTGTTGTTGTAGTTTGTATTTTCTATTCCTCTAGTTTCTATCTTTATGATTAAATACATTTCTATTCCTCTAGTTTATATTTTCTATACCTGTTTAGTGCTATTATCTAATACTATTATCTAATACTCCCTCCGGTATCGAATTACTTGTCGCTAGGACAGCTCCGGCTAGTGTTTTTTTAACTGTTTTGGTTGTCGGAAACGACAACTAATATGAAACCGGAGAGAGTACGTATTTTAGTAGTACTTAGAAAATGATTTGTTAGTTTTGGACTTATTAATAGTGCTATGTGATAGTTATTTTAGTTAAATTTAATCATATCTAGTTTTTAGGTTTTTATTCGTTTGTTATTTGTAATTAATGTTATTTATTTTAGAAGTAATAGCATGTGATACATTTTGAGTTTAAGAAGGAATGTAAATTCATATGTAAACTTTTTAGTATGTAGAAGTTTTTAGCATGTTAGTTTTAGAAGTAAAACTAAATTTCTACTTTTAAAAGTAATAGACTTGTAAATTCGTATGTTAGTTTTAGAAATTTTTAGTTTTGTAAATTCCTAATATGCGATTACTTTTATTTTAGAAGTAATAGTATATGATAGATTTGTTTTATAAATTCTAATAGGAATGTTAGAGAAGTTAGTGTTTCAGATATTTTATGGAGAAGACACAATTGTTTATGGCTCTAATGGGATTGATTTGTCTGGGTTCACGTCGTGTGATGGAGGGATAACAAGAGAAAATGAGAGGACATTTAGTGGTGTCGTAAACTGGTTGATGAAAACATTTAACTTTGATCCACAACAACATCAGTTGACATTGAAAGTAATGATTAATCACGCAAGAAATTGATTTTATTGGGATTTGATTGTTATTAAGGGAACACAGAATTAGAGAAAATTAGTAGATTTCATTGTGGAGCGGGGTTGACCTTTAGTGCTTCTTGCGCAAGTGGAAATGAAAGAAGTATAGATTGCAACGGAAGCTGATGAAGCAAATAATGTGGAAAATGATGTAGGAATGAAATAAGCTAGAGAGAACTTGATACATATACAAGCACGTGGTGTGGCAGATGAAGGAGAGCACATCGAGAACATAGTTGAACAAATTAGGATCAAAGATATGGAACACAAAATGTTCCAGAAGTTGACTCTTCTGATGATGAGAATGAGAATGATACTATTGTTCTTGCAGAGTGGACAATCCGACCCTGAGTAATTTATTAACTACAGAAAAGTATTGTGACTTATCAAGATACCATGAGAATCAGTTAACATAAGGAGATATTTTTAAAGACAAAGATAGTTTGAAAGATGCAATGAAATATTGATCTCTGTCTGTGCAGAGATCATTTACAGTTTACAAGTCAAGTAAAAAATATTATGATGAGAAATGTGTGTTCTCAAGTTGTCCTTTTCGAGTCCATGGTTTTGAGGAGAAGTGGACGAAGCTATGGAGAGTATCAAAAATGATTGATCACACATGCGAGTTGTATGGATTGGAGAAGTGCAATAGTCCTCTTACATCGCAGTTTATTGCAAATCACATGTACGCCTGAATCGTAGATAACATTCGGTTTGAACCGAAATCAATAATAAACACTATTGAGGAGGAGTTCAAGTACACCATAAGTTACTCTAAAGTGTGGAAGGCAAAACAGAAGGTGATTGAGCAAAGATTTGATTCATTTGAAGCTTCTTATGAAAATCTTCCAAAGTTATTGCAGACTGTCAGTACCCTACGTACCAGGTACCCCGCGATACCGCAAAAAATGCAAGAAAGTTCCACCCGTCAGAGTCGAAGGCCCTTGCAGGTCCCATATGTCATGCTACACTGGACCCGCTCCCCTCACATGGCTGGCTCCCGGGTTAACACGTGTAAAATAAGACCAGAACTAAACTCCCAACTAAGGGAAGCTCCAGCGACTACACGTGTACAACATCCCCGGACCTAGCCCCCGTCAGAGAGGCTCCGGTGCCGACACGTATACAGTGACCCCGAACCTACTTTCTAGCAAGGGAAAGCTCCAGATCCGCCACGTGTGGAGCCTCCGGACCTTCACCGCCAACAGAAATACAAGCAGATCACGTCCATTACAAACATTCAAGGATGGTTAAAGCGGAAGTTACAAGGCCTGATAATGTGTCATTAGTGTCGTATTAATGACACACGATCAATGCACCGTAAATAGGGATACCGCTGCCATGAAGGCACGTTACCACACTATTAATCATACTTAATACTCTTTAGACAGTGTATTAGGTCATTAAATACGCCAGGGCCACATGTCAGGCCAGGCAAGCTTTGTAACGGTCATTCCTTAGAACTATAAAAGGGCTGCACCACACGAACATCACGGGACAATATGATTCAATCGGATCCCAGCTGACCAACTTGCAATATAGCAACATAAACCCCGTGGAGTAGGGTGTTACGCTCAGGCAGCCTGAACCACGTAAATCCCTGAGGTCACCATCTTGATCTTGATCTCTACAAGCTCCAACCATAAAAGAATCTCCGCGGGCTGCTTCTCAGCGGGTCCGGGGGAAGTGTCGTATCAAACACTTCGAAATTTGGTGCACCAGGTAGGGGGTGACTAAAATAGCGAGATCACGAGATGGTGAATTCAGCTGCTGGATCCTCCAATGGCAACCACGCTGGACAACCTGCTGGAGGCGATCCCTCCAACGTCCAACAACCAGCAAGCACCATTGTTCCAGCAGGTGCTGTGGCACCACATCCACCATCTATTCCAGCAAACAATGTTGGTCAACAAGATGGAGCATCTGCGTCAATCACTGCATCGACAAACAACAACCTCGATCACGCGCTCATTGTTGCGCGAGCTCTTCTACAACGCCCACCACCTCCAGGTGCATCCAAGGGTGCTATGGAGCAGTGGAGGGCTGATGTTGACCATCTGGTCGCAGCTGCGACTGCAGACATCAGCAACCAAGTTCTCCCCCTTCAGGGCAAGCACCTTCACAACGACGGAATTTGTCCGGCCGACTTGGTCCACAAGCCTCTCAACAAAGGAGACGTGTTGCCTCCAAACAGGTGACTTCGTTGCCTCCCGGGGCACGACGCACCAACACAATTACCAGGATTCCGACTCATGACCCGCGGTCAGAACTGGATCGCCGTTACCGACAGCAGGACGGTCGTGTCCACATTGAGCGCGCTCGTGAGAGATGAGAAGCTCGGGACAACCCCGCTCCTCAGGGAGTAAGAGGAGGCTGTTCTGCCCTGACCATGCACTTACGTATGGTCAGGTGGCCACGGAAGTTTCGACCCCACTTACCAGAGAAATTCGATGGGACTGTCAACCCCGCTGAATTTCTTCAAATCTACTCTACTGTCATATTGGCAGCGGGGGGTGATGAAGCTGTAATGGCCAATTACTTCTCGGTGGCTTTAACTGGGATTGCAAGGTCCTCGTTCACGAGTCTTCCACCCGACTCCATTAATAGTTGGGCGGAGCTATGCCAACAATTCACTGCCAACTTCGGGAGCTCCTACACCTGGCCCAGCACTGAATTGGACATGTTTGTCATAAAGCAAACATAGGGGGAATCTATACGGTCCTTCATCCAACGGTTCCCTCAGGTACGAAATACCATTCCCTCAATCTCGAGCTCCTCTGTTATCATTGCATTCAGACAGGGTATTCGAGATAAGAAGATGCTAGATAAGCTGACCATTAAAGAAGTTACCAGCGTCACGGAACTCTTTATCCTAGCCGACAAATGTGCTAGAGCTGCGGAGGGCCATGAAATGCACTCTAAGCCAGCTCCAGCGGTCAACCAGAAGTCCTCCAAAACTGAAGCTGCTACCTCTGGTAGTGGCAAGAAGAAAAAGAAGCCCAACGGCAAAAAGAAGTCGTCGGTCGGCGCACCAGCTGCTGCTGTCCCAGCTCCTGGAAGCCGGGGGCCACACCCCGAGAAGCGACCTCGACCTTTATCAGAGGACGGCAACAGTTCCAAAGCATGGTGTTCGATTCACAAGACGAACTAACACAGCTTGGAATAATGCCGGGAGGTTTAGAACCTTGCCGAGCGCTACAACAAGCATCGGGAAGAAGCTCCTTTCCGTCAAAGGGAAGGAAAACAAAAAGTCGACAAAGCTCTAGCCGAAGAGGAGCTAGGTTTCCAGGACCCCAAAAAGGTCTTGAAAGCCGTCTACAACACTGTCGATGACTCCGATGTTTCTGACAACGAACGTCAGAAGACCTTGAACACCATCTATGGTGGTTCTTGGGACATAATCTCTTGCCTCATCCTCAAGACAATGTGGTGGGACATGGCCATGGTAGATCCCGCTGCTAAGGCGGAACCACATCGGAAGTGGATGGATACACCCATCATTTTTTATGCTTTGGACTGCCCCCAAAATATGATCGGGGCTGGTCAACTCCCGTTGATGGTGTCACCCACCATTAACAATATCCAAATCCATCATGTAATGGTGGACGAAGGTTCTGGGCTAAACCTCATAAGCTTCGAAGCTTTCGTTAAGCTTCAGCTCCAGCCTTCGAACCTTCGCCCATCCCGACCTTTCTCCGTAGTAGGTCTGGGAACCATTACTCCTCTTGGTTCCATTACACTCCCAGTGACCTTCGGGACCTGGGAGAACTACAAAACCGAGAAACTGGTCTTTGACGTCGCGCAGATCAATCTGCCTTTCAATGCCATTTTGGGCAGGCCAACTTTATACAAGTTTATAGCTGCTGCCCATTATGGTTACTTTGTGATGAAGATGCCAACACCCATGGGCGTTCTCCGGATCCGCGGAGACCATACCGCAGGAGTAACTGGAAGAACTCTATGCGCTTACCACAGCGCAAGAGGAAGCATCCGGTAAGGAGCCAACTCCGAATCCTCCAAGCATTCGTCACAAAGGATCTACCTCCACACCTCGTGTGCAACCAAGCGGTGACGCCGACATTCCCGTCAAAGTCGTCCAAATTGGTTCCGAAGCTGCTAGACTACCCGTATATCGGGGGATCTGAACAACAAATAGGAACTCACGCTCATCACTTTCCTCCGGGCTAATGTCGAGGTGTTTTCCTAGCAACCATCAAAAATGCCTGGGATTCCTAGGGAAGTGATTGAGCACAATCTGAAGATTTACCCAGACGCACGACCTGTACACCAGAAGCCCCGAAAGTAATCAATCGAGCGACAGAACTTCATCCGACAGGAAATCAAGAAGTTGCTTGAAGCTAGATTCATCCGGGAAGTCTTCTATCCTAAATGGCTGGCAAACCCAGTTGTTGTACCCAATGCCGGTGGGAAGCTTCAGATGTGTATCGACTACACCACCTTAAATAAGACATGTCCAAAAGATCCATTTCCACTACCTAGAATAGACCAGATAGTGGATTCCACCTCCGGGTGTGAGCTAATGTGTTTCTTAGACGCATATTCTGGATATCATCAAATCCAAATGTATAAGGAAGATGAAGAGCATACTGCCTTCATAACAGTAGATGGATTGTATTGTTATACCGCCATGCCATTCGGTCTTAAAAATGCTGCTTCAACATTTGTGCGAGCTATGTACAAAACATTTGTAGAGCTAATTAGAGACTTGGTGGAGGTGTATGTTGATGACATTGTCGTGAAGATAAAAAACAAGGAGTCACTCTTTGACAACTTACAAGCCGTCTTCGACAAGTTGCGCACTACGCGCACCAAGCTGAACCCGGACAAGTGTGTCTTCGGGGTTAGCTCTGGAAAGCTTCTGGGGTTCTTGGTGACTCACCGAGGAATCGAAGCAAATCCGGCGAAGATCAAGGCTATAGAAGAAATGCGGCCACCAACCCGTATTAAAGATGTCCAGAAGCTAACTGGATGCCTAGCTGTGCTCAGCCGGTTTATATCAAGACTGGCATAATGGGCGCTACCCTTCTTCAAACTCTTGAGGATGTTCGGACCTTTTCATTGGTCTGAAGAAGCAGAAAAGGCGTTCCAAGAGTTGAAACAACTCCTCACCACACTACCAATATTGGTAGCTCCGAATCCTAGTGAGCCTCTGTTGCTTTACATTTCGGCAACCATCGAAGTTTTCAGTATGGTCCTGGTTGTTGAAAGACCAGAGCCACATCCGATTCAAGCGTATGGACCCCTCCGGGAGGGTCTAGAATCACCTGAAGACATGACTGAGTCTCAGCTCCCAGACACGAAACCTCAAAACAAAGTGATAGGAGATCAACCTCTTTTGTCTGAAGAGGGTCACCTGGCTAACCAAGATAATCCGGATCCTCCTAGTGAGATCCAGGTTGAACAAGAAGAAGTTTTGGACCCCTCTGGGAGGGTCCAAGAAGCACAATCTGAAGGTCCGGGACCTTCTAGCAGGGTCCGGGTCGAAGGAGAGGAAGGTCCGGGTCTTTCTGAAAGGGTCCGGACCATCCAACGCCCTGTGTACTTCATCAGTGAAGTACTCCACGACGCCAAGACAAGATACATTGAGGTGCATAAACTGCTTTACGCAGTTCTTATTGCCTCAAGAAAGCTTCATCACTACTTCCAAGCCCACAAAATATCAGTGGTAACTTCCTTTCCACTACGTGCAATTTTGCATAACCCTAATTTTACTGAGAACATTGCAAAGTGGGTAGCAGAACTCGCCGAATTCGATCTAGAAATCATGTCAAGACAAGCAATCAAAAGTCAAGCCTTGGCTGACTTTGTGGCTGAATGGACCCCCTCTCCATCAAAACCTAGGAGCCACAGTGAGCAGAAACCATAGCTCAAAGTTCTGGTATTCACTGAGCCTCACTTGACTCTCTACTTCGATGGCTCCGTGCAGAAGCAGGGGGCCGGAGCTAGAATCCTTCTCCTGGCTCCCACCGGGAAGAAGGTCAAGTACATGGTACACCTTAATTTCAAGGCAACCAACAATATGGCGGAGTATGAAGCTCTCATCTATGGACTCAAGGTGGCACTATCTTATGGTGTCAAATAGCTGTTGGTAAAGGGAGATTCACAACTCATCATCAAACAAGTGAAAGGTGAATGTTCCTGCAACAATTCTCAATTAGCTGCTTATCTCCTAGAAGTCCATAGGCTTCAGAAAAACTTCGAAGTCCTCGATCTCCATCATGTTCAGCGTCATCACATTTCTAAAGCCGACGAACTCTCGATGAAAGCCTCAACCGGAGCTCCGGCTCCTGACAGAATCTTCGTCCAGAGGTTGTCAAAACCAACAGCTTAGCCTGCCGAACTGAGCGAAGGGGGCGAGACCAGCACCTCGAAGCTGGTGGTCCCGGTGGCCCTGCTACCATGGCATCCACCAAGGGTCGTAGGTGCTGTCGGAAGCTCCGAGCAACCCAGCACGCAAGACTCAGAAGCTCAAGTTAGCTCTGATACATGGATCTCGGAGATCCGGAGCTACTTGAAACACAATATCCTTCCTGAAGACAGTGTATCCGCTGACCGGATTGTCAGATTGGCTAAAAGATACACGTTGGTATAAGGTGATCTCTACCGACACGGTGCCAATGGCATCCTAATGCGGTGCATTGCAAGGGAAGAAGGCCGCGAGCTCCTCGCGGACATCCATGGAGGCGAGTGCGGGAACCACACTTCTTCTTGCACGTTGGTCAGTAAAGCCTTCCGGCATGGCTTTTACTGGCCTACAACACTTTAGGATGCAGTTGAACTAGTGAAAAAAATGTGAAGCGTGTCCGTTCCACACCAAACAGATTCACACACCGGCTTAATCACTACAAATGATACCTCCTACATGACCATTCGCTGTGTGGGGCATGGACATCTTGTTACCTTTCCCAAAAGCCATTGGAGGTTATAGGTTCCTGTATGTCGCAATCGACAAGTTCACCAAGTGGCCGGAAGCAACTCCAGTAGTAACAATCAACAAACAATCAGTAATCAAGTTCTTGAAGTCCATTATATGCAGATTTGGAGTTCCAAACAAAGTCATAACTGACAACGAAACTCAATTTACAAGTGCTGCATTCCAACAATATTGCGAAGACCTCAACATTCAACTTAGGTACGCCTCAGTAGCTCATCCAACAAGCAATGGCCAAGCCGAGAGAGCAAATGCAGAAATCTTAAAAGGATTCAAGACGCGCACATATGAGCACTTGAAGAAGCACATAGCTAACTGGATTGAGGAGCTTCCATCCACATTATGTGCGAACAGGACAACACCCAACCAGTCTACTGGGGAGACTCCATTCTTCCTAGTGTACGGAGCTGATGCAGTCCTTCCTCCAGAGATCACCTTGGGGTCCTTACGGGTCCGAACCTTCGACGAAGCCACGCAGGACCAGCTCCGACGTGAAGACCTTGACCTCGTCGACGAGGGAAGGGGCCAAGCAGCTGTTCGAAATGCACGTTATTACCAAGCGCTCCGGCGCTATCATCAAAGGCATGTGCGCGATTGACAGCTTGAAGAAGGCGACCTGGTGCTTCAAAAGATACTAAGTCGTGAAGGTATGAACAAACTTTCCCCAGCTAGGAGGGTCTCTTCCGAGTAATTAAAGTATCCCGACCAGGATGCGTTCGCTTGGCAACAGAGGATGAGACCCCGCTTCCCAATCCTTGGAACATCGAGCACCTCCGTAAGTTTTATGCTTAGAATCACGGAGGTGAGTCTGTAATTACACACAATGCATGTTGTAGAGTCATTGTACAGAGACGGACAAGTCCTCCAGGAGGACACCCGGACCCCTCCGGGAGGGTCCGGGAAGTTCAAGTAACACTTGAAATAGTCACATCACTAAAAGTGTAACTACTTGCTCCGGGCTAGCACAAGATGTATAGCACATTTAGCTTGGTCCAGCACCATAAGTGTGTCCTTGTCTCCCTTGTAATCCACACCTATAATGAAAGGCATTGCTGTGTGAAAACAGACTCCACGTGCATTTATCTTTTGTGCAAGGCTCAATATATTAAATTGTTTTTACCCCACTTGTCTATAATGGAGTTGTGCAAATCTTTTTGAGCTTTGTTCCAAGTAATTCACATGCATTACAAGCCTTATTGATAGTCTTTTTGGATCTTAACATTGCTACATAGTCGACTTGCCTGAACGCCAAGCCAACATAGGTCCGGAGTGTGCTATCGGCTTAGCCTGGTCCTGCACCCTAAGTACGCCGCTCTACCTACAACCCGGCAGGCCTCAGTAGGGTGAGTACTAAAAAGGCATGGAGATCTAGAAAGGTTATATCAAAATGCTCGTTATCATGTTGAGTTTCTTCGGATCTAAAGTCCAAATAAGAACGATAAGTCACAACCAATTTATAGACAAGAGGACAAA
This sequence comes from Tuctoria greenei, assembly GCA_036927565.1. NCBI lineage: Eukaryota > Viridiplantae > Streptophyta > Magnoliopsida > Poales > Poaceae > Tuctoria > Tuctoria greenei. Next base: position 290,229,952 of record JAYESD010000001.1, read on the forward strand.
TTCTATTTTTTCTCTTGCCTTCAATGTGCAGGAAAAACAAAAATTCATAGCGATGGTGGATAACGCCGGAGCTACTAAGCCCCGACATCCTCCGAGAGGGGTCCACCATCAACGTCTAATATGTTGACAGTGGAAGACATAGGAGCTACCAAGCTCCGACCAACTCAGGGGGCCTGTCTTTGACGCCTTAAAATTTAAGACTTCGGACCTAAAATCTACAAGTGCGAAGCATTCATGTCGTCAACATACTGCCACAACCTTTGGTACATGTACACACTTCAATTGTACACATGTACCAGGGGGCCAACAAGATACGGCACAATACATTGAAGACAAAGTGAAATTGATGGCAGAAAGGAGGATTTCATTAATTTGAGATACTGGATTACAAAATGGGGAGAGTATAGTAGAAGGAAAAAGAAAGAAAGTCCTAAGCTATTGGATAACCTAAGACCTGCGGGAGAATGAAGCTACTTTTTGGGCAACTTCTTGGATGTTGGCTTTGGTGGCATCTTCCTCTTCAGCGATGGGACCTTCGAGCACCGGGTCCAGTGGGAATTGGGGATCTCGACTCACATAACACGTCAGCACATATTCTGCAACGTTTGTGGCCAAAGACTTCCCCTCTGTCTCCAGCTGATCTGCGTCGACATCGCCCATTGCGTCAAGTTTGCCGTCAGCACCGTTGAGGGCCACCAGCGCTCGGTCCAAGTCCAGTTCTGGGTTGTCCGGATGTACATGACTGAAGCCCAGCGGTGTCAGCGCGTCATTCACCCGCCCTAAGAAGTACCACACTTGAATGACCTCAGTCTCCTTCAGGCTCCGCAGCTCCTCCAGCGACTTTTGGGCAGCCGCAAGCTCTGAACCTTCACGGGCAAGGCGCTCAGCCAACTTAGCATGTTGCTGCATGCTCTCAGCAACTTGCTTTTCCCGGTAGGCCAGCTCCGTCTCCCGTAGGTGGATGTGGTTCCACCTTCCAGCAAGGTTTTTCTCCCTGCCTTTGACTCTCTCCTCCCTAGCGGCAACGTCAAACTCTCTTTTCGAGAGTTCTTACCCCACCTTCCAGTTCTTCTTCCTCTCTTGCTCCTTCCATAGATCCAACTTTTTGCTTCGATCCGCCAAATTTTTCTCACCCAGAGTCAACTTCTGGGTGACCTCCGCCTCTCTCCTCACCACATCCTCCTGCTGCTCCAGGAGTTTTTCCTCCCTCACCTCCAGGTCCGCTCGACGCTTCAGGAGAATTTCACTCAATTCAGTGAGATTTTCGTGACGCTCGTCAGCAGTGTCACGTCTCTCCTTGGCTTGCTGCAGGATTTCCCTAGAGTTAGCATCGAGTGCCCGGATGGCGGCTTCTTTCTCTTCCATCAACTTATCCCAGTATTCTATCCGGGCTTTTTCCCTCTTAATCCACTCCTTCTGGTCAGCCAACCTCGTTTGGGCAAGCCTGGTCTCAAAATGGAGTCTATTCCGCCACCGTCTCAAGGTGTGGTGGTCCTCCTCCAAGGCTTTGCTATCATGATCGAAGGCAAGCTGGACCTGTCGAAGACTTGAGCAGGTGTTGTCTATGGACAACGCTAGAGGGATAGGTTTCGGGCCTGCTGGAACCATTTCTGCAGGCTCCAAAGGATTTTTGATCACAAAAATTGGGTACTACTCTACAATAGTGGTCCCCTGTACACCTACAGCGCTAGGGCCGCTCTCCTGGAACCCTTCAGTAGCAGCAGAAGAACCCACTGGGGGAACTTCCACCTCCGGAGCAGTTGAAGGCGCTGCTTTAGGGTCTTCAATCACAGGCTCTGAGGATGGGGGACCTGCCGCCACTTCTTTGGGCTGCTCCAGCTCTGGCCCAGGTACCTCCGGGACCTCTACTTCCGGAGCGGCAACTGGGGCTTCGACTGGGGCCTCAACCACCGCTGGCTCAGGCTCTAGTATAGCGACTACTTCCGGGTTAACCACCGGACCTTCAACCACCTCCGACTTAGCTGCCAAACCTTCTACCACTTCTGGCTCAGCTGCCTGGTCTTCAACCGTTTCCAACAAAAGGGCCGGAGCTTGGGTGATTTTCGGGTCAATAGTCGGGGCTTCAGCTACTTCTGGCTCAACAGCCAGGACTTCGACAACTTTCGACTCGAAAGCCGGAACTTCTGGCATCACCGGTGCTGGAGCATCAGCCTCCACCGTCAGGGTACATCTTCAACTTCTCTCCTGTGGTCCGGCGCTACCACAGGAGCTTCAGGTGAGGACTCTGAGTCCAAGCTCACGACAGCTGGCGCCGGAGCTGTCGCGACTTCCGCCTCCGCTTGACGAGGAGGCTCAGCGCTTTAAGCCAGAGCTTCGGCAGGCGCAACCTTGGCCGCTGCAACAGGCGCTGAAGCTCCCGACCCCTTCTTTGACACCCTATAAATAAAGGGAAGAAAAGATTAAAAATATGTCAAGAACAAGATTGGCATGTCAGGGCAAGCAAACAATGCTTACCTGGGGATGTGGCCACCCCAGTCGCCTCAGAACCTCTTCTTCTGGGGCCCAGAGTTAGAGCCCACCAAATATGGTGAGACAACTGCTTCGGACCTCAGTTGAGGACCACTCGCAGCAGTCGGAGTTCTTTTGACCGGATCTTCTCTGGGCCGGGAAGAACTTCCAGGCTTGGAACCTTTAGCCGGCACTAAGGACGGGGTTGATTGCCCGGAGCTGACGCCTCTTGAAGGAGCTTGCACCGAGGCAGGGCTAGTTGCTGAAGACCACCACCGCCGGGGAGAAGGAGCCGTCGTGGAAGGAGCAGGTGTGACGGACCTCCCGTCAGCATGCTTCAACTTCCTCTTCCGGCTGGAGGACTCAACTCGCTCTTTGCCCTTGTCCTTACTGATGTCTCCAGTCTTTCGGCTCGGGGCGGAGGCAAGACCACCCTCGGAAGCTCCGGGGATCACCAATCTGGTGGTTGGATGCCTCTTCACCTCGCCAAGGTCGTCGTCGATCACCGGCATACCCCTCTGGAGCTCCCTACTAAACTGCGCCTCCATGTTCAGGGGGCGGAAAGTTGCTGGTGGAACCAAGTCATCGCTGTTGACGTTAATCCCATGCTGGAATTTCTTCAAATGAAACTCCAAGGATTCATCATCCAAGTTGGATTTCAGACCGGTTTCAATCCGGTCGTCATCCATCACGCTGTTGAGGGCCCACGCGAGCTTCTCCCTCTTCTTCAGTGGAGCCCACCTGTTGACCAGGAAGTTGCAGAAGACCATATGGGGGGTCACTCCACCTTCCACACACTCGTGGATCCTGGTCAAAACAGGGTTGAAGGCATCTGACAGCACCGAAACCACACGCCTAGCGTCAGTGTAAACATTGGGGAGACCTTCGGGTAGCTCCAATTTCTCATGCTCCTCCGCCATAACGACGATCCAATCCTTCTTCCAGTCATCCCACTTGCCAGAAGGAAACGACTTCAAGTATTTGTAGGGGCAGTTCTTGCGCTTCACAAAATAGTAGAAGTCAAGAAACTCGGACCCCTCGCCGGTGGTGTGGATGGTGAAGAAGGTGCGGAAAAGCTCGACGCAGGGGGGAATACCCACCCACATCTCACAAAATTGGACGAATGTCGCCACGAGAAGAAGGGAATGGGGGCCAAGGTGATATAGCTGCAAAGCATAAAAGTCTAGCATCATCAAAAGGAAAGAAGAGAAAGGTGGAATGAACCCCACCATAGCGTACACTGTGAAGTACACCATATCGCCATTGCGCTCCTTCTTGAACGGGAGCTTGACGGCATGGACCAAATGGTTGAAGGAGTCGCTAGACCACCCCATGTAAGTCCAGACTTTCTTCAGATCATCGTCGCTCTTGAGGCGTCTCTTGGGGAGACCCAACTCCATCGCAGCAAAGCAGAGCAAAGGAATGGAAGTTAGGCGGAATTTGGGAGACTCTGAGCGCAAAGATCGAAGGCGTAAAGAGTCCCCAAACCGTGCACACTTTCCTTCTTAAGTAAGCCTCCGCGACGCTTGGATGGAAACCACAGTGAGATCGAAGGCACTCTTCAAAAATCTACCCCGTCAATGACGAGTGGGCCTGGGGCCACCCCGATGAAGAGATCGAGGTTCTTACCCAAGGCGAACTGTTGTCATGAGGAACAACGGGAAACCCAAAGTCGGCGCTTTGACAGGACGCGCAGAACCGATACAATTTTCGTATTGGGAACCGGCGACCTTCAATTGTGTGAGATCCGCACTCAAAGATCTCGTCTGCCGTATTCATAACAAGCCACGCGTCGAAGGTTCACTCCCGGACCGTCAATCTATCGGCGCATCAGAGGACTTTCGAAAATTGAAGCGCGGGAATCGAGAATGGCCCCACCTCTGGCAGAATAACTTAACCCAAAAGGTTTCTCCCAGAGGTGGGCTCGGGGGCCACTGTCGGTACCCTACATACCGGGTACTCCGCGATACTGCAAAAAGTGCAAGAAAGTTCCACCCATCAGAGTCGAAGGCCCTTGCAGGTCCCATATGTCATGCTACACCGAACCCACTCCCCTCACATGGCTGGCTCCCGGGTTAACACGTGTAAAATAAGACCGGAACTAAATTCCCAACCAAGGGAAGCTCTGACGACTACACGTGTACAACGGCCCCGGACCTAGCCCCCGTCAGAGAGGAGCTCTGGTGCCGACACGTATACAGCGACCCCAGACCTACTTTCCAGCAAGGGAAAGCTCCAGATCCGCCACGTGTGGAGCCTTCGGACCTTCATCGCCAACAGAAATACAAGCAGATCATGTCCATTAAAAATATTCAAGGACAGTTAAAACGGTAGTTACAAGGTCTGATAATGTGTCATTAATGTCGTATTAACCACACATGATCAGTGCACTGTTAATAGGGGTAATGCTGCCATGAAGGCACATTATCACACTATTAATCATACTTAATACTCTTTAGAAAGAGTATTAGGTCATTAGATACGCCAGGGCCACATGTTGGGCCAGGCAAGATTTGTAACGGTTAGTCCTTAGAACTATAAAAGGGCTGCACCGCACGAACATCAAGGGACAATCTGATTCAATCGGATCCCAGTTGACCAACTCGCAATATAGCAACAAAAACCCTATGGAGTAGGGTGTTACGCTCAGGCGGCCCGAACCACGTAAATCACTGAGGTCACCATCTTGATCTTGATCTCTGCGAGCCCCAACCATAAAAGAACATCCGCGGGCTGCTTCTCAGCGGGTCCGGGGGAAGTGTCGTATCAAACACTTCGACACAAACCATCAGGAGAGGAATATTGGTACTTATTATGACATTATGGATGCGCCGAACAGAGATATGCCTGGGAAGTTGTTTCTCCATTGTGCATTCTTTGCATTAGGTCAACGTATTGCCGCATTCAGACATTGCAGGCCTATCCTCTGCATTGATGGTACTTTTTTAACAGGAAAGTACAAATGTCAAATTCTAACAGCTATTGCAGTTGATGGGAATCAACATGTGTTGCCTGTGGCTTTTGCTTTTGTCGAAAGCAAGAACACTGACAGCTAGCAAGAACACTGACAGCTGGTATTTGTTTCTTAGTCGGGTAAAGATGGTTGTAGTGCAAGAACATCCTGATGTTTGTTTGATACACGATCTTCATGCTGGATTGTTTAAAGCAATATCTGATTTGAAACATGGTTCCTCCAAGCGTGCACAAGAACCTTATTGGACAAACATTCAATCAAGATATTGCATGAGGCATTTAGGCGCTAACTTTTTCAGTCTCTTCAAGAACAAACAATTTGTTCAAGATGTTGTATAGTCAAAATCAAGAGAGGAAGTTTATTGCTCTATAGCAAAGTCTAGACAAATTGACTATGACACAAGCAGAGGCATCTACAAGCAGAGGCAATCCTAATGAAATATCTATTCCAACTGTAGGCTCATCAAGCCGAAACTTCTCTAGTTGGATTCGGCGCGAACCGAAACAGAAGTGGTCTTTGTTATACGACATGAATGGTGCTAGGTATGGCATCATGACAACTAATTTAGCTGAGGTGAGGTCCTTCTTTGACATTACTTCTATTAATTTTTATTTAGTCTTCTATATTTTACACATGCTAATGTAGTGGTACTCAATACAGATATACAATTGGGTGATACACGGTTTAAGAGGATTACCTTTGGCTGCTATTGTCGAGGGCATTTTATATGAGACATGCAAGTACTTTCGTGAGCGCTACACAACTGCAATTTCAGTAAGAAATGATGTCAATTTGGCTTATTCACCCTACATGTGCAAGTTCATGGAGAAGAAGATCCAAAAGGTCACATTTCATCGTGTGCGACCTATGGGAACTGCAGAGCACATGTTTGAAATTCCGTGTATGGACAAGAATCGTCGTGGTGCTAACCGTGAGAGAGTTGTTCAGTAGTGCATTCTTCGACAGAATGATTGCACATGCACATGTATTAAGCCACAACTCTTTCATAGGCCTTGTTCTCATGTTATTGCAGTTTGCTCATATACCAAGTTAACACCAAGTAATTACGTATCCTACTACTTCCAGAAAGAGGTACTTGTGAGTACTTGGAATGCAGAGATATATGAGTTTGCTACTAAAGGCACATTTACCATGGATACAAGACCAAACGCTTTGCGAGGACTTGACACCATGCCGTTGAAACAGAAAAGAGGTCGTCGCAAGACTTGACGTATCAGAAACGATATGGATGAGTCTAAAATTGGCAGATTTCAAGGAACATGCAGCAAGTGCAACCAAACGGGTCATACTTACAAAAATTGCATTTCAAACAACGAGACAAATGTGGTTGAAGTTGGACCTTCTGGGAATCCTAAGGACGGCTGACGTCCTCATGCTTACCGCACAACTATGTTTAGGGATGGCAATGCTCTTTTATGTGCTACATTATGTAATATCTTATTATTATTTACTATGAATTTGTACGTGTACGTTAAGTGAAGTGTGTTGTATCGAATATTGACATACGTACTGTTATGAATATGTTGTTCATGTTATTTATTTGAATATGTTGTCCACGTCATTCATTTCAATATGTTTTTTCAAGTTTTTTGTCCTATTAATATTTTCCTTGTCATATGTAGGTATGTCTGCAGAACAAAGATAGTGTCCCGAGTTATTTCAGTTTTGGATTGATATAAGGCACCGAGGTTTCCTAATTTGGCGAGGTGGGGATATGCCCGTTCTCCGTCCTCAGCTGCCTTCCAAGTTTTGGAAGTTAGACGATAGATGGATTCCCAGGTACGTGCTTCTGTTAATATGATAATAAAAATTATTTTATCATTTTATAGATATTAATTTATTGATTGGTATGGAACAGGTTGAGTACAGCTGGGTTGCTTCTAATATGTAGACAACTTGAGGAGAGGTTGTTTGATCGTGATCACCGAAAGTACCATTTCAACCTCGACAGAGCCCTGCTGTCAGCTTTGACAGATCGTTGGAGGCCATAGACCCACACGTTTCACTTGCCATGTGGGGAGATGACCGTCACGCTGGACGACATGTCTTCCTTGTTGGGTCTTCCTATCGCAGGTGCCCCTGTTTGCGCCCCTAAGGACTCACCCACCTGGCATGCAGAGATGTCCGCGTGGTTTCAGGATGTGGCACGACACCCTATGGCTGACCCTGTTTCTCCACTTCACAACAACCAGCAGCATGGTTCGACAAAAAAGTGGTTGACGTACTATATTGTCCAGCAGCATGGTTCACGACAACCCTGTATTGTCCAAATGATGGACGAAGGAGACGACAACAGTTGTCGTTTCTTTCGTTGTCCTGTTGGTGGAGTAAGTACTAAATATCATTTTCAAAACATCTTTCATATATGCAACTTTACTGATAATATTTTTGGTTTTAGGCTTACTATGATGATGAAAACTGTGGATATATACTCTGGGTTGATCCACCACATATTAAGGCTACTCGAGAGTATAATAAACATGTACAACATCGCAATCAAGATTTGGTAGTGAACTAGCTGAAATGGAACTTCAATAAATGGAACTTTATTCTGGTACAAGTCAGACGAATGATGAGGATGAAAACGGCGTTTGCAATAACATGTCTTGCAACTGTCTGCATCACAAGTAGTAACAAAGTAGCAAAATATGTTTCACATGTATCAGAAGTATGTTTCATATGTATCAGAAGTATGGTTTCTATGTATAACAAGTATGTTTTGAATGAGAAGATTGTTAAAATTATTTTGTCGTCTTCCTACTTTGCGACTCGCCATACTACTTTCTAAATTGTTAGGAGAAACTTGTAACACGAATCTTATCTACATAAATATGACAAAAACTCACATGAAACTTATCCACGACATCACCAGGTCCATGATAGGCGAATCTCGTACAAGAGAAAAACGAAATTGCACTGCTCCATGTCAGACGAATCTTGTAAAACAGAAAAACGAAATTGCACTGCTCCATGTCAGACCATGTGAAATGTCAGTTTACACTTATATATCTCAGGGATGAAATTTCTCCCACATTAGGTCCATACACCATCATCCGTTCGTCTATATAACACTCACCCCGCTAACATCTTCAACACACACTCACTACAATCATTCCATAAACTTTAGTACCATGGACGAGAACTTACCTCCCACAAATAGAAAAAAGGTTTTAATCCCTGAGAGATTACAACCTCCAATGTGTTTTTGTGGCACTGATTGTAGGTTTGTAAGAGATCTTCGACCTGGTTACTCGTATGGTTCCCGACTTTGGATGTGCGACAACTACGAGTACGATCCTCCTCACAGGACGTGCCCATTTCTTCCAGGTGGTAGAAAATAGGTAATATGCAACATTATTTCTGTTTTTATGAATGCTATACAATCTAATCTTTTGTACAAAAACTTGTGCAGTCACCACCACCTCTTTGCGACTTCAGAAACTACATCGATCATGAACAATCGACAGAAGACGATGAGAAGGTTCAGAAAATTGCTCGACATGCATATTGGAAGTTTAAAGAAGAAATAGAGTGAGACGAAAAAATAGAGCAAGAGAGGAGGAATAGAGCTGAACAGGAGGAGCGTCGTCGCAAGAAGCAAGAAGAAATTCGACAATGGAGAGCAGAGTGTGATCGCAAAGCTGCAGAGAAGGAATGCGTCGCAACACAAGCACGAGAGGCTGAGCGAGAACGCATGTGCGAGAGAGCTCGTCGCGCAAGAGAAGCCGGTCTAGATGCTTTGCGTAAGGGAAAATACTCCCGTTGCACTCAGTAGCAACTTGGGTAAACTATGCTCGATGTTTTATTCAACTAAAGCATGTTAGGATTAGATCGACGCATCTTAAGTGTGTCGTACACACGCCATTTGTATTACCTATTTTATATTTTCTTCCAAAAATATGTGTACGTATGTTTTGCCTCATGTACCGTAGTAGTAGAGTGGCAAACAACATGCACATATTTTCGGAACTGTATAATTTTATTTCATATAACCGTTACTGAGCTTTTTAATTTTAGTACAATTAATTCTATACTTTTCGAAGCAATGTGATTGTTATCGCAATATGATTTTCAAAAATTTGTAGCTCCCATTAAACTCCTATAAATTATATTGATAACTTATTTTTTATACTCAATGAAACTTACACTACAATAACTTTTATGAACGTTTCTACAAATTATAACTTCAAGTGTTTCTAAACAAAAAACCAAAACTGAATACAGTTTACAAACGTGCAGAAATGTGATTGTATTGCTTAATAACACATTCATTTACTCTTGTTTCTACATACTAAATATATAGGAACTTCATTGAATTTAAAACTGCAGAATATATCCTCTATTTTATACTTTGGAAATTTCTAGCAAATCGGTCTATAAATTTTGATAAACTTATGTGTAAAATGGATCAAATGCAAAGTCAAAATTGGGCACAAAAGAATTTCGTGCGTGCCTCGTACGAAGGTATTGTGCACTTCGTATGAGGCACGTACGAAATTCGTATGTGTCCCTTTCCTCCACCGTGTCTAGTGTTTTCTCCACCGTGGCAAGCACCAACTGATGTGGCACATACAAAATGCGCATTTTGTATGAGCCACATACGAAATGCGAATTTTGTATGCGGCACGTAGGGGTGGGCATTCGGTTAACCGATAAAATTCGATTCGGGTTTTCATTTTTTTTTGAAATTCGGTTTTTGAGAATTAGAAACCAAAATATAGCCTACAAAATGAATAAGCGGACCCTCAGTTAACCGGAAATTTTGCTCCAGTTTTCCGGTTCCAAACTAAACCTCGATCTCTTTGGATCTCAGCAGACGTGGTGGGGGCGCGATTGCTAGGGCTCGCGACAGCCGGTGCTGGGGCGCGTGCCAGGTCGCTGGCGGCGAGCCAGGGGCGGCAGGGCGCGGCGAGACGGGACGGCGGGGGCATCACGAGCCGGGTGGCGACGGGGGTGCCAGGTCACGGGCGGCGAGCCAGGGGCGGCAGGGCGCGGCGACCCGGGGCGGCGGTGTGTCACGAGCGGGGCGCGGCGAGCCGGGGGTGGCGGGGCGGCGAGCTGCTGGCGGGGTGGCGACGAGCCGCGGGCGGCATTGTGATGGCGGCGGCTGAGGGTTGAAGTGGTAGGGATGTAGAGTTTTTAGGGTTATTTCTGGGCCATATGAACTGTTTTTTGGGTGGGCTGACTGGTTATTGGGCCTTTTTGCTTTCAGTTCGGTTAATCCTGTTAACCGGTGGAAAAAACCAAAAACTGAAAAAAAAATTTGGTTTTCCAAAAACAGTAACCGAAATATGATTCGGTTACTGTTACGTCGGTTCGGTTTATTCCGTTTCGGTTTCCGGTTTATTCAGTTTCGGTTTCCAGTTACCGGTTTTTTTGCCCACTCACTTATGGCAGTGGGTCATTTTTGCCAAATTGTCGTTTCTTAGGTTATTTATATTAAATTATTTTTTAAAAGGTATATTAATAAAAGAAATTCGCAATCCCAGTAGGGGTGTCTATAAAACCTCCCATCAGGCCTCACGGATCCTGCGGCAAAACTAGCAGCCACCACGACGTAGTGTCAGTGTGTCACTTGAATGCGAGAGCCGATTGGGGTTGGGGTAGCATCATCACTACGACGCACAGGGGAGCTCAGTTGCGTGAAGCTCATGTAATGCTGCAACTATCCAAACCGTCTTATTATTGCCTACACAATCACGATGTTAGCAATCCCAGTAGGGGTGTCTATAAAACCTCCCATCACGCCTCACGGATCCTGCGGCAAAACTAGCAGCCACCACTACAAGGCACAAGCAACAGCAGCTTCTGTTCAGAGCAGCAGCGAGCGAGCGACAGACACAGAGGCGTGCAAGCAAGCATGGGATCCCTGGGGCCGACGATGAGCGTGAGCACGGCCAAGGCGAACGGCGTCTACGGCCAGCACCAGCCGGAGAGGAGGGACATCGGCTGTGGTTTCCGGATGCCGCTGCACTACCCGCGGTACAAGAAGGCGGACTACGAGGAGATGCCGGAGTGGCGCGTTGACTGCCTGCTCCGAGAGTACGGCCTCCCCGCCGACGGCGACCTCCACAGCAAGCGCCGCTTCGCCATGGGCGCCTTCCTCTGGCCCGCCGAGTACTGATGAAGCTCGAGTTATTAGCTGAATACTTATTCAGACGAGGCTCTCTCATCTCAGCTGCACGCACGACTGCATTTGCAAGCAGTGTCATCAGCTCCTGAAATATACAGGCATAGCATATATGCTGTTGATAGTCGTTACTATGCTATAGACACCATCATGAGTTCGTTCGTAATGATATAAGACCAGCTGCTTACATATACAGGAGAACTACATTGTGCTTCTTGCTGATGATAATCGTTACGGAAGGATATCCTGTATATGTCTCAGGCCTGAATAGTACATATGTTCATCACTCTGCTTGTCTTTGAACAGCTGCAATCTGCACAGTACCCGTGCAATTTCAGACTCTTACAATCGGTTACGAAATCTGTTAATCCTTAGGATTCGAAACTCTTACGACCGGTTAATATAGTACCAAACATGTGAACCCTCAGGATTTGAAATCTGCAGTTGCCCTGTCTGCATCGTTTGGATGAATACCTTCAACTTCCTGGCATTTTGTCGTGGCAACTAGCAAGTTCGGCGGAGGAACTCCCATGACAGTTATCTGGCCGGACAGTAAACCGTATTCTCTGCGGACGGGCCACAGGAGCGAGCACGTGCGACCCCGTCCTGATCGCATCCACGTAGCATCCGCACGAATCGAAAAGCAACGAGAGGAGGGGCAGAGCGCGGGCTCGATTTCTTCCGTGGAGGCGGCTCGGCTGTTGGCTTCTTTCTTCTCTCTCAATATCACGATTCGAAGATGGACTCCGATCTTCCGTAGCATCGGCACGATTCGAATGTGGACCTCCGCATGGCGACCTTGGCGGGGTCGTGCCTCCGTAAGGCGGCCCGCAGCTCGGATGCGAGGACCGCGACGAGGAAGGACCCGAAGGCGTCGACGAGGACGAGGAATCCGTAGAGCATGCTGTCTGTACAGGCGGCGGCGCCGCGGAGGGAGCGCGGCATGGGCGAGCGGCAGGTGGTCGTGGAGCACGCAGATGAGCGCCTTGATGTGGGCCAGCGACAGCTGGTTCTGGCCGGGGTTCGTGGTCCACGAGCGTAGCAGCCGGAGCTGGTCGTCAACGTGTATCAGCAGCGGGTGCGAGTGGCACGGTACGCTCGCCGTCGCCGACCAGACGTGCTCAGCGGCCTGCCTGCCATCATCGTCGACGTCATGTTCGATTCTTCCTTCTCTTGATATCAGTGAAGCCTTGCGTCACGTTTGATATTGAGAGAGAAGATAGGAGCCAACAGCTGAGCCGCCTCCGCGGCTCCACGGAGTAAACCGAGCCCACGCCCCGCCCCTTCCCTCGTCGCTTTTCGGTTCGTGCCGATGCTACGTGGATGCCATCGGGGCAGGGGCGCACGCACCCGCCCCTGCGGCCCGTTCGCAGAGAATACGGTTCGGCGTGGGCAGGGTTTGGCAGGGATGCTGTGTGCCCTCTAGTTTACGCCTCCGATCGATCTTGTTTAGACGCGTGTAAGCAGTCAAGCAGAGCACGTGTGTCAGTGTGTGGGCATACTCCTTCTGTCTCAATTCAACTTTATTTTTTGGATTCAAACAAGAAAATAGTGGAGAAGCAAATTGACTAGCACACTCTCTTCATGGATGAGGAAGAGCCAAGGGAGGAAGAGTGGAGTAATGACCAGCTGGTGGAGACCGGAGAGAATGCAAGTGGATGCTAGTGACATGATCTTCAAATATGATTGAGATGGGACAAAATCTGTTTGCTAAAAATAACGCTCATTTGTGACGGAGGGAGTGCCACATATATACGCCATGGCGTGTGTTAGCGTGACCTGCACTGAAAACACAAATCACGTAGATGTTGCTTATCAGCAAATCACGTCAATTTTTTTTTTGAAACAAAAAACTTGACGCAAGTGCAGCGCGGTACGTATGCTGGTGCAATCTACTCTTTGTAATTATCGACCAGAATTTTCATGCATTTACTCTTAAGCTTGCTGTCCAATGACGACCTAAAACCACACGCCCTATTAAATGACCCGCCAAGAAATTCTCGGCACCCTCAACTTGGCACCGTTTCCTGCAAGCCATGTAACTCCACGGGCACCAATCATTTGGATGGATACATGCCGCGCGGATGGTCCTACCACCACCATCGTCTCTCTTCGGGGACAATGACGCCGGCGAGCAATGCGGTGCGCTGAGGCCGACGGCGAATTGGCGTCTCGCCTTGCCTGCTTCGGAAGATCGCGACGACGTACGCGTGTCAGAATTTATCGTTGATGCGTATGGATTGTTCGCGGCAGTTCTGAAGCCTAACAGAGATAAATGGATTATTGCACAGATTCAAGGTTTTCCTGTGAAGCTTGTTTGATTAAACTTTATTTGCTGTTTTGGTCATCGCATCACAATCCGCTCTGAATAGAACCAGCTAAACTCACCGCATGATGACTACGAATGATGGAAATGACATTTCAAGGAACATCTAGAACACAGCGGAAGCATTGCAAGAGGGAGTTTGAACGCTAAAATCTGACAAAAAGAAGCATTTAATTTGGGATGCCTAGAAAATATTGAACAGTGAAATCATGTTGCGCACTGTTGTGCACGTATACTTTTAACGTCACGTACCGTATCGGAATGCTAAAAGTAATCTCAAGCCTTGCCGCTCCTGCAATCAAACAAACCTCATCCTAGTAGGCGGCACGGGCTACTAGGAGTAGATTTTAGCCTTGCCGCTCCTACGAGTAGATTTTAGCGTATCGTAGTAGGCGGCACGGGCTCCAGTTGCAGCCCACGGAGCTGGAGCTGTTCTTGCTGTACGTGAACTCCTCGCCGGCGTTGCAGACGCCGCCGCGCGGTCGCAGCCATTTTGTGTAACGGATCGAGTCCGCTGGGAGCAAGCATTCGATCGATATGCAAGAGGTGTGAATCGAGCCAGGAGCCACTAGTACTCCTCAGTTAGATGAAGATGATGATGGCAGTTCTGTATCTGTTGCCAGTGACTTGCATTGCTTTGAACTGAATATGCATGAAAGTGCCATTAGGAATCATAAGTTTGCAGGAACTCGTGGGAGGGTCACAAGCTGCATGCATTCACCAACGAGAAGACTGGAATATTCCAATGGCGTATCAATTGAAGGTTCACCGATGTTAAATGTACCAGCTTGCTCAAAGAAAGATAAGGCAAGATCTGGCATTGGCAGACAACAGTTAATTGTGTCGACACCAGAAATTGACTCACACGATGATGTTGCCATTGCTCCTATAGAACAGAACGAAACTGTTATGGCTCAAGTTTCTAGGCAATTACGTGATGACCTGTTGAGGATCAAAACAGAGGCTCCTCGGCATGCATATGTAGGGCAAAAGTCAAGCTACCCCGATACGAATCAGTTATTTGAATACACCATGTCACGGGACCTTCGTGATGTTCGTGGTCCAGCACATCAGCTAAATAGCGAAGGAAAATTTTCGGACTATGAAATTTCTGAATCCCCAGCACATCAAATGCAAGGCACGAAGAAGAATACGCTTAAGGCAAAACTGCTGCAAGCAAGGTTATAAGGGCAGCATGCTCGAATGAGCACATCGATATACCCCTTAAGCAGAACAAGGGCATGTACCGCTTGGTGAGCGCAAAAAGGAAATGACAATGCTTCTGAGAGCTGACGCTGTGTTGATAACCAATGACTTCGTTCCATGCAACATGACATTGTATTTGTAATATATCTGACTTAATAGTTGATCATTGACCTGTTCAATGGGTTCCAAGTGTTGGATCTGTTAGACAATAGAGTCCGTTCTTAACTAATAGATTCCTAGTCTGCTTCGAGTCTGTGTTTCTTCCATCGTATTTGTTTTCGATACGTATACTTCCTTATGTTGTGAGGAAATCGGCGGTACGCTACTCTAGCAACTCTACCACATCATCCAGGAAACATGCGAGTACAGAGGTCATGGATCGTTACCACTAGACGCGCAACACATCGGAACGTAGATGCGCGTCGGTGTAGGGGAAGTAGACGATCTTGTTCGTCTCCTCCTCGTCCTTGTCACGTCAGCAGGTAGACGATCACGATCGTCGTAGCCGATCAACGCAGCAGTAGCAGCAGCGCCTCCACAGAGTCCACACGTACAGAGAGGAACGTCGTGCGCCGGTGTGCTACCACCGCGCGCGCGGCAAGGGTCTCGGCGTGACGCCTTCGAGGGGTGGCGGCTAGGGCTGTCACGTGGTGGGGTGATTAGCCCCTAACCCTACCCCTCATATTTATAGGCGTACTAATGAGCTTTTAGGTCGCAAGCCCATTAGTACCCTAATTGCTTATGGATCAAATATCCAATAGGCCTCAACCCGAATTGTTATGATGGCCTCTTGGGCACATCACCAACAATCTCCCACTTGCACTAGAGACAATCATCTAGCCAAGATTTTCGATATTCCAACTCCTTAAGTGTGTGACCCGTTAGGTTCATGTGCAGTCGGTTGTGAATGGAAACCATTTCTAGCCACAAGTCAGTAGAGGTACCTAGCAGGACATACTGACTCCCGAATGTACATAAAGATCATATCGGTCGAACCTAGATATATTCAACATGCTAATCCCTTTGCCTCACGATACCACTCAAGCTCAAGGCGAGATGCGTACCATCCTTGTGATAGCTCGACCATTCACTCGATCAAATAGTGGATTCATTTCGTGACTAACTTTTAGTCACTGTGATTAACCTTTAATCACCTTGGCATGACCATGCACTTTCAAATCCAACTATCTCGAGGGGCCCAGAGATATCTCTTCTGTTATTAAGCAGGGGAAAATCCCATCTTGATCCACGCACATCCCATTCTATGTTTCATTCTATACCCGAAGACTACTTTTATGACTACCCAATTACGGAGTAGCGTTTGGTAGTCTCAAAGTACACAACTACGCATAGTGAGAAACAATGGCGATCTCAGGTCTAAGGATCTATAGCAGGTGTATCACTCAAGACCAACTGATGGCACATATGGAAATAACAATCACAACAGTGCCTTGGAGTGGGTCAATCCAACACCATGTTCACTAACATGTGTTCATATTATTAATTCGATATCTCCATATCTATGATCCGTGAAACGTGATCATCAATTAATACATGTGCTAGTCTGTATGCAATCATTATCTCATATAATGATATAGACTAGGGATCATCTAGAGTAACATTACTTTTAACAAAGAGTTTCACGAACAAGTCACATACTTGATGATCAATGTAAATAATGATTACTCATATAACAATTTGTTTAATACTACATAAACATAGCTGTGACACAATTCCCTACTACACACTATGATCACTGATGTAAGTATCTAATACCCATAGATCTCGTGTGTGCCTCATGCTTTGATTGTGGAAGAGGCTTTGTCAACGGATCTGCAACATTCAAATCCGTGTGCACCTTGCATATCTTCACATCACCTCGGTCGATGATATCTCGAATGAGGTGATAGCGTCGTAGTATGTGTTTGGATCGTTTGTGTGATCTAGGCTTCTTTGCCTGTGCGATGGCTCCACTATAGTCACAGTAGAGATCCATAGGATTGGACACTCTAGGAACAACACCCAACTCAGAAACAAATTTTCTGATCCAAACAGCCTCCTTTGCTGCTTCAGAAGCTGCAATATACTCCGCCTCTGTGGTTGAATCTGCTACTGTATCTTGCTTGGAACTTTTCTAGCTCACTGCCCCTCCATTGAGGCAGAATACAAAACCGGATTGCGGTCTAGAATCATCCTTATCAGTTTGGAAGCTGGCATCGGTGTAACCTTTTACAACGAGCTCTTCTTCACCTCCAAACACTAAGAATGCATCCTTAGTTCTTCTTAAGTACTTAAGGATGTTTTTGACAATGGTCCAATGAGCCTCACCAAAATCTGATTGATATCTGCTCGTGATACTTAGAGCATAAGATACATCTGGGCGTGTACATAGCATGACATACATGATGGATCCAATAGCCGAAGCATAAGGAATCACTCTCATCCTCTTTTGCTCATCAGGTGTCGAAGGACACCGACTCTTGCTTAGAGTAATGCCATGTGATATTGGCAAGAAACCTTTCTTGGAATCTTACATATTGAACCGATTCAATATCTTGTCAATATATGTATCTTGACATAATCCAATTAGCCTTTTAGATCTATCTCTATAGATCTTTATGCCCAAAATATACGCTGCCTCTCCTAAATCCTTCATTGAGAAACTTCTCTTAGTGAGGATTTAACATCATCAAGCATTGAAATGTCATCTCCGATCAATAATATGTCATCTACATATAGGACCAGAAATACATGTGTGCTCCCACTAAACTTCTTGTAAATACAAGGTTCTTCTACATTCTTGATGAAACCAAACCATTTGATTACTTCATTAAAACGCAAATTCCAACTCCGAGATGCTTGCTTCAGTCCATAGATAGACTTTTGAAGCTTGCATATTTTACTAGCATTTTTAGGATCGACAAAACCTTCAGGTTGTGTCATGTACACATCCTCAATCAGACTTCCATTAAGAAAGGCTGTTTTGACATCCATCTACCATATTTCATAATCAAAATATGCAGCAATTGCTAGAAGAATCCGAACAGACTTAAGCATTGCAACGGGTGAGAAAGTTTCATCATAATCAACACCTTGAATTTGTTTGAAATCTTTCGCCACCAATCGCGCTTTATAGATGTGAACATTTCCATCCATATCAGCCTTTTTATTGAAAATCCATTTACAATCGATAGGTCTCACACCTTCGATTGGATCAACCAAGTTCCAAACTTGATTTTCATGCATGGATTCAATTTCGGATTCCATGGTTCCAAGCCATTTTTCAGAGTCGGGTCCCTCCATTGCTTCTACGTAGGTCGTAGGCTCATTATTATCCAATAATACCATGTCATGCTGCTCCGTGGTTAAAAGCGTTAACTTTTAAGTTGCACGACGTGCCCTCGTAGACCTTCGTGGGGCTGGTGTTTCATCAACTGGTTGCACAATATCTTGTACATCCTGTATTGGATTAGTGGGTGTTGAAACATTTTCAGGTATTTCTTGAATTTCTTCAAGATGCACCTTGCTCCCACTAACTCCTTTTGAGAGAAACCCTTTCTCCAAGAAGACACCATTGCGAGCGGTAAACACTTTACCCTCTGTTTTATTATAAAAATAATATCCTTTGGTTTCCTAGGAGATCCCACAAAGAAGCATTTGTCTGATTTTGGAGTGAGTTTGTCTGACGTCAAACGTTTGACATAAACATCACATCCCCAAACTTTGAGGAAAGACAATCCGGGACGTTTCCCGGTCCACATCTCATATGGTGTCTTTTCAACAGACTTAGTTGGGACTCTGTTTAGTGTAAACGCATCAGTTTCAAGAGCATAACCCCAAAAGGATAGTGGAAGATCTGCTTGGCTCATCATTGACCTAACCATGTCCAACAAGGTTCGGTTCCTCCGCTCGGACACTCCATTCCATTGAGGCATTCTAGGTGGAGTCAACTGTGGAACAATTCCACATTGTTTCAAATGATCATAAAATTCATGGCTCAAATATTCACCCCCACGATCAGATCGTAGAAGTTTAAATGTCTTGCCCAATTGATTATGTACTTCATTCTAAAATTCTTTGAACTTTTCAAAGGATTCAGACTTGTGCCTCATTAGATAGACATAACCATATGTACTAAAGTCATCGGTAAATGTGATGAAGTACTGAAAACCACCTCTGGCAATTGAACTCATTGGTCCACATACATCTGTGTGTATAAGTCCCAACAAGTCAGTCGCTCTCTCACTTTGACCAGTGAAGGGTGCTTTGGTCATCTTCCCAAGCAAACAAGATTCGCATGTGTCAAGTGATTCAAAATCAAATGAGATTAGTAAAACATCTTTATAGAGTTTTTCAATGCGTTTCTCATTTATATGACCTAAGCGACAATGCCAAATAAAAGTGGGATTTAAATCATTACGTCGAGCCCTTTTGGTATTAATGTTACAGACAGTTTTATCCTCAAGATCAAGAACATATAGTCCATTCACCAATGGACATTGAGCATAGAAAATATTATTGTAATAAATAGAACAACATTTGTTCTTTATTACAATCTCATAACCATCAACTTCTTCTAAACACGAAGAAGAGATAATGTTCTTGCTCAAAGTAGGAATGCAATAACAATTATTCAATTCTAAAACTAATTCTGAGGGTAATGACAAGTGGTAAGTTCCGACAGCTATAACCACAACCTTTGCTCCATTGCCGACACAGACATCCAACTCGCCTTTTGCAAATCTTCTAGTCTCACTTAGACCCTGCAACGATTTGCAAGTGTGAATCATCGATCCGGTATCAAATACCCATGATTCACTAGAAGATAATGCAATGTTAATTTCTATAACATTTATACCTGAAGTGGAAATCTCACTTCCCTTCTTCTTCTTCATATCCTCCAAGTACTTCTTGCAGTTCCTAGACCAGTGTCCCTTACCATGACAGTGAAAGCATTCATCATCAGGAGAAGAGCCAGATTTGCCCTTTGGTTTAGACTTTGAGCTTGAAGGCTCATCGGGAACCTTTCCCTTGCCTTTACCTTTAGGATGCGTCACACGCTTCCTCTTTTTATTCTCTTTTTGCACCATACTCACATGAGTGGCGTTTTTCTTAATGCTTCCTTCGGCTGTTTTAAGCATCCTATGCAATTCAGCCAATGTTTTCTCCATGCCATTTATTTGAAAATTCAATATGAATGGCTCGTAGCTCGGTGGGAGCGACTGGAGAACAACATCAATAGCTAGATCATCCTTGAGTTCAGAACCAAGTTTGACCAAAGTTTCAATGTAACCAATCATCTTGATTACATGAGGGCTGATCGGGCTACCCTCTGCCAGCTTGCATGAGAATAAGGACTTTGAGATGTTGTATCTCTCAGCCCTTGCTTGATTCTCAAACATTCCACGCAGTCCCTCAATCATAGAATAAGCATCTGTATGCTCATACTGTTTTTGCACATCAGGGGACATAGTGGCGAGCATGAGGCAGCTTACATTAAGCACATCATTGCAGTGCTTCGTATAAGCTCTACGTGCTGCATTAGTAGCATCAGCTGGGATGCCATCAGGGTAAGGTTGCAGAAGAACGTACTCGGTTTTCTCTTGCCTAAGAACGATTCTCAGGTTGCGGTACCAATCGATAAAGTTAGCTCCATTGAGCTTTTCCTTTTCAAGCACAAATCGCAAATTGAAACCGGAATTGTTACTAGCAGACATTATCTACAATATAAAATAAATATGCAAGGTTTAGCACTATGTTATGTACCAATCTTCTATTAACAGTTTAATAAAAGATATCACCACTATATGATCATCGTCTTCCCTCTAATGATATATAGTGGTTCAAGATCCATATTCACTAATTCCTAGTGAGTTTTGACTTCACTGCTAGGAAATTAGTAACATAGGTAAACAACCATTGTTAATCATATCTCTATATGACTCTTGTTTGTTGGGTGACATCCAATGCCCCGGCTCCCAACTCTATGCCATAAAGCCCAAAACCGTTTTGATAGCTTTGTTGAGTAAACCAACACTATGCATGTGAATGTCCAACATTCACCCTATGAATTATGATAGATGATGGTACTTTGCTTTGGCAAACCTACCACACAACGATCAAAATAACATAGTTGCAGCTATTGGTAAATGGCATCAAGTGCTCAACTTTTGTGAGGGAATCTATTCTATCATGCCAAAACATCCACCATATGAAAAGCATGAAAAGAATAGTAATAAGCATCATAGGCATATGATTATATCACATTGTGAATAGTATGACCTTTAGAATCATAATGGTCTCCATCGCCATGGTTCCATCAAGATCTGAGCTGCCATGCCTCCCTTCTTGTGGTGATCCCCATCTCCACCATGCTTGAAGACATCTCCATAATAATAAAAGAAGATAATACAACTAATAGCTACCAAATAAATTACATGAGAGATCAAGCATCACAGGTCGACACGCAGGTCGTTATACAATTATGTGACAACCTCAACCCGGTTGTGTTAAATTTGCAACACGCAGGCTGCACGAATTTACACACAGATCATCACATCATATTAAGGGCATACCATTCACATCATTCTCTGCAAAAACAAGTTAAGCGTAGAACGATTTCTAGCGCGAAACTATATTATGTAATCGCTATAGCAGACAGCAAAACGACGGTCCCAATGGTGTAATCGCTATAGTAGCACCAAACGGAATTACATAGATCACATCTATGAAATCACTATGAAAATCTCATCAGATTGATCAAATCAACCCAAATCTGAGCCATTCAGAATGTCTCAATTTTCAATGTGATCGATTATTCATGAGTAGATCGCGACTCATGACCGTGGTCTGTTGGCTCAATCTATTAGCTATGTACGCGATTAGTCCCGATGGTGATTTCAGCCGGTAGGGACAGGTTGCGCACACAGCAGAGAAGGAGCACGAACTGACCCTTTAGTCATATACGATCGCAATCTACTCTAACCAATTCCAAACCCCAAAAACCGTGCGAAAAAATCATCGTATGAACAAGTCTGCAGTAGATCCCATCTATTAAGAAGATCCAGAACAAAAAATACGCAAGCTCTGATGCCGCTGTGAGGAAATCGGTAGTACGCTACTCTAGCAACTCTACCGCATCATCCAGGAAACATGCGAGTACAGAGGTCATTGATTGTTACCACTAGACGCGCAGCACAACAGAACGTAGATGCGCGTCGGTGTAGGGGAAGTAGACGATCTTGTTCGTCTACTCCTCGTCCTCGTCACGGCAGTAGGTAGACGATCACGATCGTCATAGCCGATCAGCACAGCAGTAGCAGCAGCGCCTCCACGGAGTCCACACGTACGGAGAGGAACGTCGTGCGCCGGTGTGCTAGCACCGCGTGCGCAGAAAGGATCTCGGCGTGAGGCTTTCGAGGGGTGGCGGCTAGGGCTGTCACGTGGTGGGGAGATTAGCTCCTAACCCTACCCCTCATATTTATAGGCGTACTAATGGGCTTTTAGATCGCAGGCCCATTAGTACCCTAATTGCTTATGGATCAAATATCCAATAGGCCTCAACCCGAATTGTTATGATTGCCTGTTGGGCACATCACCAACATATGTAACGATCACCACCTTCTATAAATAAAGATCCGATACGTATGGTGTATTTCCTTATGTAACGATCACGTCCTTCTATAAGTAAAGATGTGTAGACCCAAGTTGGGTCATCGTTTCCAATCAGTTTAACATGGCATCAGGGTCGCTCTCTTCCGATCTCATCTAGTTCGTCAAGTTTCTTCATCGAGTTCAATGCAGTTTCTTCGACGCCATTGGTGATCATGATGTCGAGTCAGGGCTCATCATCAAACCCTGCCCCTATGCAGATCATCAGACATCCTGTGTCAGAAAAGCTTACCAGAGAAAATTTTCTGGTATGGAAAGCCCAGATTCTACCAGCCGTGCGTGGTGCACACAATTGACTGGTTACCTTGATGGCTCAAAAATTGCACCAGTTAAGAAGATGGTCATCGAGAAAGATGGCAAGAGCAGGGAGGAAGTTGATAATCACAAATATGCTCATTGGATTGCCCAAGACCAGATAGTTCTTGGCTATCTCAACTCAACACTTTCCATAGAAATTCTGTCTCAAGTCGTCCATTTTGAGACGGCTCATGAAGTCTGGAAGTGTCTCACTAATATGTTCTCGTCGGTTTCAAAATCTCGCATTATTAAAATCCGTGCTCAACTTGCTCGGGAACAAAAAGGAGACCAGTCTGGATCTATGTATTTTTCAAAGATGATATCTTTTGTCGACGAACTGGCGGCTGCCAGCACACCCCTCGAGGGGGAGGAGATTATCTCCTATATTCTGACTGGATTAGATGCAAATTATAATCCATTCGTATCATCAATGACACGTGAAGTGGATCTTAGCATCAGTGAATTATATGCACAACTACTCTCTTTTGAAGCAAGATTGGAATATCAGAATAATGAATAGCAATTCACCTCATCTGCAAACGCTGCGGCTCAAGGATGAGGCCGTAGACGTGGTCGTGGCAGGACAAATCATGGCCGCAGTAGAGGAGGACAAGGTGGTCGTGGCAGTAATGGTCCAAGAGTATTGTGGCAACTTTGTGGCTATACAGGACATGTCGTTCAGACATGCAGAAGGAGATTTGACAAAAAATTCACTGGAAAATTTTCAAACAATGACAATTATCAAGGAAGCTTTAATGGCTCTGCCACGACTCCAACATATGGTATTGATACAAATCGGTATTCAGACAGTGGTGCGACAGATCATATAACAGAGGAATTGGAACAACTCACAATGAAACAAAAGTATGATGGTCATGATCAAGTACAAACCGCCAGTGAAATAGGTATGAGAATTAAGCACATTGGTCATGCATATTTTCATACTCCCTCTCGTAGTTTACATCTCAATAATATTCTTCGTGTATCTCTTGCACAAAAAAGTCTTGTATCTATTCGTCGCCTTACTTTTGACAATGATGCCTTTGCCGAATTTCACCCTGACTTTTTCTGTCTTAAGGATCGTGCCACAAGGAAAATCCTTCTTTCCGCAGATGCATTAATTGGACTTTATCCAATTCCCTTTCAAGCAAGACAAAGTCTCAATGCAATTAAGTGCACCCAAAGTTTGTGGCATGGTCGCCTAGGACACCTGTCGGTACCCTTAGTACCGGGTACCCCCGCGCACAGGATGAAACGGCTAAGTACCTTGCCTCCCCCGCAGAGGCGAGCTCCGATGTTGTCATCGTGTCCCGTGGTGTCAGACCCCGTTTCTTCTCAGAGGTGGGCTTCAGACCTGCCACGTGTCCCGCTGTAACATCCCAATTTTTAACAAACAAGAAAATTTGAATTTAAAATAACTTAATTGATAAAATTTAAACAAGGAAGAGATTAAATTAAATTAAGGTGGGAAATTGCGTGTTTATTTCTTGTGATTGAATGCATGAATGTGTGCTTTGAATTAAAATTTAATTTATCAAACTTGCTAGCATTTTGATTTGAGTTGGAAATCTAAATTTGAATCAAAGAAAGAAAAGCACAAATCAAATAAAAATGAAAATGCTACCAGACCCAAAAGCCCATCAGGATCTTTTCTTTTCCTCCCTCCCCTCCTTTCCTCTGTGGGCTGAAGTTTGGCCAGCCCACCAGCGCCAAAGGACTCCCCTGCTCTCTGTCTTTTTTCTTTCTTCTCACTGCGTAGAGGGCCCCTATCATCATTAGCCCACCCCATCTTGGGTTCCCTCTTTCCCCTTTGACCAGCGGGCCCCCACCTGTCGGCGCCCCTTTCAGTCTCTTTTCCTTTCGGCCCACCCACCCGCGCACCTAGGATACCCTGCCCCTCTCTCTGTTTTGTGGACCCCACCTGCCAGCCTATCTCTTCCCTCCAGCTCGCGCCTCTCTTCTCTTGCGGACTCACGCAAATCGTGTGAGCGTGCTTGCCCGAGCGCGGATGTCGAGAGCGAATCCAACCCCCTTGAAATATCTGACCCCAATCTTCTTGCACCGCACGAAGCCGCCCCCTATAAAAGCCGCTCCAACCCTAGCTGCCCTCTGACTCTTGATTCCAAGCCGCGCACCGCCATTGCCATTTTCATGGATGTCGCGCTGCCGCACGATCCTCCCTAGCCACACGCCGCTAGCCCTCACTGTCTTGTCTACCTCCTTCTCAAGGTCTCTCTTGTGCTCCCCGAGCCTTCTCCGCCGTGGATCGGTGCCGTTTTTGAGATCCCCGACGAAGCTCCGATAAGGCGTTCCGCCTTCACCCTCATTCCAGCATTCCCTCTCGGTTTACTCCCGACCTAACTCCTCCATAGCACTCCCCGTGCTCCAAAACACGTGTTGGACAAGATGATGCCGAAAACCCGTCACGGAAACGCCATACTCGAAGAGGATCAATGAGGTACAGCCGCCTCTCACCGTCGCCCCGCCACCCCCTTCCCTTCTTCGTCGGTCTGTCTCTTCGTACGTGTTCGTAGCACCTCCCTGTTTCGCTTCGGTGGAAGGAACACGAGGATAGATCTTCGGTTGACCTTGCGATAGAGACCGACGCCACCCGCCGCCCTGCACCATCGACCACCCTTCTCCATGCCTTCCCGAGCACCAAAACACCCTAGGTGAGTCCCTGTGCATCTCCTTCTTCCACCTTGGTCGCTAGTGTCTCACTTTAGCTGGTGTTCCCGCAGATCCTCGTGCTCTGGCGAGCTCCATGGCTGCAACCATGGCAGCGCCGTCGTGATGCTCTAGGAAGAAGGAGCAGGGTCTCCTTTGCGACCCTAGCTGTTAGATCGTGCGTTTGCGGCTGCGATTAGATGAGGCATATACCCCTTCGTGTTTTATATCTGCACCGTTCGTTCCTTGATGCACGACCACAATTAGATCGAGTGTAACCATTCATCTCCATTAAATCTGGTGCCCTCCGCTTTAGATCCGACGGTTCGTGTTCTATTCCACCGTACCCATTCGCAGATTAACACATAACCCCCTGGAAACTTTACACTAATCACCCACATGTCCCTGGCTTAATAAAATGACTCGTGTACTTTTCTAATATTGTGATTCTCACTGAATAATGCTGAATTAATTCAATTAGGCCCCTGCAGCTTGCTGTTTTTGCATTTTAGCATCTGGATAATGTGTAAATTGATGAAACCCCCCCTGAAAACATATTGTTTGATAATTTAACCCCTACAGTAATTAATTATTTACATAATACCTCATATTTAGTGCTGTTTTTACAAAGAAAACCCTGTAGCATGCTGATTTCACATATAAGCCCCTAATAAGTGATGTTTTTACATAAAACTTGTGCATAGACATTTGTTAACACTCATTAATATTTAATTAACATAATTG
Organism: Tuctoria greenei; assembly: GCA_036927565.1. Lineage (NCBI taxonomy): Eukaryota > Viridiplantae > Streptophyta > Magnoliopsida > Poales > Poaceae > Tuctoria > Tuctoria greenei. Next base: position 290,256,457 of record JAYESD010000001.1, read on the forward strand.
AATGTATTCTTGCATTTATAATTGATTCTAGCATAGGAATAACTAATTAAAATGCATGCGATGACATGAACATAGGTTCTCATTAAAGTTAATGAAAATGTCCTTAGCAGGTTAAACCTACACATTTAAACTCTAGTAAATGTTATAAATGTTTATTCATGCATATTAACTCTATAAACACCTAATAAAATATGTGGCGCATAAAATACACTCTTATTTATTTATTCATGCATATTAATGTTGAAAATGTATAATAAAATGTATTATCGCATGTGATAAAATGAACATAACACCGTGTTAAGCCGTAATCGTGCGTAGGCTCTCGTTACACCGTAGGATGTTCACGAAGTGATGTTTACATCTTGTTTTGCTTGTATGGTGTAATGTTATTGAATGTGCTTCTTTATCTCTCTTTCGGTAGCTTATACGTTTTGTGCCCCGATCATGATGTGACGTGAAGACTCGGAAGGTCAAGCATTCTCCCCGGAAGACTGAGCAGCCTCATGTTATAAAGAAAAGGCAAGTGCCCTTGACCACTTTGCACCGATTAGTAAAATATTAAGGACGTAGATATAATTAGTTGCATGCAAGTCTTAAATTGAATCCTATGTTAGGAAGTTTACTTAGATTTTCATATTATTCCTTGTCGTTGGGTTTGGGTGGTATGTTCGGGATTTGGGTATGTGTTTATGCTTAGCCCTACTGTCATTAGTTAGGTGGTAATGATAACTTGATTAAATACTATTATTATCATTTATTGGATGGATATGGTTATATATAGAGTAGATAGGAATCTGGACAGGCAGGATTGAGTGGTGGGTGCAGTACGCACGGGACTCGGGTTCATTGTGTTGGTGCCTGTTCTAGATTCTAAGGACCGGTTCTTGGTGATATTGCAACTAGACATTACCATGCCACCACATGACAGTATGGAACGACTTAGCCAATTAATTAGGTAATCTTTCGATGGGTATGGGCAAAGGTTGGTGTGGGGAAGGAGTGGGGATTTACTACTCTTAGATCTGCAAGGCTCAAGAGGGGGCCGCCCCGGTGGAGGGTGTACTCCAGAAATGTCGTGGTATGTGAAACCTTAGAGTGCTCGTACTTGTCGGGAGACCCTTTGTAAAGGCTCTGTTGTGACCTTCTAGCCGCACACCTACGAAAGTGTGTAATGTGATCGACGGGTCACGTGCGACACGGAGGTTATTAGTCCACCTAAAGATAGGGGATGAAATCAAAACTTGTGGGTAAAGTGGTACAAACTCTGCAGAGTATAAAACTATCTATATAGTCGTGCTCACAGTCATGAGCGCGCTTGGTAGTATTGCCTTGATTAATTAGGACTGGTTGGTTTGGTTGGTAACCGGGTGGTGTAACCCGGTGAGTTGGTAGTCGGGTGGTGTAACCCGATGAGTTTGGTCGAATTAGCCATAGATAAAGTGATCTACTTGCAGATCGTCCTTCTGCGAAGTAGAGGATGAAACTGCCGAACTTCATGAAGATGTTGAAGACGAAGGAAGTGCTGCGAGCGGCCGTGCGAAAGCACTTCCCATAAACCTAATCGCCGGCACCCGTGCAGGTCTTCAGATCACCGGCGTCTGTTCGAAGACACCGCTCTCCCTCGATCCGCTGCACGACGAACGGAGGAACGACAAGGCAAAAGCGCGGTAGCGCAGAGCAGTTAGCGAGAGAGGCGTGTTTCTCTCTGTGTGTTCTCCAGTATACAAGACGTATCCTTATATACTCGAGTCAACATCCACCTCCGATTCGATCAGACTTAATTTCAGGAAACCGCCCCCTGAAATCCCTCAACGTGCAACAAATGGAGCAGTTATGGGGCATTCGTGCACATTAATTGTGCGCCTGTAGTTATGCTTGAAATTACTCCACACGTTGATGTGGCAGTCTAGGTGTTGATGAGATATTCCCTTTTATATGTGTGGTAGAAAAATAATAACTACTTCATAGAACACAACTCGTCACGACGCGAATGCGCAACGTCGTAAGTCACAAGTCACACAATAAACAAGCGTAAAATAGCGAAACGCGCGCATGCATGCGTGTATCTTTGTGTCCATAGCAGCAGTCTTCATCTCTCATTATTCTCATGTTGAGAACCACTACAGGAGCTACTATATATTAGAGAACACCCATCTAGATGGGTAATATGGGACTAAACATCGCAGCCACCTCTGCCCACCACCTTGGCTTTCCACCAGAGAAGTTGGCCCAAATAAATCAGCCCATAAATGGGCTGCATCAAAGGGCTAAATCCCAACAATCACCACCAAAAGTCAAGGTCTAAAAGTAACAATCTGCAATGGACATACTCACAATTTTGTAATGGACATAGCCTTAAATTGCTAGTTTCGTGTGAGCAAGTTTCACATGAAAGCATCGCTGATACAAGGCCGCCTAAAGCCATGCCTATGGTTGGAGCATTACGGTATTCTCCTGTGTATGTTCATGAGTTTCTTTGAGATTACCCACATCTTACAGATTGTGACCTAACTGTCAAACTCATATAGGTGTGTTCTTACAAGTATCCTCTACAGGACGGTACCTTGCCTATTTAGTCCACATAACACATTAAGACATTAAAGTCAACTTTCTATGCAGTACTGAGAGTACGCATCTACTAGCAGAAACGAGTAGTAAACAAGTACTCTCTAGTTATCTATACAACTTGTTTTTCCTAAGGTCTACTTCACAGGATCTCCAGTCAAATAGTTTGGGTTACCATTGTATGATAACATCACGTGGGTTTCAATCCCATTTCCCTTGATGCTTCTTAAATTATAGCACGTGCTAATCCCTTAGTAAAAGGGTCTGCAAGGTTTCTTTTAGTATTAATATACTCAACGACAATCTCTCCCATATTTCTCAAATGTCTCATGGATTTTATTCGCAATTTCACATGTCTTGAGGATTTCAAATTTTCTTTTGCATTGCCTACAATTGTGATCACACTTTGATTATCACAATGCAAAAGAATGGCCAACACAGGTTTATCGACCAATGGCAAGTACATCAAGAGCTGTTTCAGCCACTCCGCCTCAGTTGTGTCTCAAGTGCTACAAGTTCCGCCTCCATAGTAGACTTTGTTAATATAGTGTGCTTATGAGACCTCCATGAAATTGCACACCACCAATAGTGAATACATATCCACTAGTGACCTTGATCTCATCAGCATCTGAGATCCAATTTGAGTCATTATACCCTTCTAGTACAGTTGGGTACACCGTATAGTGAAGTCCATATGTTGATGTACCTCTCAAGTATCTCATTACATGTTCTAGTACACACCAGTGACCTCTTCCAGGATTGGAAGTAAATCTGCTCAATTTGCTTACCGCAAATGAGATGTCAGGTCTGGTTGCACCAGTAAGATACATGAGAAAACCAATAATCTAGGAATATCTCAACTGATTAATCCCTTGTCCTCTGTTCTTGCGAAGCTTTAGACTGAGATCATATGACGTTGGAGAAGCTTTAGAATATGAGTATCCAAATCAACTCAGAATATTCTCCACATAATAAGATTATTTTAAAGTAATCTCATTCTCGCCCTTAATCAGCTTGATGTTTAGAATAACAACAGTCACTCCCAAATCCTTCATATCAAAATTTTGGGACAAGAATGATTTTACATCATTTATCACATCAATACTAGTCCCAAAAATTAATATGTCATCAACATATAAGCTCAGTATTACTCCCTTACCCCCACCAAACCGATAGTACAGACATGTGCCAGCGTCATTTACCACAAAGTCTGCTGAGATCATAGTTCTATCGAACTTCTCATGTCACTGCTTTGGTGTCTTCTTGAGGCCATACAAGGATTTTTGTAACTTACACATTTTGTCCTCTTGCCTAGGCACCACAAAACCACCAGGCTACTTCACATGGATCTCCTCATCAAGCTCGCCATTTAGTAATGTCGTCTTCACATCCATTTGATTGATAAGGAGATCATGACACGCAACAAGTGCAACAAGCACATGAATTATGGTTAGCCTAGCAACAGGTGAATAAGTATCGAAGAAATCCTCGCCTTAATTTTGGGTAAATTCCTTGACTACAAGTATATCCTTATATTTATTGATTGTACCATCTGGTTTGAGCTTCTTTTTAAATACCCACTTACACCCAATAGGTTTACACCCAATTGGACAGTCACAAATTTCCCAAGTTCCATTTGTTAAAATGGACTCCATTTCATTATGTACTGTCTCCTTCCAGCGCTCTGCATCTGGCGATGTATATGCCTCTGAAAGTGTTTTGGATGTATCATCAACGAGGTAGACAATAAAATCATCACCAAAGGATTTTTCAATCCTTTGTCTCTTGCTCCTTCGAGGGGCAATATCTGTACTGTCATCCTCAATGGGATTTTTAGTGTCAGAACAAGGTACAAATATTAGAGAAAGATCAGGAGTAAAACTAGTAGATGCCTCGCTACAACCTGCAACTCTATCCTTCATTGGAAAAAACATTCTCGAACAATGTAGCATCACGAGATTCAGTCACGATGTTAACGTGCATGTCAGGAATCTTGGATTTAATCACTAGAAATCTATAGGCTGCATTATGTTGTGCATATCCTAGAAAGACACTCCACGGTTTTTGGTCCCAATTTTTGTTTCTTACATGCGGACACATTAACTTTCGCCAAACAGTCCCATACACATAAGAAACCAAGAGCATGCTTTCTTCCTTTCCATCCTTCATACGGGGTTATTTCACCCTTGGATGATGGAACTCGATTCAACACAAAACATGTGATCAAAATGGCTTCCCCCCACCATGAGTTGGATAAATCCGAACTGTCCAACATGGTATTAACCAAGTCCGTTAGTGTTCGGTTTTTCCGCTAAGCCACCCCATTAGATAGGGGTGAGTAGGGAGCCGTTGTCTCATGGATAATTCCATGTTCTGCACAATATTCGGCGAAATCATTAGAAAGATACTCTCCTCCTCTATCGGACCTACCACATTAGAATTTTCTTTCTAATTGGTTTTCTACCTCAACCTTATATATTTTAAAGTGATCTAGTGCCTCATATTTTGATTTAATAAGATAGAGATAACAGTATATAGTAGCATCATCAATAAAAAGATTGAAAGCATCTAGGCCCCCATGAGGTATGGTTTCGGTGATTAATGACAACCATTGGATTTTACTAATGAATTTGTGAATGCAAGGTCCCCATAATCACTCAATCAAATGAAATCAATATGTCATTGGAGACCCATATACAATCAATTTATGAGATCAAATCAATTATATGAAGACAAGAAGTGAAAGCTCTTATGCCAAAATCATTCAACTTTAAATTGACAACATTCAATGCTTGAAGATCATCAGAAATGCCTTTACAACAAATATCAAAGAGGTCAATCGAGCAAGATACAAAATCACTTAGAAACAACTCGAAGCAAACAAAATCAACTCACCGGATCAACCGATGGTTCCAGAAATATACACATCGGTCGATTTGGTTCAACTGAAGAAGAATACCTCAGAACAAAGCACTCACCGGATCATCCGATGTAAATGGCTCATCTACATCGGTCCATCAATACAGTTTGCAATATCATTGGACCAAGTGTAGCACCGGATTATCCGATGTACAGAAATATACATATCGGTCAATCACTCTAGTAAGCATCAAGTTTGAGTCAATTCTGGAGGAAGAGCCACCGGATCATCCGATGAGAAGACAGGAGCAACATCGGTCTAACAACGGTCATATCTGACACAATGACGTCAGCTAAAGTAAACTTGACCGATGATAACTAAAGGGGAGACATCGGATCATCCGATGTCCGTAGAAAAGTTCTGTTAGCCTACTTTTCCAACGGCTATTTCGGGAAGGCTGGCTATAAATGCCCCCTAATCCTGTCATTTCGCCAAGTCTTGATCACCAGACACTATCAACACATCCACAAGCATTCAAGACCAAGAGCAATCACTTCCACACCATTTCGATCACCTATACACCAAGAGTTAGGCTAGAACTAGCTAGAGAGGGAGCTTGTGTGCCTCCATTCTGGGTGAGTGGACTCTCTAGGATAGTGAGAGCCTCAAGGGAGTGCCCTTGGTGTTTGTAACTGTGAGGAGACTTCCGGAGCTTGCCAAGGCATTTGTGGAAGCCCAGAGGGTCGAAGTTGTACAAGGCTTGAGCTCCACCTCGCCAAAGTTGGCAAACGGAGAGGAATAGTGAAGATCCCTCGTCTCGGTGACTTGGGTGTGGCAAAACCCTTTGGTGGGTGCCACAACGTGGATATAGGAAGATATTGATGATCTTGCCGAACCAAGGGATAAATCCTCGTGTCTCCTCGGGAGTTTGCATCCTCCTCCTTTCCCTTACGTTTATGCATTTTACATTCCGCAAAGTTCCCATTTACTTGAATGCATAGATAGTTTGCGTAGGGAATTGGGCTTTTAGGAATTAAGTTTTATTGCTTAGATTTTTTAAAGAAGCCCAATTCACCCCCCCCCCTCTTGGGCATTCGATCCTCACAATTGGTATCAGAGCTTGGTTTCTCATAGGATCATTCTAGCTTCACCGCTAGAGAGCTAAAATGGCCAAGGTTGGGGGTTCGGTTTCTATCTTCGAGGGCAAGAACTTTGCCTATTGGAAAGCACGCATGCGCGCTTATCTAGAGGCTATTGCTCCCGAAGTTTGGGAAGCGACCCATGCGGGGTTTGGAGAACACAACTATGTTGGTGATCAAATTAAATGGGATGCTAAAGCTAGGAATGCAATCTATGAGTGCATTAGTCAAGATGTTTTTTCTAGGATTGCTAGCAAAGAAAAGACATGTGAAATTTGGGCTTGCTTGATAGAAATTCATGAGGGTTCTTCTCGTGTGAAGGAACTTAAATATCACATGCTTAAAGCAAAATATGATGAATTTAAGATGCTACCTCATGAAAATGTCAATGAGATGTTCTCTCGCTTGAATGTACTTATTGAAGAAATTAATGCTCTTGACATTGCTTCTCTTGGCAAGGGACTCACCAACCGCAAGATCCTCATGCTCCTTCCCAAGCCAAAGTACAACATCATCAACTCCATGCTCCAAAAAGAGTCACTTGACCACACTGAAGTTTCGGAGCTCATTGGAGAAATTCACGCTCATGAGATGAGTGTGCTTGGGATGATGGAGCAATCATCCTCAAAAACAATTGCTCTAAAGGCCTCCACCAAGAAAACAAGCCTAAAGAATAAGAAGGTGGTTGAGCCTAGATCAGGTGAAGAAGAGCAAGTATCAAGTGAAGATGATGATGATGAGCTTGCATTGATGATGAGAAAGTTCTCACGCTTGAAATCCAAGATTACCAAGAAGGGATACACCTTTGATCCCAAGAAGAAAGCATTTCTACCGAGGAGAGATGATCACAAGACTTGCTACAATTGTGGTGATCAAGGCCACATCTCCTATGATTGTCCAAAACCGGACAAAAGAAGAGAGAACTACAAGATCAAGCATCGCAAGCTTGAAGAAAGTGATGATGATGAAGAAGAGGCCAAACCCAAACCAAGAGCCTTTGGGAAGAAGAAACATGACAAGGGCAAGAAGGCAAGACTCTTCCCAAAGAAGAGAAATGGCCCACAAAAGGTGTTTATGTGTGAGGCAAATGAATGGGTCACCGACGAAGAAACAAGTGATGAAGAGAGTGAAGTGGAAGAAGAAAGTTTGGCCGGCCTCGCCATTGCCAACAATGATGACTCACCTCTTCATCCACCGCCCATGTGCCTCATGGCAAAAGGTAACACCAAGGTATGTGACGACTCTAGTAATGATGAGCTTTCCCCCAATGATTTAACTTCCTTGATAAATGAATATCATGCTATCATTAAGAGGGAAAAGAGTAAGGTTAAAGCTCTTGAAGAAACTCGTGCTAGACTTGAGAGTGCTAACCTCGATTTGCTTGACAAGTATGAAAGCATACTCAAAGAGCATGACACGCTCAAATCTCATGTCAAGCAAATTGAGGAAGAAAAGGCTAAAATCAAGTTAGATAATCATGAGCTTAACTTAGCACACCAAACACTCTTGGTAGAGCACAACAAGCTAATACAAGAACATCAAACACTTAACCTTGCTCATAACGTGCTTGATAAAGAGTTGAAAAATGCAAATAAACAAACTCTTAATGATAGGATATCCATTACTTCTCATGTCACTAATGCCTTGAACAAGTCTTTGCCTTTGAAAGCAAATGCTAGGGAGAAGGACTTGTTGGAAGAAATTGAGAGTCTCCGCACTAGTGTGGCTAGACTTTCAAAAGGAGAAGTCAAGCACAAGGAAATTCTCTTCCAACAAGCAAAGGCCTTCAACAAGAGAGGACTTGGATCCTTCCCGGTGCCTAACAAAGGAAAGGTGCCCTCACCGGAGCTTAGAACAAGCTTCATAAAGGAAGTTGGTTCTTATTGCCAATATTGTGAGGTCACCGGTCACCACACAAGGGAGTGTCCTCTTCCTAACCGACCCTCTCCCAAGTTGCCCATTAATTACAAATCTACCTTCAATGATCGTTATTATCTCTTGAGTAAAGTAGATGGCAAGGTGAAGGCTAGGTTCATTGGCAAGGACATGAAGGGCATGAAGGGGAAGCTCCCCAAGCAACTTTGGGTCCCAAAGACACTTGTATCACACATACAAGGACCTAAGTTGGCTTGGGTGCCTAAAGTTAAAAATTGAATTCATGTGTGTAGGTGAACTACAAAATCGGAGGAAAGCATTGGGTACTCGATAGCGGGTGCACCCAACATATGACCGGCAATGATGGTATGTTCACCACCATAGAAAACCCCGACAATCATGAACAAGTCACCTTTGGTGATAACTCTAAGGGAAAGGTAATTGGGTTAGGTAAAATTGCTATTTCAAATGATTTATCCATTTCCAATGTTTTGTACGTTAAGTCACTTAGTTTTAATTTACTTTCTATTGCACAACTATGTGATCTTGGACTAACATGCACATTTAGCAAAAATGATGTTGTTGTGAGTAGTGAAACAAGCCAAGACATAGTCTTCAAAGGATTTCGGCATGGACATCTCTACCTAGTGGACTTCTCCAACAAGAATGCTAGCTTGACCACTTGTCTCTTCACTAAGACAAGCTTGGGTTGGCTATGGCATCGACACATAGCACACATTGGGATGAGCAAACTCAAGAAGTCATTCAAGCTTGGGATGGTGACCGGCGTGAAGGATGTCACATTTGAGAAGAACAAGCTTTGTAGCGCTTGTCAAGCCGGGAAGCAAGTTGCTTCACACCATCCGATGAAGACAATGGTGTCAACCTCCAAGCCACTTGAGCTACTCCACATGGACCTCTTCGGACCGTCCACATATCAAAGCCTTGGCGGTAACCTCTATTGTCTCGTTATAGTTGATGACTATTCTCGCTATGCTTGGACTTTATTTTTAGGTGACAAGAGTGAAACCCCGGAAGTGTTCAAGACCTTCACCAACCGCGCTCAAAGGGAATTTCAACTTCCCATCATCAAGGTCTGGAGTGACAACGGCACCGAATTCAAGAACTACAACATTGGGGAGTGGTGTGACCGTGAAGGCGTGAAGCATGAGTTTTCGGCCACATACACCCCTCAACAAAATGGTGTCGTTGAAAGGAAGAACAAGACACTCATCACTCTTGCGAGAGCAATGCTTGATGACTACGGCACGTCGGAGAAGTTTTGGGCCGAAGCAATCAACACGGCGTGCCATGCCGCAAATAGGGTCTACCTCCATCGACTACTTCAAAAGACCCCGTACGAGCTTCTCATTGGGAGAAAGCCCAACATCTCCTACTTTCGAGTCTTTGGATGCAAATGCTACATCTACCACAAGAAAAGGCTCGGTAAGTTTGAAAGAAGATGTGATGTTGGTATATTCCTTGGTTATGCATCAAACTCAAAAGCATATCGAGTATTCAACCAAACCTTCGGTTTAGTTGAGGAAAGTTGTGATGTTGAGTTTGATGAATCTAATGGCTCCCAAGAGGAGAGTTTTGGTCATGATGAAATAGATGATGAGACTCTACGAGAAGCCATGAAGAACATGACCATTGGAGACATCAAGCCTGAAGTTAAGGAGAGCCATGATCAAGGGGGAGCTTCAAGTTCCAACAACAACACCTCCATGGCGCCTCAAGTTGACGAAGAAGAGAAGGATGGTCCATTGCTGACTCAAGACTCACAAGCACAACAACATCAAGAAGAAGAAGAAGTCCATGATCAAGTCCAACCACAAGAGGAGCAACACACATCACCATCGCCAAGTGCTTCACAACCACTTATGAGGCATGGACGCATCTCCAAGGCGCATCCAATAGACCAAATCATTGGAAGTCCGTCAAGGGGTGTAAGTACACGTTCTCGCCATTTCGCCTCATTTTGTGAGCACTACTCGTTTGTTTCATGTGTAGAACCCACTCACATTGAGGAAGCACTCCAAGACCCAAATTGGGTGATGGCCATGCAAGAAGAACTCAACAACTTCATCCGCAATGAAGTTTGGGTGTTGGAGGAGCGACCCAAGGACAAGAACGTCATCAGAACAAAGTGGGTGTACCGCAACAAACAAGACGAGAATGGCGTTGTGGTCCGCAACAAGGCAAGACTTGTGGACAAAGGGTTCTCGCAAGTTGAAGGACTAGACTTTGGGGAGACATTTGCCCCGGTCGCCCGGCTTGAAGCCATCCGTATACTCCTTGCTTTTGCTTCACATCATAATATTAGACTTCATCAAATGGATGTGAAAAGTGCCTTTCTTAATGGTTACATTAACGAGCTTGTTTATGTTGAACAACCTCCAGGGTTTGAAGATCCAAGGAATCCTAATCATGTGTATAGGTTGCACAAGGCGCTCTACGGGCTCAAGCAAGCACCTAGGGCGTGGTATGAACGACTACGGGATTTCCTTATCATGCAAGGATTCAAGATCGGGAGGGTGGACACTACACTCTTCACCAAAGACATCAACGGAGATTTGTTTATTTGTCAAATTTATGTTGATGATATTATTTTTGGTTCAACTAATGAAGCTCTTAGCCATGAGTTTGGAAAAATGATGTCTAGGGAATTCGAGATGTCAATGATTGGAGATCTCAACTTCTTCCTTGGATTCCAAATCAAGCAACTTCAAGAGGGGGCCTTCGTCTATCAAGAGAAGTACGCCAAGGACCTCTTGAAGAAATTTGAGATGGGAGATTGTAGCTCAAGAAGCACTCCAATGGCAACAAATTGTCATCTCGACGCGGATAAGGACGGTAAACCTATTGATCAATCTAACTACCGTTCTATGATTGGTTCATTGCTTTACCTTACCGCATCTAGGCCCGATATCATGTTTAGTGTATGCTTGTATGCTCGCTTTTAAGCGGCACCTAAAGAATCGCATAGGAAGGCGGTCTTTAGGATACTTAGGTATCTTAAGCATACTCCTAGTGTGGGCTTGTGGTACCCTAAAGGTGCAAAATTCCACCTCTTGGGATACTCGGATTCGGACTTTGCCGGATGCCGCGTGGATCGCAAGAGTACCTCCGGTGGGTGCCACTTGCTTGGGCGTTCCCTAGTATCTTGGTCTAGCAAGAAGCAAAATTCCGCCGCCTTGTCCACGGCGGAAGAGGAATATATTGCGACCGGTGCATGTTGTACCCAAATTCTTTATATGAAGCAAACCCTTTTGGACTTTGGTATTAAACTTGATTGTGTGCCTCTCCTTTGTGACAATGAAAGTGCGGTTAAGATAGCTAAAAACCCCGTTCAACACTCCCGCACTAAGCACATTGATATTCACCATCATTTTTTAAGGGACCATGAAGCTAAGGGAGACATCTCTTTGAGAGGTGTTAGGTCTGAAGAACAATTGGCGGATATCTTCACTAAACCACTTGATGAGAAAACTTTTTCTAGGCTAAGAAGTGAATTAAATGTGATAGATGCATCATATGTCATGTAAGTTGCCATGATCATGTAAGAATGCATATCATATAGGTCTTGTCTAACTTTCAAAGGATAGGGGTGAGCAAGGGTTAGCTTGGGATGGAGGTTCTTTTGGGTTTTCCCAAGGCTTGGAGAGTGGCTCTCCCTGAAGAAGCCTTTGAAAGGTTTAAATTTGGCAATATAGATTTATTTTATGCCTTGCATGATGCCTGCCGTATAGACTTGTAATTTATTGCATTATAAATGTTTGGCATTGCATACGGTAGATTGTCACAAAGGGGAAACCACCTCATGAGAAAGAGACTTGTTTGAAATACAATATCTCAACTCATATAAGGTGGAAAGAACAAAATGTTAGGTTCGTTAATGCCTAGAGGAACATGCTCTAAAGAGATAGAAGTCTTCATACTCTACCTCACAAAGCATGGGCCTTACATTTATTTGGATAATTTCCTGCTATTTTTCTCGGTGTTCCATTTGCTTTAAGGCCTAGCCAAGTTATTGTCATATTAGTATCTTTGAGAGGTAAGGGGTTGCCCAAAAATTCCTAAGACATGTGTTTCTCATTGTTTGTTTGTTTGGTCAAAGGACATATATGGGATGTTGCTGTTTTGTAGTCATCGGATTAGTTGGTGTTCGAAAGCCAAGGGCCAGTTCAGTCAGTATCTCAAATAATCCCACGAGTTCATTCTGAAAAACATCGGTCCATCCGATGTGTACAATTCTGGAACTTTGATAAATTCCACCGATGATATTCCCTTCCACGTCGGTCTATCCGATGTAGACGGTATCTTTTTGAATACCTATACTGTGACATTCGACCGATGCTATCTCTTTCCACGTCGGACCATCCAGTGTCAACGGCATATTTTTGAATACCCTTACTGTGCCATTCGACCGATGCTTCTATCGTCTATACATCGGTCCATCCGGTGTTAAAATTTCAGCTAGGGTTTGGGACCCACTATTTAAACGGTCGCTTGTCTCCCTCTTCTCTCTCCCCGATCGCGTCTTCCCTCCGCCGCCGTTCCACTCGCCTGCGCCACCACCGTCTCCCGTCGCCGCCACCGCCGCCCTCCGGCCGTTGTCGTCGACCTCCGGCCGCCGCCGTCGATCTCCGATCGCCGCCGCCCTCCAGCGCTGCTGTCCTCTAGCGCCGCCGCCACTCGCCTCCACCAAACTGTCGCCACCGCTCCACCGCAGCCGCCGTTGCCGCTTCACCCAGCCGCCGCCGCGCCTCCACCCAAGCGACACCGCCGCCTCCTCCCGTGCACCACCAGTCGCCCCACGCGCACACCTCGCCGTCGTGGTGCCTCCACGGTCGCCGTTTCTTCATCGCTAGGGTTGCCGGTCGTGATCCTTCTTCATTCTCGTGCATCACCCAATCGCAATGGCTCGCAACAAGAAGAACAAGGGCAAGGCCATTGTGGAGCCGGACGCGAAGAAGCAGAAGCTCTCGAAGGAGGAAAAGAAGGAGTTGATGGCCGCTCACGCCACCGAGGAGCGAGAGCATGGCCGAGGAGGATCTTTGAGGATCCGCGAGGCTCGTCCGAGGCAGCCTCCCGTGATCGATGAGTCCGAGGCCGAAGAAGAGCTGGAAGAGTCACTCGTCCGCCGGCGCTCAGCCCGGACCCGTGGGGGTCCTCCCGTGGCAGCACCACGTCCGAGACCGACGGCTGCCGATCGTCGTGAGGACAGGGAGGCCCAGAGAGCCATCTATGAGATGGACACCACCGTCCGTGTTGGTGAAGGTGTCCGTTTGGCTGATTACCGGAAGATGAAGGCCAAGCAACTCCGAAGACTCAGATGGAGTGTGTTGCTTGAGGAGTGGTACCCGCAGCCCAGAGAGGCTCTTGTGGATAGTCGTTTCTGGACTGTGACACAGGCGTCACTCTACGAGACCTACAGACGCCGCGGCCACAAGCTATTCCAGCACAACTTTCTGGATTGGCATCAGCTTGCCCTAGCAGCAGAGACAGAGATTCGCCCCTACTTTGAGAGGTACAGAGGGCTGATGCACCTGATGTCCTATGAGAGGAGTGCTTATGTGGAGGATTGGGTACGCGTGTTCTATGCTACCCTATACGTATCTGAGGGCCATAGGTCGATTGACTTCATGTTCATGGGCCAACACTATCACTTGACGAGGCAGACACTGGCACAGCTGCTAGGAGTGGACCTGCACGACACCTGCGTGCATGAGAGAGTATATGGTCAGGCAGACCCGCCGAGGAGGCCGCTCACTGGAGGAGTGGCACCAGCACTGGAGGAGATACGTTCTTTGTTTGGCCCGACCTTCCCTCCAAACCAGCCGAGGGTACCGGCTCTGTTGACCCCAGCTGCGCCCACAGTGCACCTCGCCTTGCGCCGCACGCGCTTGCCGAGGTCAGGTTATCTAGAGGGGTTCACCAGTCTGCAGCAGACCCTCCTATTCTACATCATGAATGGGATGGAGTTTAATATAGTGGACGTCCTCATATGCGAGATGGAGGATGTGATCACTGACGGAGTGGGGATGATGAGGCAGCTCGTGTATGGACACTAGATCAGCTACCTGCTCTCCATGATGGTCCCTGAGGAGTCCGCCATGCATGACCGTCTCACTGACGAGAGTGTCACACGGTTCGGTCACTACCGTGCCCCAGCTCCTGGAGACCGCCGTCTTGGCCGTCCAGTCGAGCGTCAGGTCAGGGCTCGTCTATCTGAGGAGGACTGGTCGGACTTGGAGAAGGAGGATGAGAGGCTAGCTGAGGCAGAGGCACAGGGTGAGGACTTGCAGCACATATGGTCCAAGAGAGACACGGATGACAGTGTCGAGGAGTACTTCCCTCCTCCTCCCTCACCCAGGCAGCACGACGCGGAGGCTGGAGGCTCTACAGTGCCACCCCCTTCTCCACCTCCCGTCTCTGAGGCACAGGTTTCTCAGCCATCCGAGCTCACATCTCTCCTTTAGCAGATGGTTGAGTAGCAGTGCTTGGACCGTCTTGCAGCTGAGCAGGCCCGAGCGGAGCAGGCCGCACCACTTCTGGATCTCCAGCAGCAGCAGGAGGAGATGCAGTGCCAGATCGCCCGTGAGAGGCGTGAGGACACTGACCGGCTGACTGGGCTCATAGACCAGATGCACCAACGCTCCCTCGACCAGCAGCAGCAGACGCAGCAGGCGATGATGGGCATCCTGGGGTTGATCACCAACCTCTACACCCAGACCGGGATTGCCCTCCTGTCGCAGCTGCCAGGAGTTGCTCCACCGCCACCTGTCCTCGCTCCAGCTGCCGCTCCGGTGCCAACTACGCCGATTCCTTCTATCAGCATGTCTCCACTGCTGGCTTCGGGCGCACCGATTCACTCTCCAATGTCAGCCACGACACTGTTCCAGCAGACGCCGACATCCATCGCCAGTGCCCCTGTTCCAGCAGCACCTACCCAGCAGGCACCTCCTACGGCTCCTACGGCTCCGACAGCTCCTTCCACTACTCCAGGCAGTAGCTCCGACGACGGCGACGGTGACCAGTTCATCATCACGCCTAGTACTCAGGGGTCTTAGGCACTCGGATCCCTTTTTGGTGTCTTGATGCCAAAGGGGGAGAAGAGCTAGAGGAGTCAGGGGGGGATAGCTCAGTCTCAGGGGGAGTGTCCTAGCCTTAGGGGGAGTTTACCTATATCTTTTTTTGTAATTCGATATTATCATCTTTTGTAATTCGATACTTTTGCTACTCATTTGGTGTTTATTGAGTACTCTTAAGTTATTAATCGATTGAGCTTATTTGGTGCCTATCTTATGATCACTTATTCACTTGAGTTATTCTTTGATTGAGCTTTCAAATTTTAAGTGTAATAATCTTGTATTCATTGCATATCCTCTTAAGCTTCGTACTATCAAATTCATTACTATTGTGCTTTAAATTGTTGTGTTGTCATCAATCACCAAAAAGGGGGAGACTGAAAGCATCTAGGCCCCCATGAGGTATGGTTTCGGTGATTAATGACAACCATTGGATTTTACTAATGAATTTGTGAATGTAAGGTCCCCATAATCACTCAATCAAATGAAATCAATATGTCATTGGAGACCCATATACAATCAATTTATGAGATCAAATCAATTATATGAAGACAAGAAGTGAAAGCTCTTACGTCAAAATCATTCAACTTTAAATTGACAACATTCAATGCTTGAAGATCATCAGAAATGCCTTTACAACAAATATCAAAGAGGTCAATCGAGCAAGATACAAAATCACTTAGAAACAACTCGAAGAAAACAAAATCAACTCACCGGATCAACCTATGGTTCCAGAAATATACACATCAGTCGAGTTGGTTCAACACAAGAAGAAGACCTCAGAACAAAGCACTCACCGGATCATCCGATGTGAATGGCTCATCTACATCGGTCCATCAATACAGTTTGCAATATCATTGGACCAAGTGTAGCACCGGATCATCCGATGTACAGAAATATAAACATCGGTCAATCACTCCAGTAAGCATCAAGTTTGAGTCAATTCTGGAGGAAGAGCCACCGGATCATCCGATGAGAAGACAGGAGCAACATCGGTCTAACAACAGTCATATCTGACACAATGATGTCAGCTAAAGTAAACTTGACCGATGATAACTAAAGGGGAGACATCGGATCATCCGATGTTCGCAGAAAAGTTCTGTCAGCTTACTTTTCCAACGGCTATTTCGCGGAGGTTGGCTATAAATACCCCCTAATCCTGTCATTTCGCCAAGTCTTGATCACCAGACACTATCAACACATCCACAAGCATTCAATACCAAGAGCAATCACTTCCACACCATTTTGATCACCTATACACCAAGAGTTAGGCTAGAACTAGCTAGAGAGAGAGCTTGTGTGCCTCCATTCTGAGTGAGTGGACTCTCTAGGATAGTGAGAACCTCAAGAGAGTGCCCTTGGTGTTTGTAACTGTGAGGAGACTTTCGGAGCTTGCCAATGCGTTTGTGGAAGCCCAGAGGGTCGAAGTTGTACAAGGCTTGAGCTCCACCTTGCCGAAGAGTGCAAACGGAGAGGAATAGTGAAGATCCCTCGTCTCGGTGACTTGGGTGTGGCAAAACCTTTTGGTGGGTGCCACAACGTGGATGTAGGAAGATCTTGACGATCTTGCCGAACCACGGGATAAATCCTCGTGTCTCCTCGGGAGTTTGCATCCTCCTCCTTTTCCTTACGTTTATGCATTTTACATTCCGCAAAGTTCCTATTTACTTGAATGCATAGATAGTTTGCGTAGGGAATTGGGCTTTTAGGAATTAAGTTTTATTGCTTAGATTTTTTAAAGAAGCCCAGTTCACCCCCTCTTGGGCATTTGATCCTTACAAAGATATAAAAAATTTATTTCCTACTCTAGTCAAAATTCCATTCATTTCACCAAATCTGAGTGAATAAGATCAAGTGGTGACAAGCTGTTCTCTTCCACGCTTTTAAAAAGGTTTGCGTGGTTGTTTAGCTTGCACACACGCATGACACTAGATCTTCTTTCAACAAGAATTTTCAGAATCAAATTAAGTTTGGACAATTTAATGTTGCGATCATAATTAATATGACAAAGCTGAGAGTGCCAAACAATAGTCTCTTGTCCATTGCATTTAGAACTAGAACAAGCAACTGAATTCACAAGATTATTACAATCTTCAACAACCAAAAGACGGAACAGGCCTCCGCTATCATAGCCTTTTTCGATAAATACACCAAACTTTGAAACAATAAATTTGTTCAAAAGAAACACTAACTTATAGCCATCACGACACAATAGAGAACCACTAATTAGGTTATTATTTATTCTAGGTACGTGTTGCATATTCTTCAAAGAGAGAGAGTCTTTCCGAAGGTCAACTTCAGATCGACTCTTCCAATTCCATGTACATCAGTCCTAGACCTATTGTCCATCAAGACAGAGCAACTATCGATAACCTGATAAGAAGAAAATAAATTGTAGTTAGAACAAACATGCACATTAGCTCCTGTGTCTAACCACCAATCGGTGGAATGACACGCTATAAGAACTTCTAGAACATACCCTCCAGATGCTCCTCCGTCCACGCCAATTATGACATTCGAAAATTTCTGACCACCACCTTTCTTACCTTTTCTATTGCGGCATTTCCTGGCTATGTGGCCAAGCTCGCCGCACACAAAGCAAGTCTGTTCTTCTTTCTTCTTCTTCTTAAAGCTAGTGTTTTGTTTGACTTTTCCTTTCTAGTTCTTGTTGTTCTTATTGCCACCACCAGATTTACCTTCAACTACATTGGCATTCGAGGGAGTCCCTTCCCACAGAATAGAATGAGACACATCCTTGGATCTTGCCTTCTCCTCAACATCAAGAGTTGAGATCAGACTTTCAACAGTCATAACCTATTTTTTTGTGTTTAAGGCTTGTGGAAGAACTTCTCTAATATGGAGGCAATTTGTAAATAATTCCACCAACCACGAACTTATCAGGCAAGACCGTATCAAAATGTGCAAGTTCCCCCACCAGAAGTTGGATTTCATGAGCCTGTACCATGATAGATCGGTCATTGCCCATCTTGTATTCGTGGTACTGGTCATTAACATATAGTTCACGTCCAGCATCTGATTCTGCATATTTGTGATCTAGGGCCTCCCATAATTCCTTAGCCGAAGTGTGGTTCATGTAAATGTCACGTAGCTGATCTGACAGGAGTGCCAACAGGCAGCCAAGACAAGTTGAATTGTCCAATTCATAGTCGCGGTTTTGCTCCTCAGTGAGAGGAAGAACTGGGGACATCACCCCCAGATCTTTATCAACATGAGTCAGAACTTGATTTGTGTCTGTCATCTCTTAAAATTGTTAATCTCAGCAAATCGCTCTGGTTTCAACGCATCAGTAAGTCTGGCCATGTTAATTCTATCAGGTTTCTGGATTATTGGAAAATACACATGCCATGCAATTAATTTGATGATCTGAAACGTCAAAACGACTAGAATAGATCCACTAGCAGTCAAAATAAACAATGCTAGTATTACAAAAACAAGAATTGCAACATATGCGAATAAATCGCTCATCAAGTAAATCGAATTAGCTATAGATCAGGTGATCTACTTACAGATCGTCCTGCTGTGAAGTAGAGGACGAAACTGCCGAACTTAATGAAGATGTTGAAGACGAAGGAAGTGTTGCTAGCGGCCGTGCGAAAGCACTTCCCAGAAACCTGATCACTGGCACCCGTGCAGGTCTTCAGATCACCGGCGTCGGTTTGGAGACACCGCTCTCCCTCGATCCGCTGCACTACGAGCGGAGAAACGACAAGGCAAAAACACGGCAGTGCAGAGCAGTTAGTGAGAAAGGCGTGTTTTTTTGTGTGTGTTCTCCAATATACATGACATCTCCTTATATACTCGAGTCTCCATCCACCTAAGATTTGATCTGCCTTAATTTCAAAAAACCGCTCCCTAAAATCCCTCAACGTGCAACTAATAGAGCAGTTATGGGGCATTCGTGCACATTAAATGTGCGCCTGCAGTTATACCTCAAATTTCCACACGTTGATGTGGCAGTCTATGTGTTGATGAGGTATTCCCTTCTATGTGTGTGGTAGAAAACTAATAACTGTTTCGTAGAACACAACTCGTCACGGAGCGAACGCGCAACATTGCAAGTCACAAGTCACGTGATAAACACACGTAAAATTGCGAAACGCACGTGCGTGCATGCGTGTCTTTATGTCCATAGCAGTAGCCTTTATCCCTCATTATTCTCATATTGAGAACCAATACAGGAGCCACTATATATATTGGTGAATACCCATCTAGGTGGGCAATGTGAAACTAAACATCTCAGCCACCTCTGCACACCATATTGACTTTCCACCAGGGGGGTTGGCCCAAATAAATCAGCCCATAAATGGGCTGCACCAAATGACCAAATCCCAACACATATGGTGTACTTCCATATGTAATGTATTTTTCGGTTATTTATATTCGCTACCCGAAAAGTACCCGATATTTCGGTCTTTTAGGCTCCGGTCTCAGTTTTTTCGATTTCAGTTTTTTGGTCTCGATTTTTTATGCCCACCCCTACTCCTGCCGCCCCCTCCCGGTGCTACAGCACCGCCCTGAGCCCCAGCCCCAGCACCACCCCGGTCGCACGCTGCAGCACAACCCCACCTCCCAAAACCTAGCCGGCTGCCGCCAGCTGCGCACCTCAGATCTGGCCTCCGCCGCCACCTCAGATCTGCTGCCGGCCGACGCCTGGTGTTCTTCTTCTTCCATCTTCCTTTCAGTCCTGATATGCTCAATATAGTGGGTGGTAGTGGCTGTACTTTTTATTTTTTTTGTTTATGATAATTTATTCACTTGAGTAAGAGTAACCAGCAAATCTTTTGATGCTCAATTTTTATTGACTTGAGTAACCAGCAACCATGTTGTGTGATTTATTCACTTGAGTAACCAGCTAACTTGATATGTAATGTATGTTTAGTTGATTGCAAAATATAGTCCTGTTAGATACAAATTGAATTTTAGTCCCCTCATTTTCTTTCAGAAGTTGGATCTACAACATGTCCAATCCAAATGGAACTGATCTACTCGCCATTGGTGCTGCTTCAGCGGCTGCTGCTGCTGCAAAATGGCCACATCGTTGTCGTGCCGGTGCAGCTCCAATGACTGCTTCTGCTAGTAGTGCTGCCTTTTCAACAAATATTGTTGGTGCTGCTGCCGGTACAGGTTACCCACACTAATAACTTCTGAAAAAGGTCCATCTTTAGATGTAGATGATAATGTTTCTGTTGGTAACAAGAGAAAGCTTAAGTCTGATGTTTGGCTTGAATTTGAACAAGTTACCGTGGCTGGTCAAATTAAGCTCAATGCAATTGGTGCAAAAAAATGCTGGTTGGACACAGTAGAGTAGGGACAAACCATTTGCATAGTCACCTTAGTAGTTGTGCATCTAGACAGGTTAGAAAAGGATTAAAACAAGCAACTTTGAATGTAGGCAGAGATGAGAAGGGGGCTGCTATTGTTGAAAAGTATGTTTTTGATCAGTAAGTTGCTAGAAAAGAACTTGCACTAATGATATGTGTACATGAGTATCCACTCTCTATGGTTGACCATGCTAGTTTTCGTAGATTTTGTCCATCACTGCAGCCTCTTTTCAAAGTAATATCGAGAAACACTGTTAAAAGGATATATTAGATATGTATGAGGTGCAAAGGCTTTTTCTAGTCAACTTTTTTCAACATTGCCATTCTCGAATTGTTGTAACTACGGATATGTGGACAACAAATCATCAAAATAAAGGATATATGTCTGTTACAGTCCATTATATTGATGAAGATTGGAAATTGAAAAGTCATTTGTTGAGGTAATATGCTATTATAGTTGTTGTTTTTTGAAGTTTGGAAGCTTTTATATGCTATAATTTATTGTAATTGTTATATATTATTGTTTTGCAGGTTCATATATGTGTCATCCCCTCATACATCAGAAGTTATAAGTGATGTTCTTTATGAAGTGTTGCAAGACTGACAGATTGAGAAGAAGGTGTTAGCAATGACTCTTGATAATTGCAGCACCAACGATAGTCTCATGGAAACTATGCAAGATAAGTTGCCTCTCTCGTCTTTGATGCTACAAGGTTCATTGTTGCATATGCGATGTGCTGCACACATTATGAACTTGATTGTCAAAGATGGAATGAATGTCATAGAAAGTGGTATCGAAAGGATTAGAGAAAGTGTTGGATTTTGGTCTGCCACACCCAAAAGACATGAACATTTTGAACGAACTGCAACACAAATGAACATTAAATATGGTAAAAGGATAGCTTTAGATTGTAAGACTAGATAGAATTCAACTTACCTCATGCTTAGATTGCTCTAGAGTATCAAACAATATTTGAACGCCTTGCAAATATAGAAAAACTTTGTGCTTCTTTTAAGTCAACCAAAGAGGATTGGTAATTTGCTAGGGATCTTTGTGGAAGGTTGAAGATATTCTATGATGCAACAGAGTTATTGTCGACCAATAATTATGTGACAGCAAACCTATTTTTTTCTAAAATCTGTAGTATCTATTTGGCTATTGAGAAATGGAGAAATGGTCATATTCCTAAGGTAGAATATATGTCTGTATTGACGAAACAGAAATTTAATAAGTATTAGATAGA
The DNA here is from genome assembly GCA_036927565.1 of Tuctoria greenei. Lineage (NCBI taxonomy): Eukaryota > Viridiplantae > Streptophyta > Magnoliopsida > Poales > Poaceae > Tuctoria > Tuctoria greenei. The sequence goes on from JAYESD010000001.1 coordinate 290,278,576, forward strand.
TGTGCATAGTTTAATGGAAGTAGCTATTGTTCCAGACCCTAGGTATAAAATGAAGTTTATGAAAGCTTTCTATAGCACCATATATGGTGAAGAAAGTCCAACCACTAATATTGAATTGTCTAGAGTTAAAATCTTATTGTATGATTTGGTATTGGAATACCAAGGCTGTATAGAGGGTATGGCATCAACAGATGGTACATGTGCAACTAGAAATGTTAGCCAAAATAAAGGAGATGATCTTTTCTTTGATATGTTTGACAAGTTCTTATCGGAGGAAGTAGAAGAGAGTTCAACTTACGTGCGAACTGAGTTGGACTTGTATTTGGAGGAGCCAACACTGCCAAGAACTTAAGATTTGGACATCATCAATTGGTGGCAGTATGCAGGGATAAAGTATCCCATTTTAAGAAAGATTGCAAAGGATATTATAGCAATTCTCGTTACAACTGTGGCTTCTGAGTCTATTTTTAGCACCGGGGTAGGACAATTAGCCCACATCAAAGTAGACTAGTTTCAAAAACAATTGAAGGATTAATGTGTATGCAAGCTTGGTCACATGCTAATGTTATTGACCAAGAATCCTGTTTCAAAAATTTTGTAATGTCTTATGTGGAGGATGATGAAGAAGAAGAAATGGTAACACTTGTGTGTTTTGATTCTAATTTATGTTTCAGTTTTCACAATTCTATGTGTTGTTAATCTAATGTAATTTCTTTTCTAATACTGTTTCTAGGATGATCCTTCATCTATAATTGTTGATTGATGAATAATTGAAGGTTTGGAGAACAAAAAGAACTGGTATTTGTTGTAATATTTGCTGAATTCTAACTATGTTCTAGTTTTGTTTTCATTCAATCATTCTTTTCTAATGCTTCAAGGTTTGGAATATGGAGAAATGTGGTTATGGCTGGTTCTGGAATCATTTTGCAGAAGAGCACTTACTGAAATTGGTTCTGTAATTGAAAACTGTAATGTGGTTGTCAGTAATTGTGTTATAGTCTTATGTAATGTACTTCTTGATTCTGGTATCTCTTTATTGAGTTATTCTGTCTTCTGAAACTGATGTGTGCAATATATTGAACCTGTTCCGAGATTTATCAAATATATGCCCATTCGGCTGTTCAAATTTTACATGTCCATTGATTTTACTCTCATACTCAACGGGTACCCAAAACCCGCCCGAAACCCGCCAGGTTTAGATACCAGTTTTTACCCGCAGGTTCGGGTGGGAAATTTTACCCGAAGAGTTTTTATACTACCCGACTCGAATCCGACCTGTTATCATCCTTAGGAGATCGAAATCTACAGCCCTGGCACCGAAGGTGAATCATCCAAGGTTGGTAGTACTGCTACACCTGATATGCCATAAATAAAATGCCGCGTGCAAGAATCTTTTTGGAGTCAAGTACGGGATTGCCATAAATAAATTACTGTTGTATGGCTAGGTTGACTTGGTTGGAAAAGACTAGCAATTCCGTGTTCTTCATGGGTTACCTATGCGACCGAAAAGTTCAAATGTGAAACCTTTTGTACAGTTTATATAGACTTAAGTTCAGTTGAAAATACCTCTTCTTCTTGGCCTTTCAAAAAATACCTCTTCTTCAGGAAGTTCAGCTGAAAGTTATATCAGATTTGAGGTGTATTTTTTCAAGTGGATCTATAGCATCAACTTTTTTGCTATAAATCAACATGATCTTTTGGCTACCAGTGGTCAAATTGACTTGAAGTAATCATAAATGGAATTATATTTGAGGTGGGGTGATTTCTGAAATCCATTTAAAACTTTATTGCCTTTTAGTAAAAGCTTACGTAATTAAGTTGAAGGTTCATGATGTAAAAAGTATGCTCCTCGTTCTTCTAATGCTGTTGCCTATGGTTTGGCTAGTTATTTAGGTGCTTCTTTAGGTCCAGATGATGTCAGCTTTGGCAGGGCCGGACACAACGCCGGAGTTTGTACACTCTCTGCCGACGTCTCAGGTGGGCTTCAGTTTAATGGAAACTAGCTTTCTAAATAATAAAATTATTCCCCAAACCCAACATGAAAGCAAGGCTACATCTTAAGACCGTTCGCACCGGACGCCTTCAAACGCGACGCTACGCTTAATGTGAAGGCCCTCTAAAATTTTGATACCCGCACTAGGGAAGATATAGCGATCTCTATTATAGCGAAGTGCACAGTAAAGCTTCACAGGTAGAAGCGCCGCTACGAAGAGAGAGAGACGGCGGAAGGACGACGGTTGTCTTCGCGCGGTAGATGATATTCGCGGCGGGAGGACGACGACTACGAAACGGCGGGAGGAAAGAGGATGACACCGGTGGGGAGGAAACAGGACGACACCGGCGAGAAGACGAAGAAACTCATTCGCTGTAACGGAAACAGTAGGCGGCGGGGAAGGAACCGAAATGGCGGGGAAAAAAAGAACTGGAAAGGTCGCTCACCGGTGGACTCGTCCAGCGCCAGGCGGACCCGTCTGCCGTCGCGGAGGAGGCCAAGGTTGCTGGCGAGGTTGCTGCTGCCCACTCGGCGAAGCTCGGGAGAAGACGAGCTCGAGAGAGAAATCGGGAGGAGCCTGTCCAGAGAGAGAGAAAGAATCGGGAAAGATATAATTCGGTGTGGCCGTGAGCTTGGGAAGTGCCGGGAATGTTCTAGAATAGGAGAGAAGGACCAAGAAATAGAGAAAAAAAAAGAAAAAGGAAAAAAAGGAATATAAAATTGTGAATTAAGGAGAGGAAAAAAATAAAAACTGAATTTACTGTCTTTTTATATTATTTTGGTAACACTAAAAAAATATAAGTAGGTATATAATAAAATAAAAGGAAGTTGAATAAAATGATATAATATAGATGTTAGTTGACATAGATGTTGATATAGAGGTGAACGAGTGCAGAGAATAAAACTGTAAAGGTGAGAATCTTTTAGAGGTGACTGTAAAAGAGAAAAATATTCCTTTTAGAGGTAGATTTTAGAGTTGGACGAGTGCGAACGGTCTAATACCGGTACCAGGACAGGATTCTGCTGATGATTTTGGGATGGAGATGCTCCAGCGGAGCAGTGAGGCGTTTTTTCAGATTCTACGCACGACAAGAATAAGTAGAATTTTTTGGAGGGAGTAGGAAATCTGAAGCAGGCTATGGAAGTTAGTTCAAGGGGCTTTGCTAGTTCAGTTTTGGTTTTGGTTAGCTGTTTGTCCAGCTTTAAAAGAGCTGATGAAACCTGTTGCTTTTCTCAAGTTTAGACTATTATATGAGTGCTTTATTTCCTTCCTCTTCATGCATTAGATCGAGATGCATCTGAGAGTGCGAGGAGACTAGAAGCTAGTCTCACGTGATTGTAAAAATCTTGTGATCTCCGTTTCTGATGAAATGGAAGTGGAACTATTCCGACTAAAAAAAACAACATGAAAGAAAGGCATTGCAAAATTTATTTTTTAAATTACGCCTCGTGTTTCATTTACGGTAATTAGTTCAATTTTAGATTAACCAACGATAAATAAAATAAAATTATAATATGAACCTAAGGCTGACTCCAACCGTGCTATTCATTCTTTTAGACCCATTCTTCCATTTGGGTATCACATAGCGTCAGGAGAGGAACTCCAACAACAACCATCTCCAACGGCAACACGGCGAATAGGTACGGTGTCTTCGGTGGTTCGCTCCCGCCAAGAAGTGAAAAGTCCCAGAATCGGAGCGACCGGCGAGGGAGGCTCGGAGGGCGGCGTGACGGCGGCTGGCGCGAGGGCGGCCGACGTGGGAGGCTCGGAACACGATGCGACAGCGGTCGGCGCGACGCGAGGTCAGCCGGTGCAAGAGGCGCGGTGTGCAGTCTGCAGCGGGTGAGCTCAACGGCGCGTCCCTGTGGGAGAAGTTTCTCTTCCTCTCCGCGACGCCGTTCATGATCAGAGAGCACACTTCTTCACGAAGAAGCAACAGGCAAAAGGAAGAAAGGTCGTAGGTGAGGGCGAGCATCGACATGGCTAGTCGGAGCGCGAGCGTCGTCTCCATCTTCGAGTTTGAGTCGCGAGCAGAGATTACTCATATCTAGGTTCTCTTCCACCCACTACGCAAATAAGGTATCCACCTTTACGTTCTTTCATTGGAGACGTATTTTAAGGAATCGGAGACTCAATTCTACCTTTGAGTATCCGGATGAGTAACGGGTTGGAGTCAGCCTAAAGCAAAGTCAGGACGCTGTACGCTACCTATCCCCTGTCAGCTGGGTCCCATGTGTGGGCCCAGTTGCACCCGTCGTGTATTTATACGCTTCCCGGCACCAGGTGCAGGTGGTATGAATTCACGCCGCTTTGTATAGCTGTGCCTTTTTTCCTTCCACCCCCGGACTCATCTTGTTTATTACGACGCTGCCCCTCCACGGCCCCGCTTCCTCCGGTTCCGTTCTCTCTTGTGCTCGTCTCCTCCTCACCTTCGGCTACCTCGCGTTCCCCGCGTCGACGCATCCTTCTTGAAGCTTCGCTAGGGTTAGGGTTAGGGTTGCGCCAGGCTCCTGCGAGCGCTGCGATGGCCGCTACATCCGTGGGTCAGCGGTGAGGCGGGTATCGGGGCGAGGCGCGTGGTTGATTGGAGCAGCAGGGGGAGGAGGAAAGGGGACTGGGCGGGGCGGTAATGGACCCGGACTTCTCGCGGGCGAGTGGCGGACCGAGCTTCGAGTTCGCCTTCAACTCGGTCAACTTCTCCGACCGGGTGCTGCGGATCGAGATCGTCGCCGGGGACGACGCGCCGGGGGCCAAGGGCGCCGCCGGGGAGGGTTGCTCCTCGCTCGCCGACTGGGCGCGCCACCGCAAGCGCCGCCGGGAGGAGCTACGCCGCGGGAAAGGTGAGGCGCTGATTTCCCTACTCCTTCGTTCCGTGGCCTCGCGAATTTCGGGATTGGGGGCAGGGGCAGTCGTTGTTTGAATTTTTTTTGTTCATGCGTTCGGTGGGGGAAAGGAACCTGCCTCCCCTTTCAGGTGACTTGATTTGACCTGACCGTATGTTGGGGCTTTAGGTGTCCAAGCCTTAGGCCTTAAGGGTCCGGAAGTCACTTTATTCTTTGCAACGAAACTGCGAAATTTGGAAGAAATATCCACTTTTAAAGCATTTTCCCTAATGCACGCATGTTTAGGTTGTATTTCATTTCAGATGTGTTGATAAGATGGCTAAAAGTGGAATTTAGGTGGATAGTGAGGGTTATTTTCCCTAATGCACGCATGTTTATTTGTTCAACCATAATGGCTCTGAATTTGGTGGGCTTGTGATATGATTTATGCATTCATAAATGTATGAAAAACATCTGCATCACTTCTAGTGAATGTTTCAGCATCTTTGAAATGTCAGAAAATGAAGTAATGTGTCATTTCAGAATTTGTGCTGTCAAACGCTTAATACTAATGTATAGATTTTATGACTCGCTAGTCTCAATAAGATCTACACTAACAATCCATCCTTCTCCCCGAAAGGAGTACTTCAATTCATTATTCATTGGTCTTGCATGTTATTTAGAATGTCCTGATTGTGCATTGGTCTTCAATGTAACATTAGTTCTGCTGTGCCCTTGCACTTTATTCCCATTATATTTCGTTATAGGTTTGCATTATCTTAATTATCAACTTTGCTAAAATGTCATATCTTGTACTGAGAAACTTCTGTGCTACTGTCATGGCTCTAGAATCTGGAAAATATGTACCAGACTCGGCAAACTGCAAAGTTGAAGCAGAGGAATGTGATGCCTATGAGGAAGGGAATGAAGAGGCTGTAGCTATGATAGAAGAATCTCCACCTGATACCGGGCATGATGGTTAGTGCAATTACATCTTGTTGCAAATTATGTCATTTTTCAGGTTTAAGTTTTTTTTGTATCAGGAAATAGAAGGCATGTACACCCAGTAAACTGCCTACACCACTCCTAAGTTTTTAACGCATTGCATTTTCAAGGCTTCTGGTGGTATATACTTCACTCCACACTATGTTAATTAGTCTAGTCGTTGGCATCACCAATTACAGTAATATGCTGGATATTAAGTATTTATTTAGGTTGTATTTTATTCGTAAACACCAAATTATTTCAAGGTTATTGGGGGTAATTTATTGCAGCAGAGATGAATGCATTCTTTCTATGCTCTATCTGATAATAATTTATCACATTTTATTCCCCGTTTGCATATCTCATGGAAGCATAATGCTCCAGTGGCCCGCATAGAAGTTATATTTTTTGCAATTGACCTGTCCAAAGTTTTAATGGGTGAGAAGCATGACACTTGACTTGTGATGCCTGTTCACTGTTCTGTTCTTTTTCTAATTGCCATTCGCTCATTTCACTCGACTTTCTCTTTGCTAGGTGAGGATGGAGGAAGCAGTGACTCTTCCTGGAGTATGGAGTGTACTCAAGTTTTGAGAGTAAAATCTATCTATATCAGTTCTGCAATTCTTGCTGCAAAAAGCCCATTCTTTTACAAGGTATTTATTAATTTTCTGAAATGCCCTACTACCTCCATCCTAGAATGTAAGCATTCATGCCTATGTGATAAAAACACATGTATACATGGCCAGAAATGCTTATATTCTGGGACAAAGGTAGTAATAAAGTACTAAAATCATAGTGTAGTTAGTGGGCTTACACATCTTTGTTATTTTGTTAGCTTTTCTCAAATGGCATGAAAGAGTCTGATCAGAGGCATGCAACTCTTAGAATATCTGCTTCAGGTAATATGGGAGCTGCAGTACATTCACGTGTTCATTGTTTGATTTTGTTGCCAAAATATAAATTTCTGCCTGTTCTAACATGATCCTGTGGTTACTGGATAACTGGAATGATAACAATAAGCCTAAATGAGGTATACACTTGGTGTTTTTTAATCATTATTTTCCACCAGGCTGGCATGTTCATTATATATATCATTGTGTATCTTATATTATCATAATAATTTAGCTTCATATGCTTAACATAAAATTCTAATGATTTACAACAGCAAGATGGTGTAGTTCTGTTTGATTCATAGCCAACAGTTAAACTTGTGTCTGATCATTGCTTTTCTACTTTGGACAGAGGAAAATGCCCTCATGGAGCTTTTAAGCTTTATGTATAGTGGAAAGTTGACAACAAATCAGCCGACCCTTCTGCTGGATATTTTGATGATTGCGGACAAGTTTGAGGTTGTTTCATGTATGAGGCACTGCAGTCAATTGCTTAGAGGCTTGCCTATGACAACAGAGTCTGCACTTCTTTATTTGGATCTCCCGTCCAGCATTTCAATGGCTTCCGCGGTTCAGCCACTGACTGATGCTGCCAAGGAATTTCTTGCCAACAAATACAAGGATTTGACTAAGTGAGTAGTCTCTTTTGAATAAGACAGCAACCAAGTTATTGCTGTAGCATGGTGCACTCAAGGAGTGCTTCTTCTTTTCAGGTTTCAAGATGAAGCAATGAACATTCCTCTTGCTGGGATTGAAGTCATCCTATGGAGCAATGATCTTCATGTAGCATCAGAGGATGCTATCTTCGATTTTGTGATCAAGTGGGCACGTGCTCAGTACCCGAAATTGGAGGAAAGACGTGAGATCTTGGGGACTCGCCTGCTGCCCCTTGTTCGGTTCTGCCATATGACCTGCAGGAAGTTGCGAAAGGTCCTTGCATGTAACGATCTGGAGCATGAACAAGCAAATAAGTGTGTCACAGAGGCGCTTCTTTACAAAGCCGATGCACCGCATCGGCAGCGTGCTCTTGCTGCAGATGTGATGGCCTGTCGCAAATATACTGAGCGAGCTTACAAATATCGCCCTCTTAAGGTGGTGGAGTTTGATCGACCTTATCCACAATGCATAGCATACTTGGACCTGAAGCGTGAGGAGTGCAGCCGACTTTTTCCGTCTGGAAGGATATACTCGCAGGCATTCCACCTAGCTGGACAAGGTTTCTTCCTCTCAGCACATTGTAACATGGATCAGCAAAGCGCCTTCCATTGCTTCGGTCTCTTCCTAGGGATGCAAGAGAAAGGCTCAACAAGTGTTACAGTAGATTATGAGTTTGCTGCAAGGACAAGGCCATCAGGAGAGTTTGTTACCAAATACAAGGGCTACTATACCTTTACTGGTGGGAAGGCAGTTGGGTACCGAAATCTCTTTGCGATTCCATGGCCATTATTTATGGCTGATGACAGCCTCTTCTTCATTGACGGGGTGCTACATCTGCGAGCCGAATTGACCATAAAACAACCATAGAAAAGTTGGTGGTGTGCTGCTGACTGCGTCTGTCTTGTCGGGACAAAAAAAAAATGTATGATTGAGACGTACTGTTTTTGTCATGCACCCTCATAGACGATCTGAACCCAGTAACTGAAATCCTTTTTGTTTTGAAACTAAATGAGGATTGGACCGTGAAAAGTTATTATTATCTGACAACTTTGAAATATAGTATCCCTTATCTGATTTTGATGTTATTTGGAGGTTTCAGATGCATAGTTCTATACAGTTTGTTGTCCATAGATGACTACCGCTGTTCATTGATGGTGCAAGACGAGAAGTATGGCTTTCAAACCTTGTTTTAGGCCATATTAAACCCTATGGATCTATCAGGTAGTACATCAGTTTTCATTGTTGTAGCAAAATTACAAAGATAAGGTCAAACATAATTGAAGCTTATATAAGATTCATCATGTTGTAACGGTATATGTGAGCTAAATATTATGTTCAATACATTAAAACATCAACCGGGAATAAGTTGGCTTTGAAATCCCCATGATGGCACTTTACATTAGGAATAACAGGCGTTTTGTACATGCATCCAGTTATTATGATACCTCTTTATTTATTATGACACCTCTTTATGAATTTTTTCTTCCGCTATATCCTTTTTAGTGACAACTCCACCTTTGCAATGACATAGCCGGTTCTAAACCCGGATAAAGGAGGAGGGGTTGTGATAGACTTGACGGGCCAACAACTATACTTAGCCATTCTCATGAAAATGAAACATATTAGATATTCGTTGGGGCGTAACCCTCTTAGCGGCGCGCCATACCGGAACCCGTGTATGGTGTTAAGTGGGCAAGGAATAGGTCGTCAACACCTTAGTGACGCGCCATATCGAAACTCGGATGGTGTTAAATGGGCAAGGGCTGGATCGCCACCACTTTAGTGGCGCGCTACATCATCGCCCAGATGTAGTGATAAGTGAGCAAGAGTCTTTGCATCTTACTAGACGAATGCGAAAGGTAAGGAAGTTAGCTGAGGAAACTAGATTTCGGGTTGGTAGTTGGAATGTAGAATCCTTGACGGGAAAGCTACGAGATAGTGGACAATGCGATTAGGAGACGTATAAATATCCTTTGTGTACAAGAGACTAGATGAGCAGGTCAAAAGGCGAGAGAGGTCGAGAATACCGGTTTCAAGCTTTGGTATTCTAGCTCGACTGGGACTAGGAATGGCGTAGGCATCCTAATAGATAAGAGCCTCAAGAATGGAGTAGATGTTTGTAGACGAGGGGATAGGATCATCCTAGTCAAGGTAGTTTTGGAGATCTGTGAGACCTATGTGTGCTGAATACATTGGCTTTGACAATAAAAGTTTTGAATGCTGCCATAACAACTTTTTAGCAAGGTCTGACTCTAGCTCCGAGCTTCTGCAAGGTCCGACATAAGGTCCGACTTGCTTTGTATAGGTCCGATATGTTTTTGGGTAGCTCCGGTGAGCTTTGTCTTTAGCTCCGACATGTCTTTGATAGCTCCGACATGTCTTTGTTAAGCTTTGACATTGTCGGTGGTTTGGAACCGGCAGATCTCCCGACACTACTAAAGTGTTAGAGGAGTTTGATGTTCGGTGTGGGCGCGCGGAGATTCAAGAAGGTAAATTGTAAATGGCGCAGGAGACACAAGAGTTTACGTGGTTCGGGCCGCCTGAGCGTAATACCCTACTCCACGGGGTGTGTTGATGTTGTATTGTATGTAGCGCGTGTGTCAGTGTGTTTGAACGTCTATCCAGCGTATGTGTAAACGTCGTCGGCCTGTCCTTTTATAGTACAAGAGCAGACCGTTACAAATTAGCCTGGCCCGACATGTGGCCCCGGCGGTCACTCGTGTTGATACTTGTTCAACACGTTTAATTGCTCTTAATGACCGTATAATGGGCTTTGACAGCACCGTTACTGGTAATTAAGGTCGTCCGATCATGTGTCATTAATATGGTATTAATGACACTTAATCGGGTCTTGAAGTCCTTGATTCCCCTTGGAAGATCCGGAGCCGTTGCGGGGTCTTCCGGAGGTTAGAGGGTGAAGATCCGACAGTTGGACACGTGGCAGCATAGGAGCACGCTGTGGAGAACAGATAGTGCCGGTGTTAGCCGACTCGTGTCAGCACCGGAGCTTCCCTCGGTCTGGGGTTAGGTCCAGGAGTGCCACTTCGGTACATAGTCCGGAGCTTCCTCCCTTGCGGGCGGTAGCTCCGGTTTGATAGTGCACGTGGCGACCCTGGGGCTAACCATGTTGGAGAAGCGGGTCCGGACATGTCTGACATGTGGGCCTTCGAAGGTCTTCAAATCTAGTGGGTGACTTTCCCTTGCTATCTTTGCAATCCCAAGGGGTATATGGTACCCAGGGTACCGACAGTGGCCCCCTGGGCCCACCTCCGGGGAAGACCCCTTGGATGAAGTTGTTCCACCGAAGGTGGGTCCATCCTTCGACTTTTTGAACTGAGTCTTCAAAGGTCTTCGGATGTGCCGTTGGTGATGGTCCAGAGTTAAATCTTCGCCGCGTGGAATATCCCGTGTGCGGCAGGTGAGATCTTTGGCGTGCGGATCTCACGCAATTGAAGGTCACCGGTTCCTGATACGAAAATCGTATCGGTACCGCGCGCCTTGTCAGGCCGCCGCCTTCGGGCTTCCCGCCTCATGATGGCAACCGTTCACCTGGGTAAGAACCTCGACTTGATCGTCGGGTTAGTCCCGTGCCCTCTTGTCATCGGCTGGGTGGAATTTTTGAGTGGTATCTTCGACTTCTCTGCGGTTTCCATCCAAGCGTTGCGAGGGCTTACTTAAGAAGGAAAGCGCGCACCGTTTGGGACTCTTTACGCCTGCCATGTGATCTTGCGCTCAAACTCCCAACTTGTGCTTCACTTTTCTTCTCTTGCCTAGCCGTGCCGCGATGGAGTTGGGTCTCCGCGAGAGTCGTTTGAAGACCGACGGCGACCTGAAGAAGGTACGGGCCCTCATGGGATGGTCCTCGGACTTCTTCAACCGCCCAGTCCGCGCCGGTGGGGAGCTCTCATTTGAGAAGGAGCACGCCGGCGAAATGGTGTACTTCTCCTCGTATGCCATGGTGGGGTTGATCCCACCTTTTTCCCTCCTTTTTCTTGATGCTACTAGACTTCTATGATCTGCAGCTGTATCACCTTGGCCCCCACTCCATTCTTCTTGTGTCCATCTTCGTCCACTTATGTGAGATGTGGGTGGGCATCCCCCCTGCATTGAACTCTTCCGGACCTTCTTCACCGTCCATACCACCGGCAGGAGCAATGAGTACCTTGGCTTCTACTACTTCGTGAAGCGCAAGAAGTGCCCATTCAAGTACCTCCGGTCGTTTCCCTCTGGGAAGCGGGATGACTGGAAGAAGGACTGGATAGTCGTCCGGGTGGAGGAGCATGAGAAGCTGGAGCTGCCCGAAGGCCTTTCCAGCATTGACACGACAATCTGGAGTGAAGCTCCGGTGCTGGCGGAAGCCTTCAACCCTGCTTTAACCAGGATCTGCCAATGCGTGGAGGGAGGATTGACTCCTCAGGCGGTGTTTTGCAACTTCCTGGTCAACAGGTGGGCACTGCTAAAGAGGAGAGAGAAACTCGCATGGGCCCTCAACAGCGTGATGGACGACGACCGGGTCGAGACCGGGCTGAAGTCCAACATGGTGGGGAAAACCTTGGAGTTCCACCTCAAGAAGTTCCAGCACGGCATCGACGTCGATGGTGATGACTTGACTCCGCCATCAGCTTTTCTCCCTCTGAACGTGGAAGTGGAGTTCAATAGGGAGCTCCGGCGGAAGATGCCCGTGCTTGACGACCTTGGTATCATCGAGAGAAGATCAACCACCAGGGTGGCGATCCCCGGAATGCCCGAGGATGGCTCCGACCCTGCCCCGAAGCCGAGGGTCGAGGTCGTAGTCAAGGGCAAGGAGCTGGCGGACGAGCCCGTGAGCCGGAAGAGGAAGCTGCAGTACGCCGACGGAAGGTCCGTCAGGCCCGCTACCTCTGCGTCGACTCCTTCTCCCCGGAGGGGGAGGTCTTCTACAACTGCGACGACTGTTCCCGCAGTGGGGTCCTCCCGGGGTGCGACTGTTCCCGCAGTGGGGTCCTCACGGGGTGCTAGCTCCGGGCATGCGACTCCAGCACCTGGGCCGGTGGAGGCCTCTAGGTCCGGGGGTTCTTCCCGATCGAGGGGGGCCTCGACTAGGGAAACACCCGTGGCCGTAACGAGTTCCGGGGGGCCTTCCGGAGCTTCCACGCCGGTTATGACCAGTCCAGAACGCCCGGGAAAAAGGTTACGCGCAAGCTAGTGCGGAAGCCTCCCAAGGTAATTTTTAATCTTTACCTTGGATAGTTGTTTAATTGTAGTAACTATTTTTTAAGTTTCTTCATTCATCATTTGCAGCGTCCTTAAGAAGGGGAGTGAGGCTCCACCCTCAGCCACAGCAGCTGAAGCCGTGAGGGTGGAAGCTTCTGCTCCTGTCCCGGTGCCGCCCCAAGTGGTGGCTGAAGCTGCGACAGCTCTGACGCCGGCTGTCATGGTCATGGACCTCGACTCATCCCTAGAGGCTCCCGTGGTAGCGTCGGACCGCGGGAGTGAAGATGCGCCAGCGGCACCTGTCCCGGAGGTTGAAGCTCCGGGTCCTGGTGCTGAGATGATGGAAGCTCCGGCCGTTGAGCCGGAAGAAGCTGTGATTCCGGCCCCAGAGCCGGAAATTGTCGAAGCTCCGGCGGTCGAGCCGGAGGTGATTGAAGTCCCGGCGTGCGCGCCGGATGTTGAGGAAGTCCCGGCGGTTGGGCCGGCTACCTTAGAAGCACTGGCCACAGAGCCGGTAGTTGTTGGAGCTCCGGCTGCAGGGCCGATTGAAGATGAAGATCTTTCGACTCCCGAGTGGGTTGATACAGAAGCGTCGGAGCTCGAGCCCCCATCGGAGGAGGTGCCAAGGCCGGAGCCAGAAGCGGCCCTTGCTCCGGAAGTGACGACGTCGGAGGTACCCACGGCTGAGCCGGAGTGCCCTCGTGAAGTCGCTGGCCCCCTGTCTGAGGGGGTGAATGAAGACTTGGCGGCGGGGCCTTCCTCGATGGCGACTGAGGCTATCTCGGAGGACGGCCCTAGTGCCATGGAGACCCAGGGGACCACTCTTGTGGAGTGGGACCCAATTTTTGTATCTGAGAACCCGCTGGAACCAGCGGAGGAGACTCCAGCAGGTCCGAAACCTATCCCGTTGTCGCTGTCTATTGACAACACATGTTCCAGTCTGCGTCAAGTTCAACTGGCCTTAGGAGGTGGCGTAACAGGCTCTACTTCGAGACCAAGCTGGCGCAGTCGAGGCTAGCGAATGACAAGGAGTGGATCAAGCGGGAGAAGGTCCGCCTAGAATACTGGGGTAAATTATTGGATGACAGGGAGAGTATGACTCGCGCTCTCGATGCTCAATCCCGGGAGATCTACGATCAAGCCAAAGCAGCTAATAGTGCGGCCGATGAACGCCACGAAAGGCTTGAGGCCATTAACACTACACTCATCAAGCGCCGAGAGGCACTTGAAGAGAGGGAGAAACGGCTCGAAGATGAAGAGCAGAAACTCCTAGAGCTGCGGGATGACGTCCTGAGGAGGGAGGAGGAGCTCTCTGAGAAGGTGGCTCTGGCTGACAAGGGCCTTGAGGAGCGCGCCAAGAAATTGGAAGAGCGCTGCATAGAGGAGGAGAAGAAGGCCTGGGTGCGAGGGCAGGAGCTCCATGAACGGGAGTGTGCCCTTGTTGCTAGGGAAAAGAAAGTGAGGGGCAGGGAGAAGGACCTGGTCGACCGCCGGAACAAGATCCACCTCCGGGAGGAGGAGCTCGGAAAACTCGAGAAGCGGGTTGCTGAGAAGATTCAGCAAAACGCCAAAGAAGTTGAGCGCCTCGCCCGTGAGAATTCCGAACTGGTGGTGGCCAGAAGATCCTTGGAAGAATTGAAAGGCTTGAGGACTGCGGACTCCCTACAAATTTGGGAGTTCTTGGGCAAGGCCAACGACGCGCTGACACCGATGGGTTTCAGTCCCGTGCGCCCGGATGATCCGGAGCCGGAGCCGGACCTAGCCTTGCAAGCGTTGAGCTCGGCAGGTAGCAAGCTCTCCAAGGTGGGCGATGTGATCGCGGACCAATTGGAGGTTGAGGGGCAATCCCTGGCGAAGAACGTCGCAGAGTATGTGCTGACGTGCTACACCAGCCGGAACTCCCAATTTCCTCTGGACCCGGTGCTTGAAGGCCCTGTTGAAGGAGAAGGGGAAGCTGCCCGAGCCAACGTGTCGGAGGTTGCCCAGAAGGTCGCTCAATTCTTCCATAGGGTCTAGGACCATCTTCGTAGTTCCCACTTGTATCCTCTCTTCTTCTTCCTCAATTTTGTAATCCCTTGTCTCCAGATGAATGAAATCCCCAAATTTTTGTGAATTTGACTTTTTGTCTTCAACACTTTTGTCTTCACTTGGCCCCCTGGTAGATGTACACAATTGGATTGTGAACATGTACCAAGAGGATATTGTGTGTTGTTGAAGACTCGTTTTCTTGGAACTTGTAGAGTGTAGGTCCGAAGTCTTCGATAGTAAAGGCCCCCTGATGTCAAACTGACTACCGCCGGAGCTTAGTAGCTCCGACAATAGTCCCTATCAACGCATAGAGTATCGATAGTTATCCCTCCGGGGTGTCGGAGCTTAGTAGCTCCGGCACTGACCTTTGCCAACACGTAGCTTGTCGGCAGCAGGCTCCATTTGTGGGGTCCTATCACCATCTTTTGTTTTACGTTGACAGCTGGCCCCCCTAGCTTTACCGGAGCTTGGTTGCTCCGGTGATGCTCGTTTTCAATGCTTAGTCATTGATTACAAGCCATCTAGAGGAGTCGGAGCTTTGTTAGCTCTGGCTTTTCTCCATCAACGTGGATTTTATTTTTCCTGCACACTGAAGTCAAGAAAAATAGTAAAATTCGTTTCTTGCCTATAACTTCGTCGCAGCTTACGATTCTTGAGAAAATTTTAGGTCAAACGCGATTCTAAACACAACCGAATGCATTGCCTTTTCTTCCAGATTCGATTGTCCTTGGTCCCGCCTTACTTTGGCCTGCCGGGGTGTAGGTAGAGTGGCGTACTTAGGGTGCTTGACCAGGCTAAGTCGATAGCACACTCCAGCCCTAGATTGGCTTGGCGACATTCATGCGAGTGGGCCATGAACAATATTTTAATCTCAAAGAACCAACAATACAACTCGAATCATATATGAACCGGTCAAACTAAAATTTCTTAAGAATTGCACATCTTTGTTATAGACAAGAAAGAGAAAAATAAAAAAATGTTGAGCCTGTACGAAATGAATGCACGTGGAGTCTGTTTCACCTGAAGATGTCTTTCATTATAGGTCCAGGGTACAGGGGAAACAAGTACACTCTTAGGGTACGGAACCAGGCTAAGCGTGTTTATTTTCTCGTTTGACCCAGGGTAGCTAGCCACACTTTTAGTTCTAGGACTGTGACAAGTGTTGCATGAACTTTGCGGACCTTCCGGGGAAGGTCTGGCTGTTCTCCCGGAGGAACTACCCGACTCTGTACAATGACTCTATAACATACACCCCAAGTTACTACAGACTCACCTCCGTGGTATTAAGTGTAGAACTTACGGAGGTGCTCGATGTTCCAACGATTTGGGAGAGGTGTCCCACCCTCGGTAGCCAAGCGAATGCTTCCGGGATAGGATACTTTAATCACTCGGAAGGGTCCCTCCCAGCCAGGGGAGAGTTTGTTTAACCCTTCTCTGGATTGTATTCTCCGTAGCACTAGATCGCCTTCCTCGAGCTGTCGGTTGTGTACATGCCGCTGATGATAACGCCGTAGGGCTTGGCGATATCGGGCATTCCGAACAGCTGCTTGGCACCTTCCCTCCTCAAGGAGGTCTAGGTCTTCACACTAGAGCTGGTCCTGCGTGGCTTCGTCGAAGGTCCGGACCCGGAGTGAACCCAAGGTGATTTCTGGAGGAAGGATTACTTCAGCTCCGTACACCAGGAAGAAGGGTGTCTCTCCAGTTGACCGGTTTGGAGATGTCCTGTTGGCCCATAAAGTGGGCGGAAGCTCTTCAATCCAGTTGGCTCCATGTTTTTTCAAGCGCTCATATGTGCGCGTCTTGAGTCCTTTAAGGATTTCAGCATTTGCTCTCTCGGCTTGGCCATTGCTTGCTGGGTGAGCTACGGAGGCGTAGCAAATTTGTATGCCGAGGTCTTCGCAATATCCTTGAAATGCAGAGCTTGTGAATTGGGTCCCATTATCAGTGATGATTTTGTTTGGGACTCCAAATCTGCAAACAATGGACTGCAAAAAGTTGATAGAAGATTGCTTGTTGATTGTCACAACTGGAGTTGCTTCCGGCCACTTGGTGAACTTGTCAATAGCGACATACAGGAACTTGTAACCTCCGACGGCTCTTGGGAAAGGTCCCAAGATGTCCATCCCCCACACAGCGAAGGGCCATGTAGGAGGTATCATTTGAAGGGGCTGAGCCGGTGTATGAATTTGCTTTGCATGAAATTGACATGCTTTGCATTTCTTCACCAGCTCAGTTGCATCTTGGAGTGCTGTAGGCCAGTAGAAGCCATGCCGAAAGGCTTTACCAACCAGCGTGCGGGAAGACGCGTGGTTCCCACACTCGCCTCCATGGATTTCTGCGAGGAGTTTGCAGCCTTCTTCCCTTGTGATGCATCGCATTAGGATGCCATTGGCACCATGTCGGTAGAGATCCCCTTCTACCAACGTGTATCTTTTAGCCAATCTGACTACCCGGTCAGCGGATACATCATCGTCAGGAAGGATGTTGTCTTTCAAGTAGCTCCGGATCTCCGAGATCCATGCATCGGAACTAGCTTGAGCTTTTGAGTCTTGCGTGCTGGGTTGCTCAGAACTTCCGGCAGTACCTATGACCCTTGATGGCTACCATGGTAACAGGGCCATCGGGACCGTCAGCTTCGGGATGCTGATCTCGCCCCCTTCGCTCAGTTCGGCAGGCTGAGCTGTTGGTTTTGACAACCTCCGGACAAAAATTCCGTCAGGAGCCGGAGCTCCGGTTGACGCTTTCGTCGAGAGTTCGTCAGCTTCAGCGTTATGGGCACGCTGAACATGGTGGAGATCTAGGACTTCGAAGTCCTCCTGAAGCCTCTGAACTTCAAGGAGGTAAGCAGCTAGCTGGAGATTATTGCAGGAACATTCACCCTTCACTTGCTTAATGATGAGCTGCGAATCTCCCTTGACCAGTAGTTGCTTGACACCATATGTAGTGCCACCTTTAGTCCGTAGATGAGCGCTTCGTACTCCGCCATGTTGTTGGTCACCTTGAAGTCAAGGTGTACCATGTATTTCACCTTCTCCCCGGTTGGTGCAAGGAGAAGGATTCCAGCTCCGGCCCCCTGCTTCTGCATGGAGCCGTCGAAGTAGAGGGTCTGGTGAGGCTCGATGAAGGCTGGAGCTTGATGTTCCGGCTTCTGCTCACTGGGCCCCCCAGGGTTTGATAGAGAGGGAGTCCATTCCGCCACGAAGTCTGACAATGCTTGACTCTTGACTGCTTGTCTTGAAATGAATTCAAGATCAAATTCGGCTAATTCCGCTGCCCACTTTGCAATATTCCCAGTTGAGTTGGGATTATGCAAGATTGCTCGAAGTGGGTAAGAGGTCACCACTGAGACTTTGTGAGCTTGGAAGTAATGGCGAAGCTTCCTGGAGGCAATAAGAACTGCATAGAGCAACTTATACACCTCTAGGTATCAAATCTTGGCATCATGTAGTACCTCACTGATGAAGTACACCGGGCGTTGAATGGTCCGAACCTTCTCGGAGGGGCCCGGAGCTTCCTCTCCACTGACCCGGATCCTCCCGGAGGGATCCGGATTTTCTTCAGGGACCTCCGGGTCCTAGCTGGAGGAACCCGGAGCTTCTTCAGAAGCGACCTGGACCCTCCCGGAGGGGTCTGGGTCTTCTGAAGTGACTTCTTGTGGATTCGAGTCTGGGAGCTGGGAACCAAACTCGCTTTCAGTTACCTCCGGACCCTCCCGAAGGGGTCTGGATTCCTGAGTATGAGGTAGCTCTGGTCTCTCCGCAACCAGAACCATACTGACGACTTCGTCAGTTGCTGAAATGTAAAGCAACAAAGGCTCACCAGGGTTCGGAGCTACCAGAATTGGTAGGGTGGTGAGGAACTGTTTCAGCTCCTGGAATGCCTTCTCTGCTTCTTCAGACCATTGGAATGGTCCGGACTTCCTCAATAACTTGAAGAAGGGGAGTGCCCGTTCCGCCAGTCTTGAAATGAACCGGCTGAGGGCTGCTAGACATCCAGTTAACTTTTGGACGTCTTTGATGCGGGTTGGTGGCCGCATGTCTTCAATGGCCTTGATCTTCGCCGGATTAGCTTCTATGCCCCGGTGACTTACCAGGAAACCGAGAAGTTTTCCGGAGCTAACCCTGAAGACACACTTGTCTGGGTTTAGCTTTGTGCGGGTGGCCCGCAGATTGTCGAAGACAGCCTACAAGGTGTCAAGGAGTGACTCCTTGTTCCTGACCTTGACCACGATGTCATCGACGTACACTTCCACTATGTCTCTAAGGAGTTCTTCAAAGGTTTTGTACATAGCTCGTACAAAAGTTGAAGCTGCATTCTTGAGACCAAATGGCATGGCTGTATAACAGTACAATCCATCTACTGTAATGAATGAGGTATGCTCTTCATCTTCCCTAGACATCCTGATTTGATGATACCCAGAATATGCGTCTAGGAAACACAGTAATTCACACACGGAGGTGGAATCCACTATCTGATCTATTCTAGGTAGTGGGAATGGATCTTTTGGACATGCCTTATTTAGTGTGGTGTAGTCGATGCACATCCGGAGCTTCCCGCCGGCCTTGGGCACAACGACCGGGTTTGCCCGCCATTTTGGATGGAAGACTTCTCGGATGAATCCAGCTTCGAGCAACTTCTTCACTTCTTGTCGGATGAAGTTCTGTCGCTCTACGGATTGCTTCCAAGGCTTTTGATGCACAGGCCAGGCGTCGGGGCAGATCTTCAGATTGTGCTCAATCACTTCCCTGGGGATCCCAGGCATTTGTGACGGTTGCCAGGCAAACACGTCAACGTTAGCCCGGAGGAAAGTGATGAGCGCGAGTTCCTATTTGTCGTTCAATCCCCCCGATATACGGGTGGTCTGAGCGGCATCGGAACCAATTTGGACGACTTTGACGGGAATGTCGGTGTCGCCGCTTGGCTGCACACGAGGTGCAGAAGTCGAGCCTCGTTGACGAATGCTCGGGGGTTTTGGAGCTTGCTCCTGCCTGGAGTCCTCCTCTTGCGCCGTGGTGAGTGCATGGAGTTCTTCCAGAGCAGTTACTCCGGCAGTACGATCTCCGCGGATCCGGAGAACGCCTACTGGTGTTGGCATTTTCTACACCAGATAACCATAATGAGCAGCTGCCATGAATTTGTACAGGGCAGGCCTACCCAAGATGGCATTGAAGGGTAAGTTGATCTGAGCAACGTCGAAGAACAACTTCTCGGTGCGGTACTTCTCCCGTGTCCCGAAGGTAACGGGGAGAGTAATAGCTCCGAGTGGGGTAATGGCCCCCAGACCTACTCCAGAGAAAGGTCGAGAGGGGTGGAGATCCGAAGGTCGGAGCTGAAGCTTAGTAAAAGCTTCGAAGCTTATGAGGTTAAGCCCCGAACCTCCGTCTACCATGATGTGGTGGAGCTGGATGTTATTGATGGTAGGAGATACCATCAAAGGTAACTGACTTGCTCCAACCATGCTCCGAGGGCAGTCCGAAGCATCAAAAGTGATGGTTGTGTCCATCCACTTCCGATGAGATTCCGGCCTGACTGTAGGAGCTACAACAACCATATCCCGACGCATAGTCTTGATGACGCGGCGGGAGGTGATGTCCCATGATCCACCAAAAATGGTGTTCATGGTCTTCCAACGCTCGTTGTCAGAGACGTCAGAATCATCGTCAACGGAGGTGTAGACGGCCTTCAGGACCTTTTTAGGATCTTGAAAACCTAACTCCTCTTTAGCCGGAGCTTCGTCGA
Organism: Tuctoria greenei; assembly: GCA_036927565.1. Lineage (NCBI taxonomy): Eukaryota > Viridiplantae > Streptophyta > Magnoliopsida > Poales > Poaceae > Tuctoria > Tuctoria greenei. Next base: position 290,298,883 of record JAYESD010000001.1, read on the forward strand.
CTTTTTGCTTTCCTTCCCTTTGTCGGAAAGGAGATTCTTCCCAGCACTTGTTGTAGCGCTCGGCAAGGTTTTGGACCTCCCGGCAGTCCTCCAAACTGTGGCTGCCCGTTTTGTGAATTGGGCACCACACCTTGGGCTTGCTACCGTCTTCAGAAGATGGTCGAGGTCACTTTTCGGGGCGTGGCCCCCGGCCACCCGGAGCTGCAGCAGCTGCAACATTGGATGTACCGGCCGACGGCTTCTTCTTGTCGTTGGTCTTTTTCTTCTTCTTGCCGTTCCCGGAGGTAGCGACTTCTTCTTTGGAGGATTTCTTGTGACCCTCCGGAGTTGTTTTGGAGTGCATCTCACGGCCCTCCGCAACTCTGGCACATTTGTCAGCCAAGCTGAAGAGTTCCGTGATGCTGGTGATCTCCTTGATCGCCAGTTTCTCCAGCATCTTCTTGTCCCGTACACCCTGTCTGAATGCCACAATGACAGAGGCGCTAGAGATAGAAGGGATAGTGTTTCGTACCTGAGAGAACCTCTGTATGAATGATTGCAGGGATTCTCCCCCTTTTTGCACGACTGCAAAAAGGTCCATTTCAGTGCCTGGTCGGGTGTATGAACTCCCGATGTTGGCGGTGAACTGCCGGCACAGCTCCTCCCAACTATTGATAGAGTTGGGTGGAAGGCTCATAAACCAGGACCTGGCGGTCCCAGTTAAGGCCACTGGAAAATAATTGGCCATCACGGCCTCGTTTCCTCCAGCTGCCAAGATTACAGTGGAGTAGATCTGAAGAAATTCGGCGGGATTGACAGTCCCGTCGAATTTTGCCGGCAGGTGAGGCCGGAACTTCTGTGGACACCTGACCATACGCAGATGTATGGCCAGGGCTGAACAGCCTCCTCCTACTCCTTCAGGAGCAGAAAGGTCCTGAGCTTCCCGTCTTTCACGAGCACACTCAATATGGACTCGACCGTCTTGTTGGCGGTATCGGCGATCAAGCTCCGCCCGGAGGTCATGAGTTGAGAGCCTAGATACCGTGTGAGTGCGTCGTGCCCCGGAGGGCAATGGCGTCACTTGCTGTGATGCAGCACGTCTCCTGCTATTGGAAACGTGCGGACCAAGTCTACCAGAAAAAGTCCGCCGCTGCGACGGGGCTCGTCCTGAAGGAGGAGGACCCTTGTTGCTGATGCGTTCGGCTGCTGCTGCAACCAAATGTTCCACATCGGCCCTCCACTGCTCTAGTGCATCCCGGGATGCATCCGGAGGTGGTGGGCATTGGATAAGAGCACGCGCTGCATGGAGCGCGTGTTCCGGGTTGTCATGATTTGCCGACGTAGTGATTGACGCCGGTGCACCATCGCGTTGCCCAGCTTGATTTGCTGGTGGAGGCGGTGGTGGTGGGAGTGTGACTCCTGCTGGTGCTGAGGCTCCTGCTGGTGGCTGCATATTGGAGGGATTGCCCCCAACAGCCTGAGCAGCAGGTTGACCGTTGGATGATCCAGCAGCTGAGTTCACCACTCTCAAAATCTCAGGCGCCCCCTTCCTGGGGCGCCAACTGTCGGTGGTTTGGAACCGGCAGATCTCCCGACACTACTAAAGTGTTAGAGGAGTTTGATGTTCGGTGTGGGCGCACGGAGATTCAAGAAGGGAAATTGTAAATGGCGCAGGAGACACAAGAGTTTATGTGGTTCGGGCCGCCTGAGCGTAATACCCTACTCCACGGGGTGTGTTGATGTTGTATTGTTTGTAGCGCGTGTGTCAGTGTGTTTGAACGTCTATCCAGTGTATGTGTAAATGTCGTCGGCGTGTCCTTTTATAGTACAAGAGCAGACCGTTACAAATTAGCCTGGCCCGACATGTGGCCCCGGCGGTCACTGGTGTTGATACTTGTTCAACACGTTTAATTGCCCTTAATGAACGTATAATGAGCTTTGACAGCACTGTTACTAGTAATTAAGGTCGTCCGATCATGTGTCATTAATATGGTATTAATGACACTTAATCGGGTCTTGAAGTCCTTGATCCCCCTTGGAAGATCCGGAGCCGTTGCGGGGTCTTCCGGAGGTTAGAGAGTGAAGATCCGACGGTTGGACACATGGCAGCACAGGAGCACGCTGTGGAGAACAGATAGTGCCGGTGTTAGCCGACTCGTGTCAGCACAGGAGCTTCCCTCGGTCTGGGGTTAGGTCCGGGAGTGCCACTTCGGTACATAGTCCGAAGCTTCCTCCCTTGCGGGCGGTAGCTCCGGTTTGATAGTGCACGTGGCGACCCTGGGGCTAACCATGTTGGAGAAGCGGGTCCGGACATGTCTGACATGTGGGCCTCCGAAGGTCTTCAAATCTAGTGGGTGACTTTCCTTTGCTATCTTTGCAATCCCAAGGGGTATATGGTACCCAGGGTACCGACAGACATGTTGTTCTAGCTCCGACTTTTGGGGTGACTAGTTCTGATTAGTTTTGGTTAGCTTCGGCACTAGGTTTGACTAGTTTTGATAAGCTCCGGCGCTAGGTTGTACTAGCTTTGGTAAGCTCCGGCTCAAGCTCTGGTTAGCTTTGGCAAGGTTTGGAGTTTGATCGTAATGTTCCTGCTTTTACTGTGAAATGTTTCGAACTTGCTTTATAAGACTGCTTAGTATTCATTTGCTAAGTTTTTGATGCGTTTTGGTTGATATGGATGATATCGTTTTGCTATGCTTTGCAACATGCTTATGTGAGGTGCTCACGTAAGTTGTTGTGTTCGGAACTGACTTGAGTCAAGTCGCGGACTTGAGCTCGTACGGATTGGTTGTTTATTCATGTGCAGGTGTTGCTTGAGTTCAAGTCATGGCTGGTGACAGGATCCTTTGGACTAGTCTCAGGAAGAAGATGAGGTTGCAACAACCAAATTCAGGAGGAATTGTGGTTGAGCGGGTCAGGAGGTCTCACAGGATGATTGAATCAAGGGCAGTGCATATGAAGGTTACTGGTCGAAGGAAGGTGTTTGCACGTATGCATGCAGTGCATGACGTGGCAACATGGTTCCGCAGATGGTTTATGTATGGGAAGATCTAGTTGGAAGGATCAGATCATATTGGTTGATGACTTTGGCTGCGGCGGAGTCAGTTATGGCTCGGTATGGAACGTATCGAGTTGGTTATGATAGGATTTCGTGAGGGTCACAAATTTGAGTTTTTTTAGGAATGTGGGATATGTTCCTAAGGTGTTTAGAAGTCTTAAGATTGCTTCTATCTGCGTATAGAAGAGTCCTAAGTAGTTATGAAAAGTTTCGATTCGTGAACAGAGTAGGATTAGAGTCCTGATTTGAGTTGAGTTGGCTTTCGAGCTGGTTATATAAGCAAGGGAGGACAGAGCTCGTGGTGCACGACTTTGGGGCTGTTCTTCTTGTGTTCTATTGAATAAAATTCATAGTTTGAAGGAACTTTTGTGCCTTGTTCATCCGACTTGTTCCAGATAAGTTTTACTCGTCGAGTTTATGGACAACACTACCTTTCATAGGTGGTTTTATCATAACTCGAGTTTTAAAGATCCAATTGACGTGATTATTTCTGGGTTGTCTTCACAACTTGATTATCTATTATCTGTCAAAATTTAAAGGTAATTGGATTTGTGGTTTCTGATCTACACGAGTTTCTTTGCAGCGTTCCAGAACTATTTTTCTCGGGTAGGACAAATTGACCCTTGTTTGATCTTTCTATCATAACTTGAGTTTCTTTCGACGGATTTGAGTGATTCTTCTTGTGTTTTCTTTGTGACTTGATACTCTCTGATATATATCACTTTTTTCCCGGTGAAACACGTTTAGATTAGTCTCACACACGATTTATTTAACAGATCGTTTTTCTACCGAAGGGGTTGGGATTTAATTGTTTCCGCTGCGTAATATTTTTTCAATCTACCATTCACCCCCCCCTCTGGTTGCTTTTCACGTGCTCTTAGATCCTACAATTGGTATCAGAGCTACGATGCTCCAATCATTGTTGCACGTGTTTTTGACTAATCATCATGGAGAAATACTCCGCGAAACCTTGTATGTTTGCTGGTATTGATTTTGGAAGGCACGCATGGAGGCTTTCATCCAGGCCCAAGGCTTCGCCATATGGGAAAAAGTGTACAAGCCTTCTGATGTGCCGTCAAATGATCAAGTTATGACTACTAACCTACGAGACGTCGACAAGAACAACAAAGCCCGAAACTTGATCATCCAAGGACTCACTCAAAGCGACTTCGACCGCGTTGCACACCTTCGATCGGCATATGATGTGTGGAGAGCACTTTGTGACTATCATGAAGGATCCAACACGATCAAGGAGGTGAGACAAGATATGTTCAAAAAGGAATATATGCGTTTCGAGATGCAACCCGGTGAGTCTATCGATGACCTTTTCGCTCGCTTCAATAAAATTCTAAGCAATCTGCATAGTGTCAATGTTAACTTTTCTGATGCTGAAAATGCTAGGCGACTTCTTAGTGCATTAGACATGTCAATCTGGAAGATGAAAGTTACATCTATTCGTGAATCAACTGTCATGAGTTCTCTTACATTAGATGTGCTTTATTCTAAACTAAAAACTCATGAAATTGACATCTTATCACGTAAGAACCCAAATAAGTCTATTGCATTTGTCTCACAACGTGATATGCCTAGCTCCAGCCAATCATCATCTTACAATACTCTTGCTTTGTTGTCCTCACTAACCCTGGAGCAGATCGAGGAATTTCCAGAAGAGGAGTTAGCACTCATCTCTACTAGATTCTCAAGAGCATTGCAAAATGTGAGAACTAGAAGGAGAGGAAGCTCCAGACCTCAATGCTGTTTTGAATATGGTAAGACAGGACACTTTCATACAGAATGCCCTAATCTTTCAGGTCCTACTACCTGCGAAGAAAAACAGAACAAGGTCAAGACCACCTATGGAAACCCCAACAAGAAAAAGAAGGATACCATAGGATGCAAGATGAGTAACAACTTCATCACTGCACTTCAAGAACTCGGTTCAAGCGATGTAGACTTTGAAAGTGATGAAGATGATGACGATCTGGCCAACTTATGCTTCATGGTGGGCAAAACAAGATCAAGATCAAGTCAGGAGGATGCAGAACACAACAGTGACGACGATGAGGTATGTTCTACCTGTAATGAAATGTGTGATGCTATTTCTCGTGCAACTATTATTGTCAAGAAAAAGAACAAAAAACTTAGGGATAATGCTGCTAAAATTGAGTCACTAGAATCTGAAATCAACCGTTTAAAAACTTTAATTCCTAGTGATGATACATGTCCCTCATGTGACTTAATCTATGAACAATTGTCCACATTAAGAAGTGCACACTCCTCCACTCTAGATAGACTTGATGAAGAAATTAAAAAGAACAAAGAGCTTGCTGCATTTAATGATAAAAACTTAAAAGATGCTTCTTGTTCAACAGATGATCTGCATTGTTCTGCATGTGATAATCTTGATAAGAAACTAAAAGATGCAGTAAATGAAATTTCCATTCTAAACAATGCTTTACGTTCTCATGAAGTTAAATATTGTTCTAATTGCAAATTAAAAGGATAAACTTCATGTGGAAACTGCCTAGAATTGTCTAAAAAGCTTGGTGACATGAATAGGACACTAGAGCAGTTTTGTGTTGGGAACAAAAAAATCTAAACTTGCTACTAAGTTCATCTAAATCTTGTAATGATAAATCTGGTTTAGATTTTGATTCTCATGTTTATTCTAAAACACATCCACCTCAAATTGTAAAATCATTTGGAAGAGGTTTGATCAAAACTGTACCTAAACAAAAGGATGTGATCTTTGAATCTGCAGGAGTGCTTTCTAATTTTGTTTCTAATGTTGGGTGCTCATCTAGACATGATTACAAAATTAAATTTCATTGTACTTATTGTGATACAGATGGTCATGTCGTAGATTTTTGTTATAGACTAGCTAAACAAATTAAAAAGGATAAAATGTCTGCTAGATCTCATAACTTTCATGCTAAACATAAAACTAGAAACATGCAACCTGCTTTAATGAGTCAGAAATTTGAAAAGGTAGCTTCTGGACCCTCTGGTAAGAAACTTGCAAAGATAGCTCCGGTAGTTCCGATAGCTCCGAAAGCTCCCGGACCTTCTGTTGTTTCCCCCGGAGCTTCAGTTTTTGCTTTCGGACTTTCGGTTTGTGAATTTGGAGCTTCAGCTGTTTCTTTCAAAACAAATGTCCTTACCTCCGGAGCTACTGGTTTTCGCTATAAACGAGTAACAACTTCTAAATCAATTGTTAAGAATAGAAAACCTCAACCTTTGAGTCATAAACCTGCTGTGTTGTTTCAGCTTTCGCGTGTTTTTCCTGCTGCACGTTGTGTGACTCACTACTGGATACCTAAATGACTTTTGACTAACCCTAGTATTGAGTCATCGATGTATTGTGCTTCTATGTAGGTTACATGTTTGAGGAAGGAGAACATATGGATTGTGGATTCAGGATGCTCACGCCACATGACCGATAAAAGAGAATGGTTCTCCTCCCTCTCTTTTGTGTCACGTGTAGAGAATGTTACTTTTGCCGATAATTCTTTAACTCCTATAATTGCTAAGGGTTCAGTTAGAGTAAATGATCACTACACTTTGAAGGATGTGACACTTGTTAAAAATTTGAAATACAACCTTCTTTCTGTTTCACAATTGCTAGATGAAAATCTGGAAATTATTTTCAATAAAAACTGCTGCAAAGTTGTAGGTTCAAATAGTGAGCTTATTTTTAACATGTGTCGATTTGTAAGAGTTTTTAAAGCTGATTTTGATATGTCTTCCTCTAAGCATAGGTGCCTAGTTTCTAATGATTCAGAGGACTTATATTTTTGGCATCGTAGACTTGGTCACGTAGGCTTTGATCACCTAACACGTGTTAGTGCTCTTGATTGCATACGTGGGCTGCCTAAGCTTAAAGGGGACAAAGAAATTGTATGCTCTTCTTGTAGACATGCTAAGATGGTTGCAGGTTCACATACTCCTCTCACAATGATCATGACAACTGAATTGGGTCAACTTTTGCACCTTTACACTGTAGGACCTTCACGTGTTCAATCCTTCGGAGGTAAATGGTATGTTCTTGTTATTGTTGATGATTGTTCTAGATACTCTTGGATTTACTTTATGGCATCTAAGAATGAAGCTTTTAGTGACATTAGAACTTTATTTCTTAGATTATCAATTGATCACCTAGGATCTTTAAAAGCAATTAGAAGTGATAATGGAACTAAATTTAAAAATCAATCTTTTGATCACTTTTGTGCTGAAAATGGAATAGATTATCAATTTTCTTCACCATATGTACCTCAACAAAACGGTGTTGTAGAAAGAAAGAACAGAACCTTAGTTGAGATGGCTAGGACTATGCTTGATGAATATCAAACTCCTAGGAAATTTTGGGCTGATGCGATTGCAACCGCTTGTTATGTCTCAAATCGTGTTTTCTTGCGTGCTAAGCTAGGTAAAACACCATATGAGCTCCGGTTTGGACATAGGCCTAGTGTCACACACTTTCGGGTCTTTAGTTGCAAATGCTTTGTTAAGAAACATGGTAATCTTGATAAATTTGAATCTAGATCCATTGATAGCATGTTTCTTGGTTACCCATCTCACACTAGAGGATACCGTGTGCTTTTACTTGGAACTAACAAAATTGCGGAGACTTGTGAAGTTTCTTTTGATGAAGGTAGCCCAGGTACTAGCTCTGGTGCTGCAGGACCAGATCCATATCCTCAGGGGGAGGGTATTTTCGAAGAAGAAGAAGAGCTGGTGATACTGCCTGGTAGTTCCGAAGCTGACACGTGTCCAGCTCCGAACTTTGAACAAGCTCCGACTATCACTTCTGCTGGTCCTGATCATCCAGAAGCCACAAGCTCAACAATCTGCGATGAACCTAATGAAGAAGAAGCTTGTGATACATCTGTTCCCCCATGGTTTTACAAAGATCACCCCCCGCAACAGATAATTGGAAGCTTGCACGAACGAGTTACGCGGTCCAGGTTTTGCGATCCAAACTCTCATGCTCATTCTGCTTTTGTTGCTTCTTTTGAACCCAAAGATACATCACATGCACTCACTAATGAATCTTGGATTATTGCCATGCAAGAAGAGTTAGAAAATTTTGAAAGAAATAATGTTTGGAAACTTGTACCTTCACCTCAAAGTCACACTTTAATTGGAACTAAATGGGTGTTTAAAAATAAACAAAGTGAGGATGGGGTTGTGGTTAGGAATAAGGCTAGGTTGGTTGCTCAAGGTTTCACACAAGTTGAAGGTCTAGATTTTGATGAAACTTTTGCTCCTGTTGCTAGATTAGAAGCCATAAGAATTTTGTTAGCATTTTCTGCATCTAAAGGTTTTAAGCTATATCAAACGGATGTTAAAAGTGCTTTTCTTAATGGCTACATAGATGAGGAGGTTTATGTCAAGCAACCACCGGGTTTTGAAAATTCATATTTCCCTAATCATGTTTACAAACTGTCCAAAGCCTTGTACGATCTCAAACAAGCCCCTAGAGCATCGTATGATAGGTTAAAAACATTCTTACTTGAAAAGGGGTTTACCATGGGCAAGGTTGATAAAACTCTTTTTGTGCTTAAGCATGGCAATGCCTCATTATTCGTTCAAGTGTATGTGGATGATATTATCTTTGGTTGTGCTTCTCATGATCTTGTGTCCAAGTTTTCAGCTATGATGAGTTCAAAATTTGAGATGAGTATGATGGGAGAACTCACGTACTTTTTGGGGCTGCAAATCAAGCAAACCAAGTAGGGTACCTTTGTGCATCAAATGAAGTATACAAAAGACCTCCTAAGTCGCTTCGACATGGAAAAAAGCAAGCCTCTTCGGACACCAATGGGAACAACAACAACACTTGAACTTGATGAAGGTGGTGAACCCGTGGATCAAAAAGAATATAGAAGCATGATCGGATCACTTTTGTACCTCACGGCATCAAGACCGGACATACAATTCAGCGTATGTCTTTGTGCACGGTTTCAAGTTTCCCCACATGCTTCACATCGTCAAGCCGTCAAAAGGATTCTCAGGTACTTACATGGAACTCAAGAATTTGGCATTTTTCTTCCTTCTTCCTCAACCGTTACTTTGAAAGCTTTTTCGGATGCTGATTTTGGAGGTTGTAGGATTGATAGGAAAAGTACTTCCGGTGCTTGTCATTTTATTGGTAATTCACTTGTTGCATGGTCATCAAGAAAACAAAGTTCAGTTGCACAATCCACCACCGAATCTGAATATGTAGCTGCTGCTAGTGCTTGTTCACAAATTCTTTGGATTGTTCAAACGCTTAAGGACTATGAGGTTGATCTAGATAGTGTTCCACTGTTTTGTGACAACACTAGTACCATTTGCATTGCTAAAAACCCTGTGCAACATTCGAGAACTAAGCACATTGACATTAGGTATCACTTTCTCCTTGATAATGTTGAAAAAGGAAACATTGTGCTTCACCATGTAGATACCGAACAACAATTGGCTGACATTTTTACAAAACCTATGGATTTCACTCATTTTTGTTATATTCATAGTGAAATAGGGGTTATGCATCCTCATGGCTTAAATTGAGGGGGAGTTTTGAAACTTGAGAAGTCTATGTGTGAATCTGAACTAAAATAATATGAGCATAGTATTTCATACATATATGACTTTGTGATTCCTTTTACACGTTGAAAGTTCTTACTACATTACTCATGTTATATATTTTATAGTTTTTGCCATGACTAGTAATTGAAATAATTACTTACACTAAATCTGGTCATGGTCGAACTTTCTTGCTGTTTTGAACTTGTTGCATGCTCACAAGTGCTTTTAATCATAAAGAATTACTCAAGTAATCAACTCACATGTTGAGTTTTTATGAATAAACATAAGTTGAGAAAAGATCAAGAGAATATGCATGTATCACACTTCTTCTTTTGAGATGGATTATCATTGCACTTAGATATGAACTTGGAAGAAGTTGTGTATGACTAAAACCATGTCCTTAAGCTTCTGATTGTCAAATAACATATGCTTGGCTTGGTTGGTTAGAATAAGGCAGATGCACATATAATCTCTTACAAATATCATATGATCTAAATTTGTGCTTTGAAAAATAATAAAATGCAGCAACAAGTGTCATGCTTTTAGGTATTGAAATAGTTAAGTTTGTGAGATCATGACTTGCTTAAATTGAAAATTACATTTGATCTCTAGCATGACTTACACTGCTTTATGTATCTCATTGTTATGATAGTGTAAGGTACTTGTTAGTATGACCTGGATGAGCTTTGTTTTACATGTATATGTTATAATATGCTCATAACAATTAAAATTTCTCTTTTGAACCTTGCTGAATACATTGTCAAAGGGGGAGAGATAATAGATAATATGTGAATTTTTCAAGATAAGTATGCAAGGGGGAGAAATTGATTACACATTGCACATATTCACAATTTCACAATTGCACATTGCACATATTCACAATTGTTTTTGGCACGATTCTTCTTGGGGGGAGAATTTATTTTTCTCATTTTATTTCTGTTTTACAAAGGGGGAGAAATTGTTTTCAAAACTTTTAATGTGAATAATCCAATGTTCGGATCTTAAGTGGTGTTGCCAATGTATTCATCAAGGGGGAGATTGTGAGACCTATGTGTGCTGAATACATTGGCTTAGACAATAAAAGTTTTGAATGCTGCCATAACAACTTTTTAGCAAGATCCGACTCTAGCTTCGAGCTTCTGCAAGGTCCGACGTAAGGTCCGACTTGTTTTGTCTAGGTCCGACATGTTTTTGGGTAGCTCCGGTGAGCTTTGTCTTTAGCTCCGGCATGTCTTTGATAGCTCCGACATGTCTTTGTTAAGCTTTGACATGTTGTTCTAGCTCCGACTTTTGGGGTGACTAGTTTCGACTAGTTTTGGTTAGCTCCGGCACTAGGTCCGACTAGTTTTGATAAGCTCCGGCGCTAGGTTGTATTAGCTTTGGTAAGCTCCGGCTCAAGCTCCGTGAATGTAGGCCTAGAGGGGGGGGGGGTGAATAGGCCTTCTTGAATTTCCTCGGTTCCTGTAACACTCAACAACAAGGTCAATACCAGAGATATTGGACTAGTCCAGTAAAGTGCGGACTAGTCCGGTTTTCACGGGCTAAGTTGATCAAGTTTAGTCAATTTGATTGATTCGTTAATGTTTGCAGCGGAAATATAAACTCAAATTTTAGTTTAATAGTTTTATGTCAAATTCTATTACAATTAAGGCTCTTGATCAACAATTTAACTCAAATTGACCAAAGTGAATCAAACCCTAGATTAGGTTGATCAATTAAGGTGAAGAACGCAAAAGGACAAGGCACACGATTTATCCCGTGGTTCGGCTACCACGAAGGCAACCTACGTCCACGTTGAGGAGCCCACAAAAGGATCGGGTCTTCTCCAACCCTTCCCTCGTCGGATCGCCACGAAGGCCAATCCTCTTCCACTAATCACAAAGAATAAATAACCAAGTTGAAGGGGCGTTCTCACACGTTGAGAGCTCCCTTGATTACAACTTACAAAACCACCAATAACACACTCGAAAATTACAAATTGAAACGCAAGAGTGTGTTAGAGAATCAAACCAAGAGCGCAATGATGTGTGCCAAGTGTCTCTCCAATGATCTAGAAGTGATCTTCAATAGATTGATCGATTTTGCACTTAATTTCGTGGAGAGAGGTGGTTTTTGAGTCTCTTGGGAGGTGTGACGGCGCTAGGGTTCGAGAGTTTATAAAAGTGGGCCGTGCACCTCTATTTATATGGGGTTTCTAAAAGTAACTGTTAGGGTTCAGAAAGATCGGACTAGTCCGTGGTGGTCACCGGACTAGTCCAGTGTGCTGTGTGTAGCAAACCCTAAGTGTCCAGGAATATCGGACTAGTCCGGTCAAAAACGGACTTGTCCGATTTCACTACTGGAAATCTTCGGACTAGTCCGATTCCCATCGGACTTGTCCGGACATATGAAACCCTAAGTGTTTAGGATGACAAGTCCGCACTTGGAGGACTTGTCCGATTTAGATCAGTGTGTATATCGGACTAGTCCGTGTGGACACCGGACTTGTCCGAAGAGGATCAGAAAGAATATCGGAGTAGTCCGGATCACAACGGACTTGTCCGATTTTGTCTGACTTGTGCATTGTGTTGAGGACTAGTTCGCATTGTGGAGGACTAGTCCGAAGTGGATCAGAAAGATATCGGACTAGTCCGATGGATACCGGACTTGTCCGATCTAGTGCAGAAAGTGATATCGGACTAGTCCGGCTGATATCGGACTAGTCCGGACCTGTATAACTTTGTGCATTGTGTGTGTGTGCTTGAGAGTGATTGAGCTCTTGGGTGTGTTTCCTTAACACACTCCATACATAATAATCTACTATTTTCTTCTCTTTGAGCTCAAATTCACTTTGCTTCTCATTTCCCTTCTTTTTGGCATTTTGCTCATTTTTCATTATTTGCCTGCATTCATCTCAACAAAGGATTAGGATCCCAATTGCTTGTCATAAATCATCCAAAACCCACAAGGGAGTCCTAGATGCACTTTCAATCTCCCCCTTTTTGGTGATTGATGACAACCAATTGAGATTTCACAAAATAAGGCAAAAAAAATGAGATTTTCATAAAGTATGCACATATGACTCAAAAATACATCAAGCAACAAGAGAATTATCCATATGTGCATTCTTTATGGTGGGATGCATACTAAGTGCATGAATACATTGAGAATGACATAATTTACATTAATCAACCGATACCAAGTGCATATGACATTCCAGGAGCAAAAATGCAGTTTTCATCACATTGAGAATAAATTGAGCAATTCATCACAAGACCAAACTTAATAGGAAAACAGAGTTAAACTATTACAATCACAAATAAAAGATAAAGAGAACTCTCTCCTCGCACCCTACCACAGCTAAAGCTAAGACTCCCCCTCAATCTCTCCCCCTTTGGCATCAAGACACCAAAAAGAAGGAGATGAGGGTCCTAGGGTCTTCACTCTGCACTGTCGGTCCTCTCGTCATCGTCTTCATCTTCTTCGCTTTCTGCTTGACGAGGAGGAGAGGAAGGAGGAGCGGAGTCGTTAGAGCCCCCAATGCCAAAGTAGGCAAGCTCGGAGGGGTTCAGAGGCCCAAGCTCGGTGATGTCAAGATCAGAATCTTCAGAAATTACTAGAGATCCAATGGGGTTGATCTCCAACTTTTCACTCAGTTGCTTCACATTGGCTTTGATGTATCTCATATCCTCCTTCCTATTCTGATTGAGTTTATGAAGCTTTACTTCAGTCTTCTTGCAGGAGGAGAATATGGTGGTCAGGTACTTGAGGATCCCACTAGCTGATCCTCTCTGAGGGGCTTCCCTAGAGGTAGGGACAGCCCTAGCACCGCTTCTTGATCTTGTCAATGCCTCGGGACTGGAGGCCGGCGAGGGAGCAGCCTGGACACTCACTGGTTGAGGCTTCTGAGGCCTCAAAGGAGTGTGCTCCACATCCTTCACGAACTCAATACCTGTGACTTTCTCAATCATAAACATCAAGTAGGGAGCATAGCCACAGGACCTGTTGGGGGTGCTTGAGATGTTGACCATGTCGTTCCAAATGTATTCCGCCACATCAAATGGGCGGTCCTTGCTTATGACTCTCATTAGGGTTCGGAGGTAACCCTGTACACTCCCTGCATCCCCATCCTTGGGGGCAATGGTCTTCCGAAGAATTCTGTTCAGAACCACAAAGAATGGTTTCATGTTCTTTGTAGAGGGAGGGACATACTTTGAGTTCGGCTCATATAGGAATTTCATCCTATCCTTCTCCATGACACCTATGTTGTGGATGATCAGCCTGTCATGTCCAGAGGTGTCCAGATGGAGCAGACTTGCAAAATCCTCCTGAGTGATGGAGTAGTTGGATCCATGGGTCATCCAAGTCACACTCTCTTCATCCTCACTCGAGAAGTGGCAAGTTGCAAAGAACTGTGCAATCACTTCATCATTCCAGTTATGCCTGAAGGCAAAGAGATCCTTCAGGCCATGCCTCTCAGCTGCTGCAATGACTTCATCAAAAGCTGAGCACTTCTTCTTCTCAAGGTGTGCCCAGTCAATCCACTGACTGCGCACCACCGATGTCTTCATTGGGAGATACACCAATTTGTAGAAGTCTGCATGGAAGTTGCACCAAAACCTTCCATAAACAGCTTGCTTTGGCCTGCCATACCAGTCAATGCCCCTGAACTTGGCCGCAGAATCACTGCCCTTGCCGTTGAACTTCTCCTCAGTAGGGTCCCGGACCCCTTCCCTGGGAGCATGGAGCTTCAAGGGCCCGACTGGCCCCGTTGCTATACCCTTGCCCTTGCCCTTGGCTTGGCTAGAGGATGCTGCTTCCTTTGACACTGGCTTCTTTGCCAGCACCTTCCTCTGAACCTGGGGAGGTGAAGGAGCTCGCTCTGAGGGTCTTTCTTGGCGTTTCTTGCCAAGACCCTCCAAGGACCGAGGTGCCACCTCATGGTCCAACTCGGCCTCAAAGTCGGAGATCTCGTTGTCGGAGCTCGACATGATCTGAGAATGATTGAGCAAGAATAATGACAAGTTATACAAGGCATAGGTAAGACAAGATAGCAATGAATGGCATTAAGGAATTAAGGAGTTAGGTTTCAGGTTCAGAAACATCGGACTTGTCCGTGCATGGACCGGACTAGTTCGGTGTTCATCCTCAAAAACCTAACAGATGGGACAGGATACAATCCCTAATGCAAATCTAGTCTAGCATACACGTAGTACATCAACTAAACATGTAACTAGTGAAGGGTGCTAGACCAAGCGATCAACAATTGAGAAAAACACGATTTCTAGGGTTTTGAAGATTTTTATCGAAGAAATCGATGGAGGCCTGAAGTTTTGGGGGTTGGAGGCCGGACTTGTCCGCTAGCTTCAATCCCCAAGTCTTCAAGCTTGATCTCCGCCCAAATCAGTGGCTTTTCGACGGAGGATGCAGAAGATTGCATTGGGAGCCCGAGCGCAAGAGAGAGGAAGGCGTGAGCAATTGTGGGGATGAGAAGATTAGGGTTTGGTGGCGGCTAGGGTTATGGACATGAAAAATCGGACAAGCCCGGACATGACCGGACTAGTCCGAAGTCATCCAGAGACCTATATCGGACTAGTCCGTGGTCTATCGGACTAGTCCGGCCTAACCGGCACTCTACGGACTAGTCTGCATGGGCGGACTAGTCCGGGTAACCACAGACTAGTCCTTGGTCACCAGGAAAGAATTGCATAGCCCATTCATATATATTTGAAGGTTCAATAATAGAGAATAGAGAGGCAAAACAATTCAAGTAATCTTGATGAACTTGACCAGTAAGCATACAACAATCATACAATGATCAAAATTCATCAAGATCTAATAATTGACATAGTTTTGGAGAGAAAAATGGAGAGGGATGATTTTCACAATTCAATCAACATTTTTGAAGCAATCATACAGGTATGCAACTTTTCAAGCCACACTCCGAGAATCAAGAATATTTAGCTCATTTCGGAGTTCGCAAAAACGCTTTTCATCAAGTGGCTTGGTGAATATGTCGGCCAATTGTTTTTGGGTGTTGACATGTGAGATGGTTATGTCTCCTTTCATGGAATGGTCTCTCAAGAAATGATGTCTTATGTCTATATGTTTAGTCCTAGAGTGCTCAACTGGATTGTGGGCTATTTTAATGACACTCTCATTATCACAAAGGAGAGGAATACGGTTCATATTGTAACCGTAATCCCTTAGAGTTTGTCGCATCCAAAGGAGTTGTGCACAACAACTCCCGGCTGCAACAAGCTCCGCTTTGGCTGTGGACAATGCAATGGAATTTTGTTTCTTAGATGACCAAGAAACCAAAAATCTTCCTAGGAATTGGCATGTGCCAGAGGTGCTTTTTCTATCAACTTTGCACCCGGCATAATCTGCATCGGAGTAACCAATGAGATTGAATTTGGAGCCTTTTGGATACCAAAGACCAAGGTTGGGTGTATGAACTAAATATCTCAAGATTCTTTTTACGGCTGTCAAATGACATTCCTTAGGGTTGGCTTGAAATCTTGCACACAAACATACACTCAACATAATATCTGGCCTAGATGCACATAAGTAGAGTAAAGATCCAATCATGGAGCGATATACCTTTTGGTCGACGCTCGGTCCATCTTCATTGAGATCCAAGTGGCCATTCGTAGCCATGGGAGTCTTTATGGGCTTTGCCTTGTCCATGCCAAACTTCTTGAGTATGTCCTGCGTGTACTTGGTTTGGCTTATGAATGTTCCTTCCCTTTGTTGCCGCACTTGGAATCCCAAGAAGTACTTCAATTCTCCCATCATTGACATTTCAAACCTGTCTGTCATAATTCTACTAAATTCTTCACAGAAAGATTGGTTAGTTGACCCAAAAATTATATCATCAACATAGATTTGGCAAATAAAAAGATCCTTATCTAGATTCTTTGTGAATAATGTATAATCTACTTTGCCAATTTGAAAACCATTATCAATTAAGAAATCTCTAAGACACTCATACCAAGCTCTAGGAGCTTGTTTGAGGCCATAGAGAGCCTTACGCAGTTTATATACGTGGTCGGGGAACTCTTCGTCTTCAAACCCGGGTGGTTGCTCCACGTACACCTCTTCCTTGATCGGTCCGTTGAGAAAGGCGCTTTTCACGTCCATTTGATACAGCTTGAAATCATGGTGAGTAGCATATGCAAGTAATATTCTAATTGATTCAAGCCTAGCTACTGGAGCAAAAGTCTCATCAAAATCCAAACCTTCGACTTGTGAGTAACCTTTGGCCACAAGTCGTGCCTTCTTTCTTGTCACCACTCCGTGTTCGTCTTGCTTGTTGCGGAAGACCCACTTGGTGCCCACTATATTTGCATTGGGTCTTGCCACAAGTTCCCAAACCTCGTTTCTCTTGAAGTTGTTCAACTCTTCTTGCATTGCCACCACCCAGTCCGGATCCTTCAATGCATCCTCAGTCCTGCGTGGTTCCAAAAAGGAGACAAACGAGTAATGCTCACAAAAATTTGCTATACGAGATCTAGTGGTTACTCCCTTTTGGATGTCACCGATGGTGTTGTCGATTGGGTGATCCCTTTGAATGCATTGGTGTACTCTTGGGTGTGGCACTTGGAGAGTTGTGTGTTGGTGATCATTTTCTTCTCCCCCTGAGTGGTTACCCTCGTTGATTTGTTGATCATCTTCATATTCTTGTGATCGATCTTGTATCGAAGCTCCCCCTCGATTGTTGATCTCCTCTTGTGGTTCAATTTCCTCTTGTATTTGTGACGATGACTCCTGTGGTCGAACTTCGCCTAGAGCCATTCCCTTCAATGCTTGATAAGGAGCTTCTTCTTTACCTAATTCACATTGATCAACTTGCTCCATATGGGAGCCATTAGTTTCATTGAACACTACGTCACGTGCCACTTCAACAAGTCTGGAGGCCTTGTTGAAAACACGATAGGCGTAAGTGTTCGAATCATAACCAAGCAAGAAACCTTCATCGGACTTCGAAGCGAACTTTGAAATCCTGGGCTTCTTGTTCAAGATATAACATGGAGAGCCAAAAACTCGAAAATATGAAATGTTTGGTTTGTTACCGGTGAGTAGCTCATAAGGAGTCTTCTTGAGTAGTCGATGAAGGTAGAGTCGATTTGCGGCGTGGCAAGCGGTGTTAATTGCTTCCGCCCAAAATCGATCCGAAGTCTTGTATTCATCGAGCATTGTTCTTGCCATCTCTATGAGTGTTCGGTTCTTCCTTTTGACAAATCCGTTTTGTTGTGGAGAGTATGGTGCTGAAAATTCGTGCGTGATTCCCTCCTCATCAAGGTACTCCTCCACTTGTATGTTCTTGAACTCCGTACTGTTGTCGCTCCGAATACTCTTGATCGATAGTGAGAACTCGTTTTGCGCTCGCTTGAAGAATTTCTTGAGTGTCCCTTGTGTTTCTGACTTGTCATGCAAAAAGAACACCCAAGTGAAGCGGGAAAAATCATCAATAATGACTAGACCGTATTTATTACCGCCGATGCTTATGTAAGCAATTGGACCAAACAAGTCCATATGAAGTAGTTCGTGTGGTCTTGTCGTAGTCATGATGTTCTTTGCGGGATGATGTGCTCCAACTTGCTTCCCGGCTTGGCACGCGCTACAAGGCCTGTCTTTCTCAAAAACAACATCTTTCAACCCTCGGATGTGATCGCCCTTGAGGAGTTTTTGAAGATTCCTCATACCAACATGTGCTAGCCGTCTATGCCACAGCCAACCCATGTTGGTTTTTGCAATCAAGCATGTGTCGAGTTCGGCTTTATCCTTGTTGAAGTCAACAAGGTAAAGCTTTCCCTTCAACATACCCTTGAATGCAACGGAACCATCACTCCTCCTTGAGACAGTCACACCCTCGTTAGTGAACAAGCAATTATAACCTTTGTCACATAGTTGAGATATGGACAGCAGGTTATAATCTAAAGATTCAACATGTAAAACATGAGAAAGAGTGTGTTCAGAGGATATTGCTATTTTACCGGTACCGAGCACCCTTCCTTGACTATTATCTCCGAAGTAGATGCCTTTGTTTGGGTCCTCGTTTTCTTCATATTCCACGAACATCCTCTTTTCTCCGGTCATGTGGTTGGTGCATCCACTGTCTAGCACCCATTTGGATCCACCGGAGGAATAGGTCTGCAGACACAAATTATGGCTTGGTTTTAGGTACCCAAGCTTGCTTGGGTCCTTGGAGGTTAGTTACAATACATTTGGGCACCCACACATGGGATTTTGTGTTCCCATGGCGTGGCCCAGCATAATAAGCATAAACTTTACCAAGATTGTTTCTCATTAATACATAAGAGGCATCAAAGGTTTTGAACAAAAGTTGCTGTTGTTTATGGATCGTACTAGTCTGGGTGACCGGACTTGTCCGGATGACCGGACTTGTCCGGACCACAACCGGACTAGTCCGGTGTTCATGAGAGTTCAGGTTTTTAATTTTCGAGTTGCCAGGTTGTGAGGGTCCTCCCTTCACAAAGGTAATCCTTCCCTTGTTATTCTTATGACTTCCAGCATTTTGCTTTCCATCATAAGAGTAACCAATGCCATACTTGACATTTGGAGATCTTTGGACCAAGTATGCACTACGTGCATAGTTGATCCTCTCCTTGTCAAGTATTCCACATTGGGTAGGATTTTTATCCTTTGTGGAGGTAGACTTTTCCTTCAACCTGGTGTTGATTTTACCACATTTGCACATATGAACAAGATTAGTTGAAGTGGGTTGAGAAGGTAGACTTGAAGAGG
Source organism: Tuctoria greenei (assembly GCA_036927565.1). NCBI lineage: Eukaryota > Viridiplantae > Streptophyta > Magnoliopsida > Poales > Poaceae > Tuctoria > Tuctoria greenei. Next base: position 290,318,240 of record JAYESD010000001.1, read on the forward strand.
AGGAAGATTCACTTAGCTTGAGTGACTCAACTTGCACTTCAAGGATCTCGTTAACCTTGATCAGGTCATCAAGTTGATCCTTGATTGCAACATTTGAGTTGGTTAACTCCAAGCAAGTTTTCTTGCTTGAAGCTAGCTCAAGCTCTAGTGAGCTGTTTTTCTCCTATTCAAGAACTAGAAGATTGTCAAGTTCAACATACTTCTCCTTTTGGGAGATAATCATGTCCTCTTGACGATCAATTAGCTGTTCCTTCTCAACAAGTTGGTCAAGTAGAAATTTCATTTTAGCAGCAGTTTTTCTATCTAATCCAATTAACATATCTTCATCATCACTATCTAGTTCATCATTACTTGAGTAGGAATGCATGGAAGGAGTTTTGATGTTTACCTTGTGTTTACCTTCCTTTGCCATGAGGCAAGTGCCATGTCCCTTCTTTGTACCGAGCGTGGGGAAGAGTGTGGGTTTCTTGGACGTGCTTTCAATGGCTATGCTAGCCATCTCTTCTTCATCGGATGATGAGGACTCATCGTTTGAGTCCCACTCCTTTCCAATGTGTGCTTGTTCAGCTTGTTTCTTCTTCTTGAAGAATTTCTTCGGTTGAGGCTTGGCTTCTTTATTCTTCTTCTTGTTGTCCTCATACGGGCAATCGACTATAAAGTGGTTATACTCACCACAATTATAGCACGCTCGCCTCATCTTCGGCTTTGTCTTCTCCTTGTACTTGCCTTCACTTGATTTTGTTCCTTGTCTTTTCTTCATTATTGTTTTGAACTTTTTCATGAACAAAATCATATCCTCCTTGTCCAGCTCACTGCTTTCATCATCGCTGTCCTCCTCAAGCTGTGCTTCTCTTGCTTCTTTGGATAGAGGCTTGAGTGTTGACTTTAAGGCAACTCCCTTCTTCTTGGCCGATGTGAGGTCGGCTATTTCTTTGACGTGCTTGGCTTGTTTCTCCATCATTTCAAAGTTGATGATTTTGCCAAGCAATTCATCTGGAGTCATCCTCTTGTACCCGGGACTCTCTCTGATCATAGAGCATAGTGTGACATTGCGAGGCATAAAGGCTCTAAGGATGAGCTTTACAACCTCGTGGTCATTCCACTTCTTGCTCCCATATGATCGAACCTTGTTTACAAGTGTCTTCAATCGGTTGTACATGTCCTGGGGAGACTCGTCTTCCTCAATTGCGAACCTTCCTAGTTCGCCTTCGATCATTTCAATTTTCGCCTCACGCACATGCCGATCACCTTCATGGGCTGTTTGTAGTGTGTCCCATATTTCCTTGGCAATCTCCAGTCCGTCCACCTTTGTGAATTCATCTCGACTTAGAGAGGAGGTGATTACGGCTGCGGCTTGAGTGTTTCTGTGGATGGCTTGCTCTTGACTTGGGGTGAGCTCTTCGTCGTCATCTGGAATGTCTATTCCTGTGCACACAATATGCCATAAACTTGGGTTAAGTGAAATCAAGTGCATCTTCATATTTTGCCTCCACATGGAGTAATCACTCCCATCGAAGTGTGGGGCTTTTCCAAGAGGAATAGATAGGTAATGGCTGTTGTTCAAATTTAATCTATCATAGTTAAAAGGATATCGGGAGTATTCGGTGTGACTACTCCCCTTCTTCTTTTCTTCAACTTTAGCTTTCCCTTTGGAAAGTGCTTTCTTTCTGAGGAGTGCTTTCAGCTCCAGCGTCTCCTCGTCATCATCATCGAAGTCTTGAATTGCTTCGAGATACTTTTCCAGCTTTTGGTTCTTGTCGTTGTTCACTTCTTCCTGGTTGTTGATTTTCTGAACTTCTTTCATGTCCGACATGATCTCTTTGAGTGGTTGCACTCTTTGTTGAAGAACCTGCTCTGATACCAATTGAATGTAGGCCTAGAGGGGGGGGGGGGTGAATATGCCTTCTTGAATTTTCTCGGTTCCTGTAACACTCAACAACAAGGTCAATACCAGAGATATCGGACTAGTCCGGTAAAGTGCGGACTAGTCCGGTTTTCACGGGCTAAGTTGATCAAGTTTAGTCAATTTGATTGATTCATTAATGTTTGCAGCGGAAATATAAACTTGAATTTCAGTTTAATAGTTTTATGTCAAATTCTATTACAATTAAGGCTCTTGATCAACAATTTAACTCAAATTGACCAAAGTGAATCAAACCCTAGATTAGGTTGATCAATTAAGGTGAAGAACACAAAAGGACAAGACACACGATTTATCCCGTGGTTCGGCTACCACGAAGGCAACCTACGTCCACGTTGAGGTGCCCACAAAAGGACCGAGTCTTCTCCAACCCTTCCCTCGTCGGATCGCCACGAAGGCCAATCCTCTTCCACTAATCACAAAGGGTAAATAACCAAGTTGAAGGGGCGTTCTCACACGTTGAGAGCTCCCTTGATTACACTTACAAAGCCACCAATAACACACTCGAAAATTACAAATTGAAACGCAAGAGTGTGTTAGAGAATCAAACCAAGAGCTCAATGATGTGTGCCAAGTGTCTCTCCAATGATCTAGAAGTGATCTTCAATAGACTGATCGATTTTGCACTTAATTTCGTGGAGAGAGGTGGTTTTTGAGTCTCTTGGGAGGTGTGACGGCGCTAGGGTTCGAGAGTTTGTAAAAGTGGGTCGTGTACCTCTATTTATATGGGGTTTCTAAAAGTAACCGTTAGGATTCAGAAAGATCGGACTAGTCCGTGGTGGTCACCGGACTAGTCCGGTGTGCTGTGTGTAGCAAACCCTAAGTGTCCAGGAATATCGGACTAGTCCGGTCAAAAATGGACTTGTCCGATTTCACTACTGGAAATCTTCGGACTAGTTCGATTCCCATCGGACTTGTCCGAACATATGAAACCCTAAGTGTTTAGGATGACAAGTCCGCACTTGGAGGACTTGTCCGATTTAGATCAGTGTGTATATCGGACTAGTCCTTGTGGACACCGGACTTGTCCGAAGAGGATCAGAAAGAATATCGGAGTAGTCCGGATCACAACGGACTTGTCCGATTTTGTCTGACTTGTGCATTGTGTTGAGGACTAGTCCGCATTGGGGAGGACTAGTCCGAAGTGGATCAGAAAGATATCGGACTAGTCCGGTGGATACCGGACTTGTCCGATCTAGTGCAGAAAGTGATATCGGACTAGTCCGGCTGATATCGGACTAGCCCGGACCTGTATAACTTTGTGCATTGTGTGTGTGTGCTTGAGAGTGATTGAGCTCTTGGGTGTGTTTCCTTAACACACTCCATACATAATAATCTACTATTTTCTTCTCTTTGAGTTCAAATTCACTTTGCTTCTCATTTCCCTTCTTTTTGGCATTTTGTTCATTTTTCATTATTTGCCTGCATTCATCTCAATAAAGGATTAGGATCCCAATTGCTTGTCATAAATCATCCAAAACCCACAAGGGAGTCCTAGATGCACTTTCACTCCGATTAGCTCTGGCAAGGTTCGGAGCTTGATCGTAATGTTCCTGCTTTTACTGTGAAATGTTTCGAACTTGCTTTATAAGATTGCTTAGTATTCATTTGCTAAGTTTTTGGTGCGTTTTCGTTGATATGGATGATATCGTTTTGCTATGCTTTGCAACATGCTTATGTGAGGTGCTCACATAAGGTGTTGTGTTCAGAACTGACTTGAGTCAAGTCGTGGACTTGGGCTTTTACGGATTGGTTGTTTATTCATGTGAAGGTGTTGCTTGAGTTCAAGTCATGGCTGGTGACAGGATCCTTTGGACTAGTCTGAGGGAGAAGATGAGATTCCAACAGCCAAATTCAGGAGGAATTGTGGTTGAGTAGGTCAGGAGGTCGCGCAGGATGATTGAATCAAGGGCAGTGCATATGAAGGTTACTGGACGTCGAAGGAAGGTGTTTGCACGTATGCATGCGGTGCATGATGTGGCAACATAGTTCCGAAGATGGTTTATGGATGGGAAGATCTGGTCGGAAGGATCGGATCGTATTGGTTGATGACTTTGACTGCGGCGGAGTCGGTTATGGCTCAGTATGGAAAGTATCGAGTTGGTTATGATAGGATTTCGTGTGGGTCATGAATTTGAGTTGTTTTAGGAATGTGGGACACGTTTCTAAGGTGTTTGTAAGTCTTAAGATTGCTTCTATCTGCGTATAGAAGAGTCCTAAGCAGTTATGGAAAGTTTCGATTCGTGAACGAAGTAGGATTAGGGTCCTGATTTGAGTTGAGTTGGCTTTCGAGCTGGTTACATAAGCAAGGGAGGCCAGAGATCGTGGTGAACGACTTTGGGGCTGTTCCTATTGTGTTTTATTGAATAAAATTCGTAGTTTGAAGGAACTTTTGTGCCTTGTTCGTCCGACTTGTTCCAGACAAGTTTTACTCGTCGAGTTTCTGGACAGCACTACCTTTCGTAGGTGGTTTTATCATAACTTGTGTTTTACAGATCCAATTGACGTGATTCTTTTTGGGTTGTCTTCACAACTTTATTATATGTTATCTGTCAAAATTTAAAAGTAATTGAATTTGTGGTTTCTGATCTACACGAGTTTCTTTGCAGCGTTCAAAAACTGTTTTTCTCGGGTAGGACAGATTGACCCTTGTTTGATCTTTCGATCATAACTTGAGTTTCTTTCGATGGATTTGAGTGATTATTCTTGTGTTTTCTTCATGACTTGATACTCTCTGATATATATCACTTTTGTCCCGGTGAAACACGTTTAGATTAGTCTCACACATGATTTCTTTAACAGATCATTTTTCTGCCGAAGGGGTTGGGATTTAATTGTTTCCGCTGCGTAAGATTTTTTAAATCTACCATTCACCCCCCTCTGGTAGCTTTTCACGTGCTCTTTGATCCTACAAGATCTTATCTTGAATATCATTAGTGCTTATGCCCCACAAGCTGGACTCACCATGAGCACTAAGGGACAATTTTGGGAGGACTCAGAGGATATGGTTAGTATTGTACCGATAACCGAGAAGCTCTTCATAGGAGGAGATCTCAATGACCATGTAATTACAACTAACATAGATTTTGAGGGGGTACACAGAGGTTTTGGGTGTGGTGATAGAAACCAGGAGGGTAAAAATATCCTAGACTTTGCCGTAGCCTATGACCTATTGGTAGCTAACACCCTCTTTAAGAAGAGGTTATCTCACTTAGTGACCTTTACTAGTGTCCAACATTCTAGTCAGGTCGACTATATCTTCTTGAGGAGAAGGGAGAGGAGGGCGTGTTTAGATTGTAAGGTGATTCCTTGGGAATGTGTTGTACCACAACATGAACTTGTGGTAGCTGACTTCCATTTCCACGCGCGTGTGTCACGAGACAAAGGTGTTAAAACCGCAAGAACAAAGTGGTAGAAGTTGAAGGATGAAGCGCAACAATCATTGAAAAGGAGGATGATTACAGAAAGACCTTGGAGTGAAGAGGAAGATGCAGATAGTAAGTGGGTGAAGATGGTGACTTACATTAGGAAGGTAGCTAGGGAGGTGCTTGGGTGGATAAAAGGTAAGAAACTTGTAGAAAAAGACACTTGATGATGGAATGAGGATGTACAAAAAGCCATTAAGGAGAAGAAGAAGTATTATAAGAGCTGACATCATGAGAGAAGTGCAAGCAACATGACGAAGTATGAAGAGGCTAAGAAAAATGCAAGGCGTGTTGAGTAAAGCAAGAGGCCCCACAAAAATTGAAAGAAAAATTCTATAGGACGATGATCAGACCTGCGATGTTGTGTGGAGCAGAATGTTGACTAACTAAAAGGCAACATGTCCAAAAAATGAGTGTTGCTGAGATGCGCATGCTACATTGGAATGCGGTCACATAAAAAGAGACAACATTAGGAACGAGGTGATACGTGATAGAATATGGGTGGCACCGATTGAGGAGAAGCTAGTCCAACATCTCCTACGGTGATTTTGGCATATCCAGCGGAGACCTATAGAAGCACCGATTAATAGTGGGATTATAAAGAGTAGAGAAAATTTTAGGAGAGGTAGAGGTCAACCAAGGTTGACATGGCAGAAGGCGGCGTGAAACGCGACTTAAAGGAGTGGGACATACCTAGAGATTTAGCTCATGATAGGACTGCATGGAAATTAGCAATTCACGTGCCACAATCTTAGTTTATTCATATTTTGTTACTCTTATCTTCTTTCTTATTAATCCATTTTTAAAATAAATAAATGTAGAATCTTATTTTATTTGTATTTTTTATTCTCATCTTATTTTCTATTACTTTTGTCGGTACCCTGCCGACTAGGTACCCTCAAGTGCCACAGACGAAGAAGCACTAAGTCCCACCTTCCAAAAGAGAAGACCATCGGAGGTCAATATGTGCCCCGCAGTGCCGGACCTATCTCCCTCCTAAGGGTGGCTCTAACGCTGCCACGTGTACCACGATGCCGGACCTGCCTCCCTCCTAAGGGTGACTCCGACGCTGCCATGTGTCCCGCGGTGTCGGACCTGCCTCCCTCCTAAAGGTGGCTCCGACACTTTCGCGTGTCATGCAGTACCGGACCTACCTCCCTCTTAAGGGTGACTCCGTTGCTGCCACGTGTCCCGCGGTGCTAGACCTGCCTCCCTCCTAAGGATGGCTCTAGTGATGCCATGTGTCCCGTGATACAAGACCTGCCTCCCTCCTAAGGATGGATCTGGTGCTGCCATGTGTCCTGCGGCGCCGGACCTGCTTCTGTGCTAAGGGTGGCTCCAGAGCTGCCACATGTAGGACCCTACCTCACCAACGGAAGGACCCTGCGATCTCCAATGGCACGAACATTTAAAAGGCTATAAATCAGCCGTTACAAGACCTGGTTAACACGTCATTAATATTGCATTAATGACACACAATCAGAGGACCTTCAAGTGTGGTACCGCTGCCATCAAGGCACGTTATTACTCAAATAAACCGCTGTTAGGCGCCTAGATCATGTACAGGGTGTTTAATAGCGCCAGGACCACCTGTCGGGCCTCAGCTATACTGTAACAGTCAGACTTTCGCATATAAAAGGTCCTTGCTTCACAGCAGGCAAGACTACCCTCATTCAACCCACATACTGACTCGGCTTAGTAACACTCAAGCATACAACACACCACTGTGGAGTAGGGTATTTCGGTCAAGCGTCCTGAACCACGTAAAAATTTCTGTGTCACCTCTCTTCTTGAGTTCTCCGAGTTACACCCCTCCTAGAAAAGAACCTCCGCAGACTACTTCTTAATAGTACCGGGAGAAGTGTCGATCGCACACTTCACATTTGGCGCGCCAGGTAATGACAACGTCGTGAAGGTGAAGAACAAGAAATCACTTCTTGACAACTTACAAGCCGTCTTCGACAAGCTGCGCGTGATGCGCACTAAGCTAAACCCAGACAAATGTGTCTTCAGGGTTAGCTCCGGGAAGCTCTTCGGATTCTTGGTAACCCACCGAGGAAATGAGGCAAATCTGGCGAAGATCAAGGCTATTAAATACATGTGGGCCCTAGCCCGCATCAAGGATGTCCAGAAGCTAACTGGATGTCTAGCTGCGCTTAGCCGATTCATCTCGAGACTGGCAGAACGGGCGCTTACTTTCTTCATGTTATTGAGGAAGTCCGTACAATTCCATTGGTCTGAAGAAGCAGAAAAGGTGTTCCAAGATCTCAAACAGCTCCTCACCACAGTACCAATCCTGGTAGCTCCGAATCTTGGTGAGCCTCTTTTGCTTTACATTTCGGCAACTATGGAGGTTGTCAGCATGGTTCTTATTGCGGAAAGCCCAGAGCCACCAACAGTTCAGGAGCCCTGACCCCTCCAGGAAGGCCCGGAGCTACCTAACGGCGAGTCTGGGTCCCAGCCCCCAGGCACGGATCCTCAAGGAAAGCTCCCAGAGAATCAACCTCTCTCAATCGAGGGAGTTCTCATGGATGAAGAAGAAGTTTCGAACCCCTCTAGGAGGGTTCGGGAAGCTCAAGAACAAGGTTCGAACCCCCCCGGGAGGGTTCGAGTTGATGAATAAGCTCTGAGGTTCGGACTGTCCAATGACCACTGTACTTCATCAGTGAAGTACTCCACGATGCCAAGACTCGATACATTGAGGTGCATAAGCTGCTCTATGTAGTTCTCATCGCCTCAAGAAAGCTTCGTCATTATTTCCAAGCCCACAAGATATCAGTGGTAACCTCCTATCCACTGCATGCTATACTGCATAACCCTAACTCTACGGGAAACATTGCAAAGTGGGCAACGGAGTTGGCAGAGTTCGATCTCGAATTCTTTCCTCGGAATGCTATCAAAAGTCAGGCACAGGCTGACTTCGTGGCGGTGTGGACCCCTTCTTCATCAAATCGAGAGGGCTCCCGGTGAGCAGAAGCCGGAACCCAAGGTCCCGATATTCACCGAGTCTCACTGGACTCTCTACTTTGACGGCTCCACGCAAAAGCAGGGGGTCGGAGCTGGAATTCTTCTCCTCGCACCGACCGGGGATAAGGTCAAGTACATGGTACACCTTGATTTCAATGCAACCAACAATATGGCGGAGTATGAAGCTCTCATCTACGGGCTTTTAGTGAAGGGTGGTTCACAACTCATTATCAAGCAAGTCAAAGGCGAATGCAGCTGCAACAACCCACAACTCGCTGCTTACCTCCTTGAAGTCTAGAAGCTCCAGAAGGATTTCCACATCCTGGACCTCTACCATGTCCACTGTCTCAACAATGCTGAAGCTGATGAACTTTCGACAAATGCTTCAACCAGAGCTCAAGCTCCGGATAGAGTTTTGTCAGGAGATTGTCAATATCCACCGCTCAGCCCACCGAACTGGGCGAAGGGGGCGAGACCAGCAGCCAGAAACGGGCGGTCCCAGTGGCCCTGTTACCATGACGTCCACCAAGGGTTATAGGCACTGCAGAAAGCTCCGAGCAACCCAACACGCAAGATCCTGAGGCTCAAGTTAGCTCTGATGCATGGATCTTGAAGATCCGGAGCTACTTGAAAGACGACATCCTTCTTGAAGGCGGTGCATTTGCTAACTGAATCGTGAGATTGATTAAAAGATACATGTTAGTAGAAGGGGATCTCTACCGACACGGTGCCAATGGCGTTCTAATACGGTGCATTGCCCGGTAAGAAGGCCGCGAGGTCCTTGCGGAAATCCATGAAGGCAAGTGTGGGAACCACACATCTCCCCACACGTTGGTTGGTAAAGCCTTTCGGCATGGCTTTTACTAGCCTACAACACTTCAAGATGCAGTCGAGTTGGTAAAAAAGTGTGAAGCATGCCAGTTCCATGCGAAACAAATTCACACACCGGCTCAATCACTGCAAATGATACCTCCTACATGGCCATTCACTGTGTGGGGGATGGACATTTTGGGACCTTTCCCAAAAGCCTTCGGAGGTTACAGGTTCCTGTACGTCGCCATCCACAAGTTCACCAAGTGGCCGGAATCTACCCCAGTTGTGACAATCAACAAGCAATCTGCTATCAAGTTCTTGAAGTCCATAGTTTGCAGATTTGGAGTTTTGAACAGAGTCATAACTGACAACAGAACCCAATTCACAAGTGCAACATTCCAAGAATATTGCGAACACCTCAACATATAAGTCAGCTACGCATCAGTAGCTCACCGACAAGTAATGGACAAGCCGAGAGAGAAAATGTAGAAATATTGAAAGGACTCAAGACCCGCACATATGAGCACCAGAAGAAACATGGAGCCAACTGGATAGAAAAGCTTCCGTCCGCACTGCGGGCGAGCAGGACAACACCTAACCAGTCAACTGGAGAGACACCCTTCTTCCTGGTGTACGGAGTTGAAGCAGTCTTTCCTCCGGAGATCACCATGGGGTCACTCCGGGCCCGGACCTTCGATGAAGCCACACAGGAGAAGCTCCGATGTGAAGACCTTGACCTCATCGACGAGGGAAGGTGCCAAGCAGCTGTTCGGAGTGCACGATATCGCCAGGCGCTCCGACGCTATCACCAAAGGTATGTGTGCAACTGACAGCTTGAAGAAGGCGATCTGGTGATGCATAAAATACTAACTCGTGAAGGGATGAACAAACTGTCCCCCAGATGGGAAGGTCCCTTCTGAGTGATCAAAGTATCTCGTCCCGAATGCGTTCGCTTGGCAACAGAGGATGGGACTCTGCTTCCCAACCCATGGAACATCGATCACCTCTGTGACACTTGGTTTCGGAAATGAACCAAGTAAACGCATATGTGTGCCCAGGACGTTCAACACACATACACGAGTGCATTCACAAAAGGGTATACCGAAAATTACCACATAACAAGATTCATTAAGCTCTTTTATTACACAATTCTTAATATCCTCGAATACAAGCTCTAATGAATATTATTGACAAGTTTGAACTAATGCAGCGGAAATAGACTAATTAAGCAAACTAAGCAGTTAAGCAAATAGGCATAAGGGTATAACGCAGCTCCAATCAACACCACAGGCAAAGCTGACGGCAGATACGGCCTAGAACTCCGCATTATCATCGCTGTACTCCCAATTCTGACCTGCAACTGCTGGTGGGGGGAATTGCAAGCGTGAGTACATGTCGTACTTAGCAAATGTGGAAAGTATGACATGTAGCTGATTCAAATGACGAATATAACAGTGGCTAAGTGATGAAAAGTACTGTAAAACATTTGAAAAGCAATATATTATACGTATGTGATGTAATCCCATCATAAACCATGTAGATATCATAATACAAGCCCATATTCCATATCCATCACCATTATATCGGATTTCACCATTACCATTAACCGTATCCAATACCATAATTCAATCCATAACCAGCAATAATCATATTACCAATCATAACCAGTACCAACCATCCCAGATCCCAAGTTCCCTCTAATCATGTAGGTCATCCAGGCGCTCTTAACCGGGAGCACGCTATCATGATAGTTTTAATACTCTGCAGAGTTTGTACCACTTTACCCATGTGTTTGTGATTTCATCACCTGTCAACGACTAAAGAACTTCCCTTATGCCAATACACTTCCTTTGGTGTAAGGCCAAGAGATCACAAAATAGCCTTTACAAAGGGACTACTAGCATGTACGAACCCACTGAGGTTTCACCGGTGGTGATGTCTCCAATTGCGCACATCTTCAACCAAGGGCCCCCTCTTGTGCCATTCGGATCCCAGGGAGTCCCGCCAACCATATCCAAACCCAATCTGACCCCTTCCCCAGAGAGCCGAATGATCCGCTCAATACTAGCAATACCCTAATTAATCAGCTACGACACACCCATACTTGGCCTTGTGGTGGCACTGTTGTCTTGGCTTGTTCTCGCATGAACCGGTCCTTAGATCTAAAGCAAGCGAACCACCATAACATCCAACCCATCCACACACCATGCTTGCTTAGATCACCCATTACCATATCATATTGACCGGTTCATATTAATCATAATCTCATGAATACGTAATTAAATGGTATAGTTGTTTTCCCATCCGAATTAATTAAGCGAAGCAAAAAGGTAAAAAGCCCTTCCCGACTCTCTACCATGAATTCCAGGTGACAAGGGTGGTCAACCAAAACCAGCTGAATGTAGCCTAGAGGGGGGGGGTGAATAGTTTTTTTGAATTTTTAGTCAGAACCTGAAACACTTAGCAAACTGATCAAACACAGAGAGATCGGACTAGTCCGGTAGTGTGCGAACTAGTCCGGTGTATGCAAACTAGATTAATCAAGTTTGATCAGTGATTTTGATCAAAGTACTCTACGTAGCGGAAATGAAAATACAAATAGAGTGTATTGTTTCAACAAAACTAGAAGTAGCACAAGTTAACTTTAGTTTCAAAGTTTTAACGTAAATTAAACTAGATTGAGCAAACCTTAGATTTTAATGAATATTAAGAACAAGAACAAGGGACACAATGATTTTTATCCTGTGGTTCGATTCCACAGAGGAAATCTACATCCACGTTGAGGAGCCCATGAAAGGACCGAGTCTTCACCAACCCTACCCTCGTCGAATCGCCACGAAGGCCGATTCTCTTCCACTAATCACTAAGGGGTAAGAATAACCATGTTAAAGGGGCCTTCTCACAAGTTGAGGGCTTCCCAAGATTTACAATTCAAACACCACCAAACACACTCAAAAAGAATGCAATGAAACAGCGTGAGTGTGTGAGAGAATCAAACCCAAGAGCTCAAGTCGTGAAGAATGTGTCTCTCCTTTGATCTATGGTTAATCCTCAAGGATTTGATCTTTCTTGCATTGGATTGTGAGGAGAGACGTGTTTTCTAGGCTCTTGGAGGGTGTGACTGCACAGGGGGTCGAGAGTGTTCATAGTTGGGCCATGCACCTCTATTTATACTAGGGTTTCCAAAGGTTACCATTAGGGTTCGCGATGTTGGAACTAGTCCGTGGTGGACACCGGACTAGTCCAGTGTGCGGCATGTGGGAAACCCTAAGTGTCCTGCATTATCGGACTTGTCCGGCCAGGGGCGGACTAGTCCGATTTTGTCTCTGGAGATGTTCCTGGACGTGGTGAAACCCTTAGAGAATTGGGGACAAGTCCACACTTGGAGGACGTGTCCGATTCTAGTCAAAGAGGATATCGGACTAGTCCAGATAAGATCGGACTAGTCCGGTGTCGTGGAATTTTGAGGGGCTAAGGACTTGTTTGAAGTAGGTCAGTGGGAATTTTGGACTAGTCTTTGGAATAGCAGACTTGTCCAATATTGATGAGAAGGTTTATCGGACTAGTCCGGTGCGGACAAGTCCGCACTGGGAGGACTTGTCCGATCCTGGACAGAGAGGTTATCGGACTAGTCCGGTGAACATCGGACTAGTCCGGACCTGTGTAAACTTGTGCATTGAGAGTGATTTCTTTTGTTTGAGCTCTTGGGGTGTGTTTCTCTAACACACTCCATACACAAAAAAAATTTCTATTCATCTTCTTGACCTCTTTTCAACTTGATTCTTGACTCTCCTTTCTTTTTGCGCTTTCTTCATAATTTCATTGAAACCTGCGCTCATATAAACGATTTGGTTAGGATCTCATTTGTTTGTCATAAATCAACCAAAACCCACAAGGGGTGCCTAGATGCACTTTCAATCTCCCCCTTTTGGGTGATTGATGACAACCAATTGAGATTTCACAAATATGATTAAAAATCTAGATTTTCATAAAGTGTGCACATATGAGCTTGGAACAAGTTAAGCAATGAAAACATAAGACACATGTGCACTCTTTATGGTGGGATGCAACACTACGTGTGCGTGTGTGAGCAATAATCGTGATGAGAATGAGATAATTGACATAATCATATCAATATTAAGGATATATGTCAATTCCAAATCACAAGCACATATTATATCAAATTATCATCACAAACTTCATAAACATGACTTAGAACCAAAATAAGAGCATAATAGCATTTTACAACCCAAAAGCATATTAAGGATCAATTTTACAACCCAAAAGCACGACAGAAATCAAAAAGTGCAAATGAAGGTCTCGTCTCGCAAACTACAGCTAGTCCTAGTGACTCCCCCTCAATCTCTCCCCCTTTGGCATCAAGGCACCAAAAAGAAAGAGAGGAGGGATCTAGAGGTCGCAGTCGACTCACTCCTCGATGCCGGTCCGCTCATCGTCTTCATCTTCAGGTTGCGGAGGAGGAGTAGGGTGAGAACCACTTGAATCGCCCCCAATGCCAAAATAGGCAAGTTCAGAAGGTAAAAGGGGTGGAAGCTCCGAGAAATCAGAGGGAGAGTCCTCGAGGATGTCAGGAGATCCAATTGGCTCAATTTCCAGCTTCTGGCAGATTTGCTTGACATTTTCCTTCACATACTTCATGTCTGTCTTCCTTGCCTTGTTCAACTTATGAAGTTCACTTCAGCCTTTTTGCAAGAGCCAAATATGGCAGCCAAGTACTTCAATATACCACTTGAGGACCCTTTTTGAGGAGGGGCCCTAGTAGCGGGAGCAGTCCTGGCATCTCCTTGAGCTCTCCTCGGAGCCTCTTCACTGGACAATAGAGATGGAGCAGCTGGGAGAGTGGCTTGGGAAGGCTTCTAAGGACTCAAGGGAGTGTGCTCCACATCCTTCACGAACTCAATTCCTGTGATTTTTTCAATCATGAACATGAGATAGGGCGCATAGCCACAGGAACAGTTCGGTGTGCAGGAGATATTAACCATGTCATTCCAAATATAATCGAAGACATCAAACTTCCGGTTCTTGCTTATCACCTTCATTAGTGTCCTTAGGTAGCCTTGGACGCTTCCTTCATCTCCATCTTTGGAACTATAGTCTTACTCAACACCCTATTGAGAACCATGAAGAAAGGATTCATGTTCTTTGTCGATGGAGGTTTAAACTTCAGGCAAGTATCATAAAGGAACTCCATCTTATCCTTCTCCAAGACGCAAATGTTGTGGATGATTAGCTCATTGCTGCCAATGTCTTATAGGTGAAGCAGTCTTGCAAACTCATCATAAGTAATGGTGTACTTGGATCCATGAGTCATCCAAGTCACCCTCTCCTCTTCATCACTAGCAAAGTAGAAGGTAGCATAGAATTGGGCGATGACTTCATCATTCCTGTTGTATCTGAAGCCAAACAGATTCTTCAAATCATGTCTCATGACAGCTGCAATCACATCATCAAAGGCTGGGAAGCACTTCCTCTCAAAGTGTGTCCAGTCAATCCACTTGTTGCAGACCACTGGTGTCTTCATTGTGAGATACATGAAACTGTAGTAGCTCGCGTGAAAGTTGCTCCAGAATCTTGCATCAACTGCCTTTCTGGACCTGCTGTAACAGTCAATTCGCCTGAGTTTTGAAGCGACATCGCTTCCTTTGCCAATGAACCTTTCTTCAGTGGGGTTTCTGTTCCCCTACCTCGGAGCACTCATATGGTGAGGGCCAATGGGATCAGTGGCGATCCCTTTCCCTTTGCCCTTAGCGTGGCGAGGAGATGCCAAGCTGGATCTAGCTGCATCCTTTCCTTTGGATGCCGGCTTCTTGGTCACGACCTTTTGTCACACTTGAGGTGGAGTGGGTGACGGGTCAGCGGCACGATGTTGCCTTTTCTTGCTTTGGCCCGTCGAGGACCGAAGCAAAGACTCATGGTCCAACTCGGCCTCAAAATCGGAGATTTCATCATTGGAGCTCGACATTGTCCTAACAAGAGGATTATACAATGCAATGGATGAGAATTGATGGAAAGGAAACACATTGAGTAGAGGAGTTCAGGGTTGAGTTCTTTTAAAAATCGGACTTGTCCGATGCTCAAATGCGGACTAGTCCGGAGGATGGGACTTGTCCGTACTGAGACCGGACTATTCCAGTGTTCAACAGTTCAAACCCTAACAATCAGATTAATAGTGGTTCTCAATGCGAATATAGCTCAATAGAGATGTAATACAACAAGGAATCATGTGCTAACAAGTAGAGCTAAGCTATTTGGTCCACAATACAAGAAATTGAAGGTTCTAGGGTTTTGAAGGAAGTTTACCAAAATCCTTTGATTCCTAAGGTTGGAGGCGTTGTTGGAGCGGACAAGTCCGTGGTCCTTGATCCCCTTGCGATGAAGATCGTTTTCCACGGAGATTTGAAGGGATTTGGTGGAGAAATTGAAAAATGGCCTTGGGAGCGCTCGAGTGAAGAGAGAGATTATGAGGGAAGTTGTGAGGATGAAGGGGATTAGGGTTTGGCGGCCCTAGGGTTATGAGTCGAAAAATTGGACTAGTCCGTGGACAACCGGACTAGTACGGACTACTGGACCTCTGCAGACTAGTCTGCAGTGTGCGGACTAGTCCGAGCAACCACGGACTAGTCCGTGGTCACTAGAACAAAAGCAATTAGCCCATTCGTATATATTCGAAGGTTCTTACTAAGAAAATAAGGGGGAAACATACAAATAATCTTGATGAATATGATCAGTAAACATACAACAATCAAGCTATGACCATAATTCACCAAGATCAAGTAACTAAAATAGTTTTTCATACAACATAGAGAGAGATGATTTTCATAACACAATTAATGGATTTTTAATAAGCCATATAGGTATGCAAGTTTTTAAGCCATGTTCCGAGCATCTAGGATATTTAGTTCATTTCGGAGCTCGCAAAAACGTTTTTCATCAAGTGGCTTGGTAAAGATATCGGCTAGTTGTTTTTCAGTGTTGACATGGGAAATGGCTATGTCTCCTTTCATTGAGTGATCTCTCAAAAAGTGATGTCGGATGTCTATGTGTTCGGTCCTAGAGTGCTCAACAGGGTTTTGGGAAATTTTAATAGCACTCTCATTGTCACAATGGAGTGGAATACGACTCATATTGTAACCACAATCCTTTAGAGTTTGTCGCATCCAAAGCAGTTGTGCACAACAACTCCCTGCTGCAACATACTCCGCTTCGGTCGTGGATAAGGCAATGAAGTTTTGTTTCTTGGAGGACCAAGAAACTAGGGATCTGCCTAAGAATTGGCATGTACCGGAGGTACTCATTCTATCTACTTTGCATCCGGCATAATCTGCATCAGAGTATCCAATGAGATTGAATTTGGAACCTTTAGGATACCAAAGGCCTAGGTTGGGTGTATGAACTAAATATCGCAAGATTCTTTTTATGGCTGTCAAATGAAACTCCTTAGGATTGGCTTGAAATCTTGCACACAAACATACACTCAACATAATATCAGGCCTAGATGCACATAAGTAAAGTAGGGATCCAATCATAGAGTGACATACCTTTTGATCCACGCTTGGTCCGTCTTGCATGATCCAAGTGTACATTTGTTGCCATGGGAGTCTTTATAGGCTTCGCCTTGTCCATTCGGAACTTCTTGAGTATGTCTTGAGTGTACTTGGTTTGGCTTATGAATGTCCCTTCCTTTTGTTGCCTCACTTGGAATCCCAAGAAGTACCTCAATTCTCCCATCATGGACATCTCAAATCTATTTTTCATAATCTTATTAAATTCTTCACAAAAGGATTTGTTAGTTGAACCAAATATGATATCATCAACATAGATTTGATAGACAAATAACTCATTGTCAAAATGCTTAGTGAACAATGTATAATCAGCTTTGCCAATCTTAAATCCATTTTCAATTAAAAAAATCTCTAAGGCACTCATACCAAGCTCTAGGAGCTTGTTTGAGGCCATAGAGAGCCTTACGCAGTTTGAACACATGGTCGGGGAACTCTTGATCTTCGAATCCGGGGGGTTGCTCCACGTACACCTCGTCCTTGATTGGTCTATTGAGGAAGGCGCTTTTCACATCCATTTGATAAAGCTTGAAATCATGGTGAGTACCATACGCAAGTAATATTCTAATCGATTCAAGCCTAGCTACAAGAGCAAAGGTTTCGTTGAAATCCAAGCCTTTGACTTGTGAATACCCTTTGGCCACAAGTCGCGCCTTGTTCCTTGTCACCACCCCGTGTTCATCTTGTTTGTTACGAAAGACCCATTTGGTGCCGACAACATTGAACTTGGGTCTTTCGACGAGTTCCCACACCTCATTCCGTTTGAAGTTGTTAAGTTCTTCTTGCATTGCCACCACCCAATCCGGATCTTTCAATGCATCCTCAATCCTACGCGGTTCCAAAAAGGTTACAAAAGAGTAATGTTCATAAAAATTAACAATTCGAGATCTAGTAGTTACTCCCTTTTGGATATCCCCGATTATGTTGTCGATTGGGTGATCTCTTTGGACACATTGGTGTACTCTTGGGTGTGGCACTTGCGGTCTTGTATCTTCATGATCGTCTTATTCTCCCCCTTGAAGTCAACAAGATAAAGCTTTCCCTTTAACACACCCTTGAATGCAACTGAGTCATCACTCCTTCTAGAGACGGTCACACTTTCATTAGTGAACAAGCAATTATAACCCTTGTCACATAATTGAGATATGGACAAAAGGTTATAATCGAAGGAATCAACATGTAAAACATGAGAAAGAGTGTGTTGAGATGATATTGCAATTTTACCGGTACCGAGCACCCTTCCTTTACTATTGTCTCCAAAATAGATGCCCTCACTTGGATCTTCATTTTCTTCATATTCAACAAACATCCTTCTTTCTCCGGTCATGTGGTTGGTGCATCCACTATCTAGCACCCATTTCGATCCACCGGAGGAATAGGCCTGCAAAAACAAATTACGCCTTGGTTTTAGGTACCCAAGCTTGCTTGAGTCCTTTGAGGTTAGTCACAAGTGATTTGGGCACTCACACATGGGACTTAGTGTTCTCATGGCGTGACCCAACATATTTGGCATACACTTTACCAAAGTTGCTTTTCATAAGAACATAAGATACATCAAAAGTTCTAAATAAGAGTTGTTGTTCATGTGTGTTAACCATCTTAGGCTTATCAAATTTATTGGGCTTTCTAGCTTGAGAGGAGTTTCCCTTGACAAAGACAATGCGCTCCTTGTTATTATTATGGCTTCTAGCATTTTGCTTTTCACAATAAGAATGCCCAATGCCATATTTGACATTAGGAGGTCTTGTGGCCAAATATGCACTGCGCGCATACTTGACCTTCTCCTTGTCAAATATGCCACTTCGGGAAGGATGCTTGTCCTTGGTTGAGTTTAACTTGTCTTTCAAGCTAGTTTCAAGTTTAGCACATGAACAAGTAATAGTAGTTTCAGATTTTAAGTGTTGAGTAGGTGAGCTTGAAGAGGATAAAGGGTCACTTTGCTTGAGTGACTCAACTTGTACCTCAGGGATCGTGTTAACTTTGGTTAATCTAGCAAGTTCATCCTTGATGATAACATTTCAGTCGCTTAACTTCAAGCAAGCTTCCTTGCTTGAAGCTAACTCAAGTTATAGTGACTTGCTTCGCTCCTTTTCAAGTTCAAGGAGCTCATTGATCTTGAGATACTCTTCCTTTTGGAGGATGATCATATCTTCTTGACGATCAATTAGCCCCTACCTATCAACAAGCTTGTCCGTCAAGAATTTCATTTTAGCAGCAGTTTTCTTATTTAAGCCAACTAGCATATCTTCATCATCACTATAGTTATCACTATCACTATTAAAAGAATGCGAGGAGGAATATTTTGTTGTTACCTTTATTTTACCTTCTTTCGCCATTAGTCATGTGTTGTTGTCCTTCCATGCGCTGATAGTTGGGAAGAGGGTGGATTTCTTGGTTGCCTTCTCGATGGCTATGCTAGCCATCTCCTCTTCCTCTTCGGATGAGGACTCACCATTTGAATCCCACTCCTTTCCTTGATGCGCTTGTCCAATTAGCTTTTTCTTCTTGAAGGTCTTCTTGGGTTGAGGCTTTGCTTCCTTGGTCTTCTTCTTGTTTTCTTCACAAGGGAAATCAACTATAAAGTGGTCATATTCACCACAGTTATAGCATGCCCGCCTCAGCTTTGGTATTGATTTATCTTTGTATTTTCCCTCATTTGATCTACCCCTTGTCTTCTTTTCATCATCCTCTTGAATTTCTTCATAAATAGGATCATGTCTTGTTCATCTATGTTGCTGCTCTCATCATCACTGTCATCTTCTTCTTGAGTCTTTGGAGCTTGTTTTGATAAGGGCTTGCAAGTGCACTTCATGGCGACCCCCTTCTTCTTTGCCGAGGTGAGATCGGCAATTTCTTTGACATGCTTGGCTTGTTTCTCCATCATCTCAAAGTTGATAATCTTTCCAAGCAATTCATCCGTGGTCATTTTCCGATTCCCGAGGCTTTCTCTAATCATCGAGCACAAGGTAACATTGCGAGGCGTGAAGGCTCTAAGAATAAGATTCACCGCCACGTGATCATTCCACTTCTTGCTTCCATATGCTCAAACCTTGTTGATGAGATTCTTCAGCCGATTGTACATGTCTTGCGGTGACCCATCTTCTTCTATGGGGAATCTTCCCAATTCGCCTTCGATCATCTCAATCTTGGCTTCTCGCACATGACGATCGCCTTCATGTGTATTTTGTAATGTGTCTCATATTTCTTTTGCAATCTCGAGTCCGTCCACCTTGGTGACCTTGTCTCGACTCAATGTTGATGTGATGACTCCTACAGCTTGAGTGTTCCGATGAATCGCTTGCTCTTGGCTTGGGGTGAGCTCTTCATCGTCGTCCGGGATATCTATTCTTGTACACACTATATGCCACAAGCTGGGGTTAAGTGAGATTAGATGCATTTTCATATTTTTCCTCCAAATTGAGTAATCATTGCCATCAAAGTATGGGGCTTTTCGTAGAGGGATTGACAATTAATGGTTGTTGTTAGAATTCAAGCGATCATAATTAAAAGGATATCGGGAGTAGTCGATGTGACTACTCCTCTTCTTTTTCTTTTCATCTTCGATCTTCATCTTCCCTTTGGAGAGTGATTTCTTCCTTAGGAGCGCCTTGAGTTCAAGTGTCTCCTGATCATCATCCCTCGGAGTCCTGAATGGCATCGAGGAGCTTCTCCAAATTCTGAGCCTTTTCATCTTCAACCTTCTCTTGGTTGAGGCTCTTGTGCACATCCTTCATGCCCGACGACTAGTTTCTTTTTGAAGAGTCCGACTCTGATACCAATTGAATGTAGCCTAGAGGGGGGGTGAATAAGCTTTTTGAATTTTTAGTCGGAACCTGAAACACTTGGCAAACTGATCAAAGAGGAATCGGACTAGTCCGGTAGTGTGTGGACTAGTCCGGTGTATGTAGACTAAATTGATCACGTTTGATCAGTGATTTTGATCAAAGTACTCTACGCAGCGGAAATTGAGTTACAAATAGAGTGTATTGTTTCATCGAAACTAGATGTAGCACAAGTTAACTTTAGTTTTAAAGTTTTAACATAAATTAAACTAGATTGAGCAAACCCTATATTTTAATGAATATTAAGAACAAGAACAAAAGACACAATGATTTTTATCCCGTGGTTTGATTCCACAGAGGAAATCTACATCCACGTTGAGGAGCCCACAAAAGGATCGGGTCTTCACCAACCCTACCCTTGTCGAATTGCCATGGAGGTCGATTCTATTCTACTAATCACAAAGGGGTAAGAATAACCGTGCTCAAGGGGCCTTCTCACAAGTTGAGAGCTCCCCAAGATTTACAATTCAAACACCACCAAACACACTCAAAAAGTATGCAATGAAACAACTTGAGTGTGTGAGAGAATCAAACCCAAGAGCTCAAGTCGTGAAGAATGTGTCTCTCCTTTGACCTATGGTTAATCCTCAAGGATTTGATCTTTCTTGCGCTAGATTGTGAGGAGAGACGTGTTTTCTAGGCTCTTGGAGGGTGTGACGGCGCAGGGGGTCAAGAGTGTTCATAGTTGGGCCGTTCACATCTATTTATACTAGGATTTCCAAAGGTTCTGTTAGGGTTCGCGATGTCAAGACTAGTCCGTGGTGGACACCGGACTAGTCCGGTGTGCGGCGTGTGGGAATCCCTAAGTCTCCTAAATTATCGGACTTGTCCGGCCAGGGGCGGACTAGTCCGATTTTGTCTCTGGAGATGTTTGGACTAGTCCAACACATATCAAACTAGTCCGGACGTGGTGAAACCTTTAGATAATTGAGGAATGTCTGCACTTGGATGACTTGTCCGATCTTAGTCAGAGAGGATATCGGACTAGTTTGGATAAGATCAGACTAGTCCGATGTCGTGGAATTTTGAGGGGCTAAGGACTTGTCCGAAGTAGGTCAGTGGGGATTTCGGACTAGTCTGTGGAATGTCAGACTTGTCCGATATTGATCAGAAGGATTATTGGACTAGTCCAAAAGTTATCGGACTAGTACGATGTGGACAAGTCCGCACTGGGAGGACTTGTCCGATCCTGGGCAGAGAGGTTATCGGACTAGTCCGGTGAACATCAGACTAGTCTGGACCTGTGTAAACTTGTGCAGTGAAAGTGATTTCTTTTTTTTGAGCTCTTGGGATGTGTTTCTCTAACACAATCCATACACAAAAAATATTCTGTTCATCTTCTTGAGCTCTTTTTAACTTGATTCTTCACTCTCCTTTCTTTTTGTGCTTTCTTCATAATTTCATTGAAACCTGCGCTCATCTCAATAATTTGGTTAGGATCTCATTTGTTTGTCATAAATCAACCAAAACCCACAAGGGGTGTCTAGATGCACTTTCACTAGTAAACTTCCTATCATAGAATTCCCATCAAATTGACACAAGCATGCAACTTTGAAAACAAACCATTTATTGTCGAAACAGGATCAATATGTTCAAGGGCACTTGCCTTGCTCTTGGGCTTGGTTAGGATCAAACACTTCAAACTCTTGGTGCTGGAGATCCTCCGAAGCACTCTCTAACGCAAATCCGTCTAAACCGCGCAACGGACATACAAGACAAGAATTACAATTAATAAGTGCACATATATTACTCAATATGTCATTACATGCATGATTAATGCAATTGCAAAGCAAAACTAGATAATGAGTTGTTAATGATGTTTACTAACTAGTTTTAATGGTTATTAACAAGTTTACAAAGGTTTTGAATTGACTCAAATAATTTAGAATTAATTCAACGGAAAACATACAGAAAAATCGTACTAGTCCACTGTAGGGCCGGACTAGTCCGCCCTCCGTAGGAACAGCGGATTAGGGAGTTCTAGATCGACGTGAATTTGGAGAAACAGGGTTGAATTAACGTGAGAAATAGAGAGTAGAAGGTATACCAGGTGTTTAGGACTCCAATGAATCAAGGGTTTTGGAGGCAACACTTGGATCTTGACGATCTAGGGTTGATGAAGAAAAGTTGATGGTGAATTGTTGAAGAAGAACAAAAACTTGATGGAGATCTTGATCCTCTTGACCCTCTTTCGTTTCCTCCTCTTCTTCTTGCTCAAGATCTCCTTCTCCCTCCTCGGTGGCGGCTACCCACAAACTAGGGTTTGTGGACTTCAATTGAGGCAAAAGGATATAAAGTCAAGGGGTGGGGTTGTTTATATAGAGGTGGAGAGTTAGGGTTTCAATGAATTCGAGTTTGGGGAGGGTGGAGGCCGGTGTGGGGTCCCACATGGGCTCCAAAAAGAGTTAGACACGATGTCCTTAGGCCCACTTAAGGTAAAACCCAAAAAAACATCGTGAAACAAAAGATCAACTCAAAATTGCGATTTACCGGACAAGTCCGCAAGAGGCCGGACTAGTCCGAAGATTGACAGAGCTGAAAATAGACAAGTCCGGACTATATCGAACAAGTCCAAACTTGGTCGGAGGAAAATCAGACAAGTCTGGCCAAAACCGGACAAGTCCGATTTTAGTCAGAGGGAAAACGGACAAGTCCGGACAAGTCGAGGGACTTAGCAAAATTTCAAGGAATTGGGATGACCGGACTTGTCCACTATGGGACCGGACAAGTCCGAAAGTGTTCAGAGGCAAAAACCGGAATATTCCGCACAAAAACGGACATGTCCGAGCGAGGTCAGAGAGAAATCGGACTAGTCCGCACCAAAACCGGACTAGTCCGCACTTCTCAGAACTTTTGAGTGCGGTTTTACTCTAAATTCATTTTAAACTTGTTCCTTTTTATGTGGATTAATGTTAAACATGTATATGAACTTATGCAATGTATGAGGAATGAAAATGAGGGTGTTACAACCTCCGTAAGTTTTATGCTTAGTTTCACGGAGGTGAGTTTGTAATTACACATAATGTAAATTATAGAGTCTATGAACAGAGTTGGGTCTGGACAGTTCAAGCACACTTAACATGGTCTCTATACTTAAAGTGTAGCTTACCTACCCTGGGTCAAAACAAGATGAATAGCACACTTGGTTTGGTTCCGTACCCTAAGTGTGTCCTTGTATCCCTTTAATTCGGACCCATAATGAAAGACATTGTTGTGGGAAAATATACTCCACGTGCATTAATTTTGTAGAAGCTAGTTTCTTTTATCTTTTACTTCTTGTCTATAACAAAATTGTGCAATTATTTTTGAGATTTAGTCCGAGTTATTCATGTGATATACAAGTTATATTGTTGATCTTTTTTGGATCTTAGTATTGCTAAATGGTCTACTAGCCTGAACGCCAAAGCCAATGACGGGTCTAGAGTGTGCTATCGACTTAGACTGATCAAGCACCATAAGTGTGCCACTCTACCTATATTCCGGCAGACCTCAGTAGGGCGGGTCCAGAAGGCATTCAGATCTGAAAAGATTATATCAATATACTTGTTATTATGTTGAGTTCCTTTGGATCTACAATTCAAATAAGAACAGTAAGTCGCAAACAAGTTATAGATGAGAGGACGAATTTTACGGTTTTTCTTGTCTTTAATATGCAGAAAAAATGAAAAACTCATGGCAATGGTGGTCGATGCCGAAGCTGCTAATCTCTGACAACCCCCATGGGGGCCGGCGTCGATGTTTTATACGTTGAAAGTGGGAGTCCTCAGAGTTTACAAGCTCCGAAAACACCCTTGGGGGCCAGCCATCGACGTGAAGTATTAATGGCGAATCTAAACGAAGATGATGGAGAAATCACCCAGAGGGAGTCCACCGTCGTCGTATCATATGTTGACAGTGGACACTGTCGAAGCCAGGAAGCTCCGACGATACCATGGAGCCCGTCGTCGACATTTCTAAGCGTTGACAGAGGGCGCCGTGAGACCTAATAAGATCCGACAACTCTCAGGGGCCCGCCTTCGACGTTTCTAAGCATTGACAATGGGCACCGTCGGACCTAACAAGCTTCGACAACTCCCAGAGGGCCCGTCGTTGATGTTTCTAAGCGTTGACATTGAGCAATGTCGGACCTAACAAGCTCCGATAACTCCCAGGGGGCCCGCCGTCGATGTTCCTAAGCGTTGATAGTGGGTGCCGACGAACCTACCTAGCTCTGACAACCCCCAGGGTGCCCGCCGTCGACGCTTTACATGTTGGCAGGGGGCGCCGCCGGACCTACGAAGCTCCGACAACTCCTAGGGGCCCGTCGTCGATGTAACAAAGGGTCCTTGGAGATGTTGGAGATAAACCTCGGAACTCGGAGCTATCGATTTCACTATGAGCGAGGAGTGAAGTCGTCAAAACATTGTCAAATCCTTTTGGTACATGTTTGCAATCAAAGTTGTGTACATCTACCAGGGGGCCAACAATATAAAGGACAATGCGTTGAACACACACAAAAAATGGAATTCATTCATTCAAAAGATTGGATTTCGTTGATTTAAAATGAGGATTACAAGTGAGAGCAAAAGAAAATAAGATCTAATTACTGGAGGTACTATGGAAAAATGAGGCAACTTTTTGGGCAGCTTCTTGAACGCTGGCTCTGGTGGCATCTTCTTCTTCAATAATGGGTCCTTTAGCTACTGGATCTACAGACATATGGGGGTCCCAACTTTTGAAACACATCAGCACATATTTGGTGACATTTTTGACCAAGGATTTCCCCTCCGTCTCTAGTTGGTCGATGATGACATCACCCATTGCGTCTAGCTTGTTGCTAGTAGAGCTCAATGCCATCAGCGCCTTGTCCAACTCCAGCTCCGGGTCAGCCGGACGTACCGAACTGAAACCAAGCGGCACCAACGCTTTGTTTGCATGCCCCAGTAAGTCCCAGACTTGCTAGGACTCAGTCGCCCACAAATTCCTAAGTTCCTCCAGCGACCTTCTAGCAGCCGCAAGCTCCGAACCTTCCCGGACGATGCGCTCGTCCTCCTTGGCATGCTGCTGAATACTTTCAGCCACCTGCTTTTTGCGGTAAGCAAGCTCCATCTCTCGGAGGTGGATACGGTTCCGACGGTTCGCCAGATCCTTCTCCCTGCCCTTCACTTTCTCCTCTCTGGTGGAGACTTCAGTTTCTCTCCTAGAGAGTTCCTGTTTCACCTTCCAAATCCTCTCCTCTTCTTGCTTGCACCACAATTTAAACTTTTTGGTGTGTTCGGCCATGCTTTGCTCTCCCAGAGACAGCCTCTGAGTGAGCTCTTCCTCCCTCCTCAGGATGTCCTCCTGCTTCTCCAGGAGCTTCCCTTCCCTCTCGTCAAGGGCCTCCCAATGCTTGAGGAGTATATCATTCAGCTCTTTGAGGCTGTCCCAACGCTCATCAGCAGCCTCGTTTGTCTCCCGAGCAAGCTCGAAAATCTCTCGAGTGTTCTCGTCGAGAGCCTTGATGGCAGCCTCCCGCTCATTCAGCAAGCGGTCCATCAACGCTAACCGAGCCTTCTCTTTGTCCATCCATTCCTTCTAGTTAGCCAGCCTCGACTGTGTCAGCTTCGTCTCAAAGTGAAGTTTGCTATGCTGAACCTTAAGGTGCTGCACTCTTTTTCAACGGCTTTGCTTTCGTGATCAACAGCAAGATGGACCTGATAGAGACTAGAGCGAACATTATTTGTGGACAATGCCAAAGCAATCGGCTCCGAACCAGCCCGGATCTCTTCCGCTGGCTGAAGAGGGTCTTCAAAGACGATTGAGGGGCCCCAAGGCGCGAGCTCCCTCTCCAGCAACTCCACGTCGGCTAGACCAATTGACGGAAGCTCCTCCAAGTCCACAACACTCAAAGCTGATGTGGAAGGTCCCCCTGTCAGATCTTCTATTGCCGGCTCAGTGGGTGGAGGACCTGCAGCCGCCTCTTCTGGATGCTCTGACTCGGACAAGGACACCTTCGGGGTAATCATCTCCGGGGGTGGGCACTGTAGCTTCGTCCGGAGCTACCAACAGCTCCGGCTCAGCGGCCGGGACTTCAACTACCTCCGACTTGGATGCTGGAGCTTCAACTTCATCCGACGCAAGTGCCAGAGCTTCAACTATTTCTGGCTCTAGAGACGGAGCTTCGGTTACCTCCGGCTCAGGTGCCAGAGCTTCTGCCGTCTCTGGCTCCGAAGTCGGAGCTTCAACCACTAGCTCTGAAACTGTTGGCGCTTCATCAAAAATCTCTCCCCCGTGGTCTGACGCTACCACGGGAGCTTCTGGCGTTGTCACTAGATCCAGTCCACGGCAGCTGGCGCCGTAGCTGTCGTGTCATCATCCACCACTTGGGGGGCATCGGGAGCGAAGCGGGAGCCTCTGCCTGCACAACCTCAGTGGCTGCAACAGGCGTCGAAGCTTTGGCTTTCTTCTTTGACATCCTGGAAGTAAAGATCAAAAAAATTAAAACAAGAAAATAATAAAAACAGCAACTCAAGGTGAGAAGACAATGCTTACCTTGGGAGTCTTCTGCCCCAATCGCCGCGGGACTTCTTCTTCTGAGGTCCGGTGTCAGAGCCCACCGGACCTGGTGAGGTAGAAAACCCGGACCTCGGGTGGGAGCTTGTCGCAGCGGCTGGCGTCGCCTCAGCCGGGACCTCCCTTGGCTGGGAAGGACCTCCGGACTTGGAGCCTGTAGCTGGCACTGGGGTCGAGGTCAACTTGCTGGAGCTAGCACCCCTCAAGGACGCCAGCACCAAAGGAGGTGTGGCCGCTGAACCTCTACTTGGCTGGGGGAAGAAGCTGCTCGAGATGGAGCCGATCCGAGGAAGCTCCCATCAGCATGTATCAGCTTCCTCGTCCGGCTGGAGGATTCAGCCAGCTCCTTGCCCTTGCCCTTGCCCTTACCCTTGCCGACGTCATCAACCTTCTGGCTCAGAGTGGTTGGAGCCACCCTCTTCGAAGCTCCGGGTATTGCAACCCCAGAGTCCTACACCTCTCCACCAGGCTGAGGTCGTCCAGCTCTGACATCCCCCTTCGGAGCTCCCTCCTGATCTCCAGAACCATGTTTAGAGGGAGGAACTCCACCGACGGGGTCAATGCATCGCGGGTGATGGCTCTGTGTTGAAATTTCTGGAGATGGAGCTTCAAAGCTTCATCGTCCAAGTTGGTTTGAAAACCGGCTTCTATGCGGTTATGGTCAATCTCACTGTTGAAGGCCCTTGTGGGCCACTCCCTTGTCTTCAGCGGAGCCCACCTATTCACCAGGAAGTTGTTGAAGACCATCTGAGGGGTCACTCCACCCTCCACGCATTGCTGGATACTTGTCAGGATGGGCTTGTATGCTTCCAACAACTCTGGAACTGCGTTCAAAGCATCGGTGTCGACATTGGGGATGCTCTTGGGCAATGCCAACCTGTCGTGCTGCTCCACAGCGATTACCACCCAATCTTTCTTCCAATTGTCCCACTTGCTGGAGGGGAAAGTCTTCAAGTACTTGAAAGGACAGTTTTTACGCTTCACGAAGTAGTAGAGCTGATCAACTCTGTCCCCTTTATGGTAGTGTGTACCATGAAGAAGGTTTGCAAGAGTTCGATGCACGGCGGCAAACCCACCCACATCTCGCAGAAGTGGACAAAGGTTGCCACTAGCAAGAAGGAGTGGGGGATGAGGTGATGAAGCTGGAGTCTGCAGAAATCCAGCAACATCAACAGGAAACTTGAGAAGGGCAGGATCAGACCCACCATGGCGTACGCCAAGAAGTAGACGATCTCTCCGGTGCGCTCCTTCTTGAAGGGAAGCTTGCCGAAGTGGATCACGTTGTTGAAGGAGTCACTGGACCACCCCATGTAGGTCCGAACCCTTGACAGATCTTCGTCGTTCTTGATCTTGCTATGGGGAAGACCCAACTCCATCATGGTAAAGAGGAGCAAAGGTTGGAAGGTCTATGCAAAGGTTGAAAGGATCAGAGCGCAAGTTCGATGGAAAGCGTAAAGATTCCTCATACCATGCATGCTTTCCTTCTTAAGTAAGCCTTCGCAACGCTTGGATGAAAACCACGTCGGGGTCAAGATTTCATTTCAAAAGATTACCCTGTCAATGACAAATGGGCCCGGGTCCACTCCGGCATAAAAGCCAAAGTTATTACCCCAGGTGAACCATTGTTATGATGGGAAGTTGAAAGCCCGAGGGCGGCGGCCTGATAGGGCGCTCGAAACTGATACGATTTTCGTATTGGGAACCGACGATCTTCAATTGTGTGAGATCTCCATGCCACGATCTCACATGCCGCATCAAGAAGAGCCATGTGGTGATGGTTTAACTACAGATCGTCGCCCCAAGGGCCCATGATAAGACCTTTGAAGCCGCAGCAAGGGAATCAAAGATGGCCCCACCTGGCAGAATAACTTCACCCAAAGGGTTTCTCCTAGAGGTGGGCCCGGGGGCCACTGTCGGTACCCTGCGCACTGGGTACCCCACGATACCACAAGTAAATTCATGGAGTTCCACCTGTCCAAGGTGAAGACCTTCGAAGGCTACACGTGTCTTGCAGCACTGGACCTGCCTCCCTCGTTCCGTTAGCTCTGACACTGCCACGTGTAACGCAAGGCCGGACTTAACTCCCTCTATAGGGAAGCTCCGGTCATGCCACGTGTCCAGTGGCCCTGTACCTAACCCACAATTGAGGGAAGCTCCGGTGCTGCCACGTGTATAGCAGCTCCGGACCTGCCTCCCCATAGAGGGAAGCTCCGGAGCTGCCACGTGTCGAGCCTCCGGACCTAATCCTACAACGGGAATACTGCCAGATCTTCAACGACGCAAACATTCAAGGGGCAGTTAAAGCAGCCGTTACAAGACCTGATTATGTGTCATTAATGCCATGTTAATGACACACAATCAGAGGGATGTTAATACCAGTAAGACCACCATTAAGGCACATTATCACCTTGTTAATTACACTTAATACTTGCATATCATGTATTAGTGATTGAATATCGCCAGGGCCACCTGTCGGGCCAGGCTAACATTGTAATGGCCAGTCCTTGGACTATAAAAGGGTTGCGCCACACAATAGAAACCAAGGCCAATCAACTACGCTGATACACACACAAGCATACACACACTCATACAATCAACAACCACCTCGTGGAGTAGGGTATTACCCTCAGGCGGCCCAAACCACGTAAAAATCCCTAGTGTCTTAATCTTACGCGTGCCCCAACCGAATACGAACCTCCGCAGACTAGCTTTAGTAGTACCAGGTGAAGTGTCGATCGCACACTTCGACAGACCTCCTCATGAAGAAGATAGATGGACAAGCCAATGGGGACGTATGTGGCAATGCCTATGCCCTAGACTCTCACATCACATGTGATGTATGTGGCAACATGGGCGATTTGGGCAATGACTGCCCAGAAACCCATGAGAATGCCTTATACATAGCCAACAATGGGAACAATAATGGCTATCGTCGAGGAGGTCAAGGGTGGGGCCAACCGCACCCATTCTTTCAAGTAGGGTACAACAACAATGGCAACAATGGAAATCAACCCAACTTTAGAGAGCTTTCCATTAGCCAACTGAAGATCAATGATGCCCTATCAAAGAAGCTCGCGGCTAATGACAGACCCTAGAAAGCATAAATGCCAAGATTGAAGGACTATCCTCTGCCTTCAAGAATCAACTGAGCTTTAACAAGATGCTGGAAACTCAGTTGGCTCAACTGACAGCTGTCGTTCCACCAGTGGAGAATGGCAAGATGCTAGGATAGCCCGAACCTCCCGTGGAAAATGTCAACATGATTTCTCCGCGAAGAGGCAACTGGCTGAAGGATCCTAGATATCCCTTCATATCTTGCTCGCTTGGGGCTCACTACTTGGACAAGGCATTTTGTGACCTTGGAGCAAGTGTAAGTGTGATGCCCAAGGTGGTCTTCGACCAACATAACTTCACGGAGCTTACTCCAACACCAATACAGCTCCAACTGGATAATTCTTCAGTCTGTTATCCGGTGGGTATTGCTGAAGACGTTTCGGTGAAATTCGAAATTGCTTCATACCCGTGGATGTCATGGTGCTCGACATGGAAGTCGAGAAGAATACGTTGCTCATTCTTGGGTGCCCATTCCTTAGCACAACGAAGGGTCACATAGATGTGGGAGCTGGAGAAATCCACTTCCATATCAATGGCAAGGAGGGAAAGTTTAACTTTCGCCCAAAGTTGGAGCAATGCTCCATGACTCGTATCAAGTATGGGCCGAATGTTGAACACATTCAAGAGGTCGAAGTCACACCTCCAAATGTAGATCCGCCCATTGCATTTGTGAGGCAACTAATCTATACGGGGAACTCATCTTATCGTCCATGCCAACACCCCAAGAAGATGGAGAAGTCTTGGCCTCTCCAAAGGCCCAAGTCCACCAAGCCGCCAAAGAAGGAATGGTGGAAGAAGCAAGACAAGCTGTCCAAGCCCATCCCTCTGGGACCGGATGTCAAGAAATGAAGAAAGGAGGAATGCCCATCTCATCAGACGATGGTGAGACCTAGCCAATAGGTTAAATTGGTAGTTATCTTTTCTTTGATTTTTATTTTATCTTCATTTGTTTTTTTCCACTTAGTTTGATTTTCCCCGCTGCATATTTGAGTTTTCTTAACAAATTAAGAATCTTATATTCTCAACTATTATTTTTTTTATTTTAACAAAACTAAAATTGTTAGGTTTTAAAGAAGGATTTTTATTCAAAAATCAATTTTTTAAGCTTCATATGTGGCATTTCACCAACGTGCTAATTTTATAGCCATTGGGGAGCCACCTGCAAAAAAGGGGGAACAGGGGGGCCCACATTTTAGTGCGGCTGGCCCCCCTTGTTTGGCTGACATGGGGAAAGGGCCATTTTGGCTCTCTCTCTCTCTCCTCTGACGGCTACATTAGATTCCCTTGTGACCGTTGGGGAGTGTACACTATAAATGATGGTCGTGAGGAGCACTCCTCTTCACACTTCACTTCATTTCACACCTCTCCAAAGTCATTCTTTGCTCACATTATTTTTCTTGCTCTTCAGCAATACCCACCGGATAAGGCCCAAGGCATTTTGTGACCTTGGAGCAAGTGTAAGTGTGATGCCCAAGGTGGTCTTCGACCAACATAACTCCACGGAGCTTACTCCAACACCAATACAGCTCCAACTGGATAATTCTTTAGTCTGTTATCCGGTAGGTATTGCTGAATACGTTTCGGTGAAATTCGAAATTGCTTCATACCCGTGGATGTCATGGTGCTCGACATGGAAGTCGAGAAGAATACGTCGCTCATTCTTGGGCGCCCATTCCTTAGCACAGCGAAGGGTCACATAGATGTGGGAGCTGGAGAAATCCACTTCCATATCAATGGCAAGGAGGGAAAGTTTAACTTTCGCCCAAAGTTGGAGCAATGCTCCATGACTCGTATCAAGTATGGACCGAATGTTGAACACATTAAAGAGGTCGAAGTCACACCTCCAAAGGTAGATCCGCCCATTGCATTTGTGAGGCAACTAATCTATACGGAGAACTCGTCTTATCGTCCATGCCAACACCCCAAGAAGACAGAGAAGTCCTGGCCTCTCCAAAGGCCCAAGTCCACCAAGCCGCCAAAGAAGGAATGGTGGAAGAAGCAAGACAAGTTGTCCAAGCCCATCCCTCTGGGACCGGATGTCAAAAAATGAAGAAAGGAGGAATGCCCATCTCATCATACGATGGTGAGACCTAGCCAATAGGTTAAATTGGTAGTTATCTTTTCTTTGATTTTTATTTTCTCTTCATTTGTTTTTTCCACTTAGTTTGATTTTCCCTGCTGCATATTTGAGTTTTCTTAACAAATTAAGAATCTTATATTCTCAACTATTATTTTTTTATTTTAACAAAACTAAAATTGTTAGGTTTTAAAGAAGGATTTTTATTCAAAAATCAATTTTTTTGAGCTTCATATGTGGCATTTCACCAACGTGCTAATTTTATAGCCATTGGGGAGCCACCTGCAAAAAAGGGGGAACAGGGGGCCCACATTTCAGTGCGGCTGGCCCCCTGTTTGGCTGACATGGGGAAAGGGCCATTTTGGCTCTCTCTCTCCTCCGACGGCTACATTAGATTCCCTTGTGACCGTTGGGGAGTGTACACTATAAATGATGGCCGTGAGGAGCACTCCTCTTCACACTTCACTTCATTTCACACCTCTCCAAAGTCATTCTTTGCTCACATTATTTTTCTTGCTCTTCATTGAAGCACTCTTGCTCAAATCCAACCCAAATATATTTGCTTTTGTTTGCATTTTCTCTCAAGTTCTTTAAGAGAAAATTCGTCGTGGGTTTTTCTTTCACTAACATCACCTCTTTCGAGTTTTTGCTTTGTTGGTTCTCGCTTGTTGTGGCTATGTGTGACACCCGGTTCCGAAAATGAACCAAGCGTGATGCATACATGTGCCCAAGATGTTTGACACACATACACAAGTGATTCACAAATGATAAACAGATTAAACCATATCTCAAATAATAATACTAATAATAGTACCTTATTACAAACCAAATAGTATCGAATACAAGCTCTAAACAACTGAAGCGGAAAACACTAAACACTAAAGACTCCAACTCCAAAGGCAAACTTGACGGTGACACACACACCTAGAACTCATCAAAGACCTCCTGGTACTCCACAATGTCGTCTGCGTCTGAATTTTTTGGGGGAATAGCAAGGGTGAGCACATGTCATACTTAACAAGTGTGGGAAAGTATGGCATGTAGCGTGCACAAGGAATGATAATTAAATGGATAATTGCATAAAATTACACGCAAAATAGTTGAAAATGCAATAATATTATCATTAAGTGAGGTCCTTCAGAAAATAACCCATATAACATTAATTTCAACTTAAGTAACCAATACCAGCAATGATAATCCATAATCAACTCATAACTGTCTCAATTTCATCAATCCCATATACCAAAGCCAATTTCTGAATCAATGCCAATTCCTAATTCAATTCCAGCCATTAAACCATGTTCAAGGTCTATAACTCTAATTATGTGAGGGTTCAGGTTGCTCATAACTGGGAGCACGACTACAATGATAATTTTTAACACACTCTGCAGAGGTTGTACCACTTTACCCACAAGTTTGTGATTTTATCACCTTTCGATGACTATGGAATCTCAATTATGCCGTCTTGCACTTCCTTAGGTGTGTGGCTAAGAGATCACAAAATAGCCTTTGCAAAGTTATTACTAGCATATTTAGACCCCACTAAGGTTTCACCGGTGGTGATGTATCCAACTGAGCACATCCAACCAAGAGCCCTCTCTTGAGCCATTCGGATCCCAGGGTAGTCCCACCATCACTACAAACCCATCCGACTACCCCTTCCCCGAGCTTTCCTAATGGTCCAAATAGTACTGGCAATACACTAATTAGTCAGCTAAGCCGCACCCATGCCTAGCCGTGGGGTGGCACTGTAAATCCTGGATGGTCGCTCCACGAACCGCTCCTTATATCTAAAGCAAGCAAAACCAACAAAACAGTCCAACCCATTCCACATAACCGACTTGCTTGGATCCCTAGGCACCATGTTGCTAAAGGGTCATTATTATCAATTTACACCATTCATGTGTTCAATAGTTCATAATTAGGCAATATGATTGTTTCCAAAACCCAATTGAGTATAGCGGAGCAAAAAGTATAAAATACCCTCCCTGACTCTCTAAATTGTGTTGGAGCGACAAGGGTGTTCATACAAGACGAGTAAACTCCTATAACTGGGTTTTCCCATCAATTGACACAAGCATGCAATTTTGCAAACAAAACATTTAAAAACCTGGATCAAAATTATCAAGGACACTTGCCTTGATCTTGAGCTTGGTTTGGATTGAAGGCTTCGAAGTTCTAGTTTTGCAAGTCCTTGAAAGCACTCTCTAAAGTGTTACCTTCTATTCTACGCAACAAACATGCAAAACAAACATTACAAACAAATAATGCTCATATATTACTCAATATGCCATGATATTCATGATTTGTGCAATTCTGAGGTAAAACTTGTTAATGAGTTGCTATTAATGTTTACTAACTATTTACAATGATTTTTAACAACTTTGAACAAGTTTCGAGTTGATTTGAGTCAAATTGAAATCAATTCAGCCAAAACACATTCACAGGCCAGACAAGTCCAGTTCCAGGGTCAGACTAGTCTGCCCTGACCAGAAACTGCGAGTTAGGGTTTTCTACATAGCGAGAATTGGGGTTAAATCTCACGTGGAAAAGTGAATGTAGAGGGTATACCGTGTGTTTAGAGATCCAAGGATCAAGAATTGGGCGTGAAATTTGGATCTTGACGATTAGGGCTTAATGAGAGGTATTTGAGGACAATTTTGTTATGAAGAACGTTGATGATGATAAGTTGATGAAGATCGTGTTTGATTGATCCTCCTCCTTCTTCTCCTTCTTCTCCTGGCTGCTGGATCTTCACATGATGGCGACACACGTCAAGAACACTACAGTGAGGGTTTTCCAACGTGATGGAGAGGTGTGGGTATTACATTGTTTATATAGGGGTGGAGAGGTACGGTTTTGGAGTAAATTCCAAGTAGAATTCGGTGGGGGACGAGTAGGGGCTGAGGTGGGGTCCACTTGGGCTCCTCTAAGGTTGGGCATGAAGTTCTTGGGCCAATTAAGGCAATTACCCAATAATCGAGCGTGGAGAAAAACAGAATCCGACTTGGACTCTAAAGGCCGGACTAGCCTGCAAGGATGGTCGGAGAAGTCCGTTTTGGAACAGACACGAAATCGGACAAGTTCGGTATAGAGGGCTGGAAAAGTCTGGGATTGCAAAGAAAAGGGGTTTCCAAATTGAAATTTGGACACAATCGGACTAATCCACTCAGACAACGGACAAGTCCGAAAAAGATCAGAACCTAGATCGGACTAGTCCGTGTATTGTGCCGGATAAGATTGGGTTCTGAAGAAGCTGATTTTTCTGAAACAGAAGAGGGATACCAGACTAGTCCGGAGTTGAGTCCAAACAAGTCCGCACCCTGACAGAATTAAGTTGCTGATTGGACCTAAATTCATTTTAATCTTGTTCTTTCTAAGGTTGCTTTATGTTAAACGTGTATGAGGATGCATGCAATGCATTATGCATGAAGATGAGGGTGTTACAAACCTAACCCCCTTAAAATGAATCTCGCCCTCGAGGTTTGATGCAAAAGAAAAGAGATAGGGAAATTCCATGTTGAGATCATCTTCTCGCTCCCAAGTTGCTTCTGATTCTGTATGGTGCTTCCATTGTACTTTGCACCATCGAATCACCTTGTTCTTTGTGACCCTCTCCTTAGTTTCCAAAATTCTGATAGGTTGTTCAGCATAGGTCAAATCTTCCTGAAGCCCCAGTCCTTCCATCAGTACTTGCTCTTTCGGAACTCTCAAGTACTTCTTGAGATGAGAAACGTGAAACACATCATGGACATCAGCAAGATGTGCTGGTATCTCCAACTTATATGCTACTTCTCTCCATTTGTCCAGAATCTTGAAAGGTCCAATATAGTGAGGTGCCAACTTGCCTTTGACATTAAACCGCTTGCGACCTCGTATGAGTGACACTTTGAGATATACAAAAGTCACACACCTCAAAAGCTAAACTTCTTCATCTATTATCTGCATAACCCTTTTGCCTCTACTGAGAAGCCCTCAAATTCTCGCGGATAGTCTCAACTTGCTTTTCGGCATCTTGGATCACGTCAGGTCCAAATACTTGAGTTTCCCCTGCCTCATCCCAAAACAAGAGTATTCTACACCTTCTCCCATACAATGCTTCATATGGTGACATCTTCAAGCTTGCTTGGCAAACTGTTGTTGTAGGAGAATTCAACATATGACAGACTTTTGTCCCAACCCCCTCCGTACTTTAGCACACAAGCTATTAGCATGCCCTCCAAAATCTGATTCGTTCTCTCGGTTTGTCCATCCATCTGAGGGTGATATGCAGAACTAAAATTCAATTGAGTCCCCATAGACTCGTGCAACTTTTGCCAGAACCTTGAGGTAAATTGAGAATCTCTATCAAACACTATTTTCTTTGGTACTCTGTGGAAGCACACTATTCTTCCCATATACAATTCTGCCAACTTTGCTCCACTATATGTAGTCTTGACACGGATGAAATGTGCTTATTTCGTCAACCGATCCACAATAACCCATATCGAATCATAACCTGCTGAAGTGCGAGGCAAACCAACTATGAAATCCATGCCAACATCTTCCCACTTCCATTCCAGAATCTTCAACGACTGCAATAATCCAGCTGGCCTTTGATGTTCAACTTTGACTTCTTGGCGTACATCACATAATGCAACATATTCAACTATGCCCCTTTTCATACCATCCCACCAGTAGCATGTCTTCAAGTCCTTGTACATCTTCGTACAACCAGGATGGATGGAGTAAAGTGAATTATGTGCTTCCTCTAATACCAATTGTTGAAGATGCTTCTCATTAGGCACAACAATCCACTTCCCAAGCAATAGAGTAACATGGTCATCCTCATCAAACATGAATTCTCTCCCTTCTTGGGTCTGTTCCTTGATTTCCTAGATTTCCTTATCCTTCGTTTGACCCTCTCGAATTTCTTGTTCCAAGGTCGGATTTAACTCCATTATTCCCAACTCATTTACAAATCCCAAATTCAACCGTTCAAACTCCTTGCAAAGCTCGGATGGCGACTCCCTAACGGTGAGCTGGTGGCTTGCTCCTTTTCGACTCAAAGCATCGGCCACTACGTTAGCTTTTCCCTGGTGATAGTTGATTCCCACATCATAATCCTTAATGAGTTCCAACCATCATTGTTGCCTCAAATTCAGATCCGTTTGCGTGAATATGTACTTAAGACTCTTATGATCCGTATAAATCTCGCATCTGTGGCCAAGAATGTAATGTCTCCAAATCTTCAATGCATGCACTATGGCTCCAAGTTCGAGATCATGTGTAGGATAATTCTGCTCATGTTTCTTCAATTGTCTGGATGCATAAGCTACTACTCGTCCTTCTTGCATCAATACAAAACCAAGTCCTTGCCTTGAAGCATCACAATAGATATTAAAACTCTTGCTCACATCTAGCAATACCAACACAGGTGCTATTGTTGACCTCTTCTTAGCTCCTCAAAACTGTCCTGACAAGCTTGAGTCCACTTGAAAGGATTCTCCTTCATTAACAGTTCAGTCATGACTTTGCTATCTTGGAAAAGTCCTTCATGAACCTATGGTAATACCCTGCCATTCCAAGAAAACTCCTTATCTCTTTCACATATTGCGGTGGCTCACATTTTGGCACATCTCTAACCTTTCCCGGGTCAACTGACACTCCTCCAAAGATGACATGGCCTAGGAATGATATCTCCCTTAACTAGAATTGGCACTTGTTAAACTTGGCATACAACTGGTGCTCTCGCAATTTCTGCAACGTTAGCCTTAAATGCTCTTCGTGTTCCTCTTCACTTTTTGAGTAGATCATGATGTCATCAATGAACACTACCACAAACTTATCCAAATACTCGATGAAGACCTTGTTCATGAGATACATGAAGTATGTGGGTGCATTGGTCAATCTAAATGACATGATTGTATACTCATAAGATCCATACCGTGTCTAAAAGCCGTTTTGGGTATGTCTGATGGTCTAATCTTCATTTGGAAATATCCTGATCAAAGATCAATCTTAGAGAATATTCTGCCTCCCTTCATCTGGTCGAACATATCCTCTATTCGGGGCAACGTGTACTTATTCTTAATTGTCACCTCGTTGAGAGATCGGTAATCCACTCACATCCCTTAGGATCCATCTTTCTTATCTACGAAAAGCACTGGGGATCCTCATGGCGATGAAATCGACGGTATGAAAATGCCCTTTTCTAACTGCTCTTGAATCTGCTTCTTGAGCTCCGGTAATTCCTTAGGAGGCATCCTATATGACCTCTTTGCTATAGGTGCAGTTCTAGGTATTAAATCAATAACAAACTCTATGTCATGATCAGGTGGCGTACCTGGTAATTCCTCAGGAAACACTTCTGGATACTCACGAACAATCGGAATTTCCTCCACAATTACTCCTTCTGTATGATTTACCATTGCCTTCTCGGTTGTCCGCTGAACTGCCTTTACTGACTCCCTCTTCGTTTGTCAAATGCACTGTCCGAATGGCACACTGGATCACTCCATTATGCTTCCTTAGCCAATCCATTCCAAGTATAATGTTCAAGCCTTATGAATTCAGGACTATAAGGTTGGCGAGGAAATCTACCCCCCTTATGGAAATACTTACT
The DNA here is from genome assembly GCA_036927565.1 of Tuctoria greenei. NCBI lineage: Eukaryota > Viridiplantae > Streptophyta > Magnoliopsida > Poales > Poaceae > Tuctoria > Tuctoria greenei. The sequence continues at coordinate 290,357,117 of JAYESD010000001.1, forward strand.
TTTGGACACACTATAATCGTTCTCATCTCTCCTCTAGGAGATTTAACCAACATAGTATACTTCAAGTATGATATGGTCATGCTATGCTTTGCAACATACTTTGATGATATGTATGAATGGGATGCTCCAAAATCAAATAATATAGTAGCGGGGTTGGAGTTTGCGAGAAACATACCAATCACAACATCTTCAGCTTGCTGAGCCTCTTCTGCAGATACATGGTTCTCCTTGCCACGAGCGAGATTCTGGGGTCCTCGGTTGCCTTGAGTAGCTCCTCCATTGGGCCTAGGATTTCTGCCTTGGAGTATTGTTCATCTGTCCTTGACCTGATCTTGGGCATTGATTAGCAAAATGTCCCACTTGATCACAAGTATAGCAAGTCTTTGCACCAGTGCCAACACAAGTTAGTGCAAGGCTGGTTCTGAGCATAGGCAATCATATTTGGACGCGGTGCAAGCTGCATAGTTAAGCGAGGTGCTTGCATGGATGGGCGTTGTTGCATAGGCTGTTGCGGTCGCTGTGGATAAGCAGGGCGATATGCAGTAGCGGACGGATTGTAATATGGTGCAGCAAGCGATGCATAGCGAGGACGAACGTTGCTTCCTTGAGGCTATCCATGATATGGCATCTTCCTCTTGTGATCTAGCTCCATCTCACGAATCTTGTTCTCAACCACAATGGCTTTGTCAACCAGCTTCTGGAAATTTGCATAGTCAGTATTGAGCAACTAAACTTGAATTTCATTGTTGAGACCTCTCATGAACAGATATTGCTTCCCGCTATCAGTGCTGATGTCCTCTAGAGCATATCTAGACAGTTGAGTGAATTTGTTGAGATACTCACTCACATTCATTCTTCCTTGCATGAGGTTCTCAAATTCATGCCTTCTCAGTATCATGACTCCCTCTGGCACATAATGAGATTGAAACTTCTCCTTGAATTCAGCCCAGGTGATTCTTTCATGATTAGCGTGAGCATTGCATGGAGATTCCCACCAATGTGCAGTAGCTCCAACCAACTGGTGTGAGGTAAAAAGAACCTTCTCTCTATCACTGCACTAGACAATAGCAAGTTTCTTCTCTATAGACTTCAGCCAATCGTTAGCTTCCATAGGGTTTGTGGCTTTAGAAAAGGTAGGCGTCCTGGTCCTCATGAACTCTCCCAAACGGTTGTGGGGTGGCGGGGGTGGTGGTGGTGGAGGAGGCATGTAGGGATTATTGTTGTTGCCAGCTTGCAGCTGTCCCATGGTCTGTATTATGGTCTGCATGAGCTGGTTCTGCATAGCCAACAACTGCTTAAGGTTGATAGCCCCATGTCCAAGTCCATTGTTGTTCTGAGTTGCTCCATTGTTCTCCTCCTCACCATTGACATCCCTTTGGTTTCGAGTCCTCGGCATCTGTTGGTGAAAGAATAGCAGAGATGGAAGAATTTAGAATTTGAAAACAAATGCCCCAACTATACGCATCAAGGTATATGTAACTAAACAACTCTCTTATTAAACTAAAAACACTATTAGAGGATGTGGACAAGCATCCCACAACTCTCTACTACGTGCGGATGTGGACAAAATGCTAAGCGTCCCACAACTTGCACCAAGCACACAAGCACAAGCACAAGCACACAAAACGAAAATTCAGCACACCACACTAACACAAACAAAACGATCTAAATGCTTTTCCAACTTCTAGACAGGAGACCTAGACTTAATTGTGTGAGCCGTGGCTGTCCTGGCTGTGAGGCGGCGAAGGCGACAACAGTAGCGAGGCATACATGGGCGCACGCCAAGGTGAGTTGGCAGTCCATGTAGGTGCTAGAGAGGTTGCTACACTATTTACCTCCACGATGGCACGGGCTTCCTCTTGCTTTTCCATGATGAACAACTTCTTACGGAGCTAGCGGATCTCTTCCATGGCATCATCATAGCAATTTCGCAAATTCACCAATACTACCTGAGATCTGTCAGTGGCACGAGAACTGACTTGAGCTCCATCTTGCGGTCTTAAGACTTCCCTTGTTCCCTTCTTGCGTTGCGGGTGCAGCGCGTAACTAGCACCTCCAACTTGCTCTCGGTAGTTGTGGCACAATCTAGTAAGTGCATCCTAAGAAACGTCATCAATAGCTTGCTCCTTGGTGCATCTCCATGTGGACGCAAAGTGTCGGATGACAACCTCATCCTTGGCAAGAACAGTAACTTGAGCCCTCCATTCTTCACATCCATGGTGAGGAATCCGCTTGACATAATACTTTGGGTGCATTTTTCATAAATCAAGGAACTCCTTCAATTGCTTAGCTGCAAATCCTCCATCAGCGCCATCGGAACGAAATTCTTGGGTATCATGGTAAACTAGGCATTTGTCCTCCTTTCTGGCTTCACTAGGCTGTGATGCATTCCTTTGAGATTCAGGTACTTCTTGTGCAATGGGTTCCTCCTCTTCTTGCAGTTCCTCCTCATCTTGAGCGTCATCTTCATTCTCTTCATGTGCTTCACCTTCCTCTTCCTCACTAGCATAGAATTCCACCATCTTAGGGTCTTCCTCCTCATCATCATAATAGGATTCCACCTTCTCAGGATCTTCCTCCATCGTATTGGAGTGTTCATGCTCAACTTCCTTTGAAGGAGAACTCACTTCTTCTTCCTCTTGGGATGGTTCCATTTGCGGCTCTTCACGAGGCCTAAGCTTGCTTCCAAGGGATGGCAAACGAGCTCTCTTGTGGGCTATCATTTTGGTGTGAGCCATCTATAAGAAATCATGAGAATATCAGAGAAAAATGCAAATATCAGTTCTGAAATTGTAGCAGCCATAAATCAAGATGAGAGGATGTGCATTTGCTCAAAAATATGGAAAAGTTATAACAATTGCAACAGCAGCAAAAGCACAAATTTTTCCACATTATATAGCTATTGGAAGGCAAAATAATACAAAACAGGCAAATTTTGAATAGGAAAGAAGTCCTAAGTGATTTGTGGTGTTCATTCTACCTAGGCTTGCGTCCTACGGTCAAACACGGCTCTGATACCAATTTGTGGCACTCGGTTCCGAAAATGAACCCAGCGTGATGCATATGTGTGTCTAGGATGTTTAACGCACATACACAAGTGATTCACAAATGATAAACAGATTAAACCATGTCTCAAATAATAACACTAATAATAGTACCTTATTACAAATCAAATAGTCTCGAATACAAGCTCTAAACAACTGCAGCCGAAAACACTAAACACTAAAGACTCCAAGTCCACAGGAAAGCTTGACGGTAACACGCACGCCTAAAACTCCTCAACGACTGCCTGGTACTCCACAATGTCGCCTGCGTCTGAATTTGTTGGGGGAATAGCAAGATTGAGCACATGTCGTACTCAGCAAGTGTGGGAAAGTATGACGTGTAGCTTAAACATGGAATGATAGTTTAATGGCTAATTGCATAAAAGTACACGCAAAATAGTTGAAAATGCAATAATATTATCATTAAGTGAGGTCCTTCCCAAATTAACCCAAATAAATTTAATTTCAACTTAAGTAACCAATACCAGCAATAATAATCTGTAATCAACTCATAACTGCTCATCTATCTCAATTTTGTCAATCCCATATACCAAAGCCAATTACTGAATCAATACCAATTCCTAATTCAATTTGAGCCATTACACCATGTTCAAGGTATATAACTCTAATCATGTGAGGGTTCAGGTTGCTCATAACTGGGAGCACGGCTATCACGATAGTTTTCAACACACTCTGCAGAGGTTGTACCATTGTACCCACAAGTTTGTGATTTCTGCACCTTTCGATGACTATGCAATCTCAATTATGCCATCTCACACTTCCTTAGGTGTGTGGCCAAGGGATCACAAAATAGCATTTACAAAGTGATTACTAGCATATTTAGACCCTCACTGAGATTTCACCGGTGGTGATGTCTCCATTTGAGCACATCCAACCAAGGGCCCACTCTTAAGCCATTCGGATCCCAGGATAGTCCCACCATCACTACAAACCCATCCGACTACCCCTTCCCCGAGCTTTCCTAATGTTCTAAATAGTACTGGCAATACACTAATTAGTTAGCTAAGCCGCGCCCATACTTGGCCATGTGGTGGCACTTTAAATCCTAGATGGTCGCTCTACGAACCGGTCCTTAGATCTAAAGCAAGCAAAACCACCAAAATAGTCCAACCCATTCCACATAACCGACTTGCTTAGATCCATGGACACCATGTTGCTAAAGGGTCATTATTATCAATTTCCACCATTCATGTGTTCAATAGCTCATAATTAGGCAATATGATTGTTTCCCAAACCCAATTGGGTATAGCCGAGCAAAAAAGTGTAAAATAGCCTTCCCGACTCTCTACATTGTGTTCAAGCGACAAGGGTGGTCATACAAGACTAGTAAACTCCTATAATTCAGTTTTTTCATCAATTGACACAAGCATGCAATTTTGCAAACAAAACATTTAAAAATCTGGATCAAAATGATCAAGGACACTTGTCTTGCTCTTGAGCTTGGTTTGGATCGAAGGCTTCAAAGTTTTGGTTCTGCAGGTCCTTGAAAGCACTCTCTACAGCGTTACCATATATTCTGCGCGACAAACATGCAAAACAAACATTACAATCAAATAATGCTCATATATTACTCAATATGCCATGATATGCATGATTTGTGCAATTGTGGGGTAAAACTTGTTAATGAGTCGCTATTAATGTTTACTAACTAGTTACAATGGTTTTTAACAAGTTTGAACAAGTTTTGAGTTGATTTGAGTCAAACTGGAATTAATTCAGCCAAAACAGATTCAGAGGTCGGACAAGTCCGGTTCCAGGGCTGGAATAGTCCGCCCTGACCAGAAATTGCGAGTTAGGGTTTTCTAGACAACGAGAATTGGGGTTAAATCTCATGTGGAAAAGTGAATGTAGAGGGTATATCGTGTGTTTAGAGATCCAAGGATCAAGAATTGGGCGTGAAACTTGGATCTTGACGATTAGGGCTTGATGAGAGGTGTTTGAGGACAATTTGGTGATGAAGAACGTTGATGATGAGAAGCTGATGAAGATCACGTTTGATTGATCCTCCTCCTTCTTCTCCTTCTTCTCCTTGCTATTGGATCTTCACTTGATGGCGACACACATCAAGAACATGACAACGAAGGTTTTCTAACGTGATGGAGAGGTGTGGGTATTGGGTTGTTTATATAGGGGTGGAGAGGTAGGGTTTTGGAGTAAATTCCAAGTAGAATTCGGTGGGGGACGAGTAGGGGCCGATGTGGGGTCCACTTGGGCTCCTCTAAGGTTGGGCATGAAGTTCTTGGGTCCAATTAAGGCAATTACCCAATAACCAATGGTGGAGGAGAAACAAAATCTGAGTTGGACTCTGAAGGTCGGACTATTCCACAAGGATGGTCGGACAAGTCCGTTTTGGAACAGAGACAAAGTCAGACAAGTCCGGTATAGAGGGTTGGACAAGTCCGGGGTTGCATAGAAAATGTGTTTCTAGACTGAAATTTGGACAAGATCGGACTAGTCCTCTCAGACAACAGATAAGTTTGAAAAAGATCAGAACCTAGATCGGACTAGTCCGTGCATTGTGCCAGATAAGTCCATGTTCTAATGAAACTGAAGTTTTTGAAACAGAAGAGGGATACCGGACTAGTCCGGGGTTGAGGCCGGACAAGTCTACACCTTGACAGAATTAAGTTGTTGATTGGACCTAAATTCATTTTAATCTTGTTCCTTTTAAGGTTACTTTATGTTAAACATGTATAAGGATGCATGCGATGCATTATGCATGAAGATGATGGTGTTACAAAGGAATGAAGAGGTTGTTTGGAAAGAGGAAGAGGCTGCAAGCTCAAGCCATGGTGGAGACTCAAGTGCACATCCCTCCTCCGTTGCTACACCAAGTTCACGGAGGAGATGTGTATGTGAGGACATTCCCATGGGTGAGAGGAGCAACCCGCGACAACTTCTCCACGACGACGACCTCAACATACAAAGTGAAGTTGAAGATCAAGCACGCAAGCTCCTCCAAGATCATGAGTTTTCTCATATGAAAGCTTATGATCTGGATTTGATCTCCAAAATAGGTATGGACTCCGAATTCTCTTCCATTTGGCATGCACTAGGATGGGAGAATTTTGCTCACATAGAGGAGAGAGGTTCACGCCTTCTCTCCATTCAATTCCTTTGCAACCTTAAAATAGGATTTGATGGTATTTCATTTATATTATTTCAAAAAGAATACAACATCCGATGGAAAGAATTAAATGAACTCCTAGGCTTCCATAAAAGTTGTTTGCTAGATTTAGACATTTTGCCTAAGTTTAACAAACAAAGTTTTTGGCATGAATTGACTAGTGAGGTCAGATGTAGTGCTCCTAGGAATAGCCACTTGCACAATCCTACTTTACGCTTCGTGCATAGATGGGTGGTTATGACTATGTTCCCTAGAAGAGATGTTAGAGTCGTGCGTGATGATGAGCTGAAAATTTTATTTGCCATGATTAAAAGATAAAAGTTGCTCCAATTATTGCTATGATGACACAATGGTTAGATTACATTTCAAGGACAGGGCCAATTGAATGCACTTCATTGATTACCCGCAATTCTACTAGGGTAGGAGCACTAGAGTATACTTCATTTGAATATATTGAAAATGAATGAGAATTAATTACTGAAGATTATCTAGTGCTAGGACATACCCTTAAGCATGATCATGATGACTCTTTAATATTTTATTATCCTGACTTTGTCAATGAAATTTGGTTCCCTAACTCGGATTATCATTTGTACAAATGCCGGAGGCTAACCATTGATCTTATTTCCATCAAGGAAACCTGAAGAAGTAATGTCTCTGGCAGGGTAACTAGAAGTCATGCAAGGAGAGCTGGCATGGATGGCCAAGTGCCACGTGGGAGCCACCCCTATCCACTTCAAGCTCTAGAAGCTTGCCTCCAACGTCCATGAGAAGATGTCATTCCTCTTCGGCTAGAAGGCATCATGACTATAGCCAAGGAATGACATATCTCACTAGACGTATAGAAGACCTTGAAGTGAGGACGAGAGACATCTACAACACTCTCCAAGAGCATGTCCAAGGTACCCAAGATTGTCAACAACACATGAACGCTTAATTCACCAGCTTCAGCTCCATGCTACAACAACAGCAAGCCGACCACGCGGCATACTTCCATCATCAAGGGTTCAACCCTCATCACGGGGGTGATTGAAGAACAAGCTTGGGGGAGAGGACCCCCACTTGAGGTAAATTGTATCACACCACCTACATATGTATTTTCCATCCATCCACCATTCACCTTGCATATAAAGAAAAATAGAGTAGATTTGGTTTCAAATAAAATAAAAGATGTGCGGTAAGAATGGTTTAGAATTCACATAGATGAAATGATGAATAGTTGCTCTATTTTAATTTTCCTAAGTCCCTAGTTTACAACTTACTACTCTCCAAAATATTGCTTTCATTGGCTAAAATTAACTTTGCCTTGATTTAGAAATCATGGGTAGCAAAAGCTTAATCTAATTCTAAGTTGTTGTGAGATAGATATAGTGATAGGGCTACTATTTCTAGTTTGAAAGTGAAACTTAGATTTTCGGAGAAACTCTAAAAATATTTAAGTTACTCTCATTTTATTGGAAATAACTACTGTCGAAGTGTATGATACGACACTTCCTCCGGACCTGCTAAGAAGCAGCCCGCGAAGGTTCTTTGATGGATTTGGTACGCAGAGATCAAGATCAAGATGATGACACCAGAGATTTACGTGGTTCAGGCCGCCTGAGTGTAACACCCTACTCCACGGGGTTTGTGTTCTTGTATTGTGTGTGTTCGTTCGCTAGTCAGTTGGGATCAGATCGTATGGAATGTCCCTTGAGTTCGTGCGGTACAACCCTTTTATAGTTCTAAGTACTGACTGTTACAAAGCTTGCCTGGCCCGACATGTGGCCCCGGCATATTTTATACTCAATACACTGTCTAAAGAGTATTAAGCATGATTAATAGTGTGATAACGTGCCTTAATGACTGCGTTACTCCTATTAACAGCGCTCTTGATCGCGTGTCGTTAATAGAGCATTAACGACACGTAATTACATCTTGTAAGTGCCGCTATAATCACGCTTGATGGCTCATGCTATAATTACGCTTGATGGCTCATCCTTCTGACAAGTGGGACGACTGGAAGAAGGATTGGATCGTTATTGCGGCGGAGGAGCACGAGAAGTTGGAGCTGCCCGAAGGTCTCCCCAATGTTGACACCGACACCTGGAGTGTAGTTCCGGTGCTGTCAAACGCCTTCAACCCCATCTTGACCAGGATCCGCGAATGTGTGGAAGGTGGAGTGACTCCTCAGATGGTCTTCTGCAACTTCCTGGTCAATAGATGTGAAAGTGCATCTAGGAATCCCTTGTGGGTTTTGGATGATTTATGACAAGCAAATGAGATCCTAACAACTTTGTTGAGATGAGCACAGGTTTTAATGAAAAATAAGCAAAGTTCCAAAAATAAGGGAGAATGAGGAGCAATGTGGAGAAGAGCTCAAGGAACAAGTGTAGTAGATCATTGTGTGTGGAGTGTGTTAAGGAAACACACCCCAAAAGATCTCAATCACAAATAAACACACACATTGCACAAATTTATACAGGATCGGACTAGTCCGACTGACACCGGACTAGTCCGATATCTCTCTGACTAGAATCGGACTAGTCCTTCCCAGTGCGGACTAGTCCCCAAAACGCTTCACAAGCTGCACTAAATCGGACAAGTCCGATCACACCACATACTAGTTAGATATCATTCTGATCTAAATCGGACAAGTCCGATCACACCACGGACTAGTCCGATATCATTCTGATCTAAATCGGACAAGTCCGATATTGGCACGGACAAGTCCGAAAACCCTCTGACCTAAATCGGAGAAGTCCTCCAAGTGCGGACTTGTCACCCAATTCACTTAGGGTTTTCACTGATCCGGACAAGTCCGATGTTTATCGGACTAGTCCAAAGATTTCCAGAAGCGAAATTGGACAACTCCGCTCCTTCAACTACTCCAGAGGTGGAAGTTCCCCCCAGTGGGTTCTTCTGCTGCAGCTGAAGTGCTCCCGGAGAGCGATCCCAGTGCCGCAAAAGTTCAAAGGTCCTCTCTTGTAGAGTGGGACCCTATTTTGTGATGAAAAACCCTCTGGAGCCTGCAGAAATGGCCCTAGCAGGTCCGAAGCCTATCCCTCTAGTGTTGTCCATTGACAACGCCTGCTCGAGTCTCTGACAGGTCCAGCTTGCCTTTGATCATGAGAGCACAGCCTTGGAGGAGGAGCACCACACCTTGAGGCGTTGGCGCAACAGACTCCATTTTGATATCAGGCTTGCCCAAACGAGGTTGGCTGACCAGAAGGAGTGGATTAAGAGGGAGAAGGTTCGGTTAGAATACTGGGACAAGCTGATAGAGGAGAAGGAAGCCACCATCCGGGTGCTCGACGCTAACTCCAGGGAGATCCTGGAGCAAGCTAAGGAGAGGTGTGATGCTGATGATGAGCGTCACGAAAAACTCACTGAATTGAATGAAATTCTCCTGAAGCGTAGAGCGTACCTAGATGCGAAGGAAGAAAAACTCCTGGAGCAACAGGAGGATGTCATGAAGAGGGAGGCGGAGGTCACCCAGAAGTTGACTCTGGGTGAACAAAATTTGGTGGATCGCTCAAAGAAGTTTGAGCAGTGGAGTGAAGATGAAAGGAAGAAGTACTGGAAGATGGAGCAGGAGCTCTCAAAAAGAGAAGCAGATGTTGCCATTAGGGAGGGGAAAGCGAGAGGCAGGGAGAAAGACCTGGCGGAGAGGCGGAACCGCAACCACCTCCGGGAGTCAGAGCTGACCGACCGCGAGAAGCAGGTTGCTGAAAATATGCAGCAACGTTCCAAAGTGGTGGAGCGCCTTGCTCGGGAGAGTTCGGAGCTAGCGGCGACCCGGAGGTCACTGGAAGAGCTACGGAGCTTGAAGGCAACTGAGTACTTGATGGTGTGGGACTTCTTGGGATGTGCGGACAGGGCCCTTGTGCCTCTTGGTTTCAGTCCAGTATGCCCAGAGGACCCAGTGCAGGAGCTGGACCAGACGCTAGTGGCACTTGGCTCTGCTGGCAGCAAACTCGACGTGATGGGTAATGTCGCCAAGTATGTCTTGGCGTGTTACAAAAGCCGAGACCCCCAGTTCTCCCTTGATCCGGTCTTTGAAGGAATCATCACCGAGGAAGAGGATGCCGCCAGAGCTAGTGTCCAAGAAGCTGCTGAGAAGGTCACTTCGTTTTTCCATAGGACTTAGATCCTCCAGTGGCTAGGACTTTTCTCCTTTTGCCCCTTGTAACCCCAATTTTGTAATCCAATACTTTTGATTAATGAAATCCTCCTTTTTGTCTTGAATTTCACTTTGTCTTCAATATACTGTGCCGTATCTTGTTGGCCCCCTGGTACATGTGTACAATTGAAGTGTGTACATGTACCAAAGGTTGTGGCAGTATGTTGATGTCTTGAATGCTTCGCACTTGTAGATTTTAGGTCTGAAGTCTTCAATTCTGAGGCATCGAAGACACCTGGGATGGTCGGAGCTTGGTAGCTCTGACGTCATCCACTGTCAACATATTAAACGTTGACGGCGGACCCCTCTTGGAGGATGTCGGAGCTTAGTAGCTCCGGCGTCGTCCACCATCGCTATGAATTTTTGTTTTTCCTGCATATTAAATACAAGAAAAGAGTAAAATTTGTCCTTTCATCTATTAATCGTTTGTGACTTAACATTCTTATTTGAGTTTTAAATCCGAAGAAACTCGATATGGTAACAAGTATATTGATGTAATCTTTCCGACCCATATACTTTTCTAGTACTCACCCTACTGAGGCCTGCCAGAATATAGGTAGTGTGGCATACTTAGGGTGCAGGACCAGGCTAAGTCGATAGCACACTTCGGACCTATGTTGGCTTGGCGTTCAGGCAAGTAGACTATACATCATGTTAAGATTCGGAGAGATCAACAATATAAATTGTAAGACATATGAATATCCTGGATAAAAACTAAAAAAGAATTGCACAACTTTATTATAGACAAGAAGGGTAAAAATAATAATTTGATATATCGAGCTTTGTACAAAAATAAATGCATGTGGAGTCTATTTTTACACAACAATGTCTTTTATTATAGGCCTGGATTACAAGGGAGACAAGGACACACTTAGGGTCTTAGACCATGCTAAATGTGTTATACATTTTGTACTAGCCCAGAGCAAGTAGTTACACTTTTAGTGCTGTGACTGTCTCAAGTGTTAGTTGAACTTCCTGAACCCTCCCGGAGGGGTCTGGATGTTCTCCCGGAGGACTTGCTTGTCTCTATATAATGACTCTACGACATGCATTGTGGTTAATTACAGTCTCACCTCCGTGATTCTAAGCATAAAACTCACGGAGGTGCTCAATGTTCCAATGATTGGGAAGCGGAGTCCCATCCTCTGTTGCCAAGCGAACGCATCCTAGTCGGGATACTTTAATTACTCGGAAGGGACCCTCCCAGCTGGAGGAAAGTTTGTTCATCCCTTCATGGGTTAGTATATTCCGAAGCACCAGGTCGCCTTCTTCAAGCTGTCGCTCGCGCACATGCCTTTGATGATAGCGCCTGAGCGCTTGGCGATAACATGCATTTCGAACAGCTGCTTGGCACCTTCCCTCATCGACGAGGTCAAGGTCTTTACGTCGGAGCTGGTCCTGTGTGGCTTTGTCGAAGGTCCGGACCTGGGGGGACTCCAAGGTGATTTCCGAAAGAAGGACTACTTCAGCTCTGTACACCAAGAAGAATGGAGTTTCCCCGGTTGACCGGTTTGGAGTTGTCCTGTTCGCCCATAATGTGGATGGAAGCTCCTCAATCCAGTTAGCTTCGTGCTTTTTCAAGCGCTCATATGTGCGTGTCTTGAGTCCTTTTAATATTTTTGCATTAGCTCTCTCGGCTTGGCCATTGCTTGTTGGATGAGCTACTGAGGCGTAGGTTAGTTGAATGTCGAGGTCTTCGCAATATTCTTGAAATGCAGCACTGGTAAATTGAGTTCCGTTGTTAGTTATGACTTTGTTCGGAACTCCAAATCTGCATATAATGGACTTCAAGAACTTGATTGTTGATTGCTTGTTGATTGTTACAACTGGAGTTACTTCCGGCCACTTGGTGAACTTGTCGATGGCGACATACAGGAACCTGTAACCTCCGATGGCTTTTGGGAAAGGTCCCAAGATGTCCATGCCACACACAACGAATGGCCATGTAGGAGGTATCATTTGTAGCGATTGAGCCGATGTGTGAATCTGTTTTGCGTGGAACTGACACGCTTCACATTTTTTTTCACTAGCTCAACCGCATCCTGGAGTGTTGTAGGCCAGTAAAAGCCATGTCGAAAGGCTTTACCAATCAGCGTGTGGGAAGATGTGTGGTTCCCACACTCGCCTCCATTGATTTCCGTGAGAAGCTCGCGACCTTCTTCCCTTGCAATGCACCGCATTAGGACGTCATTGGCACCACGTCGGTAGAGATCCCCTTCTACCAATGTGTATATTTTAGCCAATCTGACAATCCGGTCAGCAAATACATTGTCTTTAGGAAGGATATTGTCTTTCAAGTAGCTCCAGATCTCCAAGATACATGCATTGGAGCTAACTTGAGCTTCTGAGTCTTGCGTGCTGGGTTGCTCGGAGCTTCCGACAGCACCTACGACCCTTGGTGGACGCCATGGTAGCAGGGCCACCTGGACTGCCAGCTTCGTGGTGCTGGTCTCGCACCCTTCGCTCAGTTCGGCAGGCTAAGTTGTTTGTTTTGACAACCCCCGAACGAAGATTCCGTCAGGAGCTGGAGCTTCGGTTGAGGCTTTCGTCGAGAGTTCGTCGGCTTCAGCATTATGTAGCCGCTGAACATGATGGAGATCCAGGACTTGAAGTCTTTTTGAAGCCTCTGGACTTCAAGGAGATAAGCAACTAATTGAGAATTGTTGTAGGAGCATTCACCTTTGACCTGTTTTATGATGAGTTGTGAATCTCCCTTCACCAACAGCTGTTTTACACCATAGGACAGTGCCACCTTGAGTCCGTAGATGAGATCTTCATACTCCGCGATGTTGTTGGTTTCCTTGAAATCAAGGTGTACCATGTATTTTACCTTCTCCCCAGTTAGAGCCAGGAGAAGGATTCCAACCCCGGCCCCCTGCTTTTGCACGGAGCCGTCGAAGTAGAGGGTCCAGTGAGGCTCGGTGAAGACCGGAACCTTGAGTTCTGGCTTCTGCTCACTGAGGCCCTCAAGGTTTGATGGAGAAGGGGTCCACTCCGCCACAAAGTCAGCCAAGGCTTGACTTTTGATTGCTTGTCTTGAAACGAATTCTAGATTGAATTCTGCCAGTTCCGCTACCCACTTTGCAATGTTCCCATTAGAATTAGGGTTATGCAAAATAGCACGCAGTGGAAAAGAAGTTACCGCTGATATTTTGTGGGCTTGGAAGTAGTGATGAAGCTTCCTTGAGGCAATAAGAACTGCGTAAAGCAGCTTATGCACCTCAATATATCTTTTTTTAGCGTCATGGAGTACTTCACTAATGAAGTACGTGGGGCGTTGGATGGTCTGGACCCTATCAGAAAGACCCGGAGCTTCCTCTCCATCGACCCAGACCCTGCTGGAGATTTCCGGACCTTCGGTCTATGCTTCTTGGACCCTCCTGGAGGGGTCCAAAACTCCTTTTTGTTCGACTCAGACCTCACTAGGAAGATTCAGATCATCTTGATCAGCCAGGTGAACCTCCTCAAACAAATGAGGTTGATCTCCTAGCATTTTGTCTTGAGGTTCTGTATTTGGGAGCTGAAACCCAGCCACATATTTAGGTGATTCCGGACCCTCCCGGAGGGGTCTGGACTCCTTGATTGGATGTGGCTCCGGTCTTTCCGCGACCAGGACCATACTGAATACTTCGGTGGTTGCTGAAATGTAAAGCAGTGAAGGCTCATCTGGATTAGGAGCTACCAATATTGGTAGTGTGGTGAGGAGTTGTTTCACCTCTTGGAACGCCTTTTTTGCTTCTTCAGACCAATGAAATGTTCTGGACTTCCTCAAGAGTTTGAAGAAAGGTAGCGCCTGTTCTGCTAGTCTTGAGATAAACAGACTGAGCGCAGCTAGGCATCCAATTAGTTTCTAGACATCTTTAATGCGGGTTGGGGGCCGCATATCTTCTATAGCCTTGATCTTTGTCAGATTTGCTTCAATTCCTCGGTGAGTCACCAAGAACCCCAGAAGCTTCCTGGAGCTAACCCCGAAGACACATTTGTCCGGGTTCAGCTTAGTGCGCGTGGTGCGCAGCTTATCGAAGACGGCTTGTAAGTTGTCAAGGAGTGACTCCTTGTTTTTTATCTTCACAACGATTTCATCGAAATACACCTCCACCAAGTCTCTAATTATCTCTCCAAATTTTTTGTACATAGCTCGCACAAATGTTGAAGCAGCGTTTTTAAGACCGAATGGCATGGCAGTATAATAGTACAATCCATCTACTGTTATGAATGCAGTATATGCTCTTCATCTTCCTTAAACATTTCGATTTGATGATATCCAGAATATGCATCTAAGAAATACAATAGCTCACACCCAGAGGTGGAGTCCACTCTCTGATCTATTCTAGGTAGTGGAAATGGATCCTTTGGACATGCCTTATTTAAGGTGGTGTAGTCGATACACATCTGAAGCTTCCCACCAGCCTTGGGTACAACAACTGGGTTTGCCAGCCATTTTGTATGGAAGACTTCCCGGATGAATCCAGCTTCGAGCAGCTTCCTGATTTCCCGTCGGATGAAGTTTTGTCACTCGATTGATTGCATCCGGGGCTTCTGGTGTACAGGTCGTGCGTCTGGGTAAATCTTCATATTGTGCTCAATCACCTCCCTAGGGATCCCAGGCATTTGTGACGGTTGCCAGGCAAACACGTCGACATTAGCTCGGATGAAAGTGATGAGCACGAGTTCCTATTTGCTATTCAGACCCCCGATATACGGGTAGTCTGAGCAGCATCGGAACCGATTTGGACGACCTTGACGGGAACGTCGGTGTCGCCGCTTGGTTGCACACGGGGTGCGGAGGTAGAGCCTTTGTGACGAATGCTCGGAGGATTCGGAGCTGGCTCCTTACCAAGTGCTTCCTCTTGCATTGTGGTAAGCGCAAAGATCTCTTCTAGAGCGGTAACTCCTGCGGTGCGATCCTCACAGACCGGAGAGCACCCGTGGGTGTTGGCATCTTCAACACCAAGTAGCCATAATGGGCAGCAGCTATGAACTTGTATAAAGCTGGCCTACCCAAGATGGCATTGAAAGGCAGACTGATCTGCACAACATCGAAGACCAATTTCTCAGTTCTGTAGTTTTCCCGGGTCCCGAAGGTCTCTGGGAGTGTGATGGAACCGAGAGAAGTAATGGTTCCCGGACCTACTCCAGAGAAAGGTCGGGATGGGCGGAGGTCCGAAGGCTGGAGCTGAAGCTTAATGAAAGCTTCGAAGCTTACGAGGTTTAGCCCGGAACCTCCGTTCACCATTACATGGTGGATTTGGATATTGTTAATGGTGGGTGACACCATCAACGGGAGTTGTCCAGCATCGATCATATTTCGGGGGCAGTCTGAAGCATCGGAAATGATGGGAGTATCCATCCACTTCCGATGTGGCTCCGCCTTAGCAGTGGGAGCTACCACGGCCATGTCCCGCCACATTGTCTTGAGGATGCGGCAATAGGTGATATCCCATGAACCACCATAGATGGTGTTTAGGGTCTTCCGACGCTCGTTGTCAGAAACATCGAAGTCATCGTCAACAGTTTGTAAACGGCTTTCAAGACCTTTTTGGGGTCCCGGAAACCTAGCTCCTCTTCGGTCGGAGCTTCGTCAACTTTTTGTTTTCCTTCCCTTTGATGGAAAGGAGCTTCTTCCTGGTGCTTGTTATAGCGCTCGGCAAGGTTCTGGACCTCCTGACACTCTTCCAAGCTCTGTCGGTTCGTCTTGTGAATCGGACACCATGCTTTAGAACTGTTGCCGTCTTCTGATGATGGACGAGGTCGCTTCTCGGGGCGTGGCCCCCAGCTTCCAAGAGCTGCGGCAGCAGCAACGGCTGGAGCGCCGGCCGACGGCTTCTTTTTGCCGTTGGGCTTATTTTTCTTCTTGCCACTACCGGAGGTAGCGACTCCAGTTTTGGAGGACTTCTGGTTGGCCTCCGGAGCTGGCTTAGAATGCATTTCACAACCCTCTGCAGATCTAGCATATTTGTCAGCTAGACTGAAGAGTTCTGTGATGCTGGTAACTTCTTTAATGGCCAGCTTCTCCAGCATCTTCTTATCTCGAACGCCCTGTCTGAATGCAACGATAACAGAAGAGCTTGAGACTGAAGGGATGGTATTTCCTACCTGAGAGAACCGCTGGATGGGGGATCATAGCGATTCCCCCGATGTTTGCTTTACAGCAAACTAATCCAATTCAGTGCCACGCCGGGTGTAAGAACTCCCGAAGTTGGTAGTGAACTGCTGGCATAGCTCCGCCCAACTATTAATGGATTCGGGTGGAAGACTCATAAACCAAGACCTTGCAGTCCCGGTTAAAGCCACTGGGAAGTAATTGGTCATCATAGCATCATCACCCCCTGCTGCCAGTATGGCAGTGGAGTAGATTTGAAGAACTTCGGTAGGGTTAACAGTCCCGTAGAATTTTTCCGGCAAGTGAGGTCGGAACTTCTGTGTCCATCTGACCATGCGCAAATGCATGGCCAGGGCAGAACAACCTCCTCCTACTCCTTTAGGAGCAGGGTTGTTCCGATCCTCTCGCCTCTCACGAGCACGCTCGATATGGACACGGTCGTCCTGCTGTCAGTAACGACGATCCAGTTCCGACCGCAGGTCATGAGTCAGAATCTTGGTGATTGTGTGGGTGTGTCGTGCCCCGGGAGGCAGCGAAGTCACCTGCTGGGATGCAACACGTCTCCTTTGTTGTGAGACTTGTGGACCAAGTCGGCCGGACAAGGTCTGTCGTTGAGATGGTGCTCTCCCCGAAGGAGGAGGACCTTGATTGCTGATGCCTGCAGCCGCAGCTGCGACCAGATGGTCAACATCAGCCATCCACTGCTCTATAGCACCCTGGGGTGCACCTGGAGGCGGTGGGTGTTGAAGGAGAGCTCGCGCAACAATGAGCGTGTGCTCAGGGTTGTTGTTTGTCGATGCAGTGATCGACGCGGATGCCCCATCTTGTTGACTAGCATTGTTTGCCAAAACAGATGGTGGTTGTGGTTCCATAACGTCTACTGGAACAATGGCACCTGCTGGTTGTTGGACGTTGGAGAGATTGCCTCCGGGAGGTTATCCAGCGTGGTTGCCATTGGAGGATCCAGCAGCTGAATTCACCATCTTGTGATCTCGGGATTGACTGCCCCCCTTCCTGGCGCGCCAAACATCGAAGTGCATGATACGACACTTCCCCCGGACCTGCTAAGAAGCAGCCCGTGGAGGTTCTTTGATGGATGGGGTACGCAGATATCAAGATCAAGATGATGACACCAGAGATTTACGTGGTTCAGGCCGCCTGAGCGTGACACCCTACTCCACGGAGTTTGTATTGTTGTATTGTGTGTGTTCATTCGCTAGTCAGCTGGGATCAGATCGAATCGAATGTCCCCTGAGTTCGTGCAGTACAGCCCTTTTATAGTTCTAAAGACTGACCGTTACAAAGCTTGCCTGGCCCAACATGTGGCCCTGGCGTATTTAATACTTAATACACTGTCTAAAGAGTATTAAGCATGATTAATAGTGTGATAAAGTGCATTAATGGCTGCATTACCCCTATTGACAGCGCTCTTGATCGTGTGTCATTAATACAGCATTAACGACACGTAATTACATCTTTAACTGCCGCTTTAATTACGTTTGATGGCTCATGCTGAAGGAGATCTGCCAGTGTACGCGTCGATGAAGGTCCAAAGGATCCACACGTGGAAGCTCCGGAGCTTTCCCTTACGGGGGTTTAGGTTCGGGGCTACTGTACATGTGTCGGCACCGGAGTTCCTCTCTGCTGGGGGTTAGCTCCGCGACTGTTATACACGTGTTGGCACCGGAGCTTCCCTTTGTTGGGAGCTTAGTTCCGGTTTTCCTTTACACGTGTTGACCCAGGAGCTACCCATATGAGGGGAGCGGGTCTGGTGCAATGTGACATGTGGGGCCTGAAAAGACCTTCAACTCTGTCAGGTAGAATTCTCTTGTACTCTTCGCGATACTAAAGGGTACCCGGTACGTAGGGTATCGACAACTACCAAAGCCATATGGTATTTTTACTTTGATAAATCCTATGCATATGCTATTTGTCTTCACATTGAGCCTAGTCAAATTAGTATAGACCTATGTGAGAATTCATTCATCTTTTTTTTTTGAATTCAAGACTTCACTTGCACATGTTATACTTCTATACTAGAAGTAAGCAAAATTTCATCATACCATCATTCCACAATAAAAATAGAAACTGCATACCCTTCATGCTTAATACTCTCTACAAGTTTATTGCACAAAAAGAGAGTAGAAGGCATGGCTACAAGAAAAAGAAAATGCATGCTTACATCATAAGCATGAGAAAAAAAAGTAGACATGTTTCATCTCTACAAACTAAGAGAGTCTACATAAATAGAAGTCATCTCAAACATCCACATCTACTTCCACTCCATCACACAAGCACAAGTCTTGAATCAAATAGTTTTGAATTGATTTCTCCTAAGGCTTGCTTTTTTGACTTAGCAATATTATGTGTTGCAAATATGCCTACTACATTCCCTACCAAGCTCCACCATACAAGCCTTATTTAGTGGTAGGATGAGTATAGGAAAAATGCTTTGGTGAGGAAATATTTCCACTACCCACAAAGGAGTGATTGAGAGAATCAATTTGAGGTACTTAAAATCTAAATTGAACTCTCCAGAATTTGAGTGGAACTTGATATCTAGGATATGCTTGCTCCATTTGTTGTTCTATCTTTCAACCACCCATGAATAGGAGAAGGCATAAGCCCCATAATGCCATGCCAATTTTTGCAATACTAGGTAGAATGTTTTTTTTTTGTGCACATGGTACTTTTGAAAAATAGAACATTGTAGCAACTCCTGATCATCAATCTAAAGTCTTGACTTTGCTCGGGATGAGCAAAGGATAAGCTTGGGGGAGTTTGTTAATGGTTGTTATATACCAATTTCACTTGTCAATATAACTCAATTATGTGAAGAAAATACCATTTCTTGCACACATCACCTTTCTATTTAACCCATTTCCACTTGTCTTTGGAGAAATAGTGCATGCGCACATTTATTGCAGGAAATGAGGTAAAAGAGGGGGAGCAATCCTATAAAATATCATTCCACCCATGACGCTCAATATTCTGCCGCAGTCTTGGCCCAGGCCGACACCTACACGCAACAGGACCTTGTCAGGATGACTTGGACCTAGGCTGTCACAAAGGGGACATGCATTGTTGTTTCACGCGATGTCTCGTACTCCTTAGATGGCTCGTCGTACTCATTCGGTGTCCAGACTCCCGACGAGAGACCTCAAGGCAGAATTCAGCTGTCGTTACATGGAGCAAGATGGTTGTGTCACCATCGAGCTAACTGCGAGAGGCGAGGCATCATAGAGGAGTCTCCCCTCTAGGATCAGGTGGTGGCTATGCGTCGCTCGCACCACACCTTCGCATGGTGGAGTGTCCACCCAAGTTTCGGCCTCATCTGGCGAAGAAGTATGACGGGATTGTCAACTCTGTTGAATTCTTACAGATATAATCCACTACTATCCTCGCTGCAGGAGGGAATGTGACACGCGGTTCCGAAAATGAACCAAGTGAACGCATATATGTGCCCAGGACATTCAACACATATACACGAGTGCTTCACAAAAGTATATACAGATAATTACCATAAGACAAGATTAATTAACCACTTTTATTACACAATTCATAATCTTCTCGAATACAAGATCTAATGAATATTAATGACAAGATTGAACTAATGCAGTGGAAATACTCTAATTAAGCAAACTAAGTAGCTAAGCAATAAGCATAAGGGTATAGCGCAGCTCCAATCAATCCACAGGAAAAGATGACGGCAGACACGGCCTAGAACACATTATCATCGTTAAACTCCCAATCCTGACCTGCAACTGTAGGTGGGGGAATTGCAAGGATGAGTACATGTCGTACTCAGCAAGTGTGGAAAGTATGACATTTAGCTGATACAAATGACGAATATAATAAAGGCTAAGTGCTGAAAAGTACATTTAAAATATGTAAAAAGCATTACACTATGTCTATGTGAAGTAACCCATCATAAGCCATAAGTAGTAACATAGTACCAGTCCATATTCCATATCCATCACCTTTATACCAGATTTTACCATTATCATTAACCATATCCATTGCCATAAACCATAATATCATCTCATAACCAGTACCAAACCATAACCAAACCATAACCATCCCGTATCCCAAGTTTCCACTCTAACCATGGAAGTTATCCAGGTGCTCATAACCGGGAGCACGGCTATTATGATAGTTTTAAGACACTCTGCAGAGTTTATACCACTTTACCCACATGTTTTTGATTTCATCACCCGTCGGCGACTAAGAAATCTCCCTTATGCCAATTACATTTCCTTTGGTGTATAGCCAAGAGATCACAAA
Organism: Tuctoria greenei; assembly: GCA_036927565.1. Lineage (NCBI taxonomy): Eukaryota > Viridiplantae > Streptophyta > Magnoliopsida > Poales > Poaceae > Tuctoria > Tuctoria greenei. The sequence continues at coordinate 290,377,858 of JAYESD010000001.1, forward strand.
ATAGCCTTTACAAAGGGACTACTAGCATGTATGGACCCATTGAGGTTTTGCCAGTGGCGATGCCTCCAATTGAGCGCATCTTCCACCAAGGGCCTCCTCTTGTGCCATTCAGATACCACAGAACCCCGCCAACCATATCCAAACCCAATATGACTCCCCTTCCCCGGTGCGCCAAATGATCCATTCAATACTAGCAATACCCTAATTAATCAGCTATATCGCACCCATACTTGGCCTCATGGTGACACTGTGGTCCTGGCTTATTCTCGCATGAACCGGTCCTTAGATCTAAAGCAAGCGAAACCACCATAACATCCAACACAATCCACATACCATGCTTGCTTAGATCACCCATTACCATATCATAATGACCAATTCATATTAACCATAATCTCATTAATGCATATTTATATGTTTAGTGTTGTTTTCCCATCCCAGTTAATTAAGAGAAGCAAAAAGGTAAAAAGCCCTTCCCGACTCTCTACCATGAATTCCAGGTGACAGGGGTGGTTAACAAAGCTAGTAAACTTCCTATCGTAGGATTCCCATCAAATTGACACAAGCATGCAGTTTTGAAAACAAAACATTTATTTTAGAAACATGATCAATATGTTCAAGGATACTTGCCTTGCTCCTGGGCTTGATTGGGATCAAAGACTTCAAATTCTTGGTGCTGGAGATCCTCCACATCACTCTCTAGCATAAATCTGTCTAATCCACACAATGATTATACAAGACAAGAAATGTAATCAATAAGTGCACATATATTACTCAATATATCGTGATATGCATGATTAATACAAATGCAAATCAAAACTAGTTAATAAGTTTTTAATGATGTTTACTAACTAGTTCTAATAGCTTTTAACAAGTTTGAACATGTGTGGAATTGATTCAAATCAATTTAGGCTTAATTCAACAGGAAATAGATCGCAAAATCGGACTAGTCCGCTTGGGACCGGACTAGTTCGCCCTTCGCAGGAACAGCGAACGGGGTTGAATTCACGTGAGAAATAGAGAGTAGAAGGTATACCGGGTGTTTAGAACTCCAATGAATCAAGAGTTTTGGAGGCAACACTTGGATCTTGATGATCTAGGGTTGATGAAGAACTTGAGGAGGATTGGTGATGAAGAACAAAAACTTGATGGAGATCTTGATCCTCTGTGACACCCGGTTCCGAAAATGAACCAAGTGAACGCATATGTGTGCCCAGGACGTTCAACACACATACACGAGTGCACTCACAAAAGGATATACAGAAAATTACCACACATCAAGATTTATTAAGCACTTTTATTACACAATTCATAATATCCTCGAATACAAGCTCTAATGATTATTAATGACAAGTTTCAACTAATGCAGCGGAAATCATCTAAAGTGAGCAAACTAAAACTAAGCAGCTAAGAAAATAGCGTATAGCGTAGCTCCAACACTCTACAGGCAAAGCTGACGGTAGACATGGCCTAGAACTCCGCATTATCATCGTTAAACTCCCCAATCCTAACCTGCAACTGTTGGTGGGGGAATTGCAAGGGTGAGTACATGTCGTACTCAGCAAGTGTGGAAAGTATGACATGTAGCTGATTCAAATGACAACAATAATAATGGCTAAGTGCTGAAAAGTACATTAAAACGAGTAAAAAGCATTATACTATGTCCATGTGAGATAATCCCATCATATCCATCGTATTGACATAATATGAAATCATATCCAATTAATTCTATCATCATCATTATCCATGTCCAGTTGTTATAACTCAAATTCATATCCATAAACATAAGCCATAAACCATCCATAACCATTACCAAACCATAACCATACTGAATCCCAAGTACCCTCTAATCATGGAAGTTGTCCAGGTGCTCTCAACCGGGAGCACTGCTATCATGATAGTTTTATTAGACTCTGCAGAGTTTGTACCACTTTACCCACGTGTTTGTGGTTTCATCACCCGTCGGCGACTAAAGAACCTCCCTTACGCAAATTACACTTCTTTTGGTGTATGGCCAAGAGATGACAAAATAGCCTTTACAAAGGGATTACTAGTCTATTTAGACCCCACTGAGGTTTCACCGGTGGCGATGTCTCCTATAGAGCACATCTTCAACCAAAGGCCCCCTCTTGAGCCATTCGGATCCCAGGGTAGTCCCACCAATCATCAATAAACCTAATCCGACTACCCCTTCCCCGAGCATACTTAATGGTCCAAAGAGCACTATCAAAGCCCTAATTATTCAGCTACGCCGCAGTCATACTTTGCCTCGTGGTGGCACTGTAGTCCTAGCTTATTCTCGCATAAACCGATCCTTAGATCTAAAGCAAGCAAACCATCATAACATCCAACCCATCCACATATCGGGCTTGCTTAGATCACCCATTACCATATCATATTAACCAGTTCATATTAACCATAATCTCATCAATGTATAATTAATGGTATAGTTGTTTTCCCAACCCAATTAATTAAGCGAAGCAAAAAGGTAAACAGCCCTTCCCGACTCTCTACCATGAATTCCAGGTGACAAGGGTGGATAAACAAATCTAGTAAACTTCTTACCATAGGATTCCCATCAAATTGACACAAGCATGCAGTTTTGAAAACAAAATATTTATTGTCAAAATAGGATCAATATGATCAAGGACACTTGCCTTGCTCTTGGGATTGGTTCGGGTCAAAGCCTTCAAACTCTTGATGCTGGAGGTCCTCTACAACGCGCTCTAGCGCAAATCCGTCTAAACCACGCAACAAACATACAAGACAAGAATTACAATCGATAGATGCACATATGTTCTCAATATGACATGATATGCATGATTAATGCAATTGTGAAGTAAAACTAGTTAATAAGTTGTTAATGATGTTTATTAATCAATTATAATGGTTATTAAGAAGTCTACACAGGTTTGGAGTTGATTCGATCTAATTTTAGAATTAATTCAACACAATTTAACCAGGAAAATCGGACTAGTCCGCTAGGGACTGGACTAGTCCGCACTTCGCAGAACTAGTGAACTAGGGTTTTCTAGATTAACATAAATTTGGAGATTTGGGTTTGAATTCACGTAAGGAAAAGAGAATAGAAGGTATACCAGGTGTCTAAGACTCCAAAGAATCAAGGGTTTTGGAGGCAACACTTGGATCTTGACAATCTAGGGTTGATGAAGAACTTGTTGGTGAACTGTTGATGAAAAACGCGGAGTTGATGGAGATATTGATCCTCTTTTGTTTCCTCCTCCTCTTCCTCCTTCTCTAGATCTCCTTCTCCCTCCTTGGTGGCGGCTATCCACGAGCTAGGTTTTGGGTGAGGTGAAAAAGTGGCAAATAGATGTCAAGCCAAGGGATGGGGTTGTTTATACAGAGCTGGAGGCTTGGGTTGGATGGATTTCGATTTTGGGGGGGGGGGTGAGTAGGGGTCGGTTTTAGAGTCCCACATGGGCTCTAAAAAAGTTAGGCACGATGTCCCTAGTCCCACTTAAGGTAAAACCCGAAAACAAGTCATGAAATAAAAGATCAACATAGAGTTGTGATTTATTGGACAAGTCCGCAAAAGGCCGGACTAGTCCGAAGTTAGTCAGAGAGATATCGGACAAGTACGAACTTGGTAAGAGGAAAATCAGACAAGTCTGGCCAAAACCGGACAAGTCCGATTTTAGTCAGAGGAAAAACAGACAAGTCCGTTGGAACACCGGACAAGTTTAGGGACTTAGCAAAATTTCAAGCAATTTGGGATATCGGACTAGTCCGCTATGGGTCGGACAAGTCCGAAAATGTTCAGAGGGAAAAAACAGACTAGTCTGCAGCAAAGCGGACAAGCCCGATCGAAGTTCGAGAGAAATCGGACTAGTCCGCACTAAAAATGGACTAGTCCGCACTTCACAGAATTCTTAAGTGCGGTTTTTGTTTCTAATTCATTTTAAACTTGTTCCTTTTTATGTTGCTCAATGTTAAACATATTTAATGATGGATGCAGGGCATGATGCATGAAGAGGATGTTACAAACCTACCCCCTTAAAATGAATCTCGCCCTCGAGATTCGACGCAGAAGAGAAGAGATAGGGAAATTCCTTCTTGAGATCATCCTCCAACTCCCATGTTGCTTCTGATTCTGTGTGATGCTTCCATTGAAATTTACATTATCTAATAATCTTGTTTCTCGTGACCCTTTCCTTGGTTTTCAAGATTTTGACTGGTTTCTCGGCATAAGTCAAATATGCCTCTAATTCCAATTCTTTCATTGGCACTTGTTCTTTCGACACTCTTAAACACTTCTTGAGTTGGGAAACATGAAAGACATCATGAACATCCAATAAGTGAGCTGGCATCTCCAACTTATACACTACTTATCTTCTGTCCAGAATCTTGAATGGTCCAATGTATCGAGGTGCTATCTTGCCTCTTATGTTAAACCTCTTATGACCTCTCATTGGTGACACCTTGAGGTATACGAAGTCTCCCACTTCAAAGGCTAGTTTTCTTCGCCTATTATCCGCATTGCCTTTTTGTCTTGATTAAGCAGCCCTCAAATTTTCAAGAATTATTTGGACTTGCTTTTCAGCTTCTTGCATCACATCAGGTCAAAATACTTGAGTTTCTCCTGTCTCATTCCAAAACAAGGGTGTCCTACACTTCCTTCTATATAGTTCCTCATATGGTGACATCTTCAGACTTGCTTGGTAGCTATTGTTGTATGAAAATTTTGCATATGGCAAGCTCTTGTCCCAACTCTCCCCATGCTTCAAGGCACAAGCTCTTAACATATCCTCCAAAATCTGATTGATCCTCTTAGTTTGTCCATCCGTTTGAGGGTGATATGCTGAACTAAAATTTAACCTTCTTCCCAATGCTTCATGCAATTTCTGCCAAAACCTGGAGGTAAATTGAGAACCTCTATCCGATACTATCTTCTTTGGAACCCCATGTCGGCACACAATATGCTTCATGTATATTTCGGCCAATTGTGCAGTTGTATACTTGGTCTTGACAGGGATGAAATGAGCCAACTTAGTCAACCGATCCAGAATTACCATATGGAGTCATAACCGGACTGAGTTCGCGGTAATCCGAAGATAAAGTCCATATCAATTTCTTCCCACTTCCACTCCGGAATCTTCAATGGTTGCAATAGTCCGGCTGACCTTTGATGTTCCGCATTCACTCGTTGGCACACATCACACAAGGCTACATATTCAGCTATGTCCTTCTTCATGCTAGCCCACCAATAACAAGTCTTCAAGTCTTTGTACATCTTGGTACAACCCGGGTGAATTGAATATGGCGAGTCATGTGCCTCCTATAATATTGTTTCCCGAATATGCTTCACATTAGGCACGACAATCCTCTTACCAAGCCATAGAGTGCCACGTTCTTCCTTATCAAATCTGAATTCTCTCCCTTCTTGGGTTCTTTCCTTTATCTCTTGGATTTCCTCATCCTTCGCTTGGACCTCTCGAATATCTTGCTCCAAGGTTGGATTTAACTCCATCATCCCCATCTCATTCACAAATCTGAGGTTCAACCATTCAAACTCCTTATATAACTCGGATGGCAACTCCCGGACCGTGAGTTGGTGGCTTACTCCTTTCCGACTCAAAGCATCGGCCACTACATTAGCCTTACCTGGATGATAATTGATTCCCACATCATAATCCTTGATGAGCTCAAACCATCTTCGTTGCCTCAAATTCAGATCTGTTTGCGTGAAAATATACTTAAGACTCTTGTGATTCGTGTAAATTTCGTACCTATGTTCAAGGATGTAGTGTCTCCAAATCTTCAAAGCGTGTACCACGGTTGTGAGTTCCAAATCATGGATTGGATAATTCTGCTCATGTTTCTTCAATTGTCTCAATGCATATGCAACCACTGGACCTTCTTGCATGAGCACACATCCAAGTCCTTGTCTTGACGCATCACAATAAATATCAAAACTCTTGCTCACATCCGGCAAAACTAAAACTGGGGCTGTAGTTAACCTCTTCTTTAGCTCCTCAAAACTGTTTTGACATGCTTCAGTCCATCAAAAAGTCTTTCCCTTCATTAGCAAATCCGTCATTGGGTTGGCTATTTTGGAAAAGTCCTTGATGAATCGACAGTAATATCCAGCCATCCCAAGAAAACTCCTTATTTCCTTTACATTTTGCGGTGGCTCCCACTTCAACACGTCTCTCACTTTTCCGGGGTCAACCGAACCTCCTCCTCCTGAAATGATATGACTCAAAAACGACACCTCTTTCAACCAAAACTGACACTTGCTGAATTTGGCGTACAATTGATGCTCCCTCAATTTCTGCAACGTAAGCCTCAAGTGTTCCTCATGCTCCTTCTCATCCTTCGAGTAGATCATAATGTCATCAATGAACACCACAACATACTTATACAAGTACTCCATAAAGACCTTATTAATGAGGTACATAAAGTATGCAGGTGCGTTGGTCAATCCAAAGGACATCACGGTGTACTCATAAGATCCATATTGTGTCCTGAAAGTTGTCTTAGGTATGTTCGACAGTCTAATCTTCATTTGGAAGTATCCCGACCTCAAATCGATCTTTGAGAAGACAGAAGCACCCTTCATCTGATCAAACAAGTCTTCTATGTGTGGCAAGGTGTACTTGTTCTTGATGGTCACTTCATTGAGAGCTCGGTAATCCACACACATACTTTGCGACCCATCCTTCTTATCCACAAAAAGAATGGGCGCTCCCCAAGGTGAAGAGCTTGGGTGAATAAAACCCTTCTCTAGTTGCTCTAGAATTTGCTTCTTGAGCTCCGCTAACTCCTTAGGAGGCATCCTATATGGCCTCTTAGCTATAGGTGCAGTTCCAGGTATTAAATCAATAAAAAATTATATGTCTCAATCAGGTGGCATACCTGTCAACTCATCCAGAAAAACATCCAAGAATTCACACACCACTGGAATCTCCTCAATTGCGGCACCGCCCATGTGATTCGGCTCCAATTGCTTCAGTGCATGTTGAGATGCTTCAAATTCTATAGTGATCCCTTCCTCATTGGTCAACTTCACCATCTTCGTGGCACACTCAATAACTCCATTGTGCTTGCTCAACCAGTCCATACCAAGTATAATGTCCAATCCTTGAGAATCCAAAACAATGAGGTTGGCGAAGAAGTCTACCCCCCTTATTCTAAGGCTTACTTTTGGACATAATATATTTGTCCTCATCTCTCCTCCAGGAGACTTAACCAATAGAGTAAACATCATATGAGAGATAGGCAAACGATACTTGGCAACATACTTTAATGCAATGAATGAATGCGATGCTCCAGAATCAAATAACATAGTCGATGGGTTGGAGTTTGCGAGAAACATATCAATCACCACGTCATACGCTTGTTGAGCTTCCTCCGTAGAGACATGGTTCACATTGCCACGAGCAAAATTCTGCTGTCCATGGTTCCCTTGCGGCTGTCCTCCATTGGGTCTTGGGTTCTATCTTGGCGCGTTACTTCCTTGACCAAGGCCTGACTTAGGACATTGATGTGCAAAGTGTCCAGCTTCTCAACAAGTATAGCACTTCTTAATTGCACCCGAATTATTGGGACGAGCTTGGTTTTGAACATCTGCACCAGGAAAATTAGCACGAGGTGCAAAAGGCATTGGAGGCCTAGGTGCTTGCGTGACAAGGCATTGCTGCACCAACTGGGCTGGGCGCGATGCATAACCAGGGTGATGAGCAGGCACAGAAGAGCTGAAATATGGTGCATTGGGTGGTGCAAAGTGAGGGCGCACATTACTTCCTTGTTGTTGTCCTTGATATGGCGCCTTCCTCTTGTTGTCTTGCTCCATCTCACCGGACCTTGTTCTCCACAACAATTTCTTTGTCCACATGCTTTTGGAAGTTGGCGTAGTCACAATTTAGCAATTGCACTTGGATCTCATTGTTCAAGCCTCTCATGAACAAGTATTGCTTCCGGCTGTCCCGACTAACATCTTCAGGGGCATACCTTGAAAGTTGAGTGAATTTATTGAGATATTCACCCACAATCGATCTTCCTTTCCTCAGGTTCTCAAATTCTTGCCTCTTTAAAATCATAACTCCTTCCGGCACATAATGAGAACGGAAGATCTACTTGAATTCGGCCCAAGTAATCCTCTCTTGATTCTCATGAGCATTACATAGCGAATTCCACCAATCAGCAGCTGGTCTAACAAGTTGATGAGACGCAAATAGCACCTTCTCCCGGTCACTGCATTGGACAATAGCTAGCTTCTTCTCCACAGACTTGATCCAATCATTAGCAATCATAGGGTCAGCAGCTTGAGCAAAGGTTGGTGGCCTAGTCCTCATGAATTCTCCCAAGCGGTTATGAGGAGGTGGGGGTGGAGGTGGAGGCATGTGAGGTTGATTGTTGTTGTTGTCAGCCTGCAGTTGTCCCATAGTTTGTATCATGGTCTGCATGAGCTGGTTTTGCATAGCCAAAAGTTGCTCAAGGTTGATAGCTCCTTGGGCAGGTCATTGTCCATTGTTGTTCTAAGGTGCTCCATTGTTCTCCTCCTCATCATTGCCATCCCTCTGGTTGCGAGTCCTAACCATCTGAAGAAAAACAAGAGATAAGAATTTAGAAGACGTCCCCAACTATATGCATCAAGGGATATGAAACTAAGCAACTAACTACACTAGCCTACATGGACATGGCAATGCTAAAGCATCCCAAAATCCTCTACTAAGCACACAAGCAGCTATACAAAGCAAATGGCACACCAACCAAAAACACATCAATTCCTGAGTGTTCCTATGTGCTCTAAAGTGTCCATTCTATCCAGGTTGCGTACTATAGTCAACATGTGCCTCTGATACCAATTTGTGACACCCTGTTCCGAAAATGAACCAAGTGAACGCATATGTGTGCCCAGGACGTTCAACACACATACACGAGTGCACTCACAAAAGGATATACAGAAAATTACCACAGAACAAGATTAATTAAGCACTTTTATTGCACAATTCATAATATCCTCGAATAAAAGCTCTAATGATTATTAATGACAAGTTTCAACTAATGCAGCTGGTGGTACCCTGCGTACCGGGTACCCCACGATACCGCAAGAAGTGCAAGAGAATTTCACCTGACAAAGTTAAAGGTCTCCTCAAGCCCCACACGTCATACTACGCCAGACCCGCATCCCTCATACGGGTAGCCCTGGGATTGACACGTGTAATGTAAGTCCGAAGCTAAACTCCCAAGACAGGGAAGCTCCACAATCAACACGTGTATAACGACCCCAGACCTAACCCCCAGCAGAGGGAAGCTGCGCTGCCGACACGCATATAACGACCCCGGACCTAACCCCTGGAAGAGGGAAGCTCCAGTGCCGACATGTGTATAGCAGTTCCAGAGCTACCTCCCTGCAAGGGGAAGCTCCGAAGCTGCCACGTGTGGAGCCTCCAGACCTACACCACCAACGAATACAGTGGCGGATCTCCAAGAGCACGGACATTCAAGGGAAAGTTAAAGCAGCAGTTACCAAACCTGATTACGTGTCATTAATGTTGTATTAATGACACACGATCAGAGCACTATTAATAGGGGTAACGCAACCATTAAGGCACGTTATCACACTATTAACCACGCTTAATACTCATAGACAATGTATTATGTTATTAAATACGCCAGGGCCACATGTCGGGCCAGGCAAACATTGTAACGGTCAATCCTTGGATTATAAAAGGACTGTGCCGCACAATACAGAGATAATCTGATCCAAACACCACGCATACTAGTGATACTCAATACAACAACACAAACCCTGTGGAGTAGGGTATTACGCTCAGGCGACCCGAACCACATAAATCCCCTTCCTCATCATCTTGCTCTTGATCTCTACGTGCCCAAACCAATACAAGAACCTCTGCGGGCTACATTTGGGAGTACCGGGGGAAGTGTCGTTCTCACACTTCGACATTTTGGCGCGCCAGGTAGGGGCACCCGAGATCTCAAGATGGTGAACTCCGCCGTAGGATCCTCCAACGGCAACCATGTTGAGCAGCCTGCTAGAGGCAATCCCTCCAACGTGCAGCATCCAGCAGGCGCCATTGTCCCGGCGGGCGTCATGCCACCACCACCACCATCTGCCCCAGCAAATAATGCTGGACAGCAGGATGGGGTACTTGTGTCGGTCACAGCATCGACAAACAACAACCCTGAGAACGTGCTAATTATTGCGTGAACTCTGTTGGAGCACCCACCAGTGCCCGAAGCACCTCAGGGTGCACTGGAGCAGTGGCGCGCTGATGTACAACATCTGGTTGCAGCTGCAGCCGATGCCATTAGCAACCAAGGTCCTCCCCCTTCGGTGAAGGCAACAGCTCAATGTAGGACCTTGTCTGGAAGACTTGGTCCTCACGTGTCACAGCACCGACATCGTGTTGCTTATTAGCAGGTGACCTCGCTACCTTCCGAGGCACGACGCACCCACACCATCACCAGAATTCCGACTCATGATCTGCGGTCGAAACTTGATCGTCGTTACCGGCAGCAGGACGGTTGTGCCCATATCGAGCGTGCTCGCGAAAGGCGAGAGGCTCGGGATAGCCCTGCTCCTCAGGGAGTAGGGGGAGGCTGTTCTGCCCTGGCTATGCACTTACACATGGTCAGATGGCCACAGAAGTTCTGGCCTCATTTGTCGGAGAAATTCGACGGGACCGTCAACCCTGCCGAGTTTCTTCAAATCAACTCCACAACTATACTTGCAATAGGGGGCAACGAGGCCGTGATGGCCAACTACTTCCAAGTGGCCTTAACCAGAACCGCTAGATCCTGGTTTGTGAGCCTCCCGCCTGACTCCATCAACAGTTGGGCGGAGCTATGCCGACAGTTCACTGCTAATTTTGGGAGTTCATACACTCGATTTGGCGCTGAACTGGACCATTTTGCTGTCTAGCAAAAAACAGGAGAGTCGTTGCGATCCTTCATCCAGCGATTCTCTCAAGTACGTAATACCATCCCATCCATCTCGAGTGTTGCATTCAGACAGGGCGTTCGTGACAAAAAGATGTTGGATAAGTTGGCAACCAAAGAAGTCACCAGTGTCACAGAACTCTTCAGCCTAGCAGACAAATGTGCTAAGGCTGCAGAGGGACGTGAGATGCACTCCAAACCCCCTCCGGAGGATAACAAGAAATCATCCAAGACTGAAGCCACTACATCCGGAGGTGGCAAAAAGAAAAAGAAGCCCAATGGAAAGAAGAAGCCATGAGTCGGCGCAACTACTGCTGCGGCTGCTGCAGCCCGGGTGGCCGGGGGCCACGCCCCGAGAAACGACCTCGACCATCGTCAGAAGATGGTGGCAGCTCCAAAGTATGGTGTCCGATCCACGAGACGGACAAGCACAGTCTGGATGAATGCCGAGAGGTCCATAACCTTGTCGAGCGCTACAACAAGTGCCGAGAAGAAGCTCCTTTCCGTCAACGAGGAGGAAAGCAAAAAGTCGACGAAGCTCCGGCTGAGGAGGAGTTAGGCTTTTAGGACCCCAAGAAGGTTTTGAAGGCTATCTACAACACCGTCGACGACGACTCCGACGTCTCTGACAACGAGCGCCGGAAGACCCTGAACACCATTTATGGTGGTTCTTGGGACATCACATCTCGCCGCATCCTCAAGACAATGCGGCGGGACATGGCCGCTGCAGCTCCCATCGCCAGGGAGGAACCTCATCGGAAGTGGATGGACACTCCCATCATTTTTGATGCTTCAGACTGCCCAGGCAACATGATCGGAGCTGGCCAACTCCCGTTGATGGTGTCTTCGACCATTAACAATATCCAACTCCACCATGTAATGGTGGACAGAGGTGCAGGGCTGAACCTCATAAGCTTTGAAGCTTTGGTCAAGCTCCAGCTCTGACCTTCGGACCTTCGCCCCTCTCGACCTTTTTCTGGAGTAGGCCTGGGGGCCATTACCCCTCTTGGTTCCATCACACTTCCGGTGACCTTCGGTACTTGGGAGAACTACAAAACCGAGAAGTTGGTCTTTGACATCGCGCAGATCAGTCTGCCATTCAATGCCATTTTGGGCAGGCCTGCTTTGTACAGGTTCATGGCCACCGCCCACTATGGCTACTTAGTATTGAAGATGCCAACACCTGCGAGCGTTCTCTGAATTCACGGAGATCGCACTGCAGGAATCACTGCATTTGAGGAACTCCATGCGCTTGCTACAGCACAGGAGGAAGCATCCGATAAGGAGCCAGCTCCGAACCCACTGAGCATTCGTCATCGAGGCTCTACCTCCACACCTCGTGTGCAACCAAGCGGTGACACCGACGTTCCCGTCAAAGTCATCCAAATTGGTATCAATGCTGCTCGGACTACCCGTATATCATGAGGTCTGACCAACAAATAGGAACACGCGCTCATCACTTTCCTCCGGGCTAATGTCGACGTGTTTGCCTGGCAACCGTCACAAATGCCTGGGATCCCTAGGGAGGTGATTGAGCACAATCTGAAGATTTATCTCGACGCACGGCTTGTACACCAGAAGCCTCGAAAGCAATCAATCGAGCGGCAAAACTTCATCTGACAGGAGATCAAGAAGTTGCTCGAAGCTGGTTTTATCTGGGAAGTGTTTCATCCTAAATGGCTGGCAAACCCAGTCGTGGTGCCCAAGGTTGGCGGGAAGCTTCAGATGTGTATCGAGTACACCACCTTCAATAAGGCATGTCTAAAGGATCCATTTCCACTACCTAGGATAGATCAGATAGTGGACTCCACCTCCAGGTGTGAGCTATTGTGTTTCTTAGATGCATATTCTGGATATCATCAAATCCAAATGTCTAAGGAAGATGAAGAGCATACTGCCTTCATAACAGTAGATAAATTGTATTGTTATACTGACATGCCCTTTGGTCTCAAAAATGCTGCTTCAATGTTTTTGCGAGCTATGTACAAAACATTTGGAGAGCTAATCAAAGACTTGGTGGAGGTGTACGTTGATGACATCGTCGTGAAGATCAAGAACAAGGAGTCACTCTTTGACAATTTACAAGCTGTCTTCGACAAGCTGTGCATCACACGCACCAAGCTAAACCCGGACAAATGTGTCTTTGGGGTTAGCTCTGGGAAGCTTCTAGGTTTCTTGGTAAACCATCGAGGAATTGAAGGAAATCCGGCAAAGACCAAGGCTATAGAAGATATGTGGCCCCCAGCCCGCATCAAGGATGTACAAAAGTTAACTGGATGTCTAGCTGCGCTCAGCTGGTTCATCTCAAGACTGGTAGAACAGGCGCTACCCTTCTTCAAACTCTTGAGGAAGTCCGGACCATTTCATTAGTCTGAAGAAGCAGAAAAAGCGTTTCAAGAGCTAAAACAACTCCTCACCACACTACCGACCTTGGTAGCTCCGAATCCTGGTGAGCCTTTATTGCTTTATATTTCTGCAACTACCGAAGTTGTCAGCATGGTCCTGGTCGCGGATATATCAGAGCCACATCCAGTCCAAGAGCCCAGACCCCTCCGGGAGGGTCCGGAGTTACCTGAAGGCGTGTCTAGGTCCCAGCCACCAGACACAGAACCTCAAGGAAAAATGCTAGGAGATCAACCTCACTCACCTGAGGAGGTTCACCTGGCCGACCAAGATGATGCGGACCCTTCTAACAAGGTCCGAGTCGAACAAGAAAAAGTTTTGGACCCCTCCAGGAGGGTCCAAGAAGCTCAGCAAAAAGGTTCGGACCCCTCCTGGAGGGTCCGGGTCGATGGAGAAGAAGCTCCAGGCCCCTCCGTGAGGGTCCGGACCGTCCAGCGCCTAGTGTACTTCATCAGCGAAGTATTCCATGACGCCAAGACAAGATACATTGAGGTGCATAAGCTGCTTTATGCAGTTCTTATTGCCTCAATGAAGCTTCGTCACTACTTCCAAGACCACAAAATATCAGTGGTAACTTCTTTCCATTGCACACTATTTTGCATAACCTTAACTCTACTGGGAACATAGCAAAGTGGGCAGCGGAGCTGGCCGAGTTCGATCTTGAATTTGTGTCACAACAAGCAATCAAGAGTCAGGCTTTGGCAGACTTTGTGGCGGAGTAGACTCCCTCTCCATCAAACTCAGGGGGCCCTAGTGAGCAGAAATCGGAACCCAAGGTTCTGGTATTCACCGAGCCTCACTAGACTCTCTACTTCGACGGCTCCGTACAGAAGTAGGGGGACGGTGCTGGAATCCTTCTCCTTGCTCCAACTGGGGAGAAGGTCAAGTACATGGTTCACCTTGATTTCAAGGCGACTGGAAATATGGCGAAGTATGAAACTCTCATCTATGGGCTCAAGGTGGCACTATATTATGGTGTCAAACAGTTGTTGCTGAAGGGTGATTCACAACTCATCATCAAACAGGTCAAAGGTGAATGCTGGTGTAACAACCCCAAACTAGCTGCTTATCTTCTTGAAGTCGAGAGGCTCCAAAAGGACTTCAAAGTTCATGATCTCCACCATGTTCAGTGTCTTCACAATGCTGAAGCTAACGAACTCTCAACGAAGGCTTCAACCGGAGCTCTAGCTCCTGACGGAATCTTCATCCGAAGGTTGTTAAGACCAACGGCTCAGCCTGCCGAACTGAGCGAAGGGGGCGAGACCAGCACCTCAAGGCAAGCGGTCTCGGTGGCCCTATTACCATGGTGTCCACCAAGGGCCGTAGGTGCTGTCGGAAGCTCCGAGCAACCTAGAACGCAAAACTCAGAAGCTCAAGTTAGCTCTGATGCATGGATCTCGGAGATCCGGAGCTACTTGAAAGACAATGTCCTTCCTGAAGATGGTATATCTGCTGACCGGATCGTCAGGTTGTCTAAAAGATAAAAACTGGTAGAAGGGGATCTCTATCGGCGTGGTGCCAACGGCGTCCTAATGCGATGCATTACAATTGAAGAAGGCCATGAACTTCTCGTAGAAATCTATGGAGGCGAGTGTGGGAACCACACATCTTCTCACACGTTGGTTGGTAAAGCCTTCCGGCATGGCTTTTACTGGCCTACAGCACTCCAGGATGCGGTTGAGCTAGTGAAAAAATGTGAAGCGTGCCAGTTTCACGCAAAACAGATTCAAACACCGGCTCAGTCACTACAAATGATACCTCCTACATGGCCATTCGCTGTGTGGGGTATGGACATCTTGGGACCATTCCCAAAAGTCGTCGGAGGTTACAAGTTCCTGTATGTCGCCATCGACAAGTTCACCAAGTGGTCGGAAGCAACTCCAGTTGTGACAATCAACAAGCAATCAACAATCAAGTTCTTGAAGTCCATTATATGCATATTTGGAGTTCCAAACAAAGTCATAACTGACAACGGAACCCAATTCACAAGTGTTGCATTTCAAGAATATTGTGAAGATCTCGGCATTCAACTTAGCTACGCCTCAGTAGCTCACCCAACAAGTAATGGCCAAGCCAAGAGATCAAATGCAGATTTCTTAAAAAGACTCAAGACGCGCACGTACGAGCGCTTGAAAAAGCACGGAGCCAATTGGATTGAAGAGCTTCTATCCACATTGTGGGCGAATAGGACAAAACCGGTCAACTAGGGAGACACCCTTCTTCCTGGTGTACAGAGCTGAAGCAGTCCTTCCTTCGGAGATCACCATGGGATCCCTTTGGGTCTGGACCATCGATTAAGCCACGCAGGACTAGCTTCGGCATGAAGACCTTGACCTCGTTGACGAGGGAAGGTGCCAAGCAGCCGTTTGAAATGCACGCTATCGCCAAGCGCTCCGGTGCTATCATCAAAGGCATGTGCACAACTGACAGCTCGAGGAAGGCGATCTGGTGTTTTGGAAAATACTAACCCGCGAAGGGATGAACAAACTTCCCCCAGCTAGGAAGGTCCCTTCTGAGTGACCAAAGTATCCCAGCCCGGATGCGTTCGCTTGGCAACTGAGGATGGGACTCTACTTCCCAATCCTTGGGACTTCGAGCACCTCCATAAGTTTTATGCTCAGAATCACGGAGGTGAGTCTGTAATTACGTACAATGTATGTTATAGAGTCAATATACAGAGAAGGGTAGGTCCTCTAGGAGAACATCTGGACCCCTCCGTGAAGGTACGGGAAGTTCAAGTAACACTTCATACAGTCACAACACTAAAATGGTAACTACCTACCCAGGGCTAGTACAAGATGTATAGTGCACTTAGGTTGGTCCTGCACCATAAGTGTGTCCTTGTCTCCTCTGTAATCCGGACCTATAATGAAAGACATTGTTGTGTGAAAACAAACTCCACGTGCATTTATTTTTGTACAAGGCTCGATATATCATATTATTAATTTTACCCAGCTTGTCTATAATGAAGTTGTGCAATTCTTTTTAAGTTTTAGTACAAGTAATTCATATGTATTACAAGTTTTATTGATGGTCTCTTTGGATCCTAACATTGCTGCATAGTCTACTTGCCTGAACACCAAGCCAACATAGGTTCGAAGTGTGCTATTGACTTAGCCTGGTCCTGCACCCTAAGTACGCCACTCTACCTACATCACGGCAGGCCTCAGTAGGGTGATTACTAAAAAAGGCATGCGGATCTAGAAAGATTATACCAATATGCTTGTTATCATGTTGAGTTTCTTCGGATCTAGAAGTCAGATAAGAATAATAAGTCACAAACTATTTATAGATAAGAGGATGAATTTTACTCTTTTCTTATCTTTAATGTGCAGGAAAAAGAAAAAATCATAGCGATGGTGGATGACGCCGGAGCTACTAAAGCTCCGACAACCCCTGGGGGCCTACCTTCAATGATTCGTGCGTTGACATCAGGAGCTACCGGAACTATCAAGCTCCGATAAATCCCGGGGGCCCGCCGTCGACGTGTTATATGTTGATGGTGGGTGCCGCCGGAGCTACCAAGCTCCGGCAGCCCCAGAGGACCAGCCGTCGATGTACTGGAGATAAATACTTCAGACTTAAAATCTACAAGTTCGAAGCGTTCAAGTCATCAACATGCTGTCAAAACCTTTTGGTACATGTACACACTCCAATTGTGTACATATACCAGGGGGCCAACAATACAGCACAGTATATTGAAGACAAAGTGAAATTCATGGCAGAAAGGAGGATTTCATTATTCAAAAGTACCAGATTACAAAATTGGGGTTACATCAAAGGGCAAAAGGAACAAAGTCCTAGCCACTGGAGGATCTTAGTCCTGTGGAAAAATGAAGCAACCTTCTCAGCAGCTTCTTGGACACTAGCTCTGGCGGCATCCTCTTCTTCAGCAATGATTCCTTTAATGATCGGATCAAGAGAGAATTGGGGGTCTCGACTTTTGTAACACGCCAAGACATAATCGGCGACATTCTTGGCCAGAGATTTACCCTCTGTCTCCAGCTGATCGGCGATGACATTAGCCATCGCGTCGAGTTTGCTGCTAGCAGAGCCAAGTGCCACCAGTGTTTGGTCCAGCTCTTGCGCTCGGTCCTCCAGGCGTACTAGACTGAAACCAAGAGGCACAAGGGCCATGTCCTCATGTCCCAGGAAGTCACATACCATTAGGGACTTGGTTGCCTTCGAGCCTTGCAGCTCCTCCAGTAACCTCCGCGCGGCCGCTAGCTCTGAACTCTCCCGAGCAAGGCTTTCCACCACTTTGGCATGTTGCTGCATACTTTCAGCAACCTGCTTTTCACGGTTGGTTAGCTCTGTCTCCCGGAGGTGGATGCGGTTCCACCGTTCGGCCAGGTCCTTCTCCCGACCCCTCATCTTCCCTTCTCTGGCAGCAATATCACTCTCCCTCTTCGAGAGATCCTGCCCCAGCTGCCAGTACTTTTCTTTCTCCTCCTCGCTCCACAGATCCAACTTTTTGGTGCGATCTGCCAAATTTTGTTCACCCAAAGTCAATTTTTGGGTGAACTTTCCTCATGACGCTCTTCAGGAGCATCACTCCTCTCCTTAGCATGTTCAAGAATATCCCGAGAATTGGTGCCAAGGGCCTTGATAGCAGCTTCTTTTTCCTCCAGCAGCTTGCCCCAATACTCCATCCGGGTCATTTCCCTCTTGACCCACTCCTTCTGATCAGCAAGCCTCGTCTGAGCAAGTCTAGTCTCAAAGTGGAGCCTTTTGCGCCAACACCTCAAGGTGTGGTGCTCCTCCTCATGGACCTTGATCTCATGATCGAAGGCGAGTTGAACTTGTTGGAGGCTTGAGCAGGCATTGTCTATGGACAACGCTAAGGAAATGGGCTCCGGACCTGCTGGGGTCAACTCTGCTAGCTCCAGAGAATTCTCCATAACAAAAATAGGGTCCCACTCTACAAGTGAGGTACCCTCGGCTCCTGTGGCACTGGAGCCACCCTCCGAAAGTTCTTCGGCTACAGCAGAGGAAGAATCCGCTAGGGGAACTCCTACCTCCGAGGCTGATGCCGAAGGTCCTGCTGCAGGAACTTCAATCGCTGGATCCGTGGGGGGAGAGCCTGCCTCTGCCTCTTCATGGCGTTCTGCCACGGGCGTGGGCACCTCCGGAGCAGATATTTTCGGGGTGGTTGTGGGGCTTCACCCGAAGCCATCTCCATTGCCGGCTCAAGTGCCGGTACATTAGCTACTTCCGGCTCAACCGCTGGAGCTTCAACAACTTCTGGTCCAAGGACCGGAGCTTCCACTACGTCCGGCTCAGCGACCGGAGCTTCGATCATCTCCATCTCAGTAGTTGGGGCTTCAATTGCCTCCAGCTCAATGGCTAGGGCTTCAACGACTTCCGGCTCAAGGTCCATAGCTTCTGGCGCTACTGACCCCGCAAGAACTTTTGGTGCGGAAATCGGAGCTTTGGTAACCTCCGGCTCAGACGCCAGAGCTTTTGACATCTCCAACTCCTGCACAGGAGCTTCAACTTCTATCGCTGTCTCCAGGGGTACATCTTCAACTTCTCCACCATTGTCTGGCGCTACCACGGGAGGTTCTGGTGTCTCTTCTGGATCTAAGACCACGACAGTTGGCGCTAGAACTGTCGTGTCCTCAGCCACAACTTGAGGTGGCTTGATAGTTGGAGCAGGAGCCTCAGCTTGCGCAGCCCCAGTCGTTGAGACAGAGGCCGGAGCCTTAGACCTCGACTTTGACGCCCCATAGTCAAAGTGTCAGAAGATTCAAAATATGATAAAAACAAGAGTGGCTAATCAAGGTGAAAAAGCAAAGCTTACCTTGGGAAGCTATCGTCCCAATCGGCACGGAACCTCTTCGCTGAAGGCTCGGAGCCAGAGCTTGTCGTGATCGGGACGGAAGGAGCTCCAGAATGTCGCCCGAAGCTTGCCGTCGTTGTTGGTGATGCCTCAGCCGAAGTATCCCTCGGCTGGGAAGAACCTATGGACCTGGAGCCCCTCGCTGGTACAGGGACCAAAGTCGACTGTCCTGAACTGGCGCCTCTCGAGGACGCTAGCACTGGAGGAGGTGTAGCTGCAGAAGACCTCCCTCACCGGGGAGAAGGGGTTGTTGTGGATGGAGCGGGTCTGACAGACCTCCCATCAGCATGCTTCACTTTCCTCTTCTGGCTGGAAGGTTCGGCTAGCTCTTTGCCCTTGCCCTTGCCGATGTCTTCAACCCTCTAGCTTGAAGCAGGGGTGGCTACCTCCTCAGAAGCTTTGGGGATTACAACCCTGGAGGTCCGGCGTTGTTCTACCTCGCCAAGGTCGTCTAGCACCGATATCTTCCTCTAGAGCTCCTTGTTGATCTCTGTAATCATGTTCAAGGGCAGGAAAGCAGTCGGTGGAGCCAAGTCATCGTCGTCGACTAGCCCATGCTGAAATTTCTTGAGATGAAGCTTCAGAGCTTCGTCATCCAAGTTGGACTTCAGACCAGTTTCAATCCGGTCGTCATCCATCACACTGTTGAAATCCCAGGCGAGCTTCTTCCTCTTCCTCAGCGGAGCCCACCTGTTGACCAAGAAATTTCCGAAGCCAATCTGAGGGGTCACTCCACCCTCCACGCATTCTCAGAACCTGATTAGGACAGGCTTGAATGCATCCGACAACTTTGGAACTACGTTCCAGGCCTCGGTATCGACGTTGGGGAGTCCCTGAGGTAGCTCCAACCTGTCGTGCTCATCCACTGCAACGACGATCCAATCTTTCTTCCAGTCGTCCCAATTGTCCGAGGGGAACGACTTCAAGTACTTGAAGGGGCAGTTCTTGCGCTTCACAAAGTAATAGAAGACAACCAATTGTGTCCCCTTGCCGATGGTATGAGATGTGAAGAAGGTTCAGAACAATTCAACGCGGGGAGGCACGCCCACCCACATCTCGCAGAAGTGGACGAAGGTGGCAACGAGTAGAAGGGAGTGTGGGTCGAGGTGATGTAGTTGGAGACTGTAGAAGTCTAGCAGCATCAGGATGAAGCTCGAGAATGGTGGGATCAGTCCCACCATGGCGTACGCCGAAAAATAAACCATCTCCCCGCAAAGCTCCTTCTTGAAAGGGAGCTTGCCGGCGCAGAATAGGTGGTTGAAGGAGTCACTGGACCATCCCATGAAGGTCCGGACCTTCATCAGATTGTCTTTTCTCTAGATGCGGCTCTTGGGAAGACCCAACTGCATCGTGGCAAAGTGGAGCAAAGGAAGGGTAGGCTAGGCGGAGTTTGGGAGGCTCTGAGCGTGATTTTGATCGAAAGTGTAAAGAGTCCTCAAACCATGCATACTTTCCTTCTTAAGTAAGCCTCCGCGACGCTTGGATGGAAATCACAACGAGAGCAGGGTCACATTTCAAAAATTTACCCCGTCAATGACGAATGGGCCCGGGGCCACCCCGATGAAGAGATCGAGGTTATTACCCCAAGTGAACCGTTGTCATGATGGGCGGCGGGAAACCCAAAGGTGACATCCTGACAAGGCGCTCAGAACTGATACAATTTTTGTATTGGGAACTGGCGACCTTCAATTGTGTGCGATCCGCACTCAAAGATCTCATCTGCCGCATTCATAACAAGCCACGTGTTGATGGTTTAATCCCAGACCATCGCCCCAACGGCACATCAGAAGACTTTTGAAGTCAAAGTGCGGGGATCGAGGTTGGCCCCACCTCAGGTAGAATAACTTAACCCAAAGGGTTTCTCCCAGAGGTGGCCCCGGGGGCCACTGTCGGTACCCTGCGTACTGGGTACCCCACGGCACCGCAAGAAGTGCAAGAGAGTTTCACCTGGGAAAGTTAAAGGTCTTCTCAATCCCCACACGTCATACTACACCAGACCCGCATCCCTCATATGGGTATCTCTTGGATTGACATGTGTAATGTAAGTCCGGAGCTAAACTCCCAACACAGGGAAGCTCCGCAATCAACACGTGTATAACAACCCCAGACCTAACCCCTAGCAGAGGGAAGCTCCGGTGCCGACACGCGTATAACGACCCCGGACCTAACCCCTGGCAGAGGGAAGCTCCGGTGGCGACACGTGTATAGCAGTTCTGGAGCTACCTCCCTGCAAGTGGAAGCTACAAAGCTACCACGTGTGGAGCCTCCGGACCTACACCACCAACGAGTACACTGGCGCATCTCCAACAGCACGGGCATTCAATGGACAGTTCAAGCAGCAGTTGATTACGTGTCATTAATGTTGTATTAATGACACACGATCAGAACACTGTTAATAGGGGTAATGCAGCCATTAAGGCACGTTATCACACTATTAACCACGCTTAAACTCATAGACAGTGTATTAGGATATTAAATACGACAGGGCCACATGTCGGGTCAGACAAACGTTGTAACGGTCAGTCCTTGGATTATAAAAGGACTACGCCGCACGATATAGAGTCAATCTGATCCAAGCACCACGCATACTAGTGATACTCAATACAACAGCACAAACCCCATGGAGTAGGGTATTATGCTCAGGCGTCCCGAACCACGTAAATCCCCTGCATCATCATCTTGTTCTTGATGTCTGCATGCCCAAACCAATACAAGGACATCCACGGGCTACATTTGGGAGTACCAGGGGAAGTGTCATTCTCACACTTCGACAGCAGCGGAAATCATCTAAACCGAGCAAACTAAAACTAAGCAGCTAAGCAAATAGGGTATAGTGCAGCTGCAACACTCCACAAGCAAAGGTGACAGTAGACACGGCCTAGAACTCCGCATTATCATCGTTAAACTCCCAATCCTGACCTGCAACTGTTGGTGGGAGAATTGCAAGGGTGAGTACATGTCGTACTCAGCAAGTGTGGAAAGTATGACATGTAGCTGATTCAAATGATGACAATAATAATGGCTAAGTGCTGAAAAGTACGTTAAAACAAGTAAAAAGCATTATACTATGTCTATGTGAGATAATCCCGTCATATCCATTGTAATTACATAATATGAAATCATATCCAATTATTGCTATCATCATCATTATCCATGTCCAGTTGCCATAACTCAAATTCATATCCATAAACATAAGCCATAAACCATCCATAACCATTACCAAACCATAACCATCCCAAATCCCAAGTACCCTCTAATCATGGAAGTTGTCCAGGTACTCTTAACCGGGAGCATGGCTATCATGATAGTTTTATTAGACTCTGCAGATTTGTACCACTTTACCCACGTTTTTATGATTTCATCACCCGTCGGCGACTGAAGAACCTCCCTTATGCCAATTACACTTCCTTTGGTGTATGGCCAAGAGATCACAAAATAGCATTTACAAAGGGATTACTAGCCTATTTAGACCCCACTAAGGTTTCACCGGTGGCGATGTCTCCCATAGAGCACATCTTCAACCAAGGGCCCCCTCTTGAGCCATTCGAATCCTAGGGTAGTCCCACCAATCATCAACAAACCAAATCTGACTACCCCTTCCCAGAGCATCCTTAATGGTCCAAACAGCACTAGCAAAGCCCTAATTAATCAGCTACTCTGCACCCATACTTGGCCTCGTGGTGGCACCATAGTCTTGGCTTATTCTCGCATGAACCGATCCTTAGATCTAAAGCAAGCAAACCACTGTAACATCCGACCCATCCACATACCAGGCTTGCTTAGATCACCCATTACCATTTCATATTAACCAGTTCATATTAACCATAATCTCATCAATGTATAATTAATAATATAGTTGTTTTCCCAACCCAATTACTTAAGCGAAGCAAAAAGGTAAACAACCCTTCCCGACTCTCTACCATGAATTCCAGGTGACAAGGGTGGTTAAACAAATCTAATAAACTTCCTACCATAGGGTTCCCATCAAATTGACACAAGCATGCAGTTTTGAAAACAGAACATTTATTGTCAAAACAGGATCAATATGATCAAGGACACTTGCCTTGCTCTTGGGATTGGTTCGGGTCAAAGCCTTCAAACTCATGGTGATGGAGGTCCTCCGCAACGCTCTCTAGCGTAAATCCATCTAAACCGCGCAACAAACATACAAGAAAAGAACTACAATCGATAGATGCACATATGTTACTCAATATGACATGATATGCATGATTAATGCAATTGTGAAGTGAAACTAGTTAATAAGTTGTTAATGATGTTTATTAATCAATTACAATGGTTATTAAGAAGTCTACACAGGTTTGGAGTTGATTCGATCTAATTTTAGAATTAATTCAACAATATTTAACTAGGAAAATTGGATTAGTTCGCTAGGGACCGGACTAGTCCGCACTTCGCAGAACAGCGATCTAGGGTTTTCTAGATTAACATAAATTTGGACATTTGGGGTTGAATTCACAAAAGGAAAACATAATAGAAGGTATACCAGGTGTCTAAGACTCCAAACAATCAAGGGTTTCGGAGGCAACACTTGGATATTGACGATATAGGGTTGATGAAGAACTTGATGGTGAATTGTTGACGAAGAACGCAAAGTTGATAGAGATCTTGATCCTCTTACGTTTCCTCCTCTTCTTTTTCTTGGTCTAGATCTCCTTCTCCCTCCTTGGTGGCGGCTATCCACGAGCTAGGGTTTGGGTGAGGTAAAAGTGGCAAATAGATGTCAAGCCAAGGGGTGGGTTGTTTATATAGAGGTGGAGGCTAGGATTGGACGGATTTCGAGTTTGGGGGTGAGTAGGGGTCGGTTTTAGGGTCCCACATGGGCTCTAAAAGAGTTAGGCACGACGTCCCTTGGCCCACTTAAGGTAAAAACCGAAAACAAGTCATGAAACAAAATATCAACTCCGAGTCACGATTTATCGAACAAGTCCGAACTTGGTCAGGGGAAAATCAGACAAGTTTGGCCAAAACCGGGCAAGTCCGATTTTAGTCAGAGGAAAAGCGGACAAGTCCGCTGGAACATCAGACAAGTCCAGGGACTTAGTGAAATTATAAGCAATTTGGGATACCGGACTAGTCCGCTATGGGCCAGACAAGTCCGAAAATGTTCAGAGGGAAAAAATAGACTAGTCCGCAGCAAAATGGACAAGCCCGATCGAAGTCAGAGAAATCAGACTAGTTCGCACCAAAAATAGACTAGTCTGCACTTCCCAGAATTCTTAAGTGTGGTTTTTGTTTCTAATTCAGTTTAAACTTGTTCCTTTTTATGTTGCTCAATGTTAAACATATTTAATGATGGATGCAGGGCATGATGCATGAAAATGAGGGTGTTACATCCTCTTTCATTTCCTCCTCTTCTTTTTCTTGCTTGGGATCTCCTTCTCTCTCCTTGATGGTGACTCTCCGTGAACTAGGGTTTGGGTGGACTCTCAATTGAGGCAAAAGGATGTAAAGTCAAGGGGTGGGGTTGTTTATATAGAGGTGGAGGCTAGGGTTTGATGGAACTCGAATTTGGGAGGGGTTAGAGGCTGGTGTGGGGTCCCACATGGGCTCCAAAAAGAGTTAGACACGACGTCCTTAGGCCCACTTAAGGTAGAACCCAAAAACAAATCGTGGAACAAAAGATCAACTTGGAGTCGCGATTTATCGGACAAGTCCGAAGATTGACAGAGGTGAAAATGGACAAGTCCGGACTATATCGGACAAGTTCGAACTTGGTCAGAGGGAAATCGGACAAGTCTGGCCAAAACCGGACAAGTCTGATTTTAGTCAGAAGAAAAACGGACAAGTCCGCTAGAATACCGGACAAGTCCAGGGACTTAGCAAAATTTCAAGGATTCCTAGAATACCGGACTAATCCGCAATGGACCGAATAAGTGTGAAAGTGTCCAGAGGCAAAAACCGGAATAGTCCGCACAAAAATGGACATGTCTCAGCGAGGTTAGAGAGAAATCGGACTAGTCTGCACCAGAATCGGACTAGTCCGCACTTCTGAGAACTTTTGAGTGCGGTTTTGCTCTAAATTCATTTTTAAACTCATTCCTTTTTATGTGGATTAATGTTAGACATGTATATGAACTTATGCAATGCATGATGCATGAAAATGAGGGTATTACAGGGAATGAGTTTGTACTGGCCAATTACTTCCCCGTAGCTTTGACCGAAACTGCCCAGTCATGGTTTATAAGCCTTCCCCCCAACTCCATCTACATCTGGGAAGAGCTATGCCGCTAGTTCACTGTGAACTTTGAGAGTTCATACACTCGCCCGGGCAGTGAACTGGATCTCTTTGCCGTACGACGAAATCCGAGAGAATCAATGCGCTCCTTCATCTAGCGGTTCTCCTAGGTTGAACACTATCCCTTCTATCTTCAATGCCTTCGTTGTTGTAGCATTCCCACAGGGCGTTAGAGACAAGAAGATGTTGGAGAAGCTAGCCACCCTGAATGTCCACGACGTTACGGAGCTCTTCAGCCTGGCAGGCAAATGTGCCAGAGCTGTTGAAGGGCGTGACTCGCACTCCAAGCCAGCTACAGAGGTAGTTCTAAAATCTGCTTCCAAAGCCGGAACCACTGCCCAAGGCAGTGGTAAAAAGAAGAATAATAAGGCAGGTGGCAAAACAATCCATCAACAATTGTAGCCGCGGCAGTTCCAGGAGGTCGGGGGCCACACTCCGACAAGCGTCCACAACCATCATTTGAGGACGACAATAACAAGATGCGGTGCCTGATCCACAAAACGTCGGATCACAATATTGAGGACTGCCGCAAAGTCAAGAGGCTGGCTGAGTCTGCCCAGCACAAGCGTCGAGATGACGCACTTTTCCGCTAATGGGAAGGCAAAAAGAAGGTTGACAAAGCTCCATCGGAGTAGGAGCTAGGCTTCCAATACGCCAATAAGGTGTTGAAGGCGTTCTACAGCAACGTTGACAACTCCGACACTAGCTCCAAGAATGAGCGGAGGAGGACTCTCCATATAATGTATGCAAGGTCGTGGGACATTACTTCCCAGCGTGTGGTGAAAACTCTGCGTCAGGATGTAGCTTCTATAGCTCCCACTATCAAGGCGAAGCCACATCAGAAGTGGATGTATACTCTGATCACCTTTGATGCCTCCGACTTCCCCAAGAACATGGCGGGAGTTGGGAAACTTTCGCTGATAGTGTCCTTGACTATCAACAACCTCCAGCTCTTCCATGTCCTAGTTGATGGCGGGGCGGCTCTCAACCTCATCAGCTTCGCTGCCTTCAAGAATCTGCAGGTCCCCATGTGGAACCTTAAGCCCTCGTGCCCATTCTTCGGAGTGGGTCTGAGAGCTATCACTCCGTTCAGTTGTGTCTCTCTCTTGGTAACATTCGGGACCCATGAGAACTACCGATCGGAGAAGTTTATCTTTGACGTGGCGGAGATCAGTCTTTCCTTCAATGCCATCCTTGGTCGACCGGCTCTATACCGGTTCATGGCAGTAGCCAACTACGGCCACTTGGTGTTGAAGATCCCAACTCCGACGGGAACCCTCTGGATCTGAGGGGACCATACTGCCAGAGTCACAGCATTAGAGAAGCTTCATGCGCTAGCTGTTGCGCAAGAATATGATTCCAGCAAGGAGCAACTTGCTCAACAACCTCCGAGCTCGCACCAGCATGGCTCAACCTCTGCATCCCGTGTGTAGCCAAGCGGCAACAATGATGTTCCCGTCAAAGTTGTCCAAATCGGTTCTGACGTCGCCCAAACCACTCGCATTTCGAGAGGTCTAGGTAACAAATACGAACTCGCGCTCATCACTTTCCTCCAGTCTAATGTTGACGTGTTTGCATGGCAACCGTCACAAATGCCTGGGATCCCAAAGATGTCATCAACCACCATCTGAAGATCTACTCTGATGCACGGGCAATACAACAGAAGCCCAGAAGTAGTCCATCGAGCGGCAAAACTTCATATGTGAAGAAATCAAGAAGCTGCATGATGCTAGATTCATTCAGGAAGTACATCATCCGCAGTGGATGGCAAACCCAGTCGTCATACCCAAGGACGGCGGGAAGCTTTAGATGTGCATCGACTACACCACTCTTAATAAGGCATGTCCAAAAGACCCTTTTCCACTTCCAAGAATAGATCGGATAGTGGATTTTACTTCTCGCTATGAATTATTATGCTTCCTGGATGCGTATTCTGGTTTTCATCAAATACCTATGGCTAAGGAAGATGAAGAACATACAGCCTTTATCACAGTAGATGGTCAGTACTGCTACACTCCTATGCCTTACGGTCTCAAGAATGCTCTCTCAACTTTTGTGCGAGCAATGCATAAAACTTTTGGGGAGCTTATCTGGACCTATTGGAAGTCCATGTCAATGACATCATTGTCAAAGTCAAGACCAAAGATTCACTATTGGACAATCTACAGCCTGTCTTTGACAAGCTGCGCATGACGCGCACGAAGCTAAACCCTGAAAAGAGTGCCTTCAGGGTTTCCTCTAGAAAGCTTCTTGGATTCCTGGTGACCCGCCGAGGAATTGAAGAAAATCAAGAGAAGATAAAATCCATTGAAGCAATGCGGCCTCCGGCCCACATCAAAGATGTCCAGAAGCTTACTAGGTGTCTAGCCTCACTCAGCCGGCTTATCCCTAGGCTAGTTGACCGAGCACTCCCTTTCTTCAAGCTTTTGAGGAAGTCCAGACCTTTCAACTGGTCCGAAGAAGCAGAGAAGGTGTTATAGGATCTTAAGCAGTCCCTCACTACACTACCCATCATGGTAGCTTTGGAATCTGGTTAGCCTCTTCTACTTTACATTGCTACAAAGACGGAAGTTTTCACCATGGTCTTGGTCGCGGAAGGCTAGAAGCTGCCCCGAGTTCTTCCTCACAAAGGTTCGAACCCCTCTGGGAGGGTCCGAGGCCACCTGAAGGAAATCAAGGCGAGTTTGGGTCCCAGCCGCCAGACACTGAAGAAGGTCCTGAAGGCCACGGGCCTCCGGACGTTCATCTACAAGAAGACATGTCGGACCCCTCCAGGAAGGTCCCGACTACTCACAAAGAAGAAGATGTGGACCCCTCTGGGAGGGTCTGGGTGGATGGAGAAGATGGGTTTGACCCCTTCGGGAGGGTCCGGACTGTCCGGCGACCTGTCTACTTCATTAGCAAGGCCCTCCATGACGTCGAGACGAAATACCTTGAAGTGCATAAGCTGCTATACGCAGTTCTTATTGCATCAAGGAAATTGTGCCACTACTTCCAAGCTAACAAGATCATAGTGATAACCTCTTAGCCACTACGGGCTATACTTCATAATCCAAACTCAACGGGAAATATCTCCAAGTGGGATACATAGCTTCCGGGTTCGAGCTTGACTTCCTGCCTCGACGCGCCATCAAGAGTCAGGCGCTAGCAGACTTTGTCGCGGATCGTACTCCATCCCCATCTGGTCTGGGAGCTCTTGACGTTGAAATGCCATAACCTAAGGTCTCAGTCTTCACCAAGCCTCACTGGACCCTCTTCTTTGATGGCTCTGTGCAGAAGCAGGGGGCCAGAGCTGGAACTCTACTTCTCGCATCGACTGGGGAGCAAGTCAAGTACATGGTCCGCCTTGACTTCAAGGCGACGAAAAACATATTGAAATATGAAGCTCTCATCTTCGGACTGAAGACTGGGCTATACTTTGGCATCCAACAACCGTTGGTCAAAGAGGATTGGCAACTTATCATCAAACAAGTCAAAGGTGAATGTTGTTGGAATGATCCTCAACTAGCAGCGTATCTTCTTCAAGTCCAGAAGCCGCACAAGGAATTCCAAGTCCTGGACCTATGCCATGTCCAGCATGCCAGCAATGCTGAAGCTCACGACCTCTCAACGAAAGCTTCAACCGGGGGTCTAGCACCCGACGGAGTTTTTAAGAGAAGATTACCAGCACCTTCCGCCCAGCATGCCGAACTGGGTGAAGGGGGCAAGACCAGCACCTCGAAGTTGGCAGTTCGGTGGCCCTGTTACCACGGCACCCACCAAGGATCGTAGGCATCACAGGATGCTTCGAGCAACCAGGTGCGCAAGATCCAGAAGCTCAAGTTATTCCCGATGCATAGATCTCGAAGGTCCACGACTACTTGAAAGAAAACATCCTTCCTGAAGAAATGTGTCCGCTGAACGAATTGTCTGGATGGGTAAGAGATACATATTGGTAGAAGGGTATCTCTACTGATGTGGCGTCAATGGCATCCTATTGCGGTGTGTATCTCGATAAGACGGCTGCGAGCTCCTTGCGAATATCCATGGAGGCGATGTGGGAATCATGCTTCATCCCGCACGATGGTCGGTAAGGCCTTTCAGCATGGTTTTTACTGGCCTATAGCTCTCTAGGATGCAGTTGAGCTAGTCAAGAGATGTGAGGCGTGCCAGTTTCGTGCCAAGCGGATCCACACACCAGCGCAATCGCTGCAAAGGATTCCTCCCTCATGGTCATTCGCTGTGTGGAGGATGGATATTCTTGGACCTTTTCCCAAAGTCATCAGTGCGTATCGGTTTCTCTATGTCGACATCGACAAGTTCACGAAGTGGCCGAAAGCAACTCCATAGTGACTATCAATAAAAATCCGTGATAAAATTCTTGAAGTCCATAGTCTGCAGATTTGGAGTCTCGAACAGAGTCATTACTAACAATGGGATCCAATCCACAAGTGCAGACTTCCAAGAATATTGCGAAGACCTAAGAATCAACGTCAGCTATGCATCAGTAGTGCACCGAGCAAGCAATTGTCAGGCCGAGAGAGCAAATGTTGAGGAGCTTCCTTCTGCACTGTGGGCAAGCCGTACAACACCCAACCAGGCTACATGAGAGACACCCTTCTTCTTGGTGTACGGAGTGGAAGTTGTTCTCCCTCCAGAAGTCACCATGGGGTGTCTCTGAGTCTGGACCTACGACGAAGCCGCGCAGGACCAGCTTCGGTGTGATGATCTAGACCTTGTTGATGAGGCAAGGTGCCAAGCAGCTGTTCGAAATGCGCAGTATATCCAAGCCCTGGTGCTATCAACAAAGGCATGTGCATAATCGACAGCTTGAAAAAGGTGATCTGGTGTTGCGGCACATACTTTCTCGAGAAAAACTGAGCAAGCTCTCCCCCAACTGGGAAGGTCTCTTCTGAGTCACAAAAGTTTTCTGCCCCGGATGCGTTTGTTTGCCAACAGAGGATGGGACACTGCTTCCCAACCCCTAGAATATAGAGCACCTCCGACAAATGAATTGCATGATCGTTCTGACAGCTCCAACACCTCTCAGGGGCCCACCGTCAATGTTTCTTAACGTTGATGGTGAGTGCCATCAGAGCATACAGATCCGACACCACCCAGAGGGCCCGCCATTGATGTTCTTCTCGTTGATAATGGGTGCAGTCGAAACATCAATTCCGGTGCTATCAGAGATCAAGCTCAGAACTCAAAGCTATCGCAAAAGCTCAGAGCTTGAAGTTACCACAAAAGCTTCAAGTCATCGCCAAGTACCCGATGGTACATGTCCTCAACTTGTTCAGTACATCTACCAGGGGGCCAATCAAGCTACAGCAATGATAAAAACGAAGACAAAATATTAAGTTCAGCAGAATTTCATTTATTCAAAGTTCCAAGTTTTTACAAGTTTGAGAATACAAAGGCATTCAGAGGATGAAGAGGTCTTATCTAGTCAGTGGAGTTGCGATGGAACCATGCAACAAACTTTTGGGTAGTGTCCTGCACCTGGCCTTGGCAGCTTCCTCCGTCACTTCGACAGGCCCTTCAAGCACCAGAGCTTGCGAGATAGAGGGGCCATGGCTCCGGAAACAAGTCAAAACATATTCTTCTACTGACTTGGCCATGTTCCTCCCCTTTGTCTCAAGCTGGCTGCTAATGACATCTTCCAGCACTCCCAGCTTGGTTTCGGTGGAGTTTAGAGCTGCCAGGGCCTAGCCAATTTTAGGCTCCGGATCACTTGACCAGACTGGACTGAAGCCCAGGGGCACCACTGCATTCTATGCACGCCCAAAGAAATCCCAAATCTGTTGGGCTTCAAGTCTCCGTGTGGTATGCAGCTCCTCCAGAGACTTCCTGGCGGTTCTCAGCTCTGTGAAGCCTCCCTTTGTGAATACTTCGACCTCCTTAGCATGTTGCTACATCCGCTCAGCCAGCTGCTTTTATTGGTCTGCAATTTGCTTCTCACGGAAGTTCAAGCGATCCTTCTTTGCCGCCAGGTTATTCGCCTCCCCCTTCAACTCATCCTCTTTGGCAGAAATAGCAAGCTTCCACTTGGTGACTTCCTATCCCGCTTGCCATATATGTTGCTTCTCCTATTTACAGCGGGATTTGAACAGATCAATGCAGAGAGCTAAATCTTTCTTGCCACGCTCGAGCTTCCGAGAGATCTTTGTGTCTCTCCTTTAAAGTTGTTGCTCCTTATTGTCAGCCGCCTCTTAGCATCGAAGGAGCTCCTACTTCAGCTGATTCAATTACTCGAAGCGGTCATTTGCTAGGTCATTAGCAGCCACCGCTTCATCATAAATTTGATGAGTCTTCTCGTCCAGCGCTTTGATGGCAGCTTGTCTATCGTTCAGGAGCTCATCCATACACTGCATTTTTGTCTTCTTAGCCACAAGGCGGTCTCTCTCATAATCGAGGTGGCTTTGCGTCATCTTTGTCTTAAAATTGACAAGCTTTTGCCAGCGCCTCAGAGTTTCCCGCTCTGCCTCCAGAACATTGTGTTTATGGTCGAAGCCTAGTTGGGCTTGGCGAAGACTAGAGCAGATGTTCTTTATTGAGAGGGATAGAGGGATCGGCTCCGGACCTTCTATTGGGTCCGTTTGTGCCTCAACGGCATCGAGGACAGTTGTTGGAGCCCATGACACGAGCATAGACTCAAGCATGTCTTCATCATTAGTTGCGCCTATCTCCGGGAGCTCGTCCTCCTGTGGCGCTAACTTTAGAATCTTCTAAAAGAAAGCTAGGCTACCTTCTGGCTAGGTCTACCATCTTAGAAAATTTCCTTCGCGCTTAGCTTAGTAAGATAGCTTGGTAAGCTAAGCAAGTCTGGTTATTCGGTTACGCTGCAGCAGCCAAAGTTCTTGGTAGCTCCGATGCAGTATCGAGTGTTGGCTCCCGCGCCATCGTGGCATCGGCTGGCAGCTCCGACATAGCAACGATCGCTGGCTCGGACACCATCGTGGCTTCAACCGACAGCTCCGGCACGGCGTCAGCCGCTGACTCTAGTGCTACTATGGTCTTAGTCGACACCTTTGGTGCTACTCCAGGACTTGTCGCCGGTTCCTGAGTTGGCTCTAGCACCATTGCCAGCTTCGATACTGGCGCGACTTCTTTTGCATGGTCCGGCACTACCGCAGCACCACTGGCTGCTGGTGCCAAAGTCATCCCAACATTAGTTGACTCCGGAATTGCCGCAGTATCTGTTGCAACCTCAGAAGAGGTCACGACAACTAGTGGATCGGCTGGTCTGGTGTCTTCAGCTGCAGCGCTGGCTTGAACCACCAGTGACACCCGAGTAGCGACTGGCCTCAAAGCTCTGGAAACAGAGGAATCAGCAAGAATCAAAGAATGAAGAAGTCAAGTTCCTAATGTCGATTTATACTTGGGAGCTCGGCAGCTCTATTCGATGTGAAACTTATTCTTTGGGCGACCGGAGTCATGTGAACCCATTTTTGCCGGTGATGCAGATGCTCCGGATCTAGCTCTGGGAGTTCTCGAAGTGAACATCAGCTTCGCAGCAGTTGGGACCTCTGGAGTAGAAACTCCTATCACCAGAGGTGGTATTGAAGACTTTCTGGACCCAGTGCCCGCTGTTGGCATCAGGATCAAAGATGAAGATTTTTCAGACTCGGTGCTCGCCTTGGGAACCGGGGCCAAAGCTGAAGTCGTGGGAGGTATGACTACCACAGACTTCAAAGTTGGGTGAGACACCGACGATGACACTGCTTCCATCAGAGCAAGCCTGGCGCAGCTTGCATAAGCTCGCTCCAGCTTCCTCTTCCTACTCGCGGAATCGGCAGGCTCCTTCCCCTTGCTCCTGCTTGGGTCGAACCTCTTTTGTTGACTGGGGGCTGAAGCTTCAGAGGTGATAATTCCTCCAGAGGCATCACCCCTCTATCGCATGGCGATGCCGATGTTATTTAGGGTCAACATTTCCTTCAGCAGGTGTCTTTTTATCTCTGGCATAGAAAACACCAGTTGGAACTCAGATGGAGGCATGAGGTCGTCCCTGGAGAAGGAACCGCTATACAGCTCACCAGACTGAACAATAGAGCCTTCTCCTCCAAGTCAGTGCCCAAGCCAACTTCAATCCAGTTGAAGTCCATCTCTCTGCTGTAAGCCCAAGAAGGAAACTCCCTCTTCTTAAGAGGAGCCCAGTGTCAAGACAGGAAGTCACCGAGCACCATTAGTGAAGTCAAGCCTCCTTCGACCAGGTGCGAATCCTCGTCAGCACCGGGTTGTACTCTGTCGATAGGTCCGAAATGATCTCCCAGAAGTCGGTGTCTGTGGTGGGAAGTTCGGTTGACAGCTCCAAGCGGTCATGTTGGTCCGTTCGAATTATCACCCAATTGCTCTTTTAGGTCTCCCACTTCCCGGTGGAGAAGGAGCTGATATACTTGTATGGAGCATTCCTGTGCCTCACGAAGTAGTAAGCTCTTATGAGTCTGGTACCTTTCCTAGTCGGTCGAAAAGTGAAGAAAGTCTTGAACAGCGGGACGCAGGGTCTCACGCAAATCCACATCTCGCACAAGTGGATGAAGATCACCACCAGTAGGATTGAGTGAGGGTTGAGGTGTTGCAATTGAAGCCCGTACACCTTCAGCAGCATCAGCAAGAAGGTGGAAAATGGCAGGACTACTCCAACCATGGCATACGTCGTGAAGAAGATGATGTCACAGGAGCTTTTGTTCATCAAGGGAAGGCTCATGCAGCGCATCGTGTTGTCAAAGGAAGGGCTTTGCCAGCCTATCAGCTTTCGGACTCTCACGATGTCCCCTTGCTCACAAGCTTGGAGGAGAGAAGGTCGGGTTCCATCACCGCAAAGTGGAGCAAAGGCGGAGAGCATGATGCTGACAATAAATCAAAAAACTCTATGCACAAGAAAACATATTGAAGTGTAAGAGTTTCCTCATCCTCCAAAACTTCTCCCTTTATTAGCCTCTGCAACGCTTGGATGGCTACTGCACGCGGAGCACAATTACACACTGCATAGTTACCTCGCCGATGATAAGGGGGCCGGGTCCACTTTGCCAAAAAAAGTCGCACCAGGTGAACGGTTCTCATGATGAGAAGCTGGGGGCCTAAGGAAGGCAGCCTGATAAGGCTACAAAGATTACGCTGGGAACCAATATGAAAATCATATTGGGAACTGGCGAACTTCAAGATGTGGGATCCGCACGCTGCGTATCACCGAACAAATCAAGAAGGGACACGTAGTGGTGGCACAGAAATGTGCCATCATTTCAACCGCCCATGTGAAAAGTCAAAGTAGCAACGCGAAAAGTGATGGTGGCCCCACCTGCGAGATCGAAACCTCCCTCGAGGTGGGCCAAGGGGCCACTGTCGATACCCTACGGACCAGGTACCCTCGAGTACCAGATGAAGAAGTGTTGAGTCCCACCTTCCAGAAGAGAAGACCTTCGGAGGCCAACACGTGTCTTGCAGTGCCAGACCTGCCTCCCTCCTAAGGGTGGCTCCGGCGCTACCACATGTCCCGCGGTGTCGGACCTGCCTCCCTCCTAAGGGTGGCTCTGACTCTGCCACGTGTCCCGCGGTGTCAGACCTGCCTCCCTCCTAAGGATGGCTCCGATGTTGCCACATGTCACGCTGTGTCGGACATGCCTCCCTCCTAAGGGTGAATTTCCACGTGTCCCACGGTGTCGGATCTGTCTCCCTCCTAAGGATCGCTCTGATGTTGCCACATGTCCCACGGTGCCGGACATGCCTCCCTCTTAACGGTGGATCCGGTGCTGCCACGTGTCCTGCGGCGCCAGACCTGCTTCCCTGCAAAGGGTGGCTCCAGAGCTGCCACGTGTCGGACCCTACCTCACCAATGGAAGGACTCTGGGATCTCCAACGGCATGGACATTCAAGAGGTTATAAATAAGTCGTTACAAGACCTGGTTAATGCGTCATTAATCTCTCATTAATGATGCACGATTAGATGACCTTCAAGTGTGGTAACGCTGCCATCAAGGAACGTTATTTCTCAAATAAACTGATGTTAGGCGCCTAGATCATGTATAGGGTGTTTAATAGCGTTGGGGCCACCTGTTGGGCCTCGCCTACACTGTAACAGTCACACCTTGGCATATAAAAGGTATGTGTTGCACGGCAGGCAAGGCTAACCTCATTCGACCCGCATACTGACTCAGGCTCAGTAACACTCAAGCATACAACACGCCACCTTGGAGTAGGATATTACGCTCAGGCAGCCTGAACCATGTAAAAATCTTTGTGTCACCTCTGTTCTTGAGTTCTTCAAGTTACGCCCCTCCTAAGAAAGAATCTCCGAAGACTACTTCTTAGTAGTAGTGGGGGAAGTGTTGATCGCACACTTCGACAACTTCTCTTAAGAAATTGTTGGGTTTCATTTCTAGCCGACCCCAACTTGTTTGGGATAAAGGGTTGGTTGGTTGTTGTTGTATTATCATTTTTAGTGAAGTTGTTCTAGCTACATTTTTGTACCCCCATCAATCTGCAAAAGCCCGTAAAGGTCACTCCCATGAGGAAATGGGTTGATACCGAACCCATCATCCATCCCACAAGTAGAACTTGCTTGAGAGAGATTTCGATTACATAGGGATGGCACAACTATCTGTAAATGGGGCAGAATCCAGAGAAAAATGAATTTTTTTTGCCATTCTAAAGAAATGTGAATTCCTGTTATTTTTTTAGAAACAAAGGGGTCGGAGCGCTGCCTTTGCATTAAGATAGAAGGGATTACATACTAAGGATACATCATCTAAATTTAATACAAGTAGGAAGATAGAATTCAGTGCAAGGCTACTAAGAGACCAGTCTCCTCCTATTGAGGATCAGAGGTACTACCAGCTAGTTTCTGTAACTCAATGTCCTCAAGCGTTAATCAAGCAACTTGTAACGGCGACAACTCTTGGTTCTGAAAAATTCTTTGATTGAGCTCCTTCCAAATCTACCACCAGAAAGAAAAGAAAATATTGACAAATATCTTCGTCTGCCGCTTGGGACTGGATGCGATGATAAAGTGTAACCATTGAGCCGCACCATCCAAAACTCCTTGATGAAGGATGGGGGAAGTTCCAAAAGACCTGCAAGCTGGTGCCAACATGCCTCTGTAAAGTTGCAGTACGACAGCAAATGATCCGAGGTTTCATCCAGGCAGCAGCAGAGTATGGAGGTTGTCTAATGAGGCCAATGCTTCTTTGCGAGGTTGTCAGCAGCTAGCACCTTGTTATGCATGACTAGCCACGCAAAAAATCTACAATGAGGTTGCGTTTTAGCAGAACAAAGTATTGTTGCCCAACTGGAGCCAATGTTGTCCAGAAATTGAATTTTATAGGCCGACTTTGCTGTGTATTTTCCATTTGGAGTCCATCGCCAGAGAATGCTATCCTTGCTTTCATTGAGGTTGATTCCGGACAAAGCCTGAAATAATAGGATGAATTCTTCCAGAGCCTCAGCGTTTTACAGGTGATGAGATTTCTAATCCAAATATGGTTAGTAAGCTCTTTGGCTACAGATCAGTTTTAAAACCTTGCTGCGCTAAAATGGTTGGGTGCAAGGGTCTTGGGTGCTTGCCCATGTAGCCAGTGCCCTTCGAAGGGGGTGTCCTTGCCGTTTCCCAGAATTCCTGTTCTTTTCATTTGATTTTCTCGTGTTCCCAACGACTGTGAAACGGGCTCTGAATGTCCTTTGCAGAAGACCATGAATCCATGGAACATTGCCGAGCTGATGATCAATAAAACCAGACTATATGTTCTCGTAAAAAAACAGACTATTTTTTTAACGATTTAATGACTGAAGTGTTAGTTGTGATCACCGTGAAACTCAGTTGGGCAACAACCACCGGGCCAACGGACTCCCGAGGACACGTGCGGGTAACAACCCACGCGCCTCACATCTCCCCATCGCGCCCTGATCGGGGGCGCAACCGATTCCAATTCGGTTGAGGCCCCCTCTCGCCCGCGCCACAATAAAAGGAGGGAGCCGGGGTGTACCGCAGGACAATTGCAACTACACCCAACTCCTCTGATACTCATGCACCCATCCGATCAGTCAGGCGTGCGGCAGCGAGGGAAAGGCCCTTGGCCACCGGCGACGACAATCTACGGCGGCGTGGGGAAGACAATCTTCCCCCGGCCATCTTCCTAGCAACGCCTGCACGGAGCCAAGCTCCGTGTACTACGACATGTTGACATCCACCAATGCACCCGAAGGTATGTAACTCTAATCCTACCCCTAATCATGTTCTGTTGATGCTTAATTAAAATCCTAGGCCACTGCTATGTTTGATTGCTTGATATATGCCGCATTACCTTTATTAGTAGTCCCTAAGATTAATCTTTAAGTTAATCTAAATGCTAACACTGGTATCAGAGCCAGGCTTAGGGTTTTGCTAATTGGGTAATTAAGTTTAGGTTTCGGTTTAAGATTCAATTTCACAGCAATTAGAAGGAGGGGAGTTTTTGGCTTCGGATTGAACTAAGAAAACTCAAATTACATCCAAACCGAGGCAAAGTAAGAGAATCGAATTGAGATTTGGGCAGACTTACCTAAGGGACTCGTCGTCTCCTGTCCTCCGGGACCCCCCCCCCCCCCCCACCAGCGTTGCGACGCCAGGCGAGGGAGGCGACATACACCACCTTCGCTGGTGAACCCTTTGGTTGAAGGGAACCGGGAAGGGCCACCATGGCCACCACATCCGCCGTGGAACAATGTGTTGCGCGCCGTCTCGTCGATGGTGGCACACTCACCTCAAAGGTGAGCGAGCACGCCTGCAAAGAAACACCAGCTCGCCGTCTAACTCAGAGCGCTGGCTAGGGTTTCATTGGTGGAACACTAGCCCAAGCGCGTCCCTCAGTGGCAACCGTCTGATGCGCCTCCCACTGACAGCACGACTTGCGTGCCATGGGGAGGGCCTCGGCGGCGCCGGAATATCGCCGAC
Source organism: Tuctoria greenei (assembly GCA_036927565.1). Classification (NCBI taxonomy): domain Eukaryota; kingdom Viridiplantae; phylum Streptophyta; class Magnoliopsida; order Poales; family Poaceae; genus Tuctoria; species Tuctoria greenei. The sequence goes on from JAYESD010000001.1 coordinate 290,416,189, forward strand.
AGCGTGATCACCTCGCTCCCACTCCCTCTCTGCCTCGTCTCTCTCTCTCTCTCTCTCTCTCTCTCTGTCGGTGCGACCGGGATGAAGATATGCGGATTAGGGTACGGGGCAGCGTCGGCCGATTTTTATTCCGTCTGAAATTGACGCTGAACCGTCCGATCAACCATCAACGGACGAGATCCACTTAGTTTTAGTTGCTTCGGTTAATATCAGTCGTTGGGTGTGAATCCAACAGACCCCATGCGTCAGCGAGCGCCGCCCGCGCCGAGCGGGCTTGGAGCCCATGCAGGCATTGGTTTTGGGCTGGTTGGGCTGCCCTTTGTATTTTCTTCGAATTTTGTTTTTCGACCACGGGCTAATTTCAGATTTTGGGACGGATCTAGTTGGGCCGTACACATGGAATTGTTTTCCATTTTCTGAGATAAATTAACAGTGGGCCTTGGGCCAAAATTGAGGTATAGGCCCTGTTATTTCCTGATTAATTTTTTCATGGCATTTTAGTATGGGCTGAAATGCTATATGGGCCACACAGAAATTATTAAATGAGCTAAGAATATTTAAGTATTTTGTGCAATTTTGTGCGATGATTGTTTAATTATTTGCTGCAATATTTATCATTATTCATATTAAGACATTATTCTTAGCTTATTAATTATGTTATATTGAGTTGTTGTGAAATTTAAGACATTAAGTGTGCTTCTGCTGTTTTATGTGATATATATGGTAATTTAAATGAGTAGCCAACGTGAAATTTAAATTACTGTATTTTTTAAGCTTATGCTAAGTTTAATTTTGGTAAATTCATAAAGTAGCCAATGTGAAATGAATTTACCATATTTTATGATGCATGGAATTTAAATGAGTAGCCAGTGTGAAATTTAAATTTGCTATGCTTTATGATAAGTTTTGAATGACGTGTTTTGCGAAGTAACCAACGCGAAAAACAAAACATGCCTTTTTCTGCTTGTTTAAGTGACTGTTGTATTTTGCGAAATAACCATCGTGAAAAGTGAAATGCAACATTCTTCTTGTATTAAATTGTATATTTGTTTACTTATGTTTAAATTCATGTTTTGAAGGTTCCTCCACCTTATCTTCAGCATTGAGTTTTATCTCCTCCATGGAGCCTCTAACTGGTCACAACTATGGCTCATGGAGAGAGAGACTTGAGATCGCCCTTGCGTTCTATGAGTTGGACTACGCACTGACGAGCCCTTGCCTATTGAGCCTACAATTCCTATTGTTGAGACGGGAGAGACTGATGAGCCTTCCTCTCTCAGGAAGGGACTATACCTAAGTGTTCAGAGTAAGTATGAGAAGGATCTCCCTAAGTGGCAGGCCTCAAACAGGAAGTGTTTGATGGTCATTAGGGGGACTATCACTGAGGCCATTCGAGGAGCAATTCCCGAATGCGAGACGACTGTTGAGTATCTCCATAAGGTGGAGAGTCAGTTTACTGGCTCTTACAAGGCTTTGGCGAGCACTCTCATAAGGAGGCTCGTCAGTGAGAAATATACAAGAAGGGGTGTGCATGAGCACATACTTAAGATGACAAACTTAGCCTCAAAACTCAAGTCACTTGACTTAGGGGTGAGTTATGAATTGTTTGTGCACTTCATCTTCGCCTCCCCTCCTAAGAAGTTTGAGGCTTTTGTGATCAATTACAACTTGCAGCCTGATAATTGGTCTATTGAGAAGTTGATTGCCATTACTTTTAGGAAGAAGAACGCATCAGGTTCGAGAGGGGTAGTGACTGTGTCAACTACGCCAAAGGGAAAGGGAAGCACTTCTCCCAAGCCTCCCTCTTTTAAGGTACATGGCACTCCTTCTACTGATAAGGGCAAGGGGCCAATGCAGCATCCACCTCAGAAGGATGTGAAAGTGGCTGAGGATCAGTGCAGATTCTGCAAGGCTAAGGGGCATCCTCAGAAGGACTGTGTTGGCTTTCTGAAGTGGTGCTGTAAGAACGGTAATGACTTCATTACTTTTGTAAATGAATCACTATATTAAAGTTATTCTTGATCTACTTGGTGGATTGATTCAGTTGTCACGGTGTAATTCTATGCAGGGATTAAGTACAAGGAGGACCCTAAGAAGAGGGGAAATGACCATTAAAGTCGCTGATGGTCGAGAAGCCCAAGTCGAAGCCATTGGAGATATCCCTATTAAACTTAGTAGTGGCTTTATACTTAGGTTGAATAATGTTCTTTTTGTTCCCTCATTAGAGAGAAACTTGATTTCGGTTCCATGTTTGGATGATTCAGGCTATGTGTGTCATTTTGGAAATGACAAATGGTCTATTACTTTTAATAATAAGATTGTGGGTCTTGCCTTTCGACAAGGCATATTATATCTATTGTCCACTCATGATAATGTTAGTGTTGTAAGTGATGATCACGTTCTCAACCAAATGACTCGGTATTTAGTAAGCGCAAACGAATTGATTCCGAATCGTTAGTGAAATTATGGCATTGTTGTTTATGCCATATTTCAAAGGGGAGAATTGAACGCTTGGTATCGCAATCGATTCTTCCTCACTTAGACTTTTCATATTCACAACAATGCATCAATTGTATTAAGGGTAAGTATGTTAAGACTATTAAGAAAAATACCAAATGTAGTACGAGAATTTTAGAATTAATACATACAGATTTGTGGTCCGTTTCCCGTAGTCTCCATAGATGGATATGATTCGTTCATAACATTTACGTATGACAATACTCATTATGGCTACATTTATCCAATCAAGGAGCGATCCGAAGCATTGGATAAATTTAAGATATTTAAGGCTGAAGTGGGAAATCAGCATAACCTTAAGATTAAGGTAGTAAGATCTGACCGTGGAGGGGAGTACTACGGTCGTCATACCCCATATGGCCAAGTCTCTGGACCTTTTGCGAGGTTTTTACAGAAGAATGGCATAGTCGTCCAATACTCAACACCGGGCGAGCCTCAGTAAAACGGTGCAGCGGGGAGGCGTAATCGTATGCTTATGGATATGGTAAGGAGTATGTTAAGTTATTCTACATTACCGATTAGGTTATGGATGGAGGCATTAAAAACTGTCATTCTTGTGCTTAACCGGGAACCTATAAGTCAGTACCTAAGACACCGTATGAGATGTGGACGGGATGTAAGCCCTTATTGAACTACTTGCACGTATGGGGTTGTCCAGCTGAGGCGAAAATATTCAACCCAAACATTGGTAAGTTAGACTCTAAGACCATTAGTTGTCACTTTACTGGTTATCCCGACAGGAGTAAGGGATTCTGGTTTTATTGTCCAGATCGTTCTACTAAGTTTGTGGAAACGAGACATGCCGTCTTTTTAGAAGATGTCATGATCAGGGGGCATGGTAAGACGTAAGGTATATCTTGAGAAGAAACATGTCTATGTGCACATCCCTATGATTCAAGAACCCTATTTCATGATACCTGCTGATATTGGATCATCGGTGCCCATCACCTGTGATCCAACACCCGTTGCTGTTCCTACGTTCGCGATTGAAATAAGTGAGGCTCCTGTACTGCAGGAACCAGCTCATCCTTCCGAGCATTTTGAGTCAGCTAACACTAACCATGAAGAGCAGCAACTGCCCCAACCTATAGAAGATGTGCAACTTAGAGGATCTCAAAGAGTGAGACGCTCGGCCATTCCGAGTGAATATGAGGTCTATATAAGTGAAGAAGTTCAAATGGAGGATGATCCCACCTCATTTGAAGATGGTATGAGGAGACCACAGTCATTCGAGTGGCGTAAAGCCATGGAAGATGAAATGAGGTCCATGGGTGTCAACGAAGTATGGGAATTAGTTGAAATTCCTAATGGAGCCAAAATGGTAGGTTGTAAGTGGGTCTACAAGATCAAACGCGACTCCAAAGGGAAGATCGAGAAATATAAGGCCAGACTTGTGACAAAAGGGTTCACCCAAAGAGAAGGCGTGGGTTATAATGAGACATTCTCAACCGTCTCCAGTAAGGATTCTTTTAGAATCATTATGGCGTTAGTAGAGCATTTTGACTTAGATTTACATCATATGGATGTAAAAATGGCGTTCCTCAATGGGGATCTATACAAGGACGTCTATATGACACAACCAAAAGGTTTTGTTGTTGAGGGTAAGGAACATATGGGATGTCGTCTTAAGAAGTCCATTTATGGACTTAAACAGGCCTCAAGCCAATAGTATCTCAAATTTGATGAGACGATTAGAAAGTTTGGGTTTAATGAGAATGAAGAGATAGCTGCATATACGCTAAGTTTAAGAATGGGAGATACATTTTTCTCGTTCTCTACGTGGATGACATTCTACTTGCTAGTAGTGATGTTAATCTACTTTTAGAAACTAAGAAGTTTCTATCCTCCAACTTTGATATGAAGGATCTAGGTGAAGCTTCCTATGTGCTAGGAATCGAGATTCACCGAGATCGTAGTAAGGGGGTATTAGGTCTATCTCAGAAGGCGTACTTGGAGAGTCTACTCAAAAGGTACAATATGTATGCTTACAAACCTTCACCTGTTCCGATAGTCAAGGGTGATAAGTTTGGGGAATTTCAGTGTCCTAAGAATCAATACGAGCTCGATCAGATGAAATCAGTTCCCTATGCTTCTGCTGTCGGAAGCATTCAATATGCTCAAATGTGTACACATCCTTACTTAGCATTTGTAACCGGGATGCTTGGCAGATATCAGTCAAATCCAGGGATAGATCACTGGAATGCCGTTAAGAAGGCACTTAGATATGTGCAAGGAACAAAAGGCCTCATGTTCACATTTAGTAGATCAGACTCACTGGAAATAGTAGGATACTCGGATTCAGATTTCGCAGGGTGTGTGGATACTACAAAATTCACCTTAGGCTATATATTCATCCTCGCGAATGGAGCTATTTTGTGGAAAAGCTCTAAACAAACCATCATGACATCATCCACAATATATGTTGAGTTTGTTTCTTGTTATGAGGCCACTGGACAGGCATTATGGCTTAAGAAGTTTATACCCAGTCTTAGAGTGGTCAACAGCATTCATAAACCACTTAAGTTGTATTGTGATAATAAGCCCGCGGTACAATATTCTCACAATAGCAAATCGAGTGGCGCTGCCAAACACATCAAAATTAAGTTCTATGTTGTGAAAGATCGAATCCAAGATCACACTATCAGTCTTGAGCATATAATCACCAAGCACATGCTTGTGGATCCGCTAACAAAGATTATTCCATCCAATGTGTTCAGAGAACACATAGCCGGCATGGGTTTAAGGGAGAGCTTGTGAACTATCCTAGATACTAAGGGGCCAATTAAGAGTAAAGTTATTTCTAAACGTAAGATGTATCATGGTCGTCGAGTCGAACAGTGCGTAAATAGCTGTTTTGATGCGTCGTGCCCTTTATGTTAAGCGTAAGGAAATAGACGCTAAGTTTAGCAATTAAGAAAGTAAGTTAGTAAGTCTTATGGCCTGTGATCAAGGGGGAGAATGTTAGTTGTGATCACCGTGAAACTCGGTTGGGCAACAACCACCGGGCCAACGGACTCCCGAGGAAGCGTGCGGGTAACAACCCACGTGCCTCACGTCTCTACATCGCGTCCTGATCAGGGGCGCAACCGTTTCCAATTCGGTTGAGGCCCCATCTCGCCCGCGCCACAATAAAAGGAGGGAGCCGGAGTGTACTGCGCGACAATTGTGACTACACCCAACTCCTCCGATACTCACGCACCCATCCGATTAGTCAGACGCGCGATAGCGAGGGGAAGGCCCTCGGCCACTGGCGAAGACAATCTAGGGCGGCGTGGGGAAGACAATCTTCCCCCGGCCATCTTCCCAGCAACGCTTGCACGGAGCCAAGCTCCGTGTACTACGACATGTCGACGTCCACCAATGCACCCGAAGGTACGTAACTTTAATCCTACCCCTAATCATGTTCCGTTGATGCTTAATTAGAATCCTAGGTCACTGCTATGTTTGATTGCTTGATCTATGCCACATTACCTTGATTAGCAGTGCCTAAGATTGATCTTTAAGTTAATCTAAATGCCAACATGAAGGAGTAGTATATGACAGTCGAGTTGGAAGCGCATCCAATGCATGAAAGACGACCACTGACGGCGTAAGACGTCAGTTGAAATCCTTACAATACCACATGTGCAGTAGCATTCTCAGTCATGCAGACTGAACACCTCCAATTCTCGTCGAAGCGGATCCTCGAGGAGCTCAAGGACCTGCAGAAGGATCAGCCAACCCGCAGCGCCGGTGATGTCGCGTCTTCCTACAGCTGCTAGCCTGATACTGCTTCACTTATTTATTTTTCCCAAGTTTCCATGATAAATAAGAGAACTATCTACATCCTGTATCCTAAATTAAAACAGTGAAATGAAATGGTGATTTTATTTATCCACCGAACTTCTGCTTCTCGTGGAATGCATTTTGCACAGTTATCAATACTTTCTAGCAGGTTAGCTGCAATGAAGGGTTTTGTCGCATTTTTATACTTCGTTTAAAGCTTTTCTTGTACCTACTCCGTACTAAACAGAATGCTAAAAAAAAAAACTCGTGTGCTCGACATCTGTTATCGCATGTTGCATTCAAAGACCAGGATTTTCCATCCGAATATCAACGGCAACGGGAGCATCTGTCTTGATATCTTGAAGGAACAGTGGAGCCCAGCGTTGACAGTTTCTGAGGTCGGTAAATTCTTCTGTTTCTGTGCTTCCAAACAAACTAGTAGTTCAAGCCAACAGTGAGAACTGACAGACACCCATATAGGAGGAGTATGTACTATGTCCGTTCTAGGAGTTAGGCCCTGCAATTTGTCAAAATCAGTTTTCTAGTATTAGATTTTTATCTCGCATGCTTCTGTATTCAGGTACTCTTTTTTTTCGAAAGATCCGGCAGACCGGCATGTATTAATAAGCAGGGGAAAGCAATAGTTATCGGATACAGAGGTGGTGGTGCACTAGTGGTGCGCCTTTACAAGAGAGACATGGTGGAGCATAACGCCAGCCAATGTCTGTGGTCTACTACACTACTTCCGCCACTACAGATAATCCACCACTATAGTCGAAGTCCTTTAGCGCCAGCCAATGTCCAAAGCTTACAGGTCTCCCAGACCTCAAGAAGTAGTTGTGGCTTTATTTTTTCCTTCTGTTCAAAGATCCTGCTGTTTCTTTCACGCCATAATGCCCAGCATACAAGCAGTACTAGTGATCTTGATCCTCTGGCCTTATCCGATTTGCCCAAGGTGCTCAACTGCTGAAACCAGATCTCTATGTCATCAGTCGGAGTCCAGTTAGATGGGTTCATTTCCGGCAGACTCATGCGAGCAGCAACCTGATTCCAAAGCCAGCGGGATACCGGACAATCCACAAATAGATGTGTCACCCTCTCAACGTTCCGGAAGCAGAGACAACATAAGTATTGGTTAGGCCACCCCCTACACTGCAGCCTTGCAGCTGTCCAGAGTCTATCCTGAATTCAGGTACTCCTCTCAATCTGCTCCCTATTGACTGATCCCAACCCCGATGACCCATTGGTTCTTGAGATTGTGCCGTGCACAATACGAGTCCACCGCCAGGAGCTGGACACAGAAATATGCAATGGGCTGACAGCTGCCATTCGCGGCGACAATAATGAGTTGATGACCTTTTTAATAATGGAATAAATTCCAGCCAACACCTCAATGAGGCTATGGCCACAAATTACAAAAGTTTATCCCTGCCAAGTGCTACGCAGGAGAAGACATGCAAAATAAATGTTGTCTCAACAGTACAACCCTACAAACAGGTAGTAAATTATTACAATTCAATCCTATTAATAAAACGCCATCCATTATTAGCGAAGATGTGCATGACGGCGGTCTCTATCTCGCGACAGGCCTCCGTCAACATGCTCATGTGTTGTTCATGCTTTTGCAGAGGCGCCTAAGTCCTGCACCAGTGGGTTCCCCGGAAAACCACCTGCAAATAAGATTTTATCGGACATTTGTCAAATACGATATCATTCCTGGAAATCTATAATGCCCAAAACACGGCTGCACATGCAACAAGTATAATTTTCCTATTTTGAGGCGTAAACATGTATATCCAGGAATCAAAAGAATTAGTGTTGGAGAGTGGTACAGTAATGTTAAAAGTTATCTCAATGACTCTCCAAATGAACCTTGCATAATCACAATCAAAGAAAAGATGTTGGATAGTCTCATCATTAGAGCAAAAAAATACATTTTTATCTTCCTTCCAGTTTCTTCTCAATAAGTTATCCTTTGTGAGCACTACATCCCTCTTCAAATACCACAAAAATATTTTAATTTTTAAAGGAGCATGTGCTTGCCATAATAACCTAGCATGACGAATATTATCATTTGTTATGATAAATTTATACATGGATTGCACTGAGAAAAGACCGTTTTGTGTTAATGACCATCTAAACGTATCCTCACTGTCGTTTGGTGTAACATGCACCATCTCCAATACCAACTGATTCAAATACAATAAATTATTACCCGTCATACCCCGTCTATCAGAAATAATCAAAGGAACTGAACCAAATACAGATGTCACAGTAGCATGTTTGTTTCTTGCAATATTATATAAGGCAAGCGATATTTTAAGGTTGTATTCCCCGGCCATATGTCCTCCCAGAATCTAGTACTTCGTCCACTATGAACCTGGAAGTAGCCTAGACTTAGGAATTTATCTTTAACCTTCATCAGACTGGACCAAAAATGGGAATCCCTGCTCTTCTCTGTACTTGGCCAACTGTTTTGAATCTTAAATATTTCCTTTTCAGTAGATTCTGCCATACTCCGTTTTCATTAAGCATTTTAAATAGCCATTTACTCAACAAGCATTGATTTTGCACGTCGATATTCAAGATACCCATACCTCCACATTCTTTCGGTTGACATAGTATATTCCACTTTGACAACCTATATTTTCTCTTGTGGTTATCCCCTTGCCAAAAAACCTTGATCTAAAATAATCAAGTTTTTCGAGCACTCCCCTGAGTATCTCGAAAAAAGATAACATGAACATAGCTATGCTCGTAAGTACCGAATTAATTAACACCGAACGACCTCCAACCGACAAGTGTTTTCCTTTCCAACTGCTTAATTTTTTCTCAAACTTTTCTTCCACCACTCTCCAGTCACTATTACTTAATCTTTTATATTGCATCGAGATGCCTAAGTACTTGAACGGATAAGTTCCAGTCTTACATCCGAAGCAGCGAGAGTATTGTTGCTCGTACTGTCGTGCCTCCCCAAAGCAAAATAACTCACTTTTATTAAAGTTTATCTTTAATCCCGACAATTCTTCAAATGCGCATAGAATTAGTTTCAGATTTTTTGCTCTCTCCAAGCTTTGATCAACAAATATAATTGTATCGTCCGCATATTGTAATATCGATAGCCCTTCATCGATCAAATGCGGAACTAAATCTCTAATTAACCCCATCATTTTAGCTCTGTTTATTATAATAGCTAACATGTCCGCTACAATATTAAATAATATTGTTGACAAATGATCACCTTGCCTCAACCCTTTTTTGTGAAAAAAATCCTGACCAGATCATTTATTTTAATTCCTACCTGTCCTCCTTGAATATACTGATCTATCCATTGACACAACTGGTCTGAGAACCCTTTCATTTGAAGGGTCTGTTTCACAAACGACCATTTGACCTTATTGTACGCTTTTTTAAAATCAATTTTTAATATCACTCCACTTTGTTTCTTCCTATGTAACTCATGTATTGTTTCATGCAAAATTATTACCCCTTCCATAATATTCCTCCCTGTTATAAAAGCCGTCTGTGTCGTCCTAATCACTTTTGCATCAATGGACATGACTCTATTTGTTGCCACTTTAGTAAATATCTTGAAGCTAACATTCAATAGGCAAATCGGTCTATATTGGTGTATCGTGTTAGCCTGCACAGTTTTTGGCAACAGAATAATTGTCCCAAAATTTAATCTAAATAAGGGTAATGTTCCTGCATGAAACTCACGAAATAGAGCCATAAGATCATCCTGAACCAGTTCCCAAAAAACTTGATAAAATTCCGCCGGGAACCCATCGCGTCCAGGAGCCTTGTTGTGCTCCATCTCAAATATCGCCTTTGTTACTTCCTCTATCGTAAAGGTTTCCGATAGTACCTCATTTTCTTCTCTCGAAACTTGTACTATATCTTCTCTATATTCCGGATCCAACTGGTAATGGGATTCATCAGGCGGACCGAAGAGATCTTTATAGTAACAAGTTATATTTTTTTTAACTCCTCATCACCATTAATCTCACGAGAACCGTCTTGTAACTGATATATTTTGGACTTCCTATGTTTTCCATTAGCAATTAAATGGAAATATTTTGTATTTGAATCTCCTTCTAATAAATGTTTGATTTTAGCCCTCTGGTACCATTTAACCTCCTCCTCCCTTAGCAGACGCGCGAGACGATCGTTGAGATAGTTTTTATTATTCATCTCCTCGATCGTCAACAACGATGATTTTGCTTTTTTATCCAAGAAATCAATTTGATCTAGTATTTGTTTCTTTTCTTTTTTATAGGACCCACTCGTGTTTTTTGCCTATCCCCTAAGATGTTGTCGGAGTCTGCGAATCTTTGCTCGCCACCGATCCATGGGCGTCTCACCTTCCTAAACAGATCTCCACACACCCTTCACCATCTCCTGGAACCCGTCTCTCAAAAGCCAACCCAATTCAAATTTAAAACATGAGTTGCTTATATTAGTGGGACCTCCCGAATCTAGGAGTAATGGTGTGTGATCTGATAAACCTCTTGAAAATGCCACAACCGTAAACAACGGATATTTTTGCTCCCATTCAGTCAACATTAAAATTCTATCCAACCGTTCAAATGTGGGGTTTGGCATCGCATTAGCCCAAGTGTATTTTCTACCAGTAAGTTCTAGTTCTCGAAGATTAAGACTGCCAATCACAGCGTTAAATAGAAAAGGCCACCTATTATTGAAAGTCTTCTTGTTTTTATCCTCCGGATGCCTCATTATATTAAAATATCCCCCTATAAGCATAGGAAACGGTTCATGCGTATACATATTCGCAAATTCTACTAAGAAATTATGCTTCTGATCATTTTGGGTTGGGCCATAGATAGATACTAATGTCCACTTAAAACCATCAATTTTATTGCATAGGCAGAACTTGACATAGTAATCACCTTCATCGATGGCCCCAATATCAAAATGTAGTAAATCTATTCCCATCAACATCCCGCCAGATCGGCCTTTAGGTTCTTTATAATGCCAAATATATTCCCTCCCATCACATAAATTCTTCAAAAAATTAATGCTAAAGTTTTTTGCACTCGTTTCAAACAATTCGATGAAATTCAAATTTCGTTCTTTAGTCAGATCCGAGATATACCTATGTTTCTTTGGGTCTTTAAACCCATTGCAATTCCAGAAAACTCCTTTCATTTTAAACTAATGTTCTTATTTTTCCTTTTAGAACCCAGTGATAACATGATAGTACAGCCAAACTGATCAGTATATGTTATCAACACCTCATCCATGACCTCATGACAAAGCTGCTTGAGGATCCAGGTATCTATCACCTCATCCTCTTTTAAGTTATCTTCCTCCTCCTGCATCGCTACCCATTCTTGTCTACCAGATCTTCGCATTCTAATCTCGTAGCCTCTTTTTCCTTAAGCTTATATGTTGCCCCCTCCACTGTACCTAATTCTTTATTAACTCGAATCCCTACGGCATTTAACGTTTCATCTATAACATTTGCAGGAAAGTGTAAAAAAGATTCATTGTTCTGACCTTCATTTTTGGAAGCTTTTATTTTCTCAGCCCTTGCCATCACCGGATCATCAGAATTAGCCGCTCTTCTTTTACTCCGACGTGTCACAGAGTGCGATGGTGACACATCCGGAATAGCAGCCATCTTCCTGAACCTCCCTGGCATGAACACCTCCGGGTCTGTTATATGCTCGAAGTGCCTAGCGAAATCTTCAGTTCATTGAGCTCGCATCTTCCTCCACCTCCCCCTCTGCTGATTTCATAGACTCATCTCCTTTGGACTGGTTATAACATGCCGTGTTACCTGTCTTCATAATAATATTCACTTGATCACTAAAAAAAAAATTTGCCATTGAGTTTGTCATGCCCTGCAGTACAGACCTCAATAATATGAGCACATTCTGTATTTTTATTCACAACACGGGTGTTAACATGATTAATACCATCAGTATTAAAAATTTTCACTGGCGAAACAAAATTGTCACATGCTGTGTTACCTGCTTGCGCTACACTATTCACATGATCAGTGAAAAAAAATTTGCCATTGGATTTATCGTAGCCTGCAACATCAGACTTAATAATATCAACACATGCTTCATTTTTTTTCATTCCCATCAGAAATACACGTATGCTGGGCTACATCAGTAACAACATTCACTGATGGTACACCTTCATAGCTTAGTGAATTACCTGCATGCATGGCATTGTGGTTTATATCATCCATTTTCTTTTCCTCAGCAACCCGAGCCGGTAAGCGATTCATCATTGTCCGCACCCCAGTTCTAGCCAACTGTCTATACTGCCCTGTTCCAGAACTATGCCTTGCTTTTGCCGACTGCTTAATCTTTTCATCATCTCCCTTCTGTCCTCTTGCCTTACCACCCTCATCCCTGCTACTGTTATCCTTCATGTTGTTATTATCACCACTTCCATCAAAATCCATGTCAACAGGCTCAGGGTTAATGTCTCCCAAATCATCCTCCACCCAGAATCTAACTTGATAAATAAAATCACCAATGACCACATTTACATATTGGGGGATTAAGTTTGGGTCCAACACACTCACTTGGATCCTGCATCTGTCATATCTCCTCATATATTCCATATCAACATCACGAGTCTTACCAATAGTTGAACCAATGGCCCATATTATAAGAAAATCCCTCAACTCATATGGAAGTCCAGTGAATTGTACCCAAACCTTAGGTACACTACCTTTTGCCTCGGCCCCTCCATTAAGCTCATCTATCGTCAAAATAGCATTGTTCATCTTTGAGTGTACGGCTCCCCACTCCATCCTCATCAACTCTAATCTTGAGGGAAACACTGTCTTGAAAATATTCCTACCCATGTCTGTTACATGCCATCTCCATCTCCCTGGGTTCAACCTCTCCAACTCTGTCACCACCTCTTGAGCTATTAATGTACCTAACTCTGATAATTGTTGTCTTTGACTCATTTTTAGCTTTCTCCTTTGGAACGTGTGGGATATAGGAAAAACCAAGCCCTTCAACCGCATACCCACAGAGTTCTGCGTTTTGTCTTACTGCACGATAAATTGGGCATCTATTTTTCTCATGCTCCCGACTTTCACATACCACACAATATGCCTCAACCTCACAATTTTTTTTTTCTTCATGGCCCTTTGTAAAGCATCTATAACAGTAAGGCGGATTTTTGCCACTGTTATCTTTTTTGGAAGATTCTTCCTTGTCTGTTGCCGTCGGCTTGGATAATTCCTTAATCGGCACAAGCATCGAGGTTGACATATCCTGCTATATAGGTTCCTTCTGCTTGGAATTGTCCAACGAAGAATGCTGCTCCATCTTTCCTACTACCGTTTCCAGGACTTTCTGAATTACAGCAGCTGTTTGTGCAGGTAAATTCAAAGAAACATTGCCTACAGCCTGATTTCTTTGTGTGACCAATCTGTTAGGGTACTGACCCATAAAATAATTACCTTGACTCAGTTGAAGGCCTTGGCCAGACCCCTGACCAGGGCGGAATCCTTGATTGAAGACCTGACCCGTGCGTTGTGGAATTTGATTTCCTTCATGATTGTCAAACTGTCTACCTCCTCCTTGCCGGTTCTGATTCTGGAATCCCTGGAACCTTGGACCTCTCCGCGGATTGAAACCCCCGCCGAATTCCGCAACACCATGTCTAGGATTTGCACCACCAGAGGATGGAAGCCGCCTTGACCTCGGCCGAGGAAGTTGTCCTGACTGCTTGTGCCACGTCCAAAGTTCCTGTCAACTTCATTGCCACGCCCAAAACCCTCTCCTCCCTGCCTCGCCATGACCGCACGTGCGTATGAGGGAGCTCTCGTTGAGAACTTTGCAAGGTGCAACGCCCTGGGGCAGTTAGGAACCCTAATGCCAGTTTTGTGGAACAGGGAAACCAAACCTGGTACTGGTCTGTACGCAGACCTTGGGCCTGGCCAATAGCACGTTGGGCTTTGCATGGAATTAACAGATACGTGATCCTCCTGCCTTCCTTTTGAATTACTGTTTGAATTACCTCTACTGACATAAACCGCGTCAGGAAAATGGCCCAGAAGATCAGCTTCCTTGTTTAGCTTTGAACTGCACCTTCGGGATAAACTCCGATTTGGAATATCAGTATGCGAAGCGCAATTCACCGATGATTCCATAAACGAAGATGCGCTCCCATCCGAAACGAACACTGAAGCATCATCATCTACCATCGCCGGGGCCGATCGACATGGAACCCGTGAGGAGACAGCAGCTTCAAACAGCGGATCTGGAAGACTTTTATATGTACATTTGGAAAGATCGGGAGAGTGGATATCATCATCATCCATGTCCAACCAATGATCCCCATTGATATTTTTAATCCTCAAATCCTCCTTACCATGAATATGTCGACGACCTCCTGAATTTGTTGACGAAGCAACGAACACGGCTCTAGCAATTTCATCTGCTTCTCGTATCCTCTCGATCTCCCTGTCTGCAAGAATCTTACCTTTATTAGGAGCCAACGTTAATCTTCGAATCTTCAGTCGACTCCTCATCTTGGACAAAGCCCGAGTTGATGACCTGCCTTTGGAGTTCTAATGTAATGGCAGAAAGTTCTAATGTACTCCCTCCGTTTCAAAAAACTTGTTCGCGACAAGCTTTTTGGAGCGGAGGGAGTATCAATTTACCCATCTGACTGTTATTGAAATGGCAGATTTGAAACTTCAGTAGCCGTCTTTCTGAGTTTCATCCTTCTGATCTTTGTGTGCTGTCATGCACGTCTGTCTGGTGTGCGGTGTAGTTTTTGGCGTCTGTGGCGTGACGCCTCTGGCATCCCCTGGTACTGGCCTCTCCTCCCACTGGCGGAGTGCTGGAGCACTGGAACGCAGGCGACAAGGGAGACAGCGACGGAAAGGAATCGCAGCCAAAAAGGGCTAATTTCGTTCAATTTCTAACAGGCATAACCCTGGAAACCTCCGCAGTACATAAAACTCAGGAATTGTAACCAAGTACGACACAGAATCGAGGATTTACTTTTTGTGAGTGCACGAAATAAGGGATCAAATACACAGATGAATATGAATTGGGAATTCTGCACATTCATGTTTACTCCATCCGTTCCCAATATGATGTTTTGAAAACTAACTTTAATACTTGAAATGTTATATATTTTAGAGACAGAGAAAGTACATAAAGATGTTTTCTGGAAAATCTAGATGACAGGCGCCTGATTCAGAGCTAAACGTCAGGTGACGGTCATGCGGACCGCGCAGCCAGGAACTGGCCCCAAGCACCAACACGTACAGACCACGGAGTTAATTTTTTATAATTTTGTTAATTATTAATCTATAATACGTAAAGATCATATTAGTTGTAAAATAATCAAACAAAATAATTTTGTTATGGTTATTGATTAACCTATAGAATTAAAGATTAATGATTAATTATAAATATTAGTGATTAATAGTACCAATTAGCTCCTAATTATGGTGCCTGAAATTTTATGAGATTTCATGCACCTGAAATTTAGACAGCTCCAAAAAAAATATGTTTCCTGTTGTCTATTTCCTCCCCCACAAGTAAAATCACAACTGTTCTCTTCACCCTACATGATTTCTTCTACTTTAGACATGGTCTTACATGACATCTTTTCATCCTAAATAGAATACTAGCTTATATCTTCTCCACACGAGATCAAAAAGATAGTCAAGTCTCAACTGAAAAAACAGCATTGACAAAGCTCATTTCATCAAATCCAAGAATACAAAACCGTTCCATAGACTATGCAGAACCATCGATGCCAATAGATTACGTGACCTTGAGAAGACCCCTCCCATCACAACCCCGAGAAATATTAAAGGCATCACCCTCTGTGCATTGAAGTGTGCGAGTGCAAAAGCTGCAGCACTTACTAGGATCGACCATGGAAGTGGCATGTACCGAGTTAGAGATGGAAGAAGGAAGCCTCGGAATACAATCTCTTCCCATATAGGTGCACACACCGTGACCACCACAGCATACAAGGCCATCGCCACTGGGTCACGGGCCACGATGGATTGCTCTACACTGGACACCCCAACAACTGGACTTGGTGACGTTGGGAATAGGCTGATGTTGATGTGAGAAAGTAAATTGACTAGCGGGAATAGCAGACACCCCAACGCAACATCCAAATGCCATTCGCCCTTTAAATTGAACTCAAACCATCCTGGAGGAAGGGGACGAAATCTAGCAAGGC
Source organism: Tuctoria greenei (assembly GCA_036927565.1). Taxonomy (NCBI): domain Eukaryota; kingdom Viridiplantae; phylum Streptophyta; class Magnoliopsida; order Poales; family Poaceae; genus Tuctoria; species Tuctoria greenei. The sequence goes on from JAYESD010000001.1 coordinate 290,432,686, forward strand.
ACTGGTGAAGTATAGCGATCCCAGCAAGGCCCTCAGTTATGTCCGTCAAGAGGCTATACAGTGCTTGCCCCCTGTGTGTCAATGTTTCCTTGCTAAATCCAGCAGCATGAGCCAAAAAGGGCACTATCCAGGAGCCCACAAGCCAAAATGTGGCAATCCACAATATCATGACCTGTATTCACATAGAATATAATTACTACTCCAGTACATAGAAGAGGACTTCAAAAGATGGGTGGAAGAATTAACCTGTGCAATGGTTTCTCCTTTCCAAGGTACTGTCCAACGTTCAGTCTGAAATCTTAATATTTTGCGCTGTAAATTTTCTTTTATCTGAAACATAAATAAAAAATCTCATGAGCAGAAAATGAGATAGACTCAATAATGATAATTACTAAAAGTGAACACTAGCCAATCAGACGCAAACAGTCTAATGGAGGAAACATATCTGTGCATACATAAATCAACAGGCTAAAGTTGCTCTCTGAACTTATCCTATTAACCCTCGAAAATCCAACTTTCCATTGCAGGAAAATGAACTGAAAAGAACTGAACCAAATGCATGAAACAATCATTACCTTAAATACTCATCATACTACATGTTCTTTACCATGAAACTTCAAGGAAATGGTGCATAAAAATGGCACCACAAAGATTCAACTCGTCATTTCCTTGAGACTGCTTAAACTTCGATGTATTTATATAATTCAGACAAGGTACCATGTAATGATAGTAATTTGGTTTCATGCCAGTGCAGTTTACCAAATGTTCACTTATTTAATCAAATCCCATTAACACTTATGTTTCTCATCTCATTGGTCATTACAAATAGGAAAAAGTCTACATACCCCCCTCAACTATAGAATTGAGATTAATTCACCCCCTAAACTACAAAACCAGATTTTTAGCACCCTAATCTTTTTAATACCATCTATTTTACCCCCTTGAGTGGTTTTCTTGAGCGGTTTTGCCATGTCAGCTGCCTACGTGGCACTCCTGCCTACATGGGGACGACTACAACCCCAAGGCAGGCAAAAGGCACTCAGTGTCTGCGTCATCTCCGACTTTCTTTTCCGCTGGGCTGGCCGGGAGCGCTCCACTCCTTTCAATGCATCTACGCTAACCTTGACACCCCCTACAAAAAATCCCACAAACTCCCTCTTCTATATGCGCTCCGACGCACGAAACCAAGTATACTACGTACTGCTATACTCTAATTGTGCTGCACTCCTATTATTAATTTACTCCACTTATTTTACATGTCTCTTCCTTTGGGAATCTGTTTGATTTTCAGAGGTACCACACAATGGAGCTCTGAATTGATTGAAATTGGTTTTCAATCAATGCAAATATGAAATTATATAGTTTACATATGCTGCGCTTGTAACAATTAATTAACATTTGCTTCACTTCTATCCAATTTAAAGTTTGGTGACACTGCACCACGCTAACATTGGTCTATCTGTCTAATCGGTGTGCTGATGTTGTTTTCAATTCATGATGCAGTATGCAAAGCTGCTGCTGCCTTTCGCTTTTATCCACATGTTGGGAAATGCATTAACAAATCGATGAAAAAAAATACAATTGATGCAGTTGGCACAGCGTACTCAGCAACCTCAGTGAATACCGAACTGAATTACATGTGGACCCCACAGTAAAAACACATGCAAGACAATGCCACATAAGCATCTGAGGTAGCAAAACCACCCTCTAAAACCACCCTAGAGGGCCAATTATCTGGTTTTAGATAGATTGAGGTGTTAACTACCCGGTTTAGAACTTGAGGGGGTTAAGTAGTCCTTAAGCCATACTTTAGGGGGGTATGTAGACTTTTTCCTTACAAATATGATGTTCGACACTTAGAATGGGCATACGTTTTTGCGATATAAACAAACACTTATTCTAGTAGAAGACAATCTGAATCTGGACTCCCATTGCAACTCATTTTATGATATGCTTTGACTAAAAGTCTAAAAGTTACAGATTCAATGGAGTAAAAACTGTCATATAAAGCTGTTGTCAATAATTCACCATTTGTAGGCGTGTTGTATTGTAAAGAATGCAATGTCGGGTTGTATTTGTAGGCCTGTTGTACAATTATCTAGTACAAAAAATAGCACATCCTTTGTTTCAATTTACGGAGTTCAAAGTACAATGAAGCTTGGAGGCAGCAGATAAATCAGACTCACCTTCTGCACTCGGACAAACCAACCCCCTTCTTTGGAATTCCGATCCTCATCTCCACTGGAGCTTTGTGCCCCTTCCTCCTTTGCCTCTGTGGGCCAGGAGCTCTCAGATTGTGCAAGGTCATTGAGGCCCAGGCCATCGTCTGATGTTGTTGGCCCATCCTGGTCCGGCCTGAAGCATGAAACGTGCACCAATTTCCATTCCTAAACACCCCAAACAAGAGAGAACAGAAACAAATCTCAAATTGTGACAAACGCATGTGTCATGTTTGAAATTCTGAGGCCTAACTGAATCTACTCATCGCTACAGGATATATTGTTCCTCTAACCCATGGGCAACTTCACCTACTGAGCAGAGATTAGCACTGGAATACCCGGTACCCAGCCAGATTCAAGCCAGCTATCTGAAGCGAATAGCGAAATTCACTGAATCGGAAGCTCTAGCTCTTTCCCCGAAACCAGAGTGTGTTCTATGCAACTGATCCAAGGCTAAGCAGAGCTGCAGCGGTTATGATAAGGAAAAAAAACTAGAATAAAGCACCGGTTTGGGCTTGCCGTACCTTGGGTGGACCCGCCCTCCGAGGCGCGGAGCCGAGCGACGGCCTCCCGGCGGAGGAGGAGGAGGAAGAGGGAGACGGGAACCGAACCCTAGGGCATGGGAGCCGCGACGGGGGAGGGGCGAGGCAGGAGGCGGAGGACATGGGTGGGGCGTGGGGTGGAGGACGCGCCACGACCCACCTACCTCACCACTGCCACTGGCGAGTGGCGAGGCAGGCTAACCTTGTGTGGATCTCTCCGCCTTCGGATCGGGTCGGATCAGAGGGAGACGCGGCTACGCTCGCCGCCATGACAAGCTCCGAGATAAAAGAATTAAATCAGCGATGCAAAAAAATAAATCTGAATAGCATAATCTTTATTCAATTGTTACTACATATTCACACTCAACTTTTTCATCTAAATGCATTGTAAAGGCTACTATTAGATGAAAGGGGTGTAAAAATACAATAAACATTGGATGGAGATGATATGGCTCGGATTTAATTTTTGCACGATTGCACCAGACTGCCTATTGTTACTCTTTGGATCTTTAACCATGCATACAAGTTGGACTGATTTGTGAATCCTTGTGTAAAGAGTACAGTGAACTTAAAGCACGAGTAAAAATGTGATACATAGAGAGTGAACTCTAGTGTTAAGGAAAACAACATTTTATAATCTTTCTCAATTGGACTACAATTAAAGTCTTATTAAAAAGAAAATGGTGGGATGGTTGTTCCATGGACTCTTTACATTAGAACACTTGAACATTTCTACCTGTATACTCTACTAAGGCTGATTCCAATGGACTATGCATACTGTTGGTATCTTCCAATGGACTATGCATACTATTGGTATCCTGCGTACCGGGTATCCCACGATACCGCAAGTAAACTCACGGATTTCCACATGTCCGAGTTGAAGACCTCCCAAGGTTACACATGTCCCGCAGCACAGGACCCGCCTCCCTCGTTCGGGTAGCTCCGGCACTGCCACGTGTAACACGAGACAGGACCTAACTCCTTAAATAGGGAAGCTCCGATCGGTCATGCCACATGTCCAGTGGTCCCGGACCTAACCTCCAGTAGAGGGAAGCTTCGCTGCTGCCACGTGTATAGTAGCTCCGGACCCGCCTCCCCACAGAGTGAAGCTCCGGAGCTGCCACATGTCGAGCCTTCGGACCTAAGCCTGCAACGGGAAGACAGCCGGATCTCCAACGGTGCGGACATTCAAGGGGTAGCTAAAGCAGCCATTACAAGACCTGATTATATGTCATTAATTTCATGTTAATGACACACAATCAGATGACTGTTAATACCGGTAATGCCACCATTAAGGTACGTTATCACCATGTTAATTGCACTTAATACATGCAGATCGTGTATACGTGATTGAATACCGACAGGGCCATCTGTCGGGTCAGGCTAACATTGTAACGGTCAGTCCTTAGACTATAAAAGGATTGCGTCGCACGAACAGAGAAGGCCAATCAACCAAGCTCATACGCACACAAGCATACACGCACTCATACAATCAACAACCACCCTGTGGAGTAGCGTATTACGCTCACGCGGCCCGAACCACGTAAAAATCCTCTGTCTTACTGTCTCGTTCATAATCTTACGCGCGCCCTAACCAAATATGAACCTCCGCAGACTACACTTTAGTAGTAGTTGGGGAAGTGTCGATCAGACACTTTGACATTTTGCGCGTCGGGAAGGGGGCGCCTGAGATTTCGAGATGGTGAACTCTGCTGCGGGATCGTCCAACGACCACGCTGAGCAACCTGCTGAAGGAAATCCCTCCAATGTGCAACAACCAGCTGGTGTTGTTGTTCCGACGGCCGTCATTCTACCACCACCACCACCTGCTCTAGCAAACAACGCTGGACAACACGATGGTGTCTTCGCATCGGTCACTGCATCGACGCACAACAACCCTGAGAACGCGGTCAACGAGGCGCGTACTCTTCTTCAGCGTCCACCGGCGCCTGCAGCACCTCAAGGTGCAATGGAGCTGTGGCGCGCTGATGTGGAGCATCTGGTTGCAGCAGCAGCCGATGCCATCAGCAACCAAGGTCCTCCCCCTTCAAGGTAGGTGCCTTCTCAACGAAGGGCCTTGTTTGCAAACTTGGTCCTCTGGCGTCACAGCACCGAAGGTGTGCGCCTTCCCAGCAAGTGACATCACTGCCCTCCGTGGCATGCCATACTCACACGGCGTGGAGACCTTCGACCCATGATCTGCGGTCGGAGCTTGACTGCCGATACAGGCAGCAGGATGGATGCATCCTCATGGAGCATGCTCGTGAGAGGCGGGCTGCATGTGAGAACCCTTCTCCTTTAGGAGTAGGGGGCGGTTGTTTGGCTCTCGCCATGCACCTTCGCATGATTAAATGGCCACAGAAGTTTTGACCTCATTTGTTGGAGAAATATGATGGGACTGTCAACCTCGTTAAGTTCCTCCAAATCTAATCCACCGCCATCCTCGCAGGTGGAGGCAATAAGGCCATGATGGCCAACTACTTTCTTGTGACTCTGACTAGGACAACCAGATCCTGGTTCATGAGTCTTATGCCTGACTCCATCAACAATTGGGCAGAACTATGCCACCAGTTCACTGCCAACTTCGGGAGCTCCTACACCCGACCTGGCACAGAGTTGGATTTGTTCGCCGTGCAACAGAAATCGGGAGAGTCACTGCGATCATTCATCCAACGATTTTCCCAGGTACGGAACTTCCATCTTCAGCGCATCTGACATTGTTGCATTTTGATAGGGTATCAAAGACAAGAAGATGTTAGAGAATCTTGCGACGAAATAAGTTAGCTGCGCCACTGAACTCTTCAACCTAGCCGACAAATGCGATAGGGCTGCAGAGGGCATAGAGATGCACTACAAACTAGCTCTGGAGGCTAGTAAAAGCTCCTCCAAGGCTGAAGCCACTGCCTCTGACAGTGGAGAAAAGAAGAAAAATTCCAACGGCAAGAAGAAGCCGCCGGTCAGCACGCCTACTGCTGCTGCAGCTGCAGCTCTAGGTGGCCGAGGACCACGCTCCAAAAAACGTCCTCGACTATCATCTGAAGACGCCAGGGGTCAAAATATGTGGTGTCCGATAAAAAAACGGACACTCACAATCTTGAATATTTCCACGAGGTCCATAACCTTGTTGAGTGCTTCAACAAGCGCCAAGAAAAAGATCATTTCTGCCAGCGGGAAGGAAAGCAGAAGGTCGACGAAGCTTCAACCGATCCGGATCTAGGCTTCCAAGACCCCCAAGAAGGTCCTGAAGGCTGTGTACAACACCGTCGATGATGATTCTGACATCTCCAACAACGAGTGTCAGAAGACTCTCCATACGATATATGGAGGGTCGTGGGACATCACCTCCCGCCGCATCCTCAAGACCATGCGTCGGGAGATGGCATCGCAGCTCCCACCGCCAAGGCAGAACCCCATCGAAAGTGGATGGACACTCCCATCACTTTCGATGCTTCAGATTGCCCAAGAAACATGATCAGAGCTAGCCAACTACCGTTGATGGTTTCTCCTACCATTAACAATGTTCAGCTCTATCATGTCTTGGTATATAGAGGCGTGACACTCAACCTCCTCAGCTATGAAGCGCTCGTGAAGATCCATCTGAAGCTCTCGGACCTTCGACCCTCATGCCCCTTCTCCGGAAGAGGTCCAATAGCTATCTCTCCTCTCGGATCAATTACACTCCCGGTGACTTTCAAGACTCGAAAGAACTACAGGACCAAGAAACAAGTCTTCGACGTGGCGCACATTAGCCTACCCTTCAACGTCATCATAGGCAGGCCAACCCCGTATAGGTTTATGGCCGCAGCTCACTACGGCTACATGGTGTTGAAGATGCCAACACCTTCAAGCATTCTCCGGATCCGCGGGGATCGCACTGCAGGAGTCACTGCGCTGGAAGAACTCCACGTGCTTGCAACAGCGTAGGAGGAAGCATCCGACAAGGAGCAGCTGCTCAACCTCCGAGCTCTCGCCACCGAGGCTCGACCTTTGCACCACGTGTGCAGCCAAGCGGCGACACCGACATTCCCATCAAAGTCGTCCAAATCGGTTCTGATGTTGCCCAGACCACCCGTATATCGGCAGGTTTGGACAACAAATAGGAACTCGCGCTCATCACTTTCCTCCCGACGAATGTCAACATGTTTGCATGGCAACCGTCACAGATGACTAGGATCCCTAGGGAGGTGATTGAGCACAGCCTAAAGATATATGCCAATGCATGACCAATACATCAGAAGCCTCAAGCAATTAGTCGAGCAGCAGAACTTCATCAGACCAGAAATCAAGAAGGTGCTTGAAGCTGGTTTCATCTGGGAGGTTCATCATCCATGATGGGTGGCAAACCCAGTCATTGTGCCCAAGGCCGGCGGGAAGCTTCGAATGTGTATCGACTACACCACCTTGAATAAGGCATGTCCAAAAGAGTCATTTCCACTACCTAGGATAGACCAGATAGTGGACTCCACCTCTGGGTGTGAGCTATTGTGTTTCCTAGATGCATACTCTGGATATCATCAGATCCAAATGACTAGGGAAGATGAAGAGCATATTGCCTTCATAACAGTAGATGGGTTGTATTGTTATACTTTCATGTCTTTTGGTCTCAAAAACGTTGCTTCAACTTTTATGCGAGTCATGCACAAAACATTTAGAGAGCTCATCCTGAACTTGGTGGAAGTCTACATCGATGACATCATTGTCAAGGTGAAGAACAAGGAATCACTCCTTGACAACCTGCTAGCCGTCTTCGACAAGCTGCGTGTGACGCACACTAAGCTAAACCTGGACAAATGTGTCTTTGGGGTTAGCTCCGGGAAGCTCCTCGGATTCTTGGTGACCCACCGAGGAATTGAGGCAAATCTGACGAAGATTAAGGCTATTGAATACATGTGGCCCCCAGCTGCATCAAGGATGTCCAAAAGCCAACTAGATATCTAGCTGCGCTCGGCCGGTTCATCTCAAGACTGGCAGAACGAGCGCTTCCTTTCTTCAAGTTATTGAGGAAGTCCGGACCATTCCACTGGTCTGAAGAAGCAAAAAAGGCGTTCCAAGAGCTCAAGCAGCTCCTCACTACACTACCAATCCTGGTAGCTCCAAATCCTGGTGAGCCTCTTTTGCTTTACATTTCGGCAACTACGGAGGTTGTCAGCATGGTCCTGGTCACGGAAAAACTGGAGCCACCTACATTTCAGGAGCCCAGACCCCTCCGGGAGGGTCCGGAGCTATCTGAAAGTGAGTTTGGGTCCCAGGCCCCAGGCGCGGATCCTCAAGGCAAGCTCCTAAAGGATCAACATCTCTCACCCGAGGGAGTTCTCACGGCTGAAGAAGAAGTTTTGGACCCCTGTGAGAGGGTTCAGGAAGCTCAAGAAGAAGGTCCAGACCCCTCCGGGAGGGTCCGGATTGATGAAGAAGAAGCTCTGAGACCTTCTAGGAAGGTACGGATTGTGCAATGACTAGTGTACTTCATCAGTGAAGTACCCCACGATGCCAAGACTCCATACATTGAGGTACATAAGCTGCTCTATGTAGTTCTTATTGCCTCAAGGAAGCTTCGTCATTACTTCCAAGCCCACAGGATATTAGTGGTAACCTCCTATCCAGTGTGTGCTATATTGCATAACCCCAACTCTACGAGAAACATTGCAAAGTGGGCAGCGGAGCTGACAGAGTTCGATCTCGAATTCTGGCCTCAACATGCTATTAAGAGTTAGGCATTAGCTGACTTCGTGGCGGAGTGGACCCCTTCTTCATCAAATCCAGGGGGGCCAGTGAGCAGAAGTCGGAACCCCAGGTCCCGGTATTCATCGAGCCTCTATGGACTCTCAACTTGAACGGTTCCATGCAAAACCAGGGGGTCAGAGTTGGAATTCTTCTCCTCGCACCGATCGTGGAGAAGGTGAAGTACATGGTACAACTTGACTTCAAGGCAACCAACAACATGGCGGAGTATGAAGCTCTCATCTACGGGCTCAAGGTGGCGCTATCATATGGCATCAAGCAGTTGCTAGTGAAGGGTGATTCGCAGCTCATTATCAAGCAAAGGCGAATGCAGCTGCAACAACCCACAACTTGTTGCTTACCTCCTTGAAGTCCAGAAGCTCCAGAAGGATTTCCACGTCCTGGACCTCTGCCATGTCCAACGTCTAAACAATGTTGAAGCTGATGAACTCTCGACGAACGCTTCGACCAAAGCTCAAGATCCTGATGGAGTTTATGTCAAGAGATTGTCAAGACCTACCGCTCAACCTGCCGAACTGAGCGAAGGGGGCGAGACCAGCACCCAGAAGCTGGCAGTCCCGGTGGCCCTGTTATCATGGCATCCACCAAGGGTTGTAGGCAATGCAGGAAGCTCCGAGCAACCCAGCACGCAAGATCCGGAGGCTCAAGTTAGCTCTGATGCATGGATCTCGGAGATCCAAAGCTACTTAATAGACAACATCCTTCCTGAAGATGGTGCATCCGCTGACTGAATTGTCAGGTTGGCTAAAAGGTACACGCTGGCAGAAGGGGATCTCTACCGCGTGCGGTGCCAACGGTGTTCTAATGCGGTGCATTGCCTGGGAAGAAGGTCGCGAGCTCCTCGTAGAAATCCATGGAGGCAAGTGTCGGAACCACGCGTCTTCCCGCACGTTGGTCGGTAAAGCCTTCCGGCATGGCTTTTACTGGCCTACAACACTCCAAGACGTAGTTGATCTGGTAAAAAAGTGTGAAGCGTGCCAATTCCATGTGAAACAAATTCACACACCGGCTCAGTCACTGCAAATGATAGCTCCTACATGGCCATTCGATGTGTGGGGGATGGACATTTTGGGACCTTTCCCAAAATCCGTCGGAGGTTAGAAGTTCCTGTACCTCGCCATCGACAAATTCACCACGTGGCTGGAAGCTACCCCAGTTGTGAAATCAACCAGCAATCTGCTATCAAGTTCTTGAAGTCCATAGTCTGCAGATTTGGAGTTTTGAACAGAGTCATAACTAACAATGAAACCCAATTCACAAGTGCAGCATTCCAAGAATATTGCAAAGACCTCGACATTCAAGTCAGCTACGCATCAGTAGCTCACCCGACAAGTAATGTCCAAGCTGAGAGAGCAAATACAGAGATATTGAAAGGACTCAAGACGCGCACATATGAGGACCTGAAGAAACATAGAGCCAACTGGATAGAGGAGCTTCCGTCAGCACTATGGGCGAGCAGGACAACACCTAACCGGTCGAATGGAGAGACACCCTTCTTCCTGGTGTACGGAGCGGAAGCGATCCTTCCTTCGGAGATCACCATGGGGTCACTCTGGGTTCGGACCTTCGACAAAGCCGTGCAGGACAAGCTCCAGTGTGAAGACCTTGACCACATTGACGAGGGAAGGTGCCAAGCAACTGTTTGGAATGAACGATATCGCCAGATGCTCCGGTGCTATCACCAAAGGCATGTACGCAACCGACAGCTTGAAGAAGGCGTTATGGTGTTGTGGAGATTGCTAACTTGAGAAGGGATGAAGAAACTATCCCCCAGCTGGGAAGGCTCTTTCCGAGTGATCAATGTATCTCGTACCAGATGCGTTCGCTTGGCAACAGAGGATGGGACTTTGCTTTCCAATCCATGGAACATCGAGCACCTCTATAAGTTTTATGCGTAGTTTCACGGAGGTGAGTCTGTAATTACACATAATGTAAATTATAGAGTCTATGAACAGAATCGGGTAGGTACTCATGGAGAACATCTGAACCCCTCCGGTAGGGTCTGGACAGGTCAAGCACACTTAACTTGGTCCCAGTACTTTAAGTGTATCTTACCTACACTGGGTTAGAACAAGATGAATAGCACACTTGACATAGTTCCGTACTCTAAGTGTGTCCTTGTCTCCCCTTTAATTCAGACCTATAATGAAAGACATTGTTGTGTGAAAACAGACTCCACGTGCATTAATTTTGTACAGGCTTGTTTCTGTTATCTTTTCCTTCTTGTATATAACAAAGTTGTACAATTCTTTTTTAGATTTAGTCCAAGTTATTCATATGATATACAAGTTATATTGTTGATCTTTTTTGGATCTTAGTATTGCTAAATGGTCTACTCGCCTGAACGCCAAAGCTAATGACGGGTCTGGAGTGTGCTATCGACTTAGACTGGTCAAGCACCCTAAGTACGCCACTCTACCTACATTCCAGCAGGCCTCAGTAGGGAGGGTCTAGAAGGCATTCGGATTTGAAGAGATTATATCAATATACTTGTTATTATGTTGAGTTCCTTTGGATCTAAAATTCAAATAAGAATATTAAGTCGCAAACGAGTAGACGAGAGGACGAATTTTATTGTTTTTCTTGTCTTTCATATGCAGGAAAAATGAAAAACTCATGGCGATGGTGGTTGATGCCGGAGCTCCTAAGCTCTGACAACCCCCAGGGGGCCCACCGTTGACGTTTTATATGTTGAAAGTGGGTGTCCTCGGAGCTAACAAGTTCCTAAAACACCCTTGGGGGCCAGCCGTTGACGTGAAGAATTAATTGCGAATTTAAATGAAGATGGTGGAAAAATCACCCAGAGGGGGTGAAGCGTCCCGACCCATAAGATCGGAACTAAACATGTAATATTATTACTAAATATAAAGTTTAGTACATAATATTACAACACAAGTGGAACCACGACCATGAAGAGCTTTATTTCAATGGCATAGCCTTATTGATAGAAACTACAAGTTGTGACAAGGCAACTATAATGAACATCAATACGTAGACTAGTAGCTCGTCGTCGCCCATGGTTCCACTACACAACTTGGGTGCGGACGCGACCCTACTCAAAGTTCTCCGACGGGAAGTCAAGATCCTCTAAAAGACAATCAATCAACAACGTTTGAGTACAAAAGTACTCAGCAAGCTCTACCTCGCCCTTTGGGAGGGGAATAAACAGATATAAATGCAATGCACAAGATAAATAACAATGCAACCTAATGCAACTAATGCAAATGAATATCTTCTACATCACTCATCTCTATACCACCATAGGTGGCTTTCTAGTTGTTAGGACCACACCAAAACCCATCCTATACCGAGGGCATGACCATTCGAATGGATTTTACACTCTGCAGAGGTTGTACGCTGTACCCACATGCACGTACCATCAAAGACAACCCGACATAACCGACACTCAGTCGAAACATCACTCCGACCAGTCATCCCCAACCGAGTATCAATATCATCAGTGAGCTCAATAATCTCTTAACATAATCAGGCAGCTACCGGGATTAGGCTAAGCCCTGCCCATACAGGGACATGTGGTCGTACTGAAAGGAAGTTAGGTGAGATGTCAAAACAACTCGGTCCTTAAGGCTCACCAAGACAGCCTTCATACAAACATCACGAGCTTATGCTCATGATAGAACTCGCCGTAAGTCTACCACCATGGTAGCACATACACCAACACTAACTGTCGGAGTCTGGTTCCGGCAATTCTCCCGGTACTACTATTGGTAGCCTGCGGAGTTTGTAGTTCGGTATTGGGCGCGCAAAGATTCAGAACACGATGGCAAATAGACACGAGGATTTATGTGGTTCGGGCCGCCTAAGCGTAATACCCTACTCCACGGGGTGTGTAGTTGTTGTATTGAGCGTCTGAGCACTTGTGAGTGTGTGTCAGAGTTGAGCCAGGAGAGTCGAGAGCGAGGGCCCCAAAGTCGAGAGACCCCTGTGTATCGCTCGACCAGTCCTTTTATAATACAAGGACTGGTCGTTACATCGCTAGCCTAGCCCGACATGTGGCCCTGGCGGTTACTTATGCTTAATACACAATTAATGAGGTTAATTACCCTTAATAGTGTGGTAACTGGCCTCGATAGTGCTTTTACTGGTATTAAGAGCCCTCCGATCGTGTGTCATTAATATGATATTAATGATACTTAATCGGGTCTTCAAGTCCTTGATTGTCCCTTGAAGGTCCGAGCCATTGGGGTCCACCAGTCTGATTGTTGAGGCTGAAGGTCCGGCGGTTGAACACATGGCAGCTCCGGAGCTTACCGTCTGGGACGGGTAGGTCCGGTGCAGTTGTACACGTGTCGGTACTGGAGCTTCCCTCTATCGGGGGTTAGGTCCGGGGGTGCCGTGCGGGTATTTAGCCCGGAGCTATCCCATGTGTGGGATGTAGGTCCGGTTGCAGTATACACGTGGCAGCACCGGGACTAACCATAGAAGGGATGTAGGTCCGGTCCCGTATGACACGTGGGGCCTTTGGAGGTCTTCAACTCAGACAGGTGAAGTTCCTTTGGTCTTTTTGCAGTCCCAAGGGGTATACGGTATGCAGGGTATTGATAGTGGCCCCCTGGGCCCACCTCTAGGAGAGACCTTTTGGATGAAGTCGTTCTGCCGGAGGTGGGTCCATCCTTCGGTTTTTGAGTTGTGTCTTCAAGGGTCTTCGGATGTGCCGTTGGCGGTAGTTCGCAGTTAAACCATCGCCGTGTGGCATGGCCAGAATGCGGCAGGTGAGATCTGAGTGTGTGGATCTCACGCAATTGAAGGTTGTCCGTTCCCGACACAAAAATCGTATCGGTTCCGCGCGCCCTGTCAGGCCGCCGCCCTCGGGCTTCATGCCTTTCATGATGACAACCGTTCGCGTGGGGTAGGTACCTCGACTTGATCGTCGGGGTGGCCCCGGGCCCCCTTGTCATTGGCAGGGTGAAGTTTTTAAACTGTGTCATTGGCTCCTCTACGGTTTCAATCCAAGCGTTGCGGGGGCTTACTTAAGAAGGAAAGCACACACCGTTTGGGGATTCTTTAAGCCTTCATTTTAACTTGTGCTCGAATCCTCCAAACTTTAGCCTGCTTTTCATATCTCACCCCGATGTGCCGCGATGAAGTTGGGACTGCCCAAGAGCCGCATTGGGAGCAAGAAGGAGTTGTCTAGGGTCCGGACCTACATGGGATGGTCCAGCGACTCCTTCGACAACGACATTCGCTGCAGCAAGCTTCCCTTCAAGAAGGAGCGAGCCAGAGATATGGTGTACTTCCTTGGGTACACCATGGCGGGTTTGATCCCGCCTTTCTCCACTTTCTTTCTGATGTTGCTTGATTTCTATGGTCTGCAGCTCCACCATCTTGACCCCCACTCAATCTTGCTGGTGGCGACTTTTGTCCACTTTTGCGAGATGTGGGTGGGTGTGCCCCCTTGCGTGGAGTTGTTCTATACTTTCTTCACTATTCACCCGACCGGGAAGAGGAATGAGTTCATCGGCTTCTACTACTTCGTGAAGCGGAAGAACTCCCCCCTCAAGTACTTGAGGTCCTTCCCTTCCGACAAATGGGACGACTGGAAGACAGACTGGGTGGTCATCACCGTCGAGGGACACGAGAGGTTGGAGCTGCCTGAAGGCCTTCCTCACGTTCACACCGACACTTGGAGTGACGTGCCGGAGTTGTTGAGGGAGTACAGGCCCATCCTGGACAGAATACAGGAATGTGTCGAAGGTGGGGTGACCCCGCAGATGGTATTCGACAACTTCTTGATGAACAGGTGGGCCCCACAGAGGGCTAGGAGCCGACCTGCTTGGGCCTTCAATAGTGAGATGGACACCAACCGCATTGAGGTCTGCTTGGACACCAACCTGACCGGTGAAGCCTTGAAGACCCATATCAAGAAATTCCAGCCTGGGAACATCAGCCCTGGCGACGTGTCTCCACCGGCAGCCTTTCTTCCTCTGAATATGATACCAGAGGAGTGCAGAGAGCTCCAGAGGAAGATGCTGCTATTGGAATACTTGGGCCTGGTGGAGAGACGATCAACCTCCGGGGTGGCTATCCTCGGAGCTTCGGAGGATGGCTCAATTCCTGCCCCGAAGCCAAGAACCAAAGTCGTAGGCAAGGGCAAGGAGTTGGCCGAGCCCTCGAGCCGCAAGAGGAAGTTGAAGCACGCTGACGGGAGGTCCGTCAGACATGCTCCTTCTGCAGTAGCTCCTTCTCCCTGACGGAGGAGGTCTTTGGTGGTGGTAACCACCCCAGCATCAGCATCTCCTCAGGGCGCTAGCTCCGTCCATGTGGCTCCAGTACCAGGGCCAGCTGAGGGCTCTAGGTCCGAAGGTCCTTCTCAGTTGAGGGGGGCCTCAACCAAGATGACACAAACGGCGGCATCAAGCTCCGGGGAGCCTTTCGGAGATACTACACCAATGGTGTCAGGGTCCGGCCCCGAGCGTCCAGTGAAGAGGTTATGCGCTAGCTGGAGCAGAAGCCTTCCGAGGTAAGTTTGATTTTTACCTCAGTTGATTGTTTTTTTGTTGTAACTATGTTTTGAGTTTCTTTGTCCTTCATCCACAGAGTGCCCAAGAAAGGGGTTGAAGCTCCGGTTCCTGCAACAGCAACTGATGCTGCGCAGACGGAAGCTCCGACTCCAATCCTAGCGCCGCCCCAAGAGGTGGCTGAGGCCGTGGCAGCTCCGGTGCTAGCTGTCATGGTCCCTGACCTCGAGTCATCTCCTGAAGCTCCCGTGGTAGCGCCGGACCACGAGAATGAAGATGTACCAGCGGCACCAGCCCCGGAGGTTGAAGCTCCGGGTTTGGATGTTGAGATGATGGACGCCCCGGCCTCAGAGCCGGAGGTAGCTGCAGTCCCAGCCCTAGAGTCGGTTGTTGATGGAGCCCCGATAGCGGAGCCGATGGTTGATGAAGCCCCGACAGTAGAGCCGATGGTTGATGAAGCCCCGGCGGTAGAGCCGCTGGTTGATGAAGTTTCGGCGCCTGAGCCGGTTGTCGAAGAATTGTCGGTGCCCGAGCCAATGGCACTCGAGGCACCAGCGTATGAATCGGCGGTGGAGGAGGCGCCAGCGTCGGAGCCGGAAGTGGCTTCAGCTTCGGCCGAACCTTCAAAACCTACCTCGGAGGTAGTGGTTCCGGAGGTGCTCGCGCCTGAGCCAGGGTGCCAAGAGGAGGCTGTCGATCCCCCGCCTCAGGGACCCGTTGCTGATGACAAGGCGGCAGGACTTTCAGAGCCGACTTCGGAGGTAGGAACTTCTGCTGCAGGACCTTCCTCGGTAGCGGCCGAAGCTATCCCGGAGGGTGGCCCTAGTGCCGTGGAGGCTCAAGGGACCACTCTTGTAGAGTGGGACCCGACTTTTGTTGTAGAGAACCCGCTGGAGCCAGCGGAGAGGACCCCGGCAGGTCCGGAGCCGATCCCTCTGTCATTGTCTATCGACAACGCCTGCTCTAGCCTTCGTCAAGTGCAGCTGGCCTTCTACCACGACAGCAAGGCCCTCGAGGAGGAGCGCCAAACCCTTAGGAGGTGGTGCAACCGGCTCCAATTCGAGACCAAGCTGGCGCAAACCAGGCTGGTTGGCGACAGGGGGTGGGTGAAGAAGGAGAAGGCCCAGATGGAGTACTAGGGCCAGCTGCTGGACGAGAGGGAAGGCATGACGCGATCCCTTGACAACCAGTCTCGGGCCATCTACGAACAGGCTGTAGCTGCTAATAATGCAGCGAGTGATCGCCAAGAGAAGCTCGACGCCATCCACGACAGCCTCGTCAAGCGCCGGGAGGCTCTTGAGGAGCGGGAGAAAAAGCTCGAAGATGAAGAGCAAAAACTCCTGGAGCTACGGGATGACCTCGTGAAGAGGGAGGAGGAGCTCACTCAGAGGCTGACTCTGGGTGACAAGAGTCTCGCGGAGCGCACCAAAAAGCTGGAGAGCACTGCGAGAAGGAGGAGAAGAAGGCCTAGCAGCGAGGAAAAGACCTCCACAAGAGGGAGGATGAAATTGCTGCCAAGGAGAAGAAAATGCAGGGCCGGGAGAAGTACCTAGTCGACCGTTGGAACAAGATCCACCTCCGGGAGGAGGAGCTCAGTAAACTCGAAAGGCAGGTTGTTGAAAAGATTCAGCAGAACGCCAAAGAGGTTGAGTGCCTTGCCCAGGAGAATTCGGAGCTTGCGGCGACCAGAAGATCCTTGGAAGAGATGCGAGGCTCGAGGGCTGCAGAGTCCTAACAAGTTTCGGACTTCTTGGGCAAATCCAACGATGCGCTGACGCTGATGGGTTTTAGTCCCGTGCGTCCTGATGATCCAGAGTCGGAGCTGGACCAGGCGTTGCAGGCGTTGAGTTCGGCAGGCAACAAGCTCACCAAGATGGGTGATGTCATCGCTGACCAGCTGGAAACCGAGGGACAATCCCTGGCAAAGAACATCGTAGAGTTCATGCTAACGTGCTACACAAGCCGGAACCCTCACTTCCCACTAGACCCGGTGCTTGAAGGCCCCATCGACGGAGAGGGAGAAGCCGCCAAAGCCAGCGTGTCAGAGGTTGCCCAGAAGGTCACCTCGTTCTTCCATAGGGTCTAGGATTCTCTCTTTGTAGCTCCCGCTTGTATTATCTCTTCTTTTTCTCCAATTTTGTAATCTCTTGTCTCCAGATTAATGAAATCCAAGTTTTTTATGAATTTCATTTTTCGTCTTCAACACCTTTGTCCCACTTGGCCCCCTGATAGATGTACACAATTTGATTGTGAACATGTACCAAGAGGATGTAGCACTTTGTTGAAGACTTGCGTGCTTCAAACTTGTAGTTTGTAGGTCCGAAGTCACCGATAGTAGGGGCCCCCTGAGGTTGTCGGAGCTTAGTACCTCCGACAGTGACCCTTGTCAACACGTATAGCATTGACAGTTAGTCCTCTGGGGTTGTCGGAGCTTGGTAGCTCTGGCAGCGACCACTGTCAACACGCGATGCGTCGACAGCAGACCCCACTGGGGAGTCTTCCCACCATATTTACTTCATGTTGATGGCTGGCCCCTGGATTTGCCAGAACTTTGTAGCTCCGGCGATGTCTATTATCAATGTTTGAAACATCGACAGTATACCACCTTAGGGGTTGTCAGAGCTTTGATAGCTCCGGCTTCATCCACCATCATCATGAGGTCTTTATTTTTCCTGCACACTGAAGTCAAGAAAAACAGTAAAATCCATTTATTCTCTATAACTCGTTTGCGGCTTACTATTCTCAAAAGAAATTTTTAGGTCGAACGCAATTCTAAATACAATCAAGTGCACTGGCTTGTTTTCTCCAGGTCCGATCGTTTCTGGACTCGCCTTACTTCGGCCTGCCGGGGTGTAGGTAGAGTGGCGTACTTAGGGTGCAGGACCAGGCTAAGTCGATAGCACACTCCATACCTAGATTGGCTTGGCGGCATTCACACGAGTAGACCATTAACAATGTTTAGACCCGAAATAATTGGCAATGCAACTTGAACTATATATGAATTGGTCGAACTAAAGTTTCTTAAGAATTGCACAACTTTGTTATAGACAAGAAAGAGAAAAATAAAAAATATTGAGCCTGTACAAAATATATGCACGTGGAGTCTATATTCACAATGATGTCTTTCATTATAGGTCCGGGGTACAAGGGAAACAAGTACACTCTTAGGGTACGGAACCAGGCTAAGTGTGTTGTATTTCTCGTTTGACCCAAGGTAGCTAGCTACACTTTTAGTTCTGAGACTGTGACAAGTGTTGCCTAAACTTTGCGAACCTTCCGGGGAAGGTCCGACTGTTCTCCCGAAGGAACTACCTGACTCTGTACAATGACTCTATAACATACATCACATGTAACTACAGACTCACCTCCATGATATTAAGCGTAGAACTTATGGAGGTGCTCAATGTTCCAAGGATTAGGGAGAGGTGTCCCATCCTCGGTTGCCAAGCGAACGTATCCAGGACGAGATACTTTGATCACTCGGAAGGGTCCTTCCCAGCTGGGGGAGAGTTTGTTTAACCCTTCTCTAGTTTGTATTCTCTGTAGCACCAGGTCGCCTTCCTCGAGCCGTCGGCTGTGAACATGCCGTTGGTGATAGCACCAAAGAGCTTGGCGGTATCGGGCATTCCGAACAACTGCTCGTCACCTTCCCTCTTCAAGGAGGTCAAGGTCTTCACACCGGAGCTGGTGCTGCGTGGCATTGTTGAAAGTCCGGACCCGAAGTGACCCCAAGGTGATTTCTGGAGGAAGGACTGCTTCAGCTCCGTACACCAGGAAGAAGGGTGTCTCTCCAGTTGACCGGTTTGGAGTTGTCCTGTTGGCCCACAAAGTGGGCCGAAGCTCTTCGATCCAGTTGGCTCCATGTTTTTTCAGGCGCTCATATATGCACGTCTTGAGTCCTTTTAGGATTTTTGCATTTGCTCTCTTAGCTTGGTCATTGCTTGCCAGGTGAGCTACTGAGGCGTAGCTGACTTGAATGTCGAGGTCTTCGCAATATCCTTGGAATGCAGAGCTTGTGAATTGGGTCCTGTTATCAGTTATGATCTTGTTTGGGACTCCAAATCTGCATATGATGGACTGCAAGAAGTTGATAGGTGATTGCTTGTTTATTGTCACAACTGGAGTTGCTTCCGGCCATTTGGTGAACTTGTCAATGGCGACGTACAGGAACTTGTAACCTCCGACGGCTCTTGGGAAAGGTCCCAAGATATCCATCCCTCACACAGCGAATGACCATGTAGGAGGTATAATTTGTAGAAGTTGAGCTGGTGTGTGAATTTGCTTTGCATGGAACTGGCATGCTTCACATTTCTTCACTATCTCAGTTGCATCCTGGAGTGTTGTAGGCCAGTAGAAGCCATACCGGAAGGCTTTACCGACCAGCGTGCGGGAAGACGCGTGGTTCCCACACTCGCCTCCATGGATTTCTGCGAGGAGCTCGCAGCATTCTTCCCTTATATTGCACCGCATTAGTACGCCATTGGCACCACGCCGGTAGAGATCCCCTTCTACCAGTGTGTATCTTTTAGCCAATCTGACTATTCGGTCAGCGGATACATTATCTTCAGGAAGGAAATTGTCTTTCAAGTAGCTCCGGATCTCCGAGATCCATGCATCGGAGCTAACTTGAGGATTTGAGTCTTGCGTGTTGGGTTGCTCAGAACTTCCTGCAGCACCATGACCCTTGATGGACGCCATGGTAACAGGGCCATCAGGACCGCCAGCTTCGGTGCTGGTCTCACCCCCTTCGCTCAGTTCAGCGGGCTGAGCTGTTGGTTTAGACAACCTTCGGACGAAGGTTCCGTCGGGAGCTAGAGCTCCGGTTGAAGCTTTCCTCGTGAGTTCGTCGGCTTCAGCGTTGTTGAGATGCTGGACATGGCAGAGAATCAGGACGTCGAAGTCCTTTTGAAGCTTCTGGACTTCAAGTAGGTATGCAGCTAGTTGAGGGTTGTTGCAACAACATTCACCTTTGACTTGTTTTATAACAAGATGTGAATCACCCTTTACCAACAGCTGCTTGACACCATACGATAGTGCCACCTTGAGCCCATAGATTAGTGCTTCATACTTCGCCATGTTGCTAGCCGCCTTGAAGTCAAGGTGAACCATGTATTTGAACTTCTCCCCGGTCGGAGTGAGGAGAAGGACTCCAGCTCTGGCTCCCTGCTTTTGCACGAAGCCTTCGAAGTAGAGAGTCCAGTGGGGCTCGGTGAAGACCGAAGCTTTGGGTTCCAGCTTCTGCTCACTGGGGCCCCCAGGATTTGATGGAGAGGGGGTCCATTCCGCCATGAAGTCCGCCAATGCTTGACTCTTGATTGCTTGCCTTGGGACGAATTCAAGATCGAACTCGGCCAATTCTGCTGCCCACTTTGCAATGTTCCCAATAGAGTTGGGATTATGCAAGATTGCACGCAGTGGATAAGAAGTTACCACTGAAATATTGTGAGCTTGGAAGTAGTGTTGGAGCTTCCTAGAAGCAATAAGAACTGCGTAGAGCAGCTTATGCACCTCTAGGTATCGAGTCTTGGCGTCATGGAGTACTTCGTTGATGAAGTACACTGGGCGTTGGACTGTTCGGACCCTCCCGAAGGAGCCCGGAGCTTCCTCCTCATCAACCCGGACCCTCCTGGAGGGGTCCGGACCTTGTTCAGGGACCTCTGGGTTCCTACTGGAGGAACCTAGAGTTTCTCCTGCAGCGACCCGAACCTTCCCGGGGGGGGGGGGGTCCAGATCTTGTTGCTCAGCAGAAGTGACTTCTCCACTTGAAGGAGGTGGGTCTTCTGGCATCTTGTCTTGAGGATCCGGGTCTGGGAGCTGGGACCCAGACTCGTCTTCAGGTAGCTCGGACCCTCCCAAAGGGGTCTAGATTCATAAACTGAAGATGGTTCTGGTCTTTCCACAACCAGGACCATGCTGACAACTTCGTTAGTTGCCAAAATGTAAAGCAGAAGTGGCTCACCAGGATTCGGAGCTACCAAGGTTGGTAGAGTGGTGAGGAGCTGTTTCAGCTCTTGGAATGCCTTTTCTGCTTCTTCAGACCATTGGAATGGTCCGGACTTCCTCAATAACTTGAATAAGGGTAGCGCCCGTTCCGCCAGTCTTGAGATGAACCGGCTATGGGCAGCTAGACATCCAATCAGCTTTTGGACGTCCTTGATGCGAGCTGGTGGTCGCATGTCTTCAATACCTTTAATCTTCGCTGGATTTGCTTCTATTCCTCGGTGGTTCACCAAGAATCCAAGAAGCTTTCCGGAGCTAACCCCGAAGACACACTTGTCTGGGTTCAACTTCGTGCGTGTGACTCACAACTTGTCGAAGACAACTTGCAAGGTGTCAAGGAATGACTCCTTGTTCTTGATCTTGACAATGATGTCATCGACATACACTTCCACTACATCTCTAATAAGCTCTCCAAAAGTTTTGTACATAGCTCGTACAAACGTTGAAGCAGCGTTTTTGAGACCAAATGGCATGGCAGTGTAACAATATAATCCATCTACTGTGATAAAGGAAGTATGCTCTTCATCTTTACTAGACATTCTGATTTGATGATACCCAGAATATGCGTCTAAGAAACACAGTAATTCACACCCGGGGGTGGAATCCACTATCTAATCTATTCTAGGTAGTGGGAATGGATCTTTTAGACATGTCTTATTCAGTGTAGTGTAGTCGATACACATCTGAAGCTTCCCGCCGACCTTGGGTACAACGACTGGGTTTGCCAGGAAATTTGGGTGGAAGACTTCTCGGATGAATCCAGCTTCAAGCAACTTCTTCACTTCTTGTCGTATGAAGTTCTGTCGCTCTACTGATTGCTTTTGAGGCTTCTGATGTACAGGCTGAGCGTCAGGATAAATCTTCAGATTGTGCTCGATCACTTCCATAGGGATCCCAGGCATTTATGACGGTTGCCAGGCAAACACGTCGACATTAGCCCTGAGGAAAGTGACGAGCGCGAGTTCCTATTTGTCATTCAGACCTCCCAATATACGGGTGGTCTCAGCAGCGTGAGAACCAATTTGGACGACTTTGACGGGAATGTCGGTGTCACCGCTTGGTTGCACACGAGGTGCGGAGGTTGAGCCTCGATGACGAATGCTCGAGGGTTTTGGAGCTTGCTCCTTTCCGAATTCTTCCTCCTGCGTTGTAGCAAGCGCATGGAGTTCTTCCAGAGTAGTCACTCTGGCGGTGCGATCTCCATGGATCCGGAGAACACCTGCTGGTGTTGGCATCTTCAACACCAAGTAGCCATAATGGGTGGCAGCCATGAATTTGTACAAGGCTGGCCTTCCCAAGATGGCGTTGAACAATAAGTTGATTTGTGCCACATCGAAGACAAACTTCTCAGTGCGGTAATTCTCCCGGGTCCCGAAGGTCACTGGTAGAGTAATAGCACTGAGTGGGGTTATGGCCCCTGGACCTACTCCAGAGAAAGTTCAGGAGGGGCGAAGATCCGAAGGTCGGAGCTGAAGCTTGACAAAAGTTTTGAAGCTTATGAGGTTCAACCCCGAACCTCCGCCCACCATCACATGGTGGAGCTGGATGTTGTTGATGGTCGGAGATACCAACAATGGAAGTTGCCCAGCTCTGATCATGTTCTGAGAGCAGTTTGAAGCATTGAAACTGATGGCAGTGTCCATCCACTTCTGGTGCGGCTCCTCTCTGGCAGTGGGAGCTACTGAGGCCATGTCCCGCCGCATTGTCTTGAGGACACGGCGGGAGGTGATGTCCCACGAACCACCAAAGATGGTGTTCATGGTCTTCCGACGTTCATTATCAGAGACGTCGTAGTCGTCGTCGACGGAGGTGGAAACAACCTTCAAGACTTTTTTAGGGTCCTGAAAGCCTAACTCCTCTTCAGCCGGAGATTCGTCGACTTTCTGTTTTCCTTCCCTTTGACGGAAAAACTTCTTCCCGAAGCTTGTTGTAGCGCTCTGCAAGGTTCTGGACCTCTCGGTAGCCTTCCAGGTTGTGGTTGTTTGACTTGTGTATGGGACACCACATCTTGGAGCTACCATCGTCTTCAGACGACGGCCGAGGTTGTTTCTCGGGGCGTGGCCCCCGGCCACCCGGAGCTGCGGCAGCAGCTACTGTAGGTGTGCCGGCCGACGACTTCTTCTTGCCGTTGGACTTTTTCTTCTTCTTGCCACTCCCGGAGGTAGTGGCTTCACCCTTGGAGGACTTTTTGTTGTCCTCCGGAGGTGGTTGGGAGTGCATTTCACGGCCCTCCTCGGCTTTGTCGCATTTGTCTGCCAAGCTGAAGAGTTCCGTGACGCTGGTGACCTCCTTGGTCGCTAGCTTCTCCAACATCTTCTTGTCTCCTACGCCCTTTCTAAATGCCACAATGACAGAAGCGCTTGAGATAGAAGGTATGGTGTTTCGTACCTGGGAGAACCTCTGGATGAAAGATCACAAGGACTCTCCCCCCTTCTGCTTGACAGCAAAAAGGTCCAATTTGGTGCCCGGTTGGGTGTATGAACTCCCGAAATTGGCGGTGAACTGTTGGCACAGTTCCTCCCAACTATTGATGGAGTCGGGCGGTAGGCTCATGAACCAGGACCTGGCGGTCCCAGTCAAAGCCACGGGGAAATAATTGGCCATCACGACCTCATTGCCTCCAGGCACAAGGATTGCGGTGGAGTAGATTTGGAGAAACTCAGCGGGATTAACAGTCCCGTCAAATTTCTCCGGCATATGAGGCCGGAACTTCTGCGGCCATCTGATCATGCGTAGGTGCATGGCCAGGACTGAACAACCTCCTCCTACTCCCTCAGGAGTAGGACTGTCCCGAGTCTCTCGCCTCTCGCGAGCATGCTCGATGTAGACGCAGCCGTCCTGTTGGCGGTAACGGCGATCAAGCTCCGCCCAGAGGTCGTGAGTTGAAATCCTGGTTACCGTATGGGTATGTCGCGCCTAGGAAGGTAGCGATGTCGCCTGTTGAGACGTAGCTCGCCTCCTATGTTGGGAAGCGTGTGGACCAAGTCTACCCGACACGGTCCGATGCTGCGATGGGGCCCGCCCCAAGGGGGGAGGACCTTGGTTGCTGATGCGATCAGCTGCTACTGCAACCAAGTATTCCACATCAGCCCTTCACTGCTCCATTGCACCCTGGGATGCTCCTAGAGGCGGTGGACGTTGGAGAAGAGCACGCGTGGCATGGAGCGCATGTTCAGGGTTGTTGTTCGCCGATGCCGTGACCGACACAGACGCCCCATCCCGCTGTCCAGCTTGATTTGCCTGTGCAGATGGTGGCAGCGGTGGCATGACTCCTGCTGGAGCCACAGCACCTGCTGGCTGCTGCATATTGGAGGGATCGCTCCAATAGGTTGCGCAGTAGGGTTGCCATTGGACGATCCGGCAGCAGAGTTCACCATCCTTGAATCTCGGGCACCCCCTACCTGGCGCGCCAACTATCGGAGTCTGGTTCCGGCAATTCTCCTGGTACTACTATCGGTAGCTCGCGGAGTTTGTAGTTCGGTATTGGGTGTGCGGAGATTCAGAACACGATGGCAAATAGACACGAGGATTTATATGGTTCGGGCCGCCTAAGCGTAATACCCTACTACACGGGGTGTGTAGTTGTTGTATTGAGCGTCTGAGCACTTGTGAGTGTGTCAGAGCTGAGTCAGGAGAGTCGAGAGCGAGGGCCCCTAAGTCGAGAGACCCCTGTGTATCGCTCGACCAGTCCTTTTATAATACAAAAACTGGTCGCTACATCGATAGCCTGGCCCGCATATGGTTCTGACGGTTACTAATGCCTAATACACAATTAATGAGGTTAATTACCCTTAATAGTGTGGTAACGGGCCTCGACAGTGCCGTTACTGGTATTAAGGGCCCTTTGACCGTGTGTCATTAATATAGTATTAATGACACTTAATCGGGCCTTGAAGTCCTTGATTGTCCCTTGAAAGTCCGAGTTGTTGGGGTCCACCAGTCTGATTGTTGAGGCTGAAGGTCCAACGGCTGAACACGTGGCAGCTCCGGAGCTTACCGCCTGGGACGGGTAGGTCCGATGCAGTTGCACACGTGTCGGTACCGGAGCTTCCCTCTGTCGGGGGTTAGGTCCGGGGGTGCCGCGCAGGTATTTATCCCGGAGCTATCCCATGTGTGGGATGTAGGTCCAGTTGCAGTATACACGTGGCAGCACCAGGACTAACCATAGAAGGGAGGCAGGTCCGGTCCCGTATGATACGTGGGGCCTTCGGAGGTCTTCAACTCAGACAGGTGAAGTTTCTTTGGTCTTTTTGCATAGTCCCAAGGGGTATATGGTACGCAGGGTACCGACACTAACGCATCTGCCCCAATCAGAACTCATGCATGTTCTCAACAACCATGCCAACTATACAACATACAAGAGGCAACATCATCATGCATAATCTCATCATATCAATATGCAACATCAGGAACTATCATGACTCCACTCTATCACTCGACGCTCAACAAATTCAATAACTTGATCTACCGACCACAATGGAATTATCTCACATAGGTGCAAAATGATCAAAAAGGGATAGATGGAATTTGCCTTCGCTACCGTCGGCTGCGTCATTCTCCGGGTCACCTGGTTCCTTCGGGTTCTACTCCGGTACTGGGTCCGCTCCGTAGCGCACGCACAAACAAACATACAAGCAAGGAAATCATATGTCAACACATCATACAAATTTAATTGTATTGAATAGAGTACAATTTTATATGATTTTTAGAGGAAAAATCAGGTTAATCTGAGTTCGTATGAGGGAGATATGTATTTTATAAAAATAGAATTTGACTAATTCCGAAAATGAAAAACAGATTGTGAAATGAGGTGGTGTTGATGTGTTATGGGGCCGGTCAAGTGGTGGGCTTGGTCTGCACTGAGCCTATGGGCCGGATACTTAATTAACTAATGTTTGGCTTGCTGGTTTATTAGCCTACAGAGGCAGCACCAGGCTTCTTCCCCCTTTGGACAGTTCGTTTCCTCTTTTCCTGTCCGCCACGGGGGGCCACTAGGAGCTCCACTCGGGCAGGGAAATAAGAGAGAGGGCGGCTATCGAGGAGAGAATTCGCACGCCCCTGCTAAGACTCGCTCGGGTGAGGCATCAATTTGGGAGAGACCGCGAGGAATAGGGCGGATTTAAGAGGAAGACGGTCATGGAAAGGAGAGCTCGGTGCTAGCATGGAAGAGGGAGGGAGGAGCTCACCTTCGATGTCGCTTGGCGAGGCTGGCGCGATACGCGGATCGTGTGGTTGGATTTATAGGCAGAAGAAGGGTGGTGGCGGAGGTAGGCGGCCGATTCACAGACAAGCGAATAAATTCGCCGTACCGCCGGTGTAGCGCGCACACAGCTCGACCGGTGTACGATGCGTCGCGTCGTCTGGCCGCAGTCGTGGAAGTCGACGCGGCTGCCGAGGCGGGCGTTCTCACCGGCGTGGCGCAAGTAATGAGTGGTAGGTTACGATCACTTCCTCTGTACAGTGGTGAACGAGATAAATGCGTCGTACGCGTTCGGGAGCCTTCTCGCCCAGTGAAGAAGGAGAGAGAGAAAGGAGGGATGACGAGTTTTGTTTCTGCTATGGATGGCGTGCTCGTTGGGTTGGAAACGTGCTGCTCTGCAAAGTTGCTGCTACAAAGAAGAAGAAGAAGGGGTGTTTTGCAAATATGTAAATGTGGGAGGTGGTGATTAGAAAATGGAATCAGCTGGGATTCAGAGACTCGATTCAATGGACGTGGAAAAGAATGTAGGTGGCTTCTGGCCACACATTCACTTCATTTTTTTACTTTTCATTTATTTATTTTATTTACACATTCACTTCATTTTTTTACTTTTCATTTATTTATTTTATTTGGATCAGTATCGCTATTTCCTTATGTTTGATTATTGTATATTCATATATTGCTGCTTATTTTTGTAAGTGATTATATTATTATTTGTATGTATTAATTTAATAAGTATGATTTATTGGCCTACGAAATTTAAATGTTACAGACCGATCCCACTTAGGTGGAATCTTGTCCTCGAGATTCGGCTGGTCTTTAAAAAGGTGAGGAAACTCGGCTCGTAGTGCATCTTCTCTTTCCCATGTAGCTTCGACCTCTGAGTGTCTGCTCCACTGAACCCGACAAAGCTTGACAAAGTTTGTTCTTGTCCTTCGGGTAACAGTATCCAAAATATTTACTGACACCTCCTGGTAATAGAGATCATCTTGTAGGTCCAGACTGTCCTGTACTACTTGTTCCTCAGGCAGTCGTAGACACCTCTTTAGTTGTGACACATGGAAGACGTTGTGCAAGCCCGACATCTCTTCGGGTAAATGGATTCCATATGCCACTGATCCTACTATTTTTAGGACTAGAAAAGGACCAATGTATCGCAGCGCTAGCTTTCCATGCACTTGGAATCTGCGTGTGCCACGGATCGGAAACATTTTAAGATATACATGATCTCCGACTTCGGACCTGAGTTCACACCTTCTCTTGTCCGCATAGCTTTTCTGGTGTGACTGAGCTGCCTTCAAATTTGCCCGGATCTCTGCTATCTTGTCTTCTGCTTTCATGATGAAATATGGTCGCTCTACAATACGGTCTCCAACCTCTGACCACATAAGTGGAGTCCGACACTTTCTTCCATAGAGCGTTTCAAATGGGGACATCTTGATACTAGCCTGATAACTATTGTTATAAGAGAACTCGACATATGGTAGACTCTCTTCCCAATCCTTTCTGTAGGTGAGAACAGCTGCTCTTAACATGTCCTCCAAGATTTGGTTGATTCTTTCTGTCTGACCATCAGTATGAGGGTGATATGTCGAGATAAAATCCAACTTAGTACCAAGTGATTTCTGTAGACTTCTCCAAAATCTCGACGTGAACTTGGTACCTCTGTCAAAGACTATCCTTGAATGTACAACGTGTAGCTTCACAATACGGTCTATGTACACCTTGGCCAGCTTGTCTCCACCGTAGGTAGTGCATACAGGAATAAAGTGTGCAACCTTTGTAAGACGGTCGACCACTACCCACACAGAATCGTTACCGCTCTTGGTTCTTGGTAACCCCGTGATGCAATCCATCCCTACTTCATCCCATTTCCAAACTGGGATCGGAAGAGGTTGTAGTAGGCCACTTGGCTTCTGATGTGCGGCCTTGACTCTTCGACACACATCGCAGCAGACTACAAATCTAGCTATGTCACCTTTCATACCAATCCACCAATACTTCTGCTTAAGATCCAAGTACATCTTGGTAATTGTCGGGATGATAGAGTATGCGGAGTTATGAGCTTCATCCATGATGGTGTTCCGATAGTGACCATGTGAAGGCACACACAATCATTTCTTGAACCAAAATATCATCTCTATCAACTCTAAAATCTGGAGCCTTGCCTTCACCGGTTTGTTCCTTGTTCTCCATCAACTTCTCATCATCATGTTGAGCCTTCCTAATTTGTTCATCTAGAACAGGATGAACACTAAGATTGTAGTTGTAGGAGTGAGGTACAACTCTTAGGTTCAACTTCCTCATTTCCTCACATAGCTACGGTACTTGAGTCACCAAGTGAAGGCAGTATGCTTTCCTACTAAGAGAGTCAGCTACCACATTTGCTTTACTTGGGTGGTAGTAAATTTCCAAGTCATAATCCTTTATTAGCTCCAACCATCTTCGTTACCTTAGGTTGAGGTCGGACTGAGTAAAGATGCACTTAAGGCTCTTGTGGTCCGTGTAGATCTCACACTTGTTACCAATTAGGTAATGCCTCCAAATCTTAAGAGCATGAACTACCGCAGCCAATTCCAAGTCGTGGGTCGGGTAGTTCTGCTCTTGTGGACTAAACTAACGAGAAGCATAGGACACCACTTGTCCCTCTTGCATAAGCACACATCCTAGGCCATGTCTTGAAGCACCACAATAAATGATGAAGCTCTTGTGAATATCTGGTAGGACTAAGGCTGGAGTTGTGGTTAGTCTTTTCTTCATCTCACTAAAACTTCACTCACATGCTTCAGTCCATACAAACTTCTTGTCCTTCCTGAGTAGCTCCATCATCGGTTGGACTAGCTTGAAAAATCCTTCGATGAACCTCCAATAATAGCCCGCCAAACCTGGAAAGCTACGGATCTTTGAGACAGATGTTAGTTGCTTCCATGATGACACAACTTCAACATTCTCCGGATCAACTGCAACTCCTTCAGCTGTTAGAATTAGAACGTGTCCAATGAAACTGACTTTCTGCAACCAAAAATCACACTTGCCGAACTTTGCATATAGTTGGTGGCTTCTAAGTCGGTCCAGTACAACACGCAGATGTTGCGCGTCACTTCACGAATAGACCAGAATGTCATCGATGAAGACTATCGGTACCCGACACACCGGGTACCCTCGCGCACAAGCTAGAGCCGCCTAGGTACACCACCTCCCAGCAGAGGCGGGATCCTAAGGCGCCACATGCTCAAGGGACCCAAACCCATCAGTCTCAGATAGGAGGTCCAGGATATCCGCAAGGAATCCGAGGGAGAAGCTCAGCTCCCCCCTTTGGAGATGAGCCCCCAGGAAACCACGTGTCCAGCAGGTAAGGATCCCTCCTCCCAGTGAGACAGGGCTCTGGAGTTGCCACGTGGGCCAAGACATCAGGCGGGCCACCTCCCAAATGGGTGTGCTCCAGCGCTGCCACGTGTCCTGCAAGGCGGGACCTAACCTCCACCACAGAGGTGAGCTCCCGGCACTGATACGTGTCCAGCAGGATGGGGCCTAGCCATCCACCGCAGAGGTGAGCTCCCGAGCTGCCACGTGATCCGCAAGGCGGGACCTGACCTCCTTCGCAGAGTTGAGCTCCCGAGCTGTCACATAGTCCAGCCACCTTCCCTGGACGGATGGACACGAGAGTTAAGAGGACGGTGTGCCTTGTCCCTATAAAGGATTGAAGATACACGACTTCCCTAGACGCATGGCACGGTGCACGCCTAATGTCAGGTATCGCTGCCACCAATCGCATCACAGTGAAGACACCACAGGCCTATCCCACTTCGCCAGGTGGGTAGCTTACAGCGACAGAGACAGTTGGACGGGACATCCCCTGCACTTGACAGCAATGACGCATGGGCTACTAACAACGCACGCGACAGGACGGCGAGTCTTCAAGTCCACAGTCAGAGCAAGCTTACGGAAGAAGCCTTAGATCTTTAGGATAAGATCGCCCCGGGACCACCTGTCGGGCCCTGGGACCCCACTTGTAAGTCGTCCGGTCTTGTCTATAAAAGGCCTGGACCACCACCGTTACAAGGATCCCCACATCGAACATCACACACACACACACACACACACACACACACACACACACACACACACACACACACACACACACTAGCAATACCATCCACTGTGATGTAGGGTGTTATGCTCCTTGCGGCCCGAACCACGTAAAAACCACTGTCTCATACATCCATCCGCTAGAACACTTGATTGAGGCCTAAGCCCCGCCGAACAAAGAACCTTCACGGGCTGCTACTTAGCAGATCCAGGGGAAGTGTCGCTCTAACACTTCGACATTTGGCGCGCTAGGTAGGGGCTTTTCCCTAAAAAAGTGGTAGCGTTTTGACCACCATGGTGTTCATCAAGCCCGTGGAAGGCGGTTTCTGCGGTCGACGTCCGGTGACCAGATCGGACGCTTGAGCGGTGCTCTCTAGTCCATCACGCCCTCGTGCAGGTACAGCTGGCCAAGACGGCACGTCGGTACACATCCCGGCTCAGTCGGCCCCACCGGTGCCACCGACTGCAAGCCCAGAGAGCGCCGTGGCAGTGGCTAGGGCCCTTCTCCACCACCCACAGTCGTTGAATGCTTCCCAGGGAGCGGCTCAGTAGTGGGTCCAAGACATCGACCACTTCGTTGTTGCAGCCATCAACCCCCCAACAGGAGAAGGCGCCTCGTGTCTCTGTCACGAACGTCGTCCATCGACTGTCGCACCACCAACTCCCGCTCCTCCAGGCCTACCAGCGTCGGCCGGCTCCCCACAAAGGACCTCAGGGCTGAGCTTGACCATCGTCAAGTCCACTTGGACGGTCGAGTCATCATCGAGCGACAGCGAGAGAGGCATCGCAACCTTGACGCCAAATATGGCCCTCAATGCTCTGTTCACGAGGCGTCCTCTGTCCAAGGTTCACCGCAGGTAAAACCTCTGCCACCTGACCATGAGTATGTCGGCTTGACAGCCCTCCTCTAGTACTCGGTGCAGCAGGACATGCGGCAACAATACTTGGCGCAACCGGTACCATTGCAGCAAGGCATGGCACAACCAGTGCCACAATCGCAGGTTCCCCAGGTGTCGCACGTCGTGCAGCAGACCCCCTTGGGGTATGCTACCCTGTACGCCTCTCCAACAAAACCTATCGGGGACTGTGCAGCATTGGCTCCGCACCTGTGCTTCGACGTGGCCACACATGTTACGCCCACATATGTCGAAGAGGTTCGACTGGAGCATCAACACGGCCAAGTTCCTGCAGATCTACACCACAAAGCTCCTTGCTACAAGAGCGGATGAGACCATCCTGGCGAACTACTTCCCAGTCACCCTGACTGGATCGGCCCGCTCGTGGCTGATGAACCTGCCTAAGGGGTCTATAACCTCTTGGGATGAGTTGTGCCGGCAGTTCACGGTGAACTTCGGCAGCTCCTACACTCGCCCCAACACCAAACTCGACCTCCACAACGTGCGGCGACAACCCAAGGAGACGCTGAGGTCATTCATCCAGTGTTTCTTCCAGGTACACAATATCCATCCCCAACATCCTGAATGCCTCTGTCATAGTGGCATTCCTGCAAGGAGTTTGTGATCACAAGATGCTCGAGAAGTAAGCCACACACAACGTGCAAGACGTCTCCGATCTCTACTCCATCGCCAACCAGTGCGGCAGAAGGCCGCGACTGGCACACTCAACCCGCCCCCGAAGCAAGCGAGGCCGGCCAGACCCGATAAGGAGCTGCTACCCCTGGTAGCGGCAAGAAGAAGAATAAGAATCGCAGTGACGACCAGAACAAGCGGTTGCATGGGTCCCCCGTCGCGGCTGTGGCCGCGACAGGAGGTGGCAAACCCCCGCACCCGGAGAAGAGCCCTCATCAGTCACCTGCCACTGATGAAAGTGTCAAGCCCTGTCCGGTCCACAAAACTGGAGACCACACTACGAGTGAGTGCGGGAGATAAAAAGATGCACCAAACGCTACCAAGAGCGGCTGTAGTGCCCAGATGGCGCCCCCTTCCGCCAGCGGGAGGGCGAGCAGAAGGTCGACCCCAAGGTCGACGACGATGAGGAGATGGAGTACCAGAAGCAGGATCGGGCCGACAAAGTGGTCCACCAAGATGAGGACTCCGACGCTAGCAGCAACCACGAGCGTCGCAAGACCCTCCATGTCATCTTCAGAGGGTCTTGGGATCCTGCGTCCCGAAATGCATTCAAGACCCTTCGTCGAGCAGTGGCTTTGATAGCCTCTGTACCCACTCCGGTGCGACACCACCGCTGGAAGGAGACGCCAATCAGCTTTGACGCCTCTGACTGCCCCAAAAATATGGTTGGGGCAGGGATCCTATCTCTTCTAGTCGACCCCACCATAGTCAACGTCAAGCTCCACTATGTTTTGATAGATGGCAGTGCCGGCCTCAACCTCCTCAGTCGTTCAGCCTTCGAGCAACTGTAGATCCCAGTGTCCAAGCTCATCCCCTCGAGCCCATTCTCGAAGGTGGGGCCAGGGAGCATCATCCCATACGACAACATCCATCTCTGGGTTACCTTGAGGGCACCCGACAACTACAGGACGGAGAGCATCCTCTTCAACGTCGCCGATGTTAGCCTCCCCTTCATTGCCATCATCGGCAGGCCGGTCCTGTACCGATTCATGGCCATATCCCACTACGGCTACCTTGTCCAGAAGATGCCAACCCCCTCCAGTGTCCTCAAGATCCGCGGAGACCGCACCGCCGTAGTGTTAGCCTTGGAGCAGCTCCATGCCCTCTCAGCAGACCTGGCACCCACTCCGGGCGGTGCTGGATCATCTCAGCCTCCATCGAGCTCACATTAGCACGGAGCACCTGCTGTGCCCCGATTGCAGCTCTTCGGCAGCACCGATGTCCCCGTCAAAGCCGCCGAGCTCAGTCCCAACACTGCTCATACCACCCGTAAGACGGGTGGCAGGGGCAGGAAGTGGGACGCTCGCTCATAGCTCCTATGGTAGTTGTCGATAGCAAGGTTGCACCACAACCATCACAACTACCTTGGAGCCTTGGGCACCCCTATTGTAAATATTAAGATTAGTAGAACACTGTAAAGGTCTTCGTAGGGCTTAGGAGAAGCACTAAGGACAACCGAGCACCGGGACGGTCAGGTCTAGAGTGTGCAGTCATCTTAGCTTGGTTCCAAACCCTAAGCCTGTACACCCTGCCTCCCTCATCATTCGAAAACAAGTCGTTGCCTTCTTTTGTAAAAGCCTAACTCCCCCTACGAACTCCGATAAGAAAGAATCACTATTTTACTTAAACGCTTTCTTAAAAACATTGTTCATTTAATTACGCATTAATTTTATGATTATATCATACTAACCTCGTTTTTTGTATGTTATCTTCATATACACGGTTGTATGCTCTATAACTCACCCCTGCTGAAGTCATGCAGTCCAGCTACAGGCGGGTTCGCTTGAGGTACCTGCAATGTGTGAGGGGTTCTTCCGACAGCTCTCATCATTAGGGTCCTGTGGTGCCAGAAGGTTTCCCATGAAAGGTTTGTGCTGAGCAGGAGGTCCAGGGGGTGTAAGTTGCTTAGCCTGGTCTTGCACTCTAAGCATACACACCCTGCCTCCTAGCGCTACAACTGAGTACTGGAACCAGAAAGCTCACACCCTAAGGATGGCAGGAGCCGGACTTTGTAGCACCAACGCATCGAATTACCCAAGCCCCGTGCATCAGTCCAGGACAGTAAGAAATTATAGAGCTAAGGAGAGGAACAGTTATGACTAACGAGCAGGACTAGTCCCCCCTCTTTCTAGATGCAGGAAAAACCGCTGGAGCATCCAGCTCTGACACTTTGCAAGGGGCGTTTCATCGACGTCCCAGAATGTCAACGTCAGCACCAAGCACAGATAAGTGAGTAAACTCTCCTACCCCGCACTTGTTGCTAACAGAGTTCTCTTGCGATAACCTGTGCACCAGGGGCCTGCAGTCAACGACTCTATGATGATGGTGGACGACGTCAGAGCATCTAGCTCTGGCACCTCCCAAGGGGCCTGCCGTCAATGACTCTACGACGATGGTGGGCGACAGCGGAACACCCAGCTTCGGCACCCCCCAAGGGGCCCACCGCCGATGTCTCCACGATGGTGGTGGGCGACGCTGGAGCATCCTGCTCCGACACTATGCAAGGGGCCTATCGTCAACGTCCCAGAACGTCAACGCCAGCACCAAGCGTGGATAAGTGAGTAAACTCTCTTGCCCCACACTAGTTGCTAACAGGGTTCTCTTGCGATAGCATGTGCACGAGGGGCCTGCTGTCGACGACTCTACGATGATTGTGGACGACGCCAGAGCATCCAGCTCTGGCACCTCCCGAGGGGCCTGCCGTTGACGACTCTACGACGATGGTGGGCGACGCCGGAACACCAAGCTCCGGCACCCCCAAGGGGCTTGCCGCCGACGTCTCCATTACGGTGGTGGGCGATGCTGGAGCATCCTGCTCCGGCACTTTGCAAGGGGTCTGCCGTTGACGTCCCAGAACGTCAACGTCAGCACCAAGCGCAGATAAGTGAGTAAACTCTCCTGACCCGCACTTGTTGCTAATGAATGTGGCCTAGAAGGGGGGGGTGAATAGGCCTTTTTGAAATTTGTCAAAACCTGCAACACTTAACAACCAGATCAAAACTCGAGATATCGGACTAGTCCGGTCAAGTGCGGACTAGTCCGGTGGGTACCGACTAGGTTAATTAAGTTTGATCGATTAATTTGATTCTACGATGTATGCAACGGAAATATACAGTTAATAGAAGTGTTGCAAGATTATGAACTAGGCTATACCACAATTTAATCTTATATTTGAGGATTCAATGTAAAGTAAGTGAGATTCATTAAAACCCTAGATTGATATGGTGAATAAGAACGATGAACACAAAGCAAGAACACAAGCAATTTATCCCGTGGTTCGGCTCCACAGAGGCAACCTACATCCACATTGAGGAGTCCACAGAAGGACCGGGTCTTCTCCAACCCTACCCTCGTCGAATCACCATGAAGGCCAATCCTCTTCTCTTATCACAAAGGGTAAATAACCAAATTCAAGGAGCCTTCTCACACGTTGAGGGCTCCCCTAGATTACAATGAGAACTCCACCAAGAACACACTCAGAAGATTACAATTAAAATCACAGGAGTGTGTTAAGGAATCAAACCAAGAGCTCAAGAGTGATGAATCGTGTGTCTCCAATGTTCCAAAGTGTATCCTCAAGGGATTGATCTTTTTTTGGCTTTTGATTTCGTGGTGAGATTTGTTTTTGAGTCTCTTGGGAGGTGTGACGGCGCAGGGGGTCGAGAGATATTAAAGTTGGGCCGTGCACCTCTATTTATATGGGGTTTCTAAAAGTGACCGTTAGAGTTTAGAAAGATCGGACTAGTTCTTGGTGGACACCGAACTAGTCTGGTGTGCTGTTTGTAGCAAACCCTAAGTGTCCTGAAATATCGGACTAGTCCGGCTAGGAGCGGACTTGTCCGATTTCGCTTCTGTAAATCTTCGGACTAGTCCGATAGTCATCGGACTTGTCCGGACAGTGAAACCCTAAGTGAATTGGGTGACAAGTCCGCACTTGGAGGACTTGTCCGATTTAGGTCAGAGGGTTTACGGACTAGTCCGTGCCAATATCGGACTTGTCCGATTTAGATCAAAATGATATCGGAGTAGTCCGTTGTGTGATTGGACTTATCCAATTTTGTGCAGCTTGTGAAGTGTTTTGAGGACTAGTACGCACTGGGGAGGACTAGTCCGATTCTAGTTAGAGAGATATCGGACTAGTCCGTGGTGATATCGTACTTGTCCGATCTTGTGCAGAGAGATATCAGACTAGTCCGGTGTCAGTCAGACTAGTCCGGACCTGTATAAATTTGTGCAGTGTGTGTGTTTATTTGTATTTGAGCTCTTGGGGTGTGTTTCCTTAACACACTCCACACAAACAATGATCTACTACTCTTGTTCCTTGAGCTCTTCTCCACATTGCTCCTCATTCTCCCTTCTTTTTGGCACTTTGCTTATTTTCACATTAAAACCTGTGCTCATCTCAACAAAGTGGTTAGGATCTCATTTGCTTGTCATAAATCATCCAAAACCCACAAGGGATTCCTAGATGCACTTTCAATCTCCCCCTTTTTGGTGATTGATTACAACCAATTGAGATTTCACAAAATATGACAAAAAGTTGAGCTTTTCCTAAAGCATGCACATATGAGTTTAAAATACATCAAGCAATGAAAATATGATTCATATGTGCATTCTTTATGGTGGGATGCATAACTAAGTGCATTGAAATAATAATCATGAAGAGAATTAAATAATTGACATTAACACACTAACAACAAGCATATATGTCATTCTAGGAGCAAAACCACAGATTTCATAGATTAATCCACAAGTTGATCAAGACATTGCATCACATAATCATTAAGTAACAAAATAGCATATTAAACAGTTTACAACCCACAAAATAGACAAAAAGCATAATGGAAGCTCTCTCCTCGCAACCTACAGCTAAAGACCTAAGACCTAAGACTCCCCCTCAATCTCTCCCCCTTTGGCATCAAGACACCAAAAAGAAGGAGAGGAGGGACCTAAAGTCTTCACGTCTCACTGTCGGTCCTCTCATCGTCTTCATCTTCGTCTTCGGACTGATGATGAGGAGGAGGAGGAGGTGTTGAGCCACTCGAGCCCCCAATGCCAAAGTAGGCAAGCTCGGAGGGGGTCAAGGGCCCGAGCTCCGTGATGTCAGGGTTGGAGTCCTCATAAATTACTAGACCAATGGGATTGACCTCCAGTTTTTGACTTAGCTGCTTGATATTTGCCTTCACATATCTCATATCTTCCTTTCTCCTTTGATTGAGCTTGTGACCTCTGATCTCAGTCTTGCGGCGAGATTCAAAGATAGCCGCAAGATACTTCAGGATGTCACTCACAGCCCCTTTTTGAGAAGCTACCCTAGTGGTAGGGGCAGCCCCGACATCTTCACTTCCTCTTGCCGGAGCCTCAGGACTAAAGGCCGGAGGAGCAGCCTGAATGCTTGGCTTTTGAGGCATCTAGGGCCTCAAAGGAAGGTGCTCCACATCTTTGACAAACTCTATGCTAGTGACTTCCTCAATCATAAACATTAGATATGGAGCATAGCCGCATGACCTGTTGGGTGTGCAAGAGATGTTGATCATATCGTTCCAGATATAGTCAGCCACATCAAACTTGCGGTCCTTGCTTATGACCCTCATCAAGGTCCGGAGGTAGCCCTGCACACTCCCAGCATCCCCATCCTTGGGGGCAATTGTCTTCCTCAAAACTCTGTTCAACACCACAAAGAATGACTTCATGTTCTTGGTAGAAGGGGGGTTGAACTTGGAGTTGGGCTCATAGAGGAACTTCATTCTTTCCTTTTTGATGACACCAATGTTGTGGATGATTAAGCAGTCATTGCTAGAGGTGTCAAGGTGCAGCAAGCTTGCAAAGTCTTCATATGTGATGGTGTACTTGGATCCATGAGTCATCCAAGTCATCCTTTCTTCTTCATCGCTTGCAAAGTGGCAAGTGGCATAGAACTGGGCCACCACTTCATCATTCCAATTGTACTTGAAGGCGAAGAAGTCCTTCAAGCCATGCCTTTCCATTGCTTCCACCACTTCAAAAAATGATGAACAACCCTTCTTCTCAAAATGTGCCCAATCAATCCACTGGATGCGCACTACAGGCGTCTTCATTTGGAGATATACAGACTTGTAGAAGTCTGCATGGAAGTTACTCCAAAATCTTCCATCGGCAGCTTGCTTCGGTCGGCCATACCAATCAACATTTCTGAATTTTGCAGTCGAGTCACTGCCCTTCCCATTGAACCTTTCTTCTGTGGGGTCTCTGGCTCCTTCCCTTGGAGCAGACGGATTTAAGGGGCCAATCGGGCCCGTCGCGATTCCTTTGCCCTTCCCCTTCGCTTGGCGAGCACTCGCTGAGCTAGGGCCACCACCAGCGGTAGCCCTGGAAGCAAGCACCTTGCGTCGAGCCACCCTCTTTTGAGACTGATGAGGAGAGGGGGATGGCTCGGAAGGTCTCTTCTTGCTTTGGTCCGTCGAGGACCGAAGCGGGGCTTCTTGGGCCATCTCGGCTTCAAAGTCCGAAACTTCATCATGAGAGTTCGACATGCCCTGAGAATGAATTGTACAAGGTATGGATAAGAATGGATGACAAGGAATTGAATGGATGACAAGAGAATTTGCATTGAGGAATTAAAAGGTTAGGGTTGAGTTCAGAAAAATCGGACTTGTCCGGTGTACTGGCATGGACTAGTCCGGGTGACCGGACTTGTCCGTGCATGGACCGGACTAGTCCGGTATTCATCCTCAAAGACCTAACTTATGAGACAAATGGACTTACTCAATGCAAAATTAGCCTAACAGCAATGTAATACATCAAGGACACTAGTATTAGGTGAAAGAAGCTAGGCTATTCGATCAACGATGAAGAAAATAGGGATTTCTAGGGTTTGGGGGAAAATTACCGAAGAAATCGCTTGAATCTCGAAGAGGATGGTGTTGAAGGCCAAAAAAGTCTGCGAACTTCAATCTCCGAGCAAGGAAGCTTGATTTCCGCCCAAATGTGGAGCTTTTTGATGGAGAAAACAAGGAATCGCCTTGGGAGCTCGAGCGCGGAGAGAGAAAAGCTTGAGGCAAGTTGTGAGGGTGAGGGAATTAGGGTTTGGCGGTGGCTAGGGTTATAGACACGAAAAACCGGACAAGTCTGGATGAGATCGGACTAGTCCAAACTTTTCCATATGCTATATCGGACTAGTCCGTGGTCTACCGGACTAGTCCGGCCTAACCGGCGCTCTACGGACTAGTCTGCATAGGCGGAGTAGTCCGGGCAACCACGGACTAGTCCGTGGTCACCATGCAAGAACTTCTTAACATTCATATATATTTGAAGGTACATATTTAGAAAAGGGGAGGCAAATCAAATCAAATAATCTTGATGAATATGATCAGTAAGCATACAACAATCAAGCAATGACCATAATTCACCAAGATCTAGTAATTGACATAGTTTTTCGGAGAAAATTGAGAGAGATGATTTTCACAATCCAATCAACATATTTTGAAGAAATCATACAGGTATGCAAATTTTCAAGCCACATTCCGAGCATCAAGGATGTTTAGTTCATTTCGAAGCTCGCAAAAGCGCTTTTCATCAAGTGGCTTGGTGAATATGTCGGCCAATTGTTTTTCAGTGTTGACATGGGAAATGGCTATATCACCTTTCATGGAGTGGTCTCTCAAGAAGTGATGCCAGATGTCTATGTGTTTGGTTCTAGAGTGCTCAACTGGATTATGGGCAATTTTAATGGCACTCTCATTGTCACAAAGGAGTGGAATACGGCTCATATTGTAACCGTAATACCTTAGAGTTTGTCGCATCCAAAGGAGTTGTGCACAACAACTCCTGGCTGCAACATACTCTGCTTCGGCTCTGGATAAGGCAATGGAGTTTTGTTTTTTGGAGGACCAAGAAACTAGGGATCTACCTAAGAATTGGCATGTACCGGAGGTACTTTTTCTATCTACTTTGCATCCAGCATAATCTGCATCGGAGTAACCAATGAGATTGAATTTGGAGCCTTTTGGATACCAAATACCAAGGTTGGGTGTATGAACTAAATATCTCAAGATCCTTTTTACGGCTGTCAAGTGACACTCCTTAGGATTGGCTTGAAATCTTGCACACAAACATACCCTCAACATAATGTCTGGCCTAGATGCACATAAATAGAGTAGGGATCCAATCATGGAGCGATATACCTTTTGGTCGATGCTAGGTCCATCTTCGTTGATATCCAAGTGGCCATTCGTTGCCATGGGAGTCTTTATGGGCTTTGCCATGTCCATTCCAAACTTCTTGAGTATGTCTTGAGTGTACTTTGTTTGGCTTATGAACGTCCCTTCATTTTGTTGCCTCACTTGGAATCCCAGGAAGTACTTTAGCTCTCCCATCATAGACATCTCAAACCTATATGTCATAATTTTATTAAACTCCTCACAAAAAGATTGGTTAGTTGAACCAAAGATTATATCATCAACATAAATTTGACAAACAAATAGATCATTGTCAAAATTGTTTGTAAACAGTGTATAATCTACTTTGCCAATCTTAAAGTCATTTTCAATTAATAAATCTCTAAGACACTCATACCAAGCTCTAGGAGCTTGTTTGAGGCCGTAGAGATCCTTACGCAATTTGAATAAGTGGTCGGGGAACTCTTCGTCTTCAAACCTGGGGGGTTGCTCCACATACACCTCCTCCTTGACTGGTCCGTTGAGGAAGGCGCTTCGACTTGTGAATACCCTTTGGACACAAGTCGTGCCTTGTTCCTTTTCACCACCCCGTGTTCGTCTTGTTTGTTGCGGAAGACCCATGTGGTCCCGGCGACGTTGGATTTGGGTCTTTCGACTAGTTCCACACTTCATTTCTCTTGAAATTGTTGAGTTCTTCTTGCATGACCACTACGCAATCCGGATCCTTCAATGCATC
This sequence comes from Tuctoria greenei, assembly GCA_036927565.1. Lineage (NCBI taxonomy): Eukaryota > Viridiplantae > Streptophyta > Magnoliopsida > Poales > Poaceae > Tuctoria > Tuctoria greenei. Next base: position 290,473,435 of record JAYESD010000001.1, read on the forward strand.
CTCAACCCTGCGTGGTTCCAAAAAGGACACAAACGAGTAATGTTCACAAAAATTAGCTATGCGAGATCTAGTAGTTACTGCCTTTTGGATGTCACCGATGATGTTGTCGATTGGGTGATCTTACTCTTGGGTGTGGCACTTGCTGTATTGAGTTTTCATGATCATCTTCTTCTCCCCCTAAGTGGTTGTCCTCATTGACTTGTTGATCATCTTCACTTTCTTGAGGTTGATCTTGTATGGAAGCTCCCCCTTGATCATTGGCCTCCTCTTGTGGTTCGTTTTCCTCGTGCATATGTAGAGGTGGCTCTTGTGGTCGAACTTCGCCTAACGCCATTCTTCTCAATGCTTGAAATGGAGCTTCTTCTTTATCTAGCACACATGAATCAACTTGCTCCTTTTGGGAGCCATTAGTTTCATCGAACACTATGTCACGTGCTACTTCAACAAGTCCGGAGGTCTTGTTGAAAACACGATAGGCGTAAGTGTTCGAATCATAACCAAGCAAGAAACCTTCATCGGACTTCGAAGTGAACTTTGAAGTCCTAGGCTTCTGGTTTAAAATATAGCATGAGGAACCGAAAACTCGAAAATATGAAATATTAGGCTTGTTACCGGTGAGTAGCTCATAGGATGTCTTCTTGAGTAGTCGATGAAGGTAAAGTCGATTTATGGCGTGGCAAGTGGTGTTGACAGCTTCCGCCCAAAATTGATCCGAGGTCTTGTACTTGTCGAGTATTGTTCTTGCCATCTCTATGAGGGTTCGATTCTTTCTTTCGGCAACTCCATTTTGTTGAGGGGAGTACGGAGCTGAAAACACGTGTTTTATGCCTTATTCATCTAGGTACTCCTCCACTTGGGTGTTCTTGAACTCCATGTCGTTGTCGCTTCGAATGTTCTTGATTTTCAATGAGAATTCATCTTGAGCTCGCTTAAAGAACTTCTTGAGTATTCCTTGTGTTTCTGACTTATCATACAAAAAGAAAACCCAAGTGAAGCGAGAAAAATCATCAACAACTACTAAATTGTATTTGTTACCGCCGATGCTTATGTAAGCAATTGGACCAAATAAGTCCATGTGAAGTAGCTCTAGCGGTCTTGTTGTAGTCATGACGTTCTTTGTGTGGTGAGGTGCTCCAACTTGCTTCCCAGCTTGGCACGCGCTACAAGGTCTGTATTTCTCAAAAACAACATCCTTCAAACCTCGAATGTGATCGCACTTGAGGAGTTTTTGAAGGTTCCTCATATCAACATGTGCTAGTTGTCTATGCCACAGCCAACCCATGTTGGTTTTTGCAATCAAGCGTGTGTCAAGTTCAGCTTTATCCTTGTTGAAGTCAACTAGATAAAGCTTTCCCTTTAACATACCCTTGAATGCAATGGAACCATCACTCCTCCTAGAGACGGTCACACCCTCGTTAGTGAACAAGCAATTATAACCTTTGTCACATAGTTGAGATATGGACAGCAGGCTATAATCTAAGGAATCAACATGTAAAACATGAGAAAGAGTGTGTTGTGATGATATGGCAATTTTACCGGTACTGAGCACCTTTCCTTGACTATTGTCTCCAAAGTAGATGTCCTCGCTTGGATCCTCATTTGCTTCATATTCAACGAACATCCTTCTTTCTCCGGTCATATGGTTGGTGCAGCCACTGTCTAGCACCCATTTGGATCCAAGCTTTATGCCTTGGTTTTAGGTACCCAAGCTTGCTTGGGTCCTTTTAGGTTAGTAACAAGGGATTTGGGCACCCACACATGAGATTTGGTGTTCTCATGGTGTGGCCCAACATAATGATCATAAACCTTTCCATAATTACTTCTCATTAAGACATAGGATGCATCGAAAGTTCTGAATAGTAACTTTTGTTGTTTATACACAAGACTAGTCTGGGAGGCCGGACTTGTCCGGAGTACCGGACTTGTCTGGACCCTGACCGGACTAGTCCGGTGGTCATTCGTGTTGTATTTATTAGTTTTTGATTTTCCAGTTTGAAAGAGTCCCCCCTTTACAAAAACATTGCTATCCCTGTTATTCTTATGACTTCTAGCTTGTTGCTTTTCACCATAAGAGTAACCAATGCCATATTTGACATTTGGAGGTCTTGTGACCAAGTATGCACTACGTGCATATTTGATCTTCTCCTTGTCAAATATGCCATTTTGTGCAGGATGCTTGTCCTTGGTAGGAGTTGGCTTGTCTTTCAAACGGGTGTCAACCTTATCACATGTACAAGTGGAAGCAACTTCAGTTTTAATGGGTTGAGAAGGTGAACTTGAAGAGGATGAAGGGACACCTTGCTTGAGTGACTCAACTTGCACTTCAAGGATCTTGTTAACCTTGATTAGGTTAGCAAGTTCTTCCTTGATTGCAACATTTGAGTCGTTTAACTCCAAGCAAGCTTCCTTGCTTGAAGCTAACTCAACCTCTAGTGACTTGCTTCGCTCCTTTTCAACCTCTAGAAATTTGTCAAGTTCGACATATTCCTCCTTTTGGGAGACAATCATGTCTTCTTGATGGTGTATTAACCTCTCCTTCTCAACAAGTTGATCAAGTAAAAATTTCATTTTAGTGGTTGTTTTCTTATCTAATCCAATAAGCATATCTTCATTATCACTAGCAATGTCACTATCACTAGAATAGGAATGCATGGAGGAGGGTTTTGTTGTTACCTTGCGTTTACCTTCCTTTGCCATGAGGCAAGTGTCGTTCCCCTTCTATGCGTCGAGTGTAGGGAAGAGAGTAGACTTCTTGGGTGTCTTCTCGATGGCTATGCTAGCCATCTCTTCTTCTGATGATGATGAGGACTCATCATTTGAGTCCCACTCTTTCCCTATGTGCGCTTGTTCGACTTGTTTCTTCTTCTTGAAGAATTTCTTGGGTTGAGGCTTGGCTTCTTTAGTCTTCTTCTTGTTCTCTTCATATGGGAATCAACTATAAAGTGGCTATACTCACCACAATTATAGCATGTCCGCCTCAACTTTGGCTTTGTTCTTTCCTTGTATTTTCCTTCACTTGATTTGGCGCCTTGTCTCTTCTTCATCATTTTCTTGAATTTCTTCATGAATAGTATCATGTCATCTTCATCCAAATCACTGCTCTCATCATCACCGTCTTCCACTAATTGAGCTTCTCGTGATTCTTTAGATAAGGGCTTGAGGGCGGACTTCAAGGCAACCCCTTTCTTCTTTGCCGAGGTAAGGTCGGCAATTTCCTTGACATGCTTTGCTTGCTTTTCCATCATCTCGAAATTGATGATTTTCCCAAGTAGCTCATCTGGAGTCATTCTCTTGTATTCGGGGCTTTCTCTAATCATGGAGCATAAGGTGACGTTGCGAGGCATGAAAGCTCTAAGGATGAGCTTCACCACCTCGTGGTCATTCCACTTCTTGCTTTCGTAAGATCGAACCTTGTTGACGAGCGTCTTAAGTCTGTTATACATATCTTGAGGTGACTCATCTTTTTTTATTGTGAATCTTCCCAATTCTCCCTCGATCATTACGATCTTCGCTTCACGCACATGACGATCACCTTCATGTGCAGTTTACAATGTGTCCCAGATCTCTTTTGCAATCTCGAGTCCATCCACCTTGGTGAACTCGTCCCAACTGAGCGAAGAGGTAATAACTGTCACGGCTTGAGCATTTCGATGAATTGCTTGCTCTTGGCATGGTGCGAGCTCTTTGTCGTCGTTCGGGATATCTATCCCTGTGCACACAATATGCCATAAACTTGGATTGAGAGAGATTATATGCATTTTCATATTCTGCCTCCACATTGAGTAATCACTTCCATTGAAGTGTGTGGCTTTTCCTAGAGGGATAGATAAATAATGATTATTGCTGGAATTAAGATGATCATAGTTGAAAGGATATCGGGAGTAGTCGGTGTGACTACTCCCCTTCTTCTTCTTTTCATCTTCGACTTTCACTTTCCCTTTGGAAAGAGTCTTCTTTCTTATGAACGTCTTTAGTTCAAGCGTCTCCTCATCAACATCCTCGAAGTCTTGAATGGCTTCGAGGAGCTTTTCCACTTTCTGATTCTTGTCATCATCAACATTCTCTTGGTTGTTGCTCTTGTTTATGTCCTTCATGTCCGACATGATCTCTTCGAGCAATTAGTCTCTTTCTTGAAGAACCTTGCTCTGATACCAATTGAATGTGGCCTAGAAGGGGGTGAATAAGCCTTTATGGTATTTGTCGAAACCTGCAACACTTAACAAACAGATCAAAACTCGAGATATCGGACTAGTCCGGTCAAGTGCAGACTAGTCTGGTGGGTATCGACTAGGTTAATTAAATTTGATCGATTAATTTGATTCTACGATGTATGCAGCGGAAATATACAGTTAATAAAAGTGTTGCAAGATTATGAACTAGGGTATACCACAAGTTAATCTTATATTTGAGGTTTCAACATAAAACCCTAGATTGATATGGTGAATAAGAACGATGAACACAAAGCAAGAACACAAGCAATTTATACCGTGGTTCGGCTCCCACAGAGGCAACCTACATCCACGTTGAGGAGTCCACAAAAGGATCGGGTCTTCTCCAACCCTACCATCGTCGGATCGCCACGAAGGCCAATCCTCTTCTCTTATCACAAAGGGTAAATAACCAAATTCAAGGGGCCTTCTCACACGTTGAGGGCTCCCCTAGATTACAATGAGAACTCCGCCAAGAACACACTCAAAAGATTACAATTAAAATCACGGGAGTGTGTTAAGGAATCAAACCAAGAGCTCAAGAGTGATGAATCGTGTCTCTCTAATGTTCCAAAGTGTATCCTCAAGGGATTGATCTTTTTTGGCTTTTGATTTCGTAGAGAGATGTGTTTTTGAGGCTCTTGGGAGGTGTGACGGCGCACGGGGTCGAGAGATATTAAAGTTGGGCCGTGCACCTCTATTTATATGGGGTTTCTAAAAGTGACCGTTAGGGTTTAGAAAGATCGGACTAGTCCGTGGTGTACACCAGACTAGTCCGGTGTGCTGTGTGTAGCAAACCCTAAGTGCCTGAAATATCGGACTAGTCCGGCTAGGAGCGGACTTGTCCGATTTTGCTTCTGGAAATCTTCAGATTAGTCCGATAGTCATCGGCTTGTCCGGACAGTGAAATCCTAAGTGAATTGGGTGACAAGTCCACACTTGGAGGACTTGTCCGATTTAGGTCAGAGGGTTTTCGGACTAGTTCGTGCCAACATCGGACTTGTCCGATTTAGATCAGAATGATATCGGACTAGTCTGTTGTGTGATCGGATTTGTCTGATTTTGTTCAGCTTGTGAAGTGTTTTGAGGACTAGTCCAAACTGGGGAGGACTAGTCCGATTCTAGTCAGAGAGATATCAGACTAGTCCGTGGTGATATCGGACTTGTCCGATCTTATGCAGGGAGATATCGGACTAGTCCGATGTCAGTCGGACTAGTCCGGACCTGTATAAATTTGTGCAGTGTGTGTGTTTATTTGTGTTTGAGCTCTTGGGGTGTGTTTCCTTAACACACTCCACACACACAATGATCTACTACTCTTGTTCCTTGAGCTCTTCTCCACATTGCTCCTCATTCTCCCTTCTTTTTGGCACTTTGCTTATTTTCATATTAAAACATGTGCTCATCTAAACAAAGTGGTTAGGATCTCATTTGCTTGTCATAAATCATCCAAAAGCCACAAGGGATTCCTAGATTCACTTTCAGCTAATAGGGTTCTCTTGCGATAGCCTGTGAACCACGGGCCTGCTGTCGACAACTCTACGACGATGGTGGACAACGCCGGAGCATCCAACTCTGGCACCTCCCAAGGGGCCTGCCGTCGATGACTCTACGACGATGGTGGGCGACGCTGGATCACCCAGCTCTGGCACCTCCCAAGGGGCCTCCCGTCGAAGTCTCAACGACGATGGTGGACCACGCCAGAGCATCCAGCTCCGACACCTCCCATGGGTCCTGTCGTCGGCGTCTCTATGACGGTGGTGCGCGACACCAGAGCATCCTGCTCCGACAGTTCGCAAGGGGTCTACCATCGACATCCCAGAATGTCAACGTCAGCACCAAGCGTGGATAAGTGAGTAAACTCTCCTGCCCCACACATGTTGCTAACAGGGTTCTCTTGCGATAGCCTATGCACCAGGGACCTGCCGTCGACGACTCTACGACGATGGTGAACGACGTCGGAGCATCCAGCTCCGACACCTCCCAAGGGGCCTGCCGTGATGACTCTATGACGATGGTGGGCGACGCCATAACACCCAGCTCTGGCACCCCCCAAGGGGCCAGCCGCCGACGTCTCCACGACGGTGGTGGGCGACGCTGGAGCATCCTGCTCTCGTATTTCGCAAGGGGCCTGCCGTTGATGTACCAGAACGTCAACGTCAACCTCAGCACCAAGCGCACACAAGTGAGTAAACTCTCCTGCCCTGCACTTGTTGCTAACAGGGTTCTATTGTGATAGGATGTGCACTAGGGGCCTGCCATCGACGACTCTACGACGATGGTGGACGACGCTAGAGCATACAGCTCCAACACCTCCCAAGGGGCTGGCCGTCGACGACTCTAATATGATGGTGGGCGGCGCCGTAGCACCGAGGTCCGGCACCTCCCAAGGGGTCTGTTGTCGATGTCTCCACGACGGTGGTGGGCGATGCCGTAGCATCCTGCTCCGACACTTCGCAAGGGACCTGCCATTGACGTCCCTGAACGTCAACGTCAGCAACAAGCGCGGATAAGTGAGTAAACTCTTCTGCCACACACTTGTTGCTAACAGGGTTCTCTTGCGATAGCCTGTGCACCAGGGGCCTACCGTCGACGAATCTATGACGATGGAGGATGACATCGGAGCGTCCAGCTCTGGCACCTCCCAAGGGGCCTACCGTCGACGACTCTATGACGATGATGGAAGATGCCAGAGCGCCCAGATCCGGCACCTCCCAAGGGGCCTACCGTCGACGTCTCCACAATGGTGGTGGGCGACACCGGAGCGTCCTGCTCTGGCAATTGGTGGCGCTACGACACTCCAACTACCCTGCTCTACTGGGGGCACGTTGAATACCTCCTGCAAATCAAAATAGTAGATGTGTCCAGCCAACTAACCACATCGACCAAGGGGCCTCTAAGGGGGTTCCATAGGCAGGAAGTCAATGGGCAACATCTCGGCCATATCAATGGTGCAGCCGCTGGTCCTCAAAAGCTAACGGGCTCGACAAAGGTTATGTAATTCCTTAAGCAACTAAGGACTCAGAGCAACAGTTTAGAAGCACAAAGACAAGCCAAACATAAATTTATATTCATTAAGGAGTATTTACAAAGGGGAGAACCCCGGATACAAAGTTGGGCTGCCAGCCTCAGTCCCTGGCAAATTGCGTGACGACATGTTTTGCAGCATTCTTGACCTCTATCGTTGTGGCCTCCTCGCGCTCTTGACCCTCAAAAACTGGCTCCAGGGGTAGATCAGGGTACCGGCTGCGGTAGCATACCGGGACATGGGTTGCCACCATCTCCGCCACCGCCCTACACTCAGCTTCCAGGCGCTGAGCCAGCTGACGCTCCTGCAGATCGGGCTCCTAAGCGCGACACTCCATCGAGCACTCCCAGGCTTGGACATTGAGATCGTGCAGGAGAAGATCCTGACGCTCCGCTGAATGTTACGCCCGATCCCTCAACAAGTCCCTCTCCTGGAGCTCAAGATCTTCAAGTCGAGACTACAACCTGTCCCGACCAGCCTCAGCCCGAGCCATCATTGTCTGAGTCATCACCTCTTGCTCGGCGACTTTAGCCTCCCTCTTGGCAATGACAACTTATTGGCGACTCAAGGCCTCTCGACCTTCTTCAAGAGCATGCAGGCAGGCGTCAGCCGTGTTGCTGGCCACCTTGGTGTTTGTCAGAATCTTCTGGGACAGGGCGTTTGTGACCCTCACCAAGCAGTGCCTCACCTCCAGAACCTTGCTCTCCTTCTGGTACTTCGCCTTCGCCTCGATGATCCTGGACCCCAGAAGACCCTCCCATCCTCGGAGGCGCTCGCCCTCAGTACGTAGCTTCTCCCACTCCGCCGCAAGAGCCTCCTGCGCTCGGTGGAGATTGGATTGCACCTGAAGGATGTTGGACTACATCAAGTCCATGACGTCGGAGAGGCGTTCTAGCTGTGCTGAAGTCACAGAAGGTCATCCGGTGATCATCTCGGGGACCTCTTCCTCCTGTAGCGGTGAAGGCGAGGCCACCAGTACTAGGGATATTGGCCCCAGATACTGAGCAAAAGTTGTGGTGCCACCTGAAGCAGCGGCACCACCATCACTCGAGGAGCTGCTCGCCGGCTCTGCGGTAGTGGAGGCCAAGCCTTCAGCCCCCGGTGCCGAATCTGACATTGCCTCTACCACGATGGCTCGAGGTGCCCCTGGCGAACAGCTGGAGGTACCTCCGATGCGGCAGCTGGAGATGTAGCTGGAGATGCTACACCACCCGCGCCGGGCTCAGACGTCGGACCAGTGCTCCCCTAGACAAGCTTGGCGGGTTGCCCTGCCGGCGCAACCATAGCCTCCTCAGCCGCCTTCGAAGCACTTCCTTGCACTACCCCCCCCCCCCCCCCCCGCGGTTAGGGCCTCACAACAGCTGACGTAGCCCTGCAAATCAAGAACAAGCCCTGACCAATCAACAAAAGCAGGTGAGATAATAGAGCAAGCGCTAGTAAGAATGCCTTATCGACGTCCCCAGAAGCTCTAGCGAGCCTCCACTTTCGGCGACCCTGAAGCCGCAGGCCATGACGATGGCGTAACAGGCGAGGTCATCCCAGCTGGGCCTCCACCAAAACCACCAGCAGTGCCGCCACCCTATGCCGGTGTGCCTCCACCAACTCCGACGGAGCCACTCTCGGAGCCTCCTTCTGAGCTGCCAACGATATCGGCTCGAGTCCTTTTTACCTGAGGCTCCGTAGGTGTGACGCTGTTGGACCCCCTGTGGCACCCTGGACCAAGATGGCGACGGGGATGCTGGATGGCATGCCGACCGCCGACGCCGGGGGAGCGGGCATCTGACGGATCGAGCCTCCCTCCAAAGAACCGCTGGCGTCCAATACTAAAGACGGGCGCGCTGGGGGACGTTGACTTGGAGCAAATACCACTTGTGGCGGCACCATCGGTGGCGATCGAGGGAGTTTATCCTTCACGATCTCGACCACTAGGGCCTTTCCCTTGCCTGTGTCGGGGACGGCTGCCTTCCCCTTGCCGCCATCAGGGACCGACACCTTTCCTTTCCCTCCAACAGCGTGCCTCCTCCGACCTGGAAGCTTTGGTGCCTAAAGAAGGTGTGGAATCCTCCGAAAAGTCGACAATGGCCAAGCCCCGGCTCTCATCACCAACCTGCCGCAGCGCAAGACCGATCGCGTCCAGGTTGGGAATCTCCTTCAAAACCTTCATCCGAAGGTCCTGATTCATGCAAAGTGACGGGCAGGTCCGCGCGAAGTTGAAGATGTCGTCTGACAGCAGGTCACCGCACACCTTGGATATTGCGTCGAGCACCTCTTTCGGGGCCATCTCTGTGTCGTGAACCCGCACCAGCCGGATGCCATCCTGTAGCCCAAAGTAGAGCCACGCAAGACAACAACGATGCTGAAGGGGGGCCAGGCGTCGTTGGACGAAGTCTGCCATCACCTTCAACTCTGACAGACCATGATCTGGAAGGAATTGGATCCTCTCCATCATCGGGGTGTAGGCTTTCTCCAACTCTGGTCGCTCCTCCCAGGTCTACTTTCTGATCGTCGCCCATCCGACAGGCATAACCAGGCGATCGTGGGCGTCGACTTGTACGATCACCGAGTCCTTCCTCCAATCAGCTTACTTCACCGAAGAGAGCGGTGTGATGTACTTGAAGGGGTTGTTGGCCCGATGCTAGAAGCAGTAGCCACCGAGGAAGTTGGATTTGTTCTTCTTCCCGGTCAGCCTTAGCACAAAGAACTGCCGGAACACCGGTACGCTCGGATACACCCCGATGAACATCTCACAGAAATGAGAGAACACCGCCACCACCACCAAAGAGTTCGGTGACACGTGATGAAGCTGAAGCCCAAGGACTTCCATGAGTGTCACCAGGAAAGAAGAAATAGGAGGGACGAACCCAGAGTATGTGTACGCCTGGAAGAAGATGATCTCCTTCTCCCCCAACTCCAATGGCAAGGAGCAGGGGCACATCAGATCCCATTGCTCCTTGTCCTCCCAACCAAAAAGCCGCCTCACGGGAGAGACATCCTCCATCCGGGAAGGAGGCAGAGCTGAGTCCATTGGAGTAGGGGTCGAGAAACTCGAGGGTGGGAAGACGCTCAAAAGGAATATGAGGGCTCAAATTCTTTGGGCGTGCAGAAGGAAGGAACCTCCATTGTGCATAATGGTACCCCTTTTAAGCACCCTAGTGACGTTTTGGCACACCATGCAAATTTGAACGAGCTCCGAATCAACGGCTCGTACCATGGCGTCCATGACAAACGGGCCCAAGTCCCCCGTTAGAAAAACTGACCCGGGCAGTTCTCCACCTAAGAAGGAAACCCGACGGTTCCCATAAAGATGAAAGTGAAAGCAGCACAAGAGCAGCCGGCGCCTTGGGAACCGTCACGATAATATCGCAGCAAGCAAAGATCCCGTCGCCACGAACCCTCAACCAGAGAGGGACACGTAGTAATAGCAACAGAGGAGCGCACCTCTTTGACTGATCAAGATAAAATTAAAAGGCCGCACAGGAAAGCAGGATAAGGGCTCCACCCTGGGGATCGTCGCTTCCCCCAAGGTGGACCCAGGGGCCACTGTCGGTACCCGGCATACCGGGTACCCTCGCGCACAAGCTAGAGCCACCTAGGTACCCCGCCTCCCAGCAGAGGCAGGGTCCTAAGGCGCCACGTGTTCAAGGGACCCGAACCCATCAGTCTCAGATAGGAGGTCCAGTATATCCGCAAGGAACCCGAGGGAGAAGCTTAGCGCCCCCCTTTGGAGACAAGCCCCCAGGTAACAATGTGTCCAGCAGGTAAGGATCCCTCCTCCCTGTGAGACACGGATTCGGAGTTGCCACGTGGGCCAAGACATCAGGCGGGCCACTTCCCGAATGGGTGGGCTCCAGCGCTGCCACGTGTCTCACAAGGCGAGACCTAACATCCACCGTGGAGGTGAGCTCATGGCACCGACACGTTTCCAGCAGGACGGGACCTAGCCATCCGCCATAGAGGTGAGCTCCCGAGCTACCACGTGGTACGCAAGGCGGGATCTGACCTCCTCCGCAGAGGTGAGCTCCCGAGTTGTCACATAGTGCAGCCACTTGCCCTGGACGGATGGACGCGGGAGTTAAGACGACAGTGCACCTTGTCCCTATCAAGGATTGAAGGTATGCGACTTCCCCAGATGCATGGCGTGGCACACACCTAATGTCAGGTACCGTTGCGACCAATCGCATCATAATGAAGACGTCGCAGGCCTATCCCACTCCGCCAAGTGGGTATCTTACAGCGACAGAGACAGTTGGACGGGACATCCCCTACCAATGACAGCAACGACGCATGGGCTACTGACGACGCAGGCG